>OZ004601.1:45687144-46887144 GCA_963924605.1 Malthinus seriepunctatus
AGATGGATAAAGTGAGATAAAAACATAGCAAAATAGAGGGAGTTAGCGATAGATACAGAGATAAGGAGATAGATAAACAGACTGATGAATGCGGTATCAAAATAGAAAAAGAGATAGATATAGAGATAAGGAAATAAATGAAATGCGTTATAATATATCGCATTACTTATATATTATATAAATAAAGGTAGACAAAATAAATAGATAGAGAGATAGAATTAGAGATAAAGAAAAAAATAAAAAGATAAAGAGACTGATGAGATACTGATAAAATAAGAGAAAAACATAGTACAAATAGAGGGAGTTTAGGGATAGATACAGGGATAAGGAGATAGACACAGAGATAAGGAAATAGATAAAGAGACTGATGAAATAAGAGAAAAACATAGTAAAATAGAGGGAGTTAGAGATAGATACAGAGATAGAGACATCGATACAGAGATAAGGAGATAGATAAAGAGACTGAAATAAGAGAAATACATAGTAAAATAGAGGGGAGTTAGAGATTGATACAGAGATAGAGATAAAGAGACAGAAACAGAGATAAAGAGAAAGACAAAAAATGGGAAGAAGATAGAGAGAGAAAGAACCCCAGGGGAAAAGTCCAGGGGACTTTTATTTCTCAATCTCACTATCTCCGTGTCTGTCTCTTTATCTCTGTTTCTGTCTTTTTATCTCTGTTTCTGTCTCTTTATCTCTGTTTCTATCTCTTTATCTCTATTTCTGTCTCTTTATCTCTCTCTCTGTATCTCTGTATCAATCTCTAACTCCCTCTATTTTACTATGTATTTCTCTTATTTCATCAGTCTCTTTATCTATTTCCTTATCTCTGTATCTATCTCATTATCTCTGTATCTATCTCTAAACTCCCTCTATTTTACTATGTTTTTCTCTTATTTCACCAGTCTCTTTATCTATTTCCTTATCGCTGTATCTACCTCATTATCTCTGTATCTATCTCTAAACTCCCTCTATTTTATTATGTTTTTCTCTTATTTCACCAGTCTCTTTATCTATTTCCTTATCGCTGTCCCTATCTCATTATCTCTGTATCTATCTATAAACTCCCTCTATTTTACTATGTTTTTCTCTTATTTCATCAGTCTCTTTATCTATTTCCTTATCTCTGTATCTATCTCTAAACTGCCTCTATTTTACTAGGGTTTTCTCTTATTTCATCAGTCTCTTGATCTTTTTCCTTATCTCTGTATCTATCTCCTTATCTCTGTACTCTCTAAACTCTCTATTTTTCTTTTATTTTATATATATTTTATTTTATATATGTTTTTTATCACATTTTATCAGTTTCTGTATCTATCTCTCATTTCAACAGTCTCCTTATCTCTCTCTATGTCCTGCCTTTTTTATTTTTGTCTTTCTCCTTATCTTTCTCTTATCTGTCTATCACCTTATCTGCTCCTTATCTGTCTCTTTATCTCTCTCCATATCTGCCTCTTTATCTGACACTTTATCTGTATCTCTCTATCTGTCTCCTTATCTCAATAACCATTTGTCTATTTTCTCTCTCTATTTTGCTATCTTAATATCTCATTTCTATAGTCTCTTTATCTCTATATCTTTATATCGCATTCATTTTTTTCTTTATCTCTAATTCTAACTCTCTATCTATTTATTTTCTCTACCTGTTATATATCGCATTTCATTTGTTTCCTTATCTCAATATCTATCTCTGTATCTATCTGTTTTATCTATCTTCATACCGCATTTCATCAGTCTCTTTATCTATCTCCTTATCTCTGTATCTATCTATAACTCCCTCTATATTACTATGTTTTTCTCTCATTTCATCAGTCTCTTTATCTATCTCCTTATCTCTATATCTATCTATAACTCCTTTATTTTTACTATGTTTTTATCCATCTCTATATCTATATCTAACTTCCTCTATTTTTTATCTTTATATCTGTCTCTCCCTGTCTAGCTCTCTCTTTTAATATCAGCTGTCATACTCATCTGTTATTTAATCTCATATAGCAATCTCCTCTGCCTCTGTCATCTCATTTCACACAAGTACAGAAGAACTCTTTGTATTACAGATTTAGCCAGCTGGAATTTATTGTCTTATGTATTAAGACTTCATTTGTGCTTTAAAGTCCAAAGTTAATTGAAAATTAAGAAGAGTATGGAGAGAAGAGTCTTAAGGACTTCAAGAGTGCTGTTTTCTTGGGAAAAAATGTCAAGATTTACATAAGTTTACTATTTATTAAAATGAAAATACACAAAAGTATATTATAAAACGTATATTTAATATAATTATGTACACAAGAAAATAATAATATACTAGTAATTAATTAATTAATTATACAAATTTAAAACTAATTATTTGTAAACAATTTATTATTGATTGATGGGCCAACGCTTAGTAAATCACCCAAGCGAGATTCAAGAGACATGAAAGTCCCTTTAATGATTCAGTCTGTGTCCTAATCGATGTATGCAGCAGAAATTAAAAATTATAAAAATAGCTATACCATTAAAAAAGAGATTAAAAGTTGCAGCCCATGGCATGGGCTGCAACAAGTCCACCCCTCGTTAGGTTTGGAAAGAAATAACTGTAACAAATAAAGCTTGAGAAGTCATCGCTTGAGGAGTTCGGCTCATCAAGCGGTGGCCCACAAGACATATTACATAATTAAAACAATAAATAATTACAAAATATTAATTAATATTAAAACTGGTAATGGCTGCTTATCGGGTAGCTGCTAGGTAGGTGGCGTCGCTTCAACCCTGCACCTTGTCCGAGAGAGTACGAGGGGTGGCACCCCCGTCCACCACTGGGGGCTGTCCTCGAAATTGTCGGTTGTTGCTCCTCCTCCTTAGTCTCTAATGCGCATGCGCGTGGACTCCGTGTAGGAGTGCGCATGTGCGTTGGCGCCGGGCGGGGAGGGGTAGGGGGGAGGGGACCGCCGACCCCCCTCCCACCTACCCCTCCCCGCCCGGCGCCAACGCACACCCACATTCTAACATGGAGACCACGCCCATCGCCACATTAAAGACTACGGAAGAGGAACAACCTCCGACCAATTCGAGGACAACTCGCAGTGGTCTTAGAAGTTGCTTCCCCTCGCGCTCTCTTTAACGTGGAGAAGAGCTGTTGGAAGCAACTTACCTAGCTGCTACGTCATCGCTAGCGATGACCAGTAAATAGGGGTAGCTACCCTTCTAAGCAAGCAATGAATTTAAATTGAAAAAAATTAATTAAAAAAAACTAATCGAGAGGTGTAGCTACCCTTCTATTTGAAATAAAACGTGAAACAAATCAAAAATAAATTAATCCTCGTCCATCCTCATGTTGGGGATCGTCCAACCGTCCATCCTGATCCTCATCCTCATGTTGGGGCCAAAACCAAAAGGCACTGTCGGTGTGATGAAGGAAAGCATCTTTCCGCGTCAAAGGTAACCTGAAACTAATTTAGAAATGTCGTAGTTTTATGTACCTAAGGGCACAAACTGAATCGTCAAAAGGACTTTTGCTTCTTAAATTTTAGTATTAATCGCCCAATGATTATTTACAATTAATTAATTTTTAGTAACCAATAATAAAAAATACGTATTTCGATTCAAAATATCTCGAAAGCCCAGTGAGAAAATAAACTTAGGTAAAATAACTTTAACTTGGTTTCATTCAGTTTTCTTGTAATCCTCTTCATGTGGACCAAAAGGCACTGCAGTTACCGGATCATCTTTCCAAATCAAAAGATCGAACGTCTGCTGAAATAAAATGAGAGATATTTTAATTACTATGCTTTAGACAACCGATGATTATTTTCAATTAATTAATTTTTAATTTGCAAAATAAATTAGTAATGTAAAATACAGGGTGTAAGCAAAATGCTTCAAGAAACTGCTATGATATACCGCTTCAACATTAATAAAAATTGTTCAATTAAAAATTGTATGTATCTAATTTAGAATATATCATTATTTAAAAAAATAAGGCGTTTAAGATTTAAGAAGAAAAAACCGAAGTAAAAATTGTTAAGTAAGTAAATGAAAAACACGTGATTAGCTCAATAAATAATTTTTGAAGAAACTAAATTTATCTAAATTGGGATCACCCAGTTGCAAGTAATTCTAATCAACAAAATTAAGTTGGAAGAATCTGCAGATTCTATATTATGGTAGTAAAGACGGTACCGGAAGAAAGAAGTTATTAGGAAAAAGGGGATTTACATTTGATTTGAGACAGTTTCTAAAAAAACAGTTAATTGAAATTTTTATAATCAATAAAAATTTGCTTAATTTATACATAGTTTTAAAAAAAGCATTCACTACTTTAAGAGCGTGTAATATACATAAAATTGAGTAACAGAAGTTATATTAAGGGGTTTGCAATACTTCATACTTTTTCGTGACCACAACTCAAAAAGTATGAACTATTTGACACCCCTCTGTACGCATTAAAATGAGTAGAAAAAGTTATATTGAGGGGTGTTCAATAGTTCATACTTTTTGAGTTGTGGCCGTAACTCGAGAAGTATGAACTATTGGACACCCTCTGTACGCATTAAAATGAGTAGAAAAAGTTATATTGCGGGGTGTTCAGTAGTTCATACTTTTTGAGTTGTGGCCGTAACTCGAAAAGTATGAACTATTGGACACCCCTCAATTATAACTTTTTACTCATTTGGATGCGTACTACACGGTCTTAAAGTTGTGAATGCTTTTTTTAATTCCCTGTATGTTTAATAGAATTTGATTTTCTGTAAATCATAGCAATACTAAAGAGTTTAGAAGAGAATTAAATTATACATTTAAATGAGCAATAAAAATTAGGAATTAAAGAAAACAAAAAATACGGGTACCCTAATTTTGGTTATACCCTGTAATTCTTTCCAAATATTTCGAAAGCTCTTTGAGAAAATCAAACTTACAATAAATTCATCTTGGTCCAATAAAATTTCTAGTAATCGTCTTGTTGTGGGGTCCAAGGTAAGCGTCAGTTACGGGATCATCTTTCCAAGTGAAACGTTGAATTGAAACTGAAACGAATTGAGAAATGTTTTAGTATTATGTTACGACACAAGGTGAAGCGTCAAAAAGCTAGTGCCTTTTTTATTTTTTTCATTTGCCAAATTAATTAATTAATTAAAAATAATTATTTAAAAATATCTAAAAGCATGAATGAAATAAATTATAGGTAGGTACTTACAATAACTTCATCTTGGTCTATTAATATTTCTTGTAATCCTCTTGATTTGGTCTAAAAACTGTTAAGTTAAGACGGGCATTAATGGAACATCTTTGCACGTTGAATGTATACTGAAATCAATTATTAAATATTAGAATTATGTCAGGTCACAAATTTAATCTACAAAAGCATAGTCATTAGTGCCATTTATACTTGTATGAATTGCAAAGCAAAGCCAATGATTGTTTCAAGTTAATTAAATTTCATTTGCAAAATTAATTAATTAATCACAAATAATTATTTCAAAATCTTTCTTAAACCGTGCGAGAAAATTTTTTTAAGTAGGTAGTACTTACAATAACTTCATCTTGGTCCATTAAAATTTTTAGTAATTGTCTTGTTGTGGGGCCCAAGGGAAGCGTCAGTTAAGGGAGCATCTTACCAAGTGAAACGTTGAATTAAAACTGAAACAAATTGAGACTTGTTTTAGTATTATGTCACGTCACAAATTTAATCATCAAAAGCATTAATCATTAGTGCCTTTTATATTTATGCTTGTTTGAATTACAAAGCAATTCCATAACTAACCAATATTTATTTATTTTTACAAACGAAAAAATTAATTAATAAAAAATAATTATTTCAAAATCTCGCTAAAACCCTGCGAGAAAAAAAATTTAGATAGGTAGTACTTACAATAATTTCATCTTGGTCCATTAAAATTTCTAGTAATTGTTTTGTTGTGGGGCCAAAGAGAAGCGCCAGTTAAGGGAGCATCTTTCCAAGTAAAACGTTGAATTGAAACTGAAACGAATTATAACATGTTTTAGTATTATGTTACGACACAAGGTGAATCGTCAAAAAGCTCTTGCCTTTGATGATTATTAATTTTCATTTGCAAAACTTAATTATTAATTGAAAATAATTATTTCAAAATATCTCTTAAACTTACAATAACTTCATCTTGGTCTCTGTTCACTTTCTTGTAATCCTCATGTTCTGGTGTTAAGAGCACAGGCACTTGGAACGATCCTTCTAGCACGAAATTTGAATTGAAACTGTAAATAAATTACGGAATACTTTACTATAAATGACACAGAGTGAATCATAAAAATTGTTGTGCATTTTCAATTTAAACTTTTCAGATTTACATCACAACGTATATGTAACGTTTATTGTTACTAAGAGCTCGGCCGGATAAAAAAAATAATGTTTCAATATAAAATTACTCTTAATTTTGTTCTTAATCATAAATAACCCTTAGAAATTAATTAAATATAGTGCAAATGTAATTTAGTGAAATTTAAATTTTCGCCTAACACATAGGCAACCCTCTGTAACCAGATCAGCAAATTTTAGAAAAATAAGGGTTACACTACTCTTGTTTAAAATCAACTTTTAAGTTTTTTTTTAATCGAAAGTTAATTTATGTTAATAAATAATAAATAATACTTGTAAATATTTTTTATGCTGTTTATTATGCACTAAGACTTTTTTCTAAAACTAATGAATCACTACTAGAAATATAATTGAAGACATGAGTTTATGAAGGTGTTATGTCGCATTTTTATAAAAATTGATTTTATGAACGTTATGAAGGTGTTATGTACCAATCTTTCATATAGGACTACTTTAAATAACAGGAAAGGCTTCCTTATGTGAGTTTTCCGATGAATGAAGGTGTTATGTCACCTTTATTTTTCGTTTGTGAATGAATGAAGGGGTTATGTGGGGCTCTTAACACTTTCATCTACTAGGATGACTACTTTAAAATTTTAGTTTTGTACATGAAAGTGTTATGTACCGAACATAGCTCCTTCTTCTATTGCAGTTCGTTATGAAATAATATTTTGTTGAATGCGTTATTGGCATAGGGTGGAATTTTGTGGCGAAAAATGTGACAAAATATAAGTAGCCAAAGGGGCTCTAAACAATCTAAACCTACAAAAATGAAAAACTACTTGGTAGGTGGTTTTGAAAAAAATATTGTGAAAACTTATTCAACTAAATTTAAAAATTCGTACTTCTGTAACAAGGCATATTGTTATAATTTTAGATAACCCAAACATCTTTGTATACTGCATGTTTATACAAAAATTATCATATGCAAGACTTTAAATAAACTTCCGCAAGTTATTATAGTCTTATCAAATTTTATATTTTTTTCTATTTAGCTGGTAAGAAACAAAATGATAAAAAGACAGGTACCCATTATGACATCATAAATAATTTTTATATAAATAATAAGTTTTTGATTGTAGAATTTGAGTTTTGCCACTTCGAGCATTACTTTTTACTTTTTAGTTTTACTTTTGTAAGACTTTATTATGGATGAAGGTGTTATGTACCTATATTGTTTATAAATATCACAAATATGTGTTAACATTAATGGCTCTTTCGCGAATAAAATTTTATGACCTTTTTTAACCACATAGACACAAAATCATTCATATAAATATATTCAAAAAAAATTTACCGAACAAAAACTTTAACTCTCATTTACTCGAAACTATGATTTTGTTACATAACACCTTCATAAACTTGTGTCTTCAATTATGTAATGTACTCCACAACTGGGGTTCAAGAAATGGAAACAATGGTTATAGTATAGTAGAAATAAAACGCAAAAGATTGATTAATTTATACTGTTTTTAATTAATTAAAGGATGTTAATAAATGACTTACAATTAAAATTATAATTACTACTAGACTAGTACAAGCATTTACAACTACCTTAAATTATGAAATAATTGTTGATCACAATATTTCAATTTTTACAACAAATTAATTAATATTCGGTGGAAATACTTATAATAATATTACGAACAACTTCCAATCAAAAAAAATGCGAAAATTGCAAGTTGATTTTCACAAGAGTAACCCTTATTTTTCTAAAATTTGCTGATCTGTGTTACTGATAAGAATCTGAACTTATGGCGAAAATCCGACTTATATTAACTTTCTCCTACTCATTTGCCCTACCACTAAAGAAATATCGTCCAATAATATGCGAGTATTAAACTAAGAGGTTGCCTATATGATGGGCGCAAATTGCTTTTCACGATAATTTATTTCTTAAAAAATTATTTCAATTCATAATTAATTCTAGCTGCTAATTAGTTACACCAGGATTTTTAAAATAACTTATTGTAATGTTTATGTTAAATTGTTTTAGTAAACAAAGAAACATAAAATCGGTTTTGAACTTTAGGAGGCCCACAATTTATCGTTTGAAATAATTTTACTACGCTTATGAAACTGAATAATTTCGGGTATTTTTCAAGTTTATATACCAAAATGAATTTAGACGAGTGGTTTTCTCCCCGTTAAGTTCAATAACTGCTTATGACAAACAATTACAAACATTACAGGAGAAAATTAATTAATAATTCAAGCATTCGCTGTACCTTAATAATATTTCTATTCCTTGCTGTGTGTAGCTGTAGATATCCTTGTTACGAGGCGAAATTATACTTATTACTACATGTTAACACTCGAACTAACAAATATAGACTGACGCTCAATCGACAAATAAAATTAATAAATATGTTATCTGTGGCAAAATAATGACAAATAATCAGGTATGACTATTGATGTTTTTGAACTTTTATATTTATCATTTTAAAAGTGAACAGTTATATGTAATTATCAATGACAAATCTTATGCTTTGCGTATTTTTCCACTTACATTAAAAAGAGCTTATTGTATAATCGACTGATTTCTCACAATAAATTGTTAAAACATTAATGGCCGGTTTCTGGTACATTTTTGCTTAGCTCTAGCTAACTTAGCTAGAGCTAACTTATGGAACCCATAACTCGTCAAATCGGGTTGCTCGACGGTCGGCTAACATTTAAAATTGTCGTGTAACTTGGATAGAAATAACGTCATTCTGTTTTTCGACAATAGATGGATTGTCAAAAGAATAACTAATTCGCGCTCGTTTATAAATAATCGTCACTTGATGTTACAATTTTTTTGATCAAAATATACGTATAAAATAATTATTATTTTTTTAGAGATAGCCAATTAATTAATAAATATTAAATAATAATATAAAATTGACTATTATCTCTAAAAAAAAATCATAAATACCTAAGCCAAAAAAAAATAATATTAAATATGATTAATTTAAGTTGATACTTTGTATTCCTTAAAATTAATTAAAGAAAGCACAAGAAATGCAAATTCCTGTAGGCCGGTGATTAAAAATTTAGAAAAAGAAACAAATTCTCGAACCTTTTAAAAATATTTTTAATACAAGGAAAAGCTTAAAGAAATATTTTGCATACATCAGGTAAAATAATGGACAAAAATTTTTTTTAACAATAGGCACCTCAAAAGCAGGTAAAAATTTTGTACTTACATTTAAACGCGATTGACAATAACAAACAAAACAAACACCAGCGCCACGAGCGTACATAACTTGACTTAAGTTAGCTGCAGCTAAAATAACCGGAGAAAATCAGTGGTTATAGAATGGTTAAAGTTGACTGGCCATCGAGAGACAGAATGAATAGATATCTATTCGTCAGTAGATAACTCTCTTTTCAGAAACTCGCAATAAAAGAAAAGTAAATTAAAAAATTACAAACTTTATTTTTTTAAATTTAGTTTCTTTGAACTAATTGTAATGTTTTCATTAATTTCGTTTTGATAGATAACCTACAGCTTTTACATTTCAAAATTAAAAATGAAAGTTATAAAAAAAACTAACAAAGCGATAAATTATGGAACACACCACTAAATTAGTATTAGCAATGGATTTATATTAATTAATGCTACTCGTTATTTTTTAATATCCAACTCCACTTCATCAAAAAATATTATTTAATATGCATTTAGGAGTGACCCGATCCGACGCTGTTAAGTTAATGATGTAGTAATAAATAGGCTCCCTCGAACAGTTATTTTTAACTACAAACTTGATAATCAGGCTGCTTTGTCAATCGTTGAATTGTTTTTATCTAAAAGCACAAAATCAATTAATTTTCGAATCATTAACAGATCTAAAATAAACTGAAAGTTACAAGATTTATATTTCAATGGCAATTAAAGATTACCAAATGAAATTTACCAGAATGAAACTCTTATAAAAATATTTAAGTTTGAAAAATTACCTTTATTTCTTCTTCTTCTTCCTACCAGGTTCAGTCATTTGGTCTCTGTCAATTGTATTCGTTTTCTAGGTGTTCCAATTGATGTTTTTTCTTTGGACTTATATTTAGCTAGGTACTTCTTATGAGTTATGACCTTCTTCTGCCTTCAATTTTATGTAGGTGTTCCTCCCCAGTTAACTTTTCTTGGAATATAATTTGATATTATTGCAGTTTCTTGTAGCCACTCATCACTCATCTTCTATTGTACTTGTCAACATTGGAGCCTTCAATATTTGATACTTCCTCAAATTTGCATATTAGCAAAGGGCGATACTACAAAAACACCTTTTACCTGCTATTTTTAAACTGGCCAAGTACCCAAGACTAGAAAAACAGGGTTGTTTTAAGAAACACTGGTCTACGACAATACTACCTGTCAATCACTTTGTATGCGCATTCTTGTCGGCTTTTATTTTAAAAGTGCGGCTATTGTTAAAGTACTTAAAGAGTCGAAGTCATAAAAACCATTTATTTTTAGTTTTTCTTTACATTGTATGTACATACCATGGTACCACAGAAAATAATTATTAGTGAATAATAGAGCGTGTCACTTGTCATGAAGTTCAATTTTATTCCACGAGGTTCGCACAATCGACGGTCCCAAACGTCAAATTACAGTATTACCAATAGGAATTTTTTCAAATTTGTTTCAATTACCTAAGTAATTTGGTAATACTGTAATTTGACGTTTGGGACCGTCGATTGTGCGAACCTCGTGGAATAAAATTGAACTTCATGACAAGTGACACGCTCTATTGATATAAAATTTTCTTAAAATAGCATCAACATTAGAATAATTATTATGTACTATAGCTTACATTAGCTTTCATGGGTTTTCATGTGTCTCCCTAATTGACCACTTTGTGAATATTGTTTTAAACAAATTTTACAAGAATGCCGTTTTTCCCCTGTATGTGTTACACTGTGTTCTTTAAGGTGTTCATTTCGTGCAAAAGTCTTATCACATACAGTACATTTAAACGGACGTTCACCTGTATGATGTCTACTGTGAACCGCTAAGTAAGCCTTCGTAACAAAGCGTTTATCACACAAATTACACGCAAAGGCCCTTTCATTATTATGATATCTCATATGAACTCTTAAAGTATTCAATTGCTTAAATTTTTTATTACAAAGTTTACAACCAAATGGAGTTTCACCAGTGTGAGTACGAATGTGAGCTTTAAGAGAACATGGCTGGCTAAATGATTTACCGCACGTAGCACACAGGTAAGGTTTTTCACCACTGTGAGTCCGTAAGTGTGATTTTAAAGCAAAAGAATTAATAAATCTTTTATTACATATTGGGCACAGATAAGGACGTTCACTTGTATGAATAAGTTTATGTGTTGTTAAATGATCGTTTCTAGTAAATGTCTTTTTACACACATCACATTCAAATGGTCTTTCACCAGTGTGTTTTCGCATATGATACATTAAATTAGTACGACGTGTTAAAGTTGCATCACAAAAATCACATCGATATGTCTTCTCTTCTAATTTTTCTACAACACTAAGTTCTTGAGACGGTTCAACTTCTGAAGTGTATCCTGGTTTCAGTTCGGGATTTTTTAAAATAGTTAAGCTATCATCAGTTTCACCAGTGTGAATACGAATGTGAGTCTTTAAGTGTAATGTCAACGAAGCAGATTGAATAAATCTTTTATTACATATTGGGCACGAATAAGGACGTTCACCTGTATGAATACGTCTATGTCTTTTTAAATATTCAGTTCTAGCAAATGTTCTTTTACACACATCACATTCAAATGGTTTTTCACCAGTGTGTCCTCGCATATGTAGTATCAAACTTCTACGACAACGTAAAGTTGTACCACAAGAATCACAGCGATATGTCTTTTTTTCTAATTGTATTTTTGGGGCTTTCTTTTTGTTGTCTTTAACTACTATACTAAGTTCTTGAGCCAGTTCAACAGTTGAAGTGTTTTCTTGTTTCAGTTCAGGATCTTTTGGAATACTTAAACATTCATCAGCGACAATTTCAAGTGGGTCATCAAGAATTGTCCTAATACTCTCTTCAGTTTTCAATTCAACTGGTGAAGTATATTCTTGGTTCACTTCGAAATCTTCTAGAATAGTCGAAGTATCATCAGCGACAATTGATAATGGATCATCAAGAACTGTACTAATACTTTCTTCAGTTTCATTTAGAACTTTCTGTAGTATTGCATTTGTGTTTTGTATGTTACACTTGAATATGTAAAAAGCTAGTATACTTCGTTTGCATTTTATACATATATTTAAAGGCAATTTATCTTCATTAGACTAAAAATAAGCAATAAATAATGCTACATTGTAAAATTTCGCTACGACTTACCACAAGTGAAGTACAATCAGAAAGCATTTCTGAGTATTTTATAGAATATTTTAGATTTATTTCATATATTGATGAAAGACAATCATTACCTAAGCAAGTTCTACAAATTGAATTAAACGAATTTACATTTAAAATTAATTCCATTTTTTAAGGTTATGTTAGCAAAAATTGTGTCAAGAACACAAAGCGGTGTAGAGATGGCGACACTGACAATTTATTTTATTTCAAATTTAAAGACTTTTCAAAAATTGATAAGATCGTCGTATTTTCAATATTTTTGGAAAATGTTTTATTAAAAAAAATTCTGATTAACCGGCGAATCACGAATCAATCACGTCCTGAGCGTGTGCATGGAGTTCCTTCAAATCCCGCCTCCCATAATTTAAATTATTAAATTCAAATAAGGAATTAATATAAAATATTTTAAAGTTATTTATAGTTATTTAATGGCGTATAAGTTAAGGTCTAAACTTTTAAGTACAGCAATTACTCATTGCTAATCTCACGTAGTCTGTGAAGCAAAATAAATGATTTAAAAATAAGTTAAATTGAGAAAGTGAATCATTTATTCTATTATTAGAATTAAATACTGCATTTTTATGTTTTCTTTAGTCCTTAGGGTTTCATTATAATTATTAAATACCACGTGACTTTTGTAATTTGTCTTGAGCGAAACTTCCGTTTGTGTTTGGTTGCCACGTTCTCGGCGCCAACTTCACAGGATACATCAAATTTTAATCTCAACTGTCAAATAATTGGGGAGGTAAGTTCTCAACTGACAGATAAAAGTTTGTGTAAATGATTTCGTCGAAATTGGTCTAAAATTGTTGGATTTTTTGTAAGTTATTAATTAATTATACAAAATGATGGCCGAAACGGATACAACGGCCGAAGCTACACGTCGTTTAAATGTCAAAAAACAAACTTTGGACGATGCTTATGCTGCACCAGCTAATTTTCTCGAAATTGATGTAGTTAATCCTGTTACTACTATAGGAATTGGTAAAAAACGTTTTACTGACTATGAAGTTAGAATGCAAGTAAGTACATTGTAATAATTACAGTCAATTTACTTCCTTCGTAATTACCTCTTCCTTTTCCTTATTAGTTATCTAAAAATCGTATAACGTGATAAGCAGATACATTTGTGTTGCTCTACACTGCTAATTAACAATATTTAGCAATTATTTAATATGATAAAGCACTATATTAGTAATACTATCTAAAAACATTAATTTAATACCTACTTTGACATTCATTTTAACCTACAAATATTTTTACAGACAAATTTACCTGTATTTAAAGTTAAAGAATCTAGTGTACGTCGTCGTTACAGTGATTTTGAGTGGTTAAGAAACGAATTAGAGAGAGACAGTAAAATTGTAGTACCACCGCTACCCGGTAAGGCATGGAAGAGACAATTACCGTTCCGTGGTGATGATGGAATATTTGAAGAAGAATTTATTGAGGACAGAAGAAAAGGACTAGAAACATTTATAAATAAGTAAGTTTTACCTTCAATTTTTTACATAACAGCTTTTCAATAAATTGGGATAAAGTCTACGTTAATATCTATTTGTGGATAAATTGTCTGACAAATGTTGCAAAATTATTAATTTCAAAGTTATTAACATAAATTATAAATACAAAATTCGACTGTTCTCCTGTAGTAACAGTTCAAATCTATCTGAAAGTGAAAGCAAAGAGATTACAAAGTTATTTAAACAAATAAATTCCAAAGAAGTTTATTGTCCTTACATAATTTTATTAATAAAATAAATTTATTTGTTGTAAATTTAGTTATTGAATGGACTATCATAAAATTATTTACGTAATTGACACATGACCTCTTAAGGGGCAACGAATAGGAACTAAATAATTATAAAAATTACGTATTAATGTGGTTATTATTACAGAATTGCTGGACATCCATTGGCTCAAAATGAACGTTGTTTGCATATGTTTCTACAAGATCCTGCAATTGATAAAAATTATGTTCCTGGTAAAATTCGCAATACGTAAAAATTACTATTAAATTGATTTTTAATTTTGTGTGATTATGTAAAAAAATTAAATTCCATCCTTTTTAACAATAATATTTTATGTACATTTTAAGTTTGTTTGTAGATTACAAAATTGTTTTAATGTTGCAAATGCCTCAAATTGCATGTGTAAGTGTTAAATTATAAAATCAGATCGTGTAACATTGTTCAAATTTTTCATTGCTTCGCATCAAGTATGAAAGTCGTTTAAAAAAACTACCAGTCATTATACATGCTGTTTTTTACTCTAATATATTTTGTGTAAGCATAAAACATCGACTATGTAATCTCATTTTTATAACATCTAATGATATATTTATAATTGCCGCACTTAGATTTACATCAATCTACTTAAGCTCGGCCTATAAATATAAATAAACATCGGCCAATTACTGCAATTATAATTATTTTGTTAAATATTTATTCAAGCCATGACAACTTAAAATGCAAGTATTTTTGTGTCGAGTGATGTTACTAAATAAATTAAATATTTGACGTCACTCGTAAAACTTTTATTTATCCACCAAGATAGTAATCGTTGAAGGAGTTTCCATTGAATCACAGCATGCAGCTACTGCACGATGGAAAAATTTGATTCTCACGCGTTTTCTTATATTACCTATATGTTATTATTAAGTAAAAAAATTTTAATTTAATTATATTATTACTATAAGTATACGTTATTTTTTCATATTATTAAAAAGGTATATTGTAATCACTTTATTAAATACGTGTACAGAAATCTTGTAGCTAATTACGTATAAATCGTTTGTCATTAAAATGTTATAGTTTATTTAAAATATCTCCTTGTCTCCACCATCTTTGGCCTTTTATATCGATTATTTGTCGCCATAATTCTCTCGTATTTCTAAAACAAAATACAAGGCACACTTAATGAGAAAGTCGAATGAGAAACTTACAAAGCTTCTGTTAATAGACGTTCTGTATTGGGTATTATTGTCTGAAGTAATTCTGCACATGGTATAACAACAACTGTTAGAAAGTGCACCTGATCTCCAGGTACTAAATGTTGTTTTTCTCTATCCATCATACATAATGGAATTACATCCATAGCTTTCTCCATATCACCTTCATTATAATACTCTTCTATTAAAAAAAAACGAAAAAGTAGAACTTTTTACAATATTTATAATTGAACTTACTATACAATGAATCTGTAATTTTCTTAACGTATTGAAATGGCTTGCATTGTCCCGATAAATCGCAGATTGTAATTAAAAGGTTTTTCAATAATCTCCGATGCGTTAAATTCCACCATTGAAATCCAGTGGTTTGTTTTATTTGAATCAATTTTGTACGGCTTCTAAAGTATGAAGTTAAATCTGTACCTAAAATTATGTTTTTCACATCATGTAAGATTTCTTTGAATGTAGCACTGGTAATTGATTTAAAAATCTTAATTTTCTGCATCAATAATGCTGTAATTTGATAGTGATGATTTTCTAAATATGAGTCTTCATATAATTGAGCTAAAACATTATTGGTGACTCTCAAGAAATTATTTGTGTATCCTTGATGATCTATGTCATGACATAATGCAGCAATGAGGAGTGCTTTACGCTAAGATAAACATGATGTTAAAAATAAGTAATACTAAGTACTGTAGGGTTACTTCAGAAGCTGTAAATGAATCGAAATTTCTTCTCAATATGTTATACATGCAATGACAAACAATAAATGCATGTTCGAAACAGTGGTAAGGATTGTTTCGATACCCTTTTTGTACCGATAAAATAAATTCAATCATACCGTCCATTTGTATATCATCTTTCCCTATAATTTTTATCATCATGCTCATTAAATATTGGGGCATCCAACAGTACAATTCTGGTGTAATATACCAAGTAAATCTGTGAAAATTTAAAAATATTCGCTTAGGGTCAGAATGATTTATCTAGCATGTAACTAAAACGATAACTGTGGTTTGTAGTAGGGGAAGGCGGGGCTCATTTGGACATGGGGCACTTTTGGACACTTCAAATTCACTACCTTAGAAAGCGATTTAAGTAGGTACTCAAATTAAGCAAGAATGTTGTAAACAGGGCCATTAGCATTAGGACAAATTCAATTTTTTGAAAAAATTTAAAATCTATAAAAATAAATGGAGATTAAGAAAAGATTTTTAAACACAATAAACTATATGTGTGTATGCTTCTATATAACCAAGTGATGTTCCTTAAATGTTATAGATATTTGGTATGCTAAAACGCCATTTGACGAAAAACGTCCAAATGAGCCCCGCTGTCCCCTATCCTAAACATAGGTAACTTAAAACTTGCCAAATAATTAGTAATTTAATTAGTTTTCTATCTACTTGTTATTTAAAATAAAATAAATTTAGCTTACTCCTCAAAATCTTTAGGTAAGTGTACAACAGGTTGTGCGGTAAAAAATTCAATTTCGTGACAACACGATGTTAAATGATATTTCAATACATCGGTATAGCACTCGTTTAGTTTGTTCTACAAATCCAAACTAGCTTTATAAAAAATAATATTCATTAATTGTTTAATTACCGCTTTAGAAAAAGATTTATTTATGTTGGAGTAATATAAAGCTAGAGCCCAATACAGCGAAAATGTTTGTAATGATATTTCGTCCTGAGCTGTAAAACATCCTAGTTTTGCCTTATTTGCTACTTGCACCAAACCTAATGGCACGTTAAATTATAGTTTATTTTACAAAAGTTTAAAAAATGTTTGACCTAATGTTGCACCGACTCCTTTAACTGGTGTACATAAAAGGGATCTTGTAATTACACCCATTCTCCAGTCTGCTTCCTCATCATATCTCGGATCGGCCAACATATCAGCAACGTTTATACTCTTACCAGTGCGAGCCACTAATCCGAGAATGCTGTTTGGATCCAGTTTCAAAGACATATTTTTTTTATGTAGTTTAGTACTTGCGCTATTAACACCTTCCTCAAACACTTCAACTTCTATGCATTGACGACTTTTATTTATTATATAAAATGATCCTCTTTCCGCTTGTAAAGTTTCTTTACAATGCACCTAGTTTATAAATTGTAAAATAATTAATAGTAGTTTGTTTTATTAGGAGTAAAAGTGTCACTTTTTTTAAGCTTTTCAGACGAAACGAAATTGAGCCTACTTTTACTCCGTATGAAACATTTAACTCTTTCTTCAAACGTAAAACTTATAAAATCGAAAAATAAATTTTTTTAAAAAAGCGCCCTCTCTTGAAAATTATTTGTACTTAGTTTAATTGTCAAATATTTTTTAAAATTAACTTTAACTTGTAAAAAGAAGCTAATTATTAAACGCAACGAACAAATTATAAAAGAAAATTAAAAAAATATTAACTTTTTTACATTATAAATGCTTAGAAATAACATTTTACGTTACAATTTGTTGTAAATATTTAAGGTTAGAATTTACTTTTACCTCCTAGGAGGTAAAAGTGCAACTTTAACCTTACTTGTTCAGTAACAAAATGTCAACTATTTTTGACGTTTGAAGAAAAATATGTTTTTTGTTCAAGTTACCATAATATCTGAGATAAGTTTATCGATCGTTATTGTATCACCAAAATAACATTTAATCGAATTGAGTAAATCATTATTTGATTCTAGTTGCTCGTGTAAAGCTAAACGTTCTTTATTTTGCTGTATTGCGGCACTAGCCCAACTTGTTGCAACTATAATAACTTTTAAGTCGTTCTTTTCAAAATTAGCTTGAGTTTCGTCGCGATATAATTCCACCACTGCATAACAGGTGTTTTGTGGAGTTACCATCGGTACACACATCACAGATTTTATGATTTCATCGTCTAATAATTATAAAAATAATTATTGTTAGAATTTTAATTCCAAAAGTGCGTACCTATTTCATGATTCTCAATTCCTTGTGGGAATCTAGTATCTCTTAAAAACGAACCATCCACCATAACGTATTCTTTTGTATAAGCAACATGAGCTGCCACAGTGGTTCCCGATTCGATTTTCCATTTTAGATGTTCTCCCTTTATTCCAGGACGTGGACATTTGCATATTTCCCCACTAGCTTTCTTAACTATGTATAGTGATGATCCTTTAACAATGTGTAATTAAGTTAAAAATGATTGTGCTCGCAAATTAATTACCACTCGCCGAAACAGCATCCATGAGAACATCGACAGTTTCAAATAAAATTTCCATTAAATCGTCAGTGTTACTTAAAAAATTATACAAGTCACGCATTAAAATATAAGGTTTCTTTTTCAAATAATGTTTAAACTGCTTGCTCTCTTCCTTATTTTCTTGTCTCGACTTCTCAAGCTTTTCTTGCATATGTTGAATATTAATGTAAGGCGCATCTACTCTTTTAGTTGAATGATCGGATGATAAAAATGACAATTTTGTTTTTCTAGCATTGTATTCTTTCTTGGTTAATAAAGACGGATAAGGTGGTTTAAGTCTAAAGTTCAGTAACTGGTCTTCCAAACTATTTAAGGAATATAATTCGTCTTCTTCATCCAAGAATTGATCGTCTCTCGTATTATCAAATAAATTGCTTGGAAATTCATGTTCTGTTTGTTCATCGAATTCAATTTCGTTTTCATCCATGACAAATATTATGTTTTATTTTAAATATTGGATGAAGTATGACATAAATGAATACAAATTAAAATTAATTTTTTGAAAGTATAGTATATATTTTTGATTAACCATAGAAACGAACTGAAGTAGGAATTAAGTCCTGACATTATCTAACAATAAAAAATGATAAATAATGTAGCACCTAATAATACTGCTGTCCTCTAACTTGGTTGCTCTTGTGCAACTTATCAAAAGAATAAATAACACTTTCACTTATCTTTCAAAAAAGTCTTTCCAATATAGAAAATATATTAAATAACTATAACTACTTTTTCATTTTTCTATACAAAATCTAATCATTTGTAGTAGATTCTCTTGGTCTCCAACACTTTTGTCCTCTTAATTCAATAATTTCTAGCCACACCAGTCTAACTTTTCTAAATAAATTTTTAATGCTATCAGTTATCAAAAGTTATCAGAAAATTGTTAGCTTACTTTGCACCTATTAAAAAAGTTTCTGTATTAGGTAATATTGATGCAAGTAGTTCAGCACATGGTATTACAACAATTGTTAGAAATTGCACTTGATCTTCAGGTACCAAGTAAGCTTTATCTCTATCCATTAAGGGCAACGGCATTACCCCAATCTTTTTACTTAAATCTCCTTCATGATAAAACTCTTCTAAAAATATTATTAGTAGTTCAATCATCTTAGTGATTTTTATAGGGGTCAACTTCTAACAGATTAGTAACAGGACTAGGCCAAAGTTATACAGGACATAGGACAAAGTTATAGGCCATCTAAGAAAAAGAGGGTGCTTTTAAGTGATTTTTTGCAAAATACTTGAAAAGGAAGCCAAATATCGATAAAATGTATAGAACCAATTTTGTTGACCATAGAATTACTAACAAAAAACATTTGGCATGCTTTTAGTTTTGACAATCTATGAAGATGGTACGACAGTTTTTTTAAGGTAGTCATTTTTTCAAATTGTTAATTAACAAAATAGTGTTACAAAATGAAAATTTTTAAAAGTGATCCCGTCCTGTAGCTAATTTACTATAGATAAAATAAAGTTTTAGCAAAGATTTGTAACATACTATACAACATGTTCGAGGCTTTTTCTGCATAACTATAGGATTTGCACTGTGCTGATAAATCTCCCATACCTATCATCATATTTTTGAGCAATTTACGATGTTCATAGTTCTGCCAATCAAATTCACTTTCTTGTAGCATTTCAAAAAACTTTTTGCGAAGTTTAACATGTGCAACTAAATCTGTTGATAGAATTAAATCTTTTATTTCAAACAATATCTCTTTGAACATAAAACAATTCATTGTCTTAAATATTTTGCAATCCTAGAAGAATATTTTTATTATAAGCACATAATACTAAAGGTAGGTAGGGGAGACTGGTGCAGGTTCGGACAATTTTTTGTAAACACCGATTGCGCTGTTATTTATAGTGATGTAGTGCCTATTTTGTATTCAACTTGTAACACCATCATTTGCCTACGACACGGTATATAGAAAAGCCAGTAAAATAAAACAGTTTCGCTGTTACAGATTTTTTTTCAAAAGTAGTATTTGTCCGAAACTGCCCCACAGTGGGGCACGTTCGGACTACATATGGGACACATTCGGACATATCTAGTAAAACATTGAAACATTGCGAAAAACTCATTATTCATAAAACTGATAAAAAACAATGCCGGTATATAAAATAAACAATATTTTTTTATTTGAGGGGGTCAGAAGCCCAGAGTTCTACGTATAAAAATTTTTAAAGTCGAGTTAATGCAGAAACTGGAAATTGATACGTAAATTCACTATCCGAATGTGCCGGCGCATAGCTTGTCCGAACGTGCCCCATTTGCACGTAGTTTCATTTCAGTTTCAAACGGTAGAAAAAATTTTCCTTGATGTTAGGTGAAACAAAACTACTACGCGTTTATAGTTTATGTATGGCAATTACCACATTTCAATCGCCAGTAAATTTAATTGAGTAATTAAAACGGGAAAGCTTATGTTACTTAGCTCAAAAATTATTGCAGGTTGTTGGAAAACAGTTTTTCTTAACTAAAAATTTTGTTTTTTGCACTAGACAAGCGAAACTACCGTCAACTAACACGCTTCACACTAACAACCTACCGTTACCCCCGCAGCGCAATAACACGAACTTTTGACGGAAATTTTGAACAGTCCGAATGTGCCCCGCGTCCGAACCTGCCCCAGTTTCCCCTATATGAGACGATGATAACCAATTACCTGCAAGAGTATCAAAGTCATCTGGTAATGATGATTCTCTAAATACGATTCTTCATACAACTGAGCCAAATTATTATTAGTTGTTTGCAAAAACTTATTCGTCAGGCCTTTGTGATCTAGATCATGACATAAGGATGCTATCAGAAGTGATTTAAGCTATAAAAAGTCGAATAATATTGGTAGTTACATAAAAAATAATTACTTCTATAATTGTAAATGCTTCCCGATTACGTAGCAATATAGTATACATGCCATGGCAAACAGTAAATGCATGTTCAAAATTATGATAAGGGTTATCTAGATACGCTTTTTGCGCTGACAATATAAACTTCATCATAGCACTTGTGTCTACTTCTTCAGCGCCTATAATCCCAATCATCATGCTCATTAGGAATTTCGGCATATTTAGATATAAATCTGATGTAATATGCCATGTTAATCTGTGAATCAAGCAACTGAGAATTACTGTGTGTTTAAGTAAATGTACTTACTCATCAAAGTCTTTTGGTAATTCCACAACAGACTGTTCAGTATAATATTGAAAATTATGACTACATGGTTGTGTGTGATAGTTTATCAAACCTATAAAACATTCACCAAGTTTGTCCTAAAGTTATAAAATCAAATCCATAAAAAATTACTACAACTATTCATCCTAGATTACTAAAATTACCGTTCCCAATAGAGATTTGTTAAGCATGAAATATTGCAATGCTATAGCACAATACAACGAAAATGTTTTTAATAAATTTTCATCAGAATATGTAAAACACACACCTGTCGTTTTGTTTGTTAATTGTATCACACCTAAAAGAAAAACATTATTAAACGTTAATTCCTTAATAATAAAATAACTATTACCTAAAATTCCTGTAACACTTGTAATTGGTACACATAAAAGCGACCTAGTAATTACACCAAGTTTAAGATCTGCTTCAGAATCGTATCTTGGATCAGCAAAAGCATCTGCAATATTAAGGGGTTGCAAAGTTCGAGCAACAACACCTAGTATACTGTTGGGTTCTAGTTTCATTCTCAAATACTTCTTGTGTAATTTACCGGTTCCATCGACGCCTTCCTCAAATATATCGGCTTCAAATCCATCTCCTTCTTGATATACAATATAAAACGACCCTCTTTTGGTACCTATAGTATCTTTAGCACACGTCTAAAATTTAAAATATAAACATTTAAATCTTGTGTATTATCAAACATACCACAACTTCTGAAATAAGTTTTTCTATAGGTACAGTTTGAGCAAAATAACATAATATTAAATCAAGTAAAAAATCGTTTAATTCTTGTTGTTTTTGTAGAGCTGAACGTTGTTCATTTTGATAAACTGCAGTACCCAACCAACTTGTTATAGCCACAACAATGTTTAAATCGTCGTTACAAAAATTCGGTTGATAAACATCACGATATAGTTCGAAAATTGCAATACATACGTTATCTGGATTTACAATGGGTACACATAAAACAGATTTTATAGTTTCATCTGTAATTTAAAGGTTTCATAGCTATAATAACTGCCGATTAAATAATACCTTGATAAGCAGCTCCATCTAAAAATCTGACATCACCTAATACTTCGTCGGTAATAACGTAGTCTTTTGTAGATGCAACATAAGCTGCTACAGTTTTACCTTCTTCAATTTTCCAAGTCACTCTATGTCTTTCACTTAGTACATTACGTGGATACTGACATATTTCACCGGCAGCTTCATCGACTATATACGGTGTTACACCTATAAAATATTATTTTTAAATTAAATAACATAAGTATATGTGAAACAATTACCAACAGCTTTTACAACCTCTTTTAGAACTTTGGCAGTTTGAAATAAAATTGTCATAATATCTTTATTATCCAAAAATTGTGATAAATTACGCAACAAAACACTTGGTTTCTGTTTCAAATAATATTCAAATTGTTTATTTTCTTTTTCTTCTTCTGGTTCAAGACCTTTCTGATATCTACGTATAACTTTAAGATAAGGCGCTAGTACCCGTTTAGTATTAGGATCGGAAACGGAAATCGACCGTAATTTATGGGAAGTCTTTCTTCCAGTTAGAACAGGAAGATCGCGTTTGACTTTAGAGGGAGATGTTTCATCATCAAACTTATTATGTACGTTAAGATCGTGTTTATCTTTAGCTTCTTCTTCTACTACTTCCTCATGTAGTTGTATTTGAGAAGTGACTATCTCGGCTTCTGATTCCACAAATTCACTTTCAATGTCATGAATTGAAGCATTTTCAAATTCACCTTCTTCTGACATTTCAAATCACCTTTTAATATAATCCGTTCACTATTTATTTGCGCTATGGTTGGCCATGAACTTTTGTTTTTTAGTTTGCCAAAATAAAGTCCCTATTAAGTTGACTGACAGCTGACAGGGTGGAATCTGTCACCCTAACATGGCCAACCATAGCCCAAATAAACAGTAAACGGATACACTGACTGTCAGTCACAAGGATGAAATAGGCTCCTTGTTTAAAATTATCTATATTTTACCGTTATAAAACAAGTATCAAAATTTAAATTAAAAAATTAATTTTGCATTTTTGAACTCAAGGGGGACTCAAAACGTCCGGAACATACTAATAGTATATTATACACTTAGATTGAGAAGTATACTATTATAATCATAGCGCAAGTATTATATACTGAGGCGCAAAGCGCCGAAGAATATACAGCGCGAGCGCGAGGGTTATAATAGTATTCTCAACCGTAGTTTATATAGTATTTTTTTTACTACTAGTCTAAAATGTAATCATTATTAACTCATTTTTAAACAGAGAAATTAATTTTCTCAACCTAGGTAAATAATAAAATATTATAATAATCAAAACTGTTTTTGAAGTAAATAATAAAATATTATTTACCTAGGTAAAAAATGAAAACGGTTTTATGATTTTTTTAACGCTATTTTTATGAAAATTGATTACTAGTAGTAAAAAAACATAGTTTCTCACATTATTCATCAACAAGCTGCAGCTAAGCCACTCCCTACAAATATCTATCAAATGAGGTTGACGCATGTCAATTCTTGTGTGATTGTTGTAAACCGAATTTTGAAAATTCGACCAATAGAAAACTTCTATTCGAATATCGCGCGCTTTTTTTGGGAGTGGCTTAGCTGCATCTTGTCGGTGAATAGTGTAGTGATCCAGTTTATCAAAAGGGAATAAAATATTCTTATGTTTACATGGCATAAACACAGTAGATAATTTCTATCCTGATTCTAAAAATATATGGTTTATTAAATAAAAAAAATTATATGTATATTTATATAAAAAAATCAATCGATTGTAATAGAATCTCCTGGCTTCCAACACTTCTCTCCTCTTAGTTCAATGATTTCTAACCACAAGTCTCTATTTTTTCTAAAATGGTTTACATTTTATCAATTATCAAGATAATCGAAAGGCTTTAACTTACTTTGACTCTGTTAAAAGGCTTTCTACATTAGGTAAAAGTTTTGTAACTAGTTCCGCACATGGTATTACAACAACTGTTAGAAATTGCACTTGATCTTCAGGTACTAAATGTGATTTATCTCTATCCATTAAGGACAATGGAACCAACCCCATTTTTTTACTTAAATCTCCTTCATGATAAAACTCCTCTAAAAATATTACGTAAAATAAAATACTGACTACAGTCTTTACAACTTACTATACAACAATTCTAAATTTTTTTTCGCGTAGCTATATGGTTTGCATTGGCCCGATATATCACACATTGTTATCAAAATATTTTTGAGTAATTTACGATGCCCCGAATTGTGCCAATCAAATCGAGTTTTTTCTAGTAGTTCAGACAATTTTTTGCGATAATCAAAATGTACAGCTAATTCTGTTGCTAGAATTAACTGTTTTATTTCAAACAATATCTCTTGGAACATACAGCACGTCATTGTTTTAAATATTTTAGAATCCTAAAAATAAATATTTATTAAGCCTCGATACGTCTAAAAACAACAATTTACCTGTAATAGCATCAAAGTCATTTGATAGTGGTGATTTTCTAAATATGATTCTTCATATAATTGAGCCAAAATATTATTACTTGCATATAAAAACTTATTCGACAGGCCTTTGTGATCTAGATCGTGACATAAGGCTGTTATCATAAGTGCTTTAAGCTACAAAAACTCAAAGATTATAAATAATTACATCTATTAATTGATTACTTCAATATTTGAAAATGCTGCCTGATTTCGTAACAATATGACAAACATGCTATGGCAAACAGTAAATGTGTGCTCAAAAGCATGATAATGGTTGACTTGATAAACTTTTCGTGCTGACAATATAAACTGCATCATAGCATTTATTTCTACTTCTTCAGAGCCTACAATCCTAAGCATCATGCTCATTAAAAATTGGGGCATATTAGGATATAAATCTGATGAAATATGCCAAGATAATCTGTGAAGTTAATCAAACAATGACTTGAATTTTAAGCAAATACACTTACTCATCAAAGTCTTGTGGTAGTTCGACAACGGGCTTTTCGGTATAATATTGAAGATCGTGACAACATGGTTGTGTGTGATATTTTATCAATTCCATAAAACATTCATTAAATTTCTCCTAAATATAAAAACAAATGGATTATAAATTATTTAATTATCCTAAATGATTAAAATTACCATTTCAAATGAAGATTTTCTACGATTGAAATATTGCAATGCTAAAGCACTATACAACGAAAATGTTTTCAATAAATCTTCATCAGAACTTGAAAAACACACACTTTTCTTTTTATTTGTTAATTGTATCAAACCTAAAAAGTTTAAAAAATAGCAGTTTGTTTTATTAGGAGTAAAAGTACTTTTACTCTCTATGAAACATTTAATTTTTTCTTCAAACGTTTATAAAAAATTAAAATTTTTGATCTTGATCTTTGATTTTGAGCGCCATCTCTTGTCAATTACTTGTAGTTCAATTGTCAAATATTTTTTAAAATTAACTTTAACTTGTAAAAAGAAGCTAATTATTAAACGCAACGAACAAATTATAACAGAAAATTTATAAAAACATTACAAATACTTAGAAATATCATTTTAAGTTACAAGTTGCTGTAAATATTTAAGGTTAGAATTGACTTTTACCTCCTAAGATGTAAAAGTAGAACTTTAACCTTACTTGTTCTAAACGTTCTGTAACAAAATGTCAACTTTTTTTGACGTTTTAAGAAAAAAATTATTAAACGTTAATTAAAGTTTAATAAGTGCTATTACCTAAAACTCCTTTAACACTTGTAATTGGTACACATAAAAGCGACCTAGTGATTAAACCAAATTTAAGATCTGCTTCAGAATCGTATCTTGGATCAGCATAAGCATCTCTAATATTGAGGGGCTCTAAAGTTCGAGCAACAACACCAAGTATGCTGTTGGGTTCTAAGGTCACTCTCAAATTCTTCTTGTGTAATTTACCGGTTCCATCGACGCCTTCCTCAAATACGTCTGCTTCAAATCCATCGCGTTCTTGATATACAATATAAAACGACCCTCTTTCGGTCCCTAAAGTATCTTTAGCAAACATCTAATTTTTAAAATTTAAACATTAAATCTTGTGTATAATCAAACATACCACAACTTCTGAAATTAGTTTTTCTATCGGTACACTTTGAGCAAAATAACATAATATTAAATCAAGTAGATATGTATTTAACTCTTGTTGCTTCTGTAGATCTAGACGTTTTTCATTTTCATATAATGCAGTACCCACCCAACTTGTAATAACCACAGCAATTTTTAAATCGTCATTGGTAAAATTCGGTTGATAAACATCGCGATATAACTCAAGAATCGCGATACATACGTTATCTGGATTTACAATAGGTACACATAAAACAGATTTAATTGTTTCATCTATAACAAGTAAAAATTTTATCGATATAACTAACAATAGTAGGGAGAATTTTCTCAATTATGACTTTAGTGAGCCCACAGGGTTACAACCTGAAACTTAAACTTTTAAAAAAAATTTCAATTGTAAAAACGGAAAAATCGACGTTTTAAACTAATTCTTCCCATAAGCGTCTGTGTAATTTGAATTTTTTTGAACATAGTGCCCTTCTGCACAGGACAATAATGGACAGCTTTTGGATTTTGAAATACAAAAATACATTCTTTAATTCTGTTTAGGTTTCAGGTTGTAATCCCAAGCGGCCCACTAAAGTGATTTTTAGGCATTTAAAATCGCAAAAAGCACCCTACTACAACCGATTTAATAATACCTTGGTATGCAGCTCCATCTAAAAATCTGAGATCACCTAATACTTCATCGGCAATAACGTAGTCTTTTGTAGATGCAACATAAGCTGCTACAGTTTTACCTTGTTCAATTTTCCAAGTGACTCTATGTCTCTCATTTAGTACATTACGTGGACACTGACATATTTCACCGGCAACTTCATCGACTATATACAGTGTTACACCTTCAAAATATTATTTTTGAATTAAAAAACATAAATTTAAGTAATCTAATTACCAGCAGCTCGTACAGTCTCTTTTAACACATCGGAAGTTTCAAATAAAGTAGTTATCGTATCTCGGCTATCTAAATACTTCGATAAATCGCGCATCAAACAAAGTGGTTTCTTTGTTAAATAATATTGAAATTGTGCGTTTTCTTCTTCTACGTCTTCAAGAATTTTCTTACTCTTACGTATAACTTTAAGATAAGGTGCTAGTACCCTTTTAGTAATACGATCAGTTATAGAAAACTTTGGTTGGGTCTTTTTTTGTGTACTTGAAACAGATTGAGATTCAGTAAAGGACATGTCTTCATAAACACCTTCATATTCTTCTCCTTCTTCATCAGATTCTTGTTCTACTTCTTCTTCCACATGTGGTTGTTTTAGAGGCGTAATTATCTCAGCTTCTAATTCTACTTCAATGCTCTGAATTGAACTACTTTGAGATTCACTTTCAGCCATTTAAAATGAGTTTCTTTTTAAATATCGATATATCGATTCAAAATAAAATATATGACAGTGACTGTCTGTCAGTCATAGCAAAGATGTCGATGTCATAGTCACATGTGATGAAATATGACTCACTAGATTTGTTCCATTGTCTTGCACCAACTTACTCCTGCTCTTGATGAGGAGTAGGAAATACTAAGTATGTTCTATTGGTTGCTCAGAACCGTGCTCGTTTCTACATTTCCTACTCCTAGAGCACGAGTAAGTCGTAGTGAGTTGGAGTAAGTTAGTGCAACTTTCTAATATAAGTTTATATAAGGTGGAATCAGGTGCAAATCTTTAGTTCTTTAAGTCAAATTTAAAGAGCTTTGCGTCATTTTGGCCTTGTTGCAACGATCAAAACTCTGAAGTGGCCATAACAGATCTTTAAAGATAACGAGCGGACGCCCCCGTCGAAATTCGACGAAGTAGTTGTAGAGATATGAATGTGTTAGAAAAATGAAATTTTCAAAAATTATTATAATGCACTTACTTCCTACACCGATGATTGTTTGTTAATTTATTATTTTAAAAAAATTTATGAAATTGGTAATTTGAAGAAAATAATTAGTGCTGACATATTATCTGGGGGTCGACAGCTTCAATTTAAAAAAAATAGCGGTCACCCCCGTCGAAATCGACGAAGTTTTTGAAGATATGAATGAGCTATGACTATTTTATAAAAAAATAAGAAAACTAACCTTAAAGATAACTAAGCCAAAGAGGGCAACATAAAAAACCGTCTCAAAAATCCAAAATTCACAAAAGCACGAAACGTAATTAAAAATGCACGCACCAACCTGACCATATCGCGTATTAGAAACGTACTGGTCGAATAAAAGTATTGAAAATTTTATCACCACGACCAAATGTATAATGTGTGCCTTATCGTATAAAACCAAATACTATCTACATTTATTCTCATTTATAATTTTTAAAATTGGATTATTTTAAATTATAAAATTGATTATTTTATTATGTATATTATAAAATATAAAACAATCTATGAAATTATTAATTTTGAGAAAAAAATTAGTGGTGACATATCTGTGGGTCGAGAGCTTCAATTTAAAAAAAATCATCAAAATCGGTCCAGTAGAAGTACGCTAAAATTAGCGGAAAAGAAAAGGCTTCGCGTTTTAAATATATGGATATGGAATATGGATATGGATGGATAAATATTTGCACAAAATTCGTCAAGTCTCAAAAGTACACAGTTGAAAAGAAGCTTGATGAACAATTTAAAAGTATCTATTACTAGAGATTAGTTTTTACAAATACAATTTTATAATTATGAATAATGCTTTTGTAAATTACACAATAAAATTTAATAAAGATAATTAAATATGTATAATGGAAAAAGTCAATCACAGCCACGGATTTTCATAATAAATTAATAAAATACCATAAAATCACTATTAATGGCCATTTACGTGAATTGGAACGGTTTAAAGATCCCGTTCCAAGTATAGTAAACGCCTATTTTAAATCCTAATAGTAAACCTCTCCCTTTATGTTTTTAAAAAACTAATTTAATTTTTTCTTAATAATTCTCTGTAAAATACTTAAAACAATTTAAAAATAAATTGCTACTTTATCACGAATTTTAAAACACAGCTCCAACAACTTTCTATTTAAAAGGTTAAAATTCAATATTTAGAGTTGAAGTTAAAATTTGTTGAACATATGGAATTTGCTGAACATCTCTGTTAGTTTTTGTAACTGAATACAAAACAGGACAATCCAAAGATATGCAATTATTGCCTGTAGGATAACTACAACATGACTGACAAATCTAAAAAAAAAAACTATAATAGTCACGTAACAAATGCATATTTTTATAGTTAATCTTACAGTACTAATTTCACTGTGAGATCTTTCCCAGAGTCTCGTTTTGTTTTGTAACGTTACTAAAGCTTTCTGAGGAACGTTACAGCAGTCGATACAGATGCCTTTTTGAGTATGATTAATATTACACACTAAGCAAGACGTGGTGGTAAAATAATGAGATATTGCCCTCTTCTTGCTAGTACTATCTGGTGAAATGCAATTTCCAATAGACATTTTTTTTCTTGGCATGTTGTTAAACCTACAAGTAGGTAGGTACATTGTATAAAATATTTCACATAAAAAAAGCATAAAATTACCATGTATTAATATCAGCTCCAATCAACAAAAAGCAACGATTTAAAGGTGGAATGATAACACGCGTTATGTAATACAAAATATTTGGCAGCAAATTAGAATCTGCTAACAATTCTCTAGGACTTCGTACTAATTTAATTAAAGGCACCCCTGGAGGACCATTTATAATAATATAAGGCACGCGTTCGCCGCTTCTTGGCTCGTTACGTTTATCAACCGCAGTCCATTTCCTAAAATTTAAAGTATAATTTTATTTAACCATGAAAATAAAAAAAAATACTCACTTGGTCAGTTCCAAAGCTGGTACGCAAGCACCAGGACGATATTTTGAAGCGCCTCTATATTCTTTTGCAAAAATTAGGTCTTGTAAGTTAAACCGGCCACTCAATAACTTGCTAAATTGTCTTTCCACATACGTACGCACCAAACTAACATCACGAGTTTCAAATAAAATCTTTAAACATTTTTCTAACATCTACAACAATACATTTAAAATTCATTAAAGCTTAATTCTCAGCTATCCGAAACCATCGTATACAACACAGAAAATTGCTTTTAAATAATTGCTTTGTAAATAACTTTTAGGTCAAACTTAAAACAAAACTACAAACAGGAACTAGAATTACAAATATTTTTTTAATATTAAAACCCATAAAAATATTTGGCACAAGTCAGAAGTGCAAGAGTTGGAAAAACTTAAGACTTTTTTTGACTTAATTCATTTAAATGACATAAGTCATTTGGTTTTGTTTACGAAAAGATTTAAGTCGTTTAGAAAAGACTTAAGTCAATTAGAAAAGATTTAAGTCATTTTTTTAAGTCAGAGGAAAAGAACTTAAGTCTTTTGTGAATATCAGACTTAACTCCTCAATATTTACTTCAACGTAAAAAGTTAGCTCATATAGACTTAAATCATTACGACTTACTAGACTTGAACAATAGATTTGCTACTTAAGTCAAGAATAATGATTTAAATCAAAATAAAGACTAAAGTCCAAGGGGTTATCCACTCTCTGCAGTCAATGTACAAAACTTGAGCTGTCAACGGTAGTTATCTGCAGTCAATGGTAGCCATAGCATATGCAGTCATAGACAGTGAACTGCAGTCAGTGTACAAATTCAGAACAGTGGTTTACCCCTCGCTAAAGTCATTTTATTTTGATTTAAGTTATTGGGAAAATGACTTGCTTGAACAACAGATTTGCGACTTAAGTAAAAAACAATGACTTAAATCATAAAGACTTAAGTTACTTCGTATTGACATAAGTCATTGGGAAAATTACTTAGAAAAGGACAATTTCATTGGGAAACTGACTTGACTTGAACCACAGACTCGCGACTTAAGTCAAAAATAATGAATTAAATCAAAATAAAGACTAAAGTCATTTCATATTGACTTACGTCATTGTGAAAATGACTTGACTTGAACAACAGATTTGCGACTTAAGTCAAAAATAATGACTGAAATCAAAATAAAGCCGTATGTCGTTTCATATTAACTTAAGTCATTGGGAAAATGACAAATCAAAATAAAAATTCATCATCATTTCATATTGACTTAACTGTGTGCAAAAATGACTTAACTTTAAAAAAAACAACTTAAGTCAAAGACTTAAAACTTAAAACTTAAGTTTAAGTCTTGATTTGATTTGACTTAAGATTTAATTATTTTTTATTTTGGGAATGACTTATGACTTAAATCTTTTTTACAATAACTTGTTGCAGCTCTGATTCAAGCTATCGAGCTAGTCAAAGTTAATAAAACTTCCACGAACCTTAGAAACAGCTGGACATCCGTCTCTTCTAACAGTCTCGATACCTTTGGCACAAAATTCAGGTTGAACTTGCTCGTTAGATTCATACATATAACCAACATACCGTTTCTTGGTTTGTAAAATACACGGCTGAAACACTTTTTCCAGTTTCAATTTTACTGGACTGGGATTATCGTTAGTTACAGCTTCTGCAATTTCTTCCCCTATTTTAAACGCCGATTTTAAACTCTTACCACGTACAAGAACAAAAATCGAATCTGTATCACCATAAACGACTTTTGCTCCCCAATTTGGAGTATTTTCAATTAATTTTATAGCTCTCAATAAAGTTTCTCGTCCTTTGCTAACAACACTATCTGCTATTTCGACTGCTGGCATACGTCCGCTAAAATTAGCCGCCGTATAACCATAAGTTACGTTTGCTATCAACTTTAAGCCCAACTGTCTAGAATGAAGAACTCTTTGTAATATTTTATCACCTTTATTTTGTTTCATCGACTTTTTGACCATCAATCTCGTCTCTAAGATTTCTAATAACATTTGAGGCAGAACTCCTTCTCTAACTTTAGGCTTTACAAATGCAACACCGCACGGTGAAAAATTTATAAGATCCTTTTGAAGAAGCATTCTGAGCCTTCTTTTCGACACTTGCAACTGTGTCGTACCAAATTCAAAAGGTTCATCTTGGCCTAACAAATTTACTTTTCCTAAACAAGTAGAAAAACAATAATTGTACGCAATTATTAACGAAGGATATAAACTCTGGAAGTCTAATACGATAACTGGATCGACATAAAATTTTGATTGTGGTTCCATAACTAAAGGTATCCATTCGGGAGCTTTCATCTTAGCTCTTTGTTGTACATTAGGAGATACGGCGACAAAATTGAAAGGTTTTGCTAATCTCAACATCATAGATTCGACGCGAAATTGGGAACCTCGTGATAACACTTCATAAAATTGAATTCCAAATAAACGAGCTAATTCAGAAGTGGTGCTAATGAAGTCTAACTGATCAAATAATTTTAAAATACCTTCTACTTTACATAAGTAAAAGTTAACTGTTCGATGTCGATATAAAGAAGTGTTATGCTCCCACCAAAAAGATAAGTCTTTGAAAGAATACAATGGAATTCGTTGGTGCAAGATGTGATACATTATATTTTCAAAAGTGTAACTTTGTAGCGCAATTTCAGATTTCATTATACGCCAAGCAGCTAACAAAATTCGACCGGCTAATTTTATTTCACCGTTTTCATCGTCTGCAAAGTTTAATTTAACTTGAGTACGTCCAAGAGTACTTTGTAGGTTGATTCCTAAAACGTATCCTCTTTCTATGAGATAACCCCAAGATAACAACTCAATTTCGTAACCGACTAAAATATCTGGATCCCACTTTTGTAACAAATAAGTAAATTCGTTAATCAATCCAAGTTCTGATTCGACGTAACTTACGTTGCTCACGTTACATCCATTTAAAGATTTTTTTGTCGGATCCACCACAACTACACCATTCAAAGTTGTATTTTCTGGAGCATCGTTAAATAATGAATAAAAAATGGCTCGAATCGGATCGAGTTGAGGATCTGGTTTAAAATCACCACGAGTTTTTACATGTAATTCCATCGACATCACACCCAAATATTGATGTTCAGATACTGCTCTAGCTTTTTGTAAGTTTTCAAAAGACATCTTAAATCCGTGTGTATTGTCAAGTGTTACGCCTAAAATTTGGCAAGAGTCGTCAGATAGATTTTGTTTTAATTGTGACTGAAGTAGAGTTTTACGCATAGAATTACTTTTTAAACCTTTCTGGCTTAATTTAACACGTGTTTTATTTAACTCTTGATTCGTTTCATCTACTTCTGGGCTGATGGATAGACTTAAAGAGTCGTCGTCGCTTTCACTATCGCTCGCTCCGGGACTACGAGGCATTTGTATTTTAATTTTTGGTTTATCAATTTTAATTTCTTCCATTTTGCTTTGTGATTTTACGTTTTGATTTATTAACCATTTTTCTACTTCACTGCGAGTAGGAGGAAGTTTTAATGTCGTCAAAACGCATGGGGTGTTTTGCCCAAAAGACAACTTAATACTTTTTAATTTACTCATAGATAGCTCAATATTTGGATGCAACTCCTGAATTGCTTTCTTTTGTAATTCTGACAACCTGTTTGTTGTTACACAACTATCAAATTCTAATAAGTGAGATGTTTTAGTGGTAATTTTTAATACATCATGACCAACGTGAACTTCATTGGAAATGTGCTTGAAATCGCTATAAAAGGGTTCTTGATATCTAATTTTGGGTATATTATATTCGTCTAAACTATTCACGATCATTTCTTTAGTTGGAGGATTATACTTTGGCATCAAAATTGTATAACCGCATGAATTTATCAAAGTATCATCACTCGACTCGTACGGCTCAAGAATACTTAAACTTTGAGTAAAATCAAAAGTGAAACTTGCATCATCTTTAATGTCACTTTTAGTTGATTGGCCAGAACATCGCAAGTTTGGTGTTAAAGAGTCAGATCCAGAAGATGGAAAATGTTTAGCACAAAATGCGTTTTTAGAAGTACCCGGTACAGACACATAATTCTTACTCAAATCGTACTGCTGAGCTTTTAATAAAACAGGATCTTCCTGTCTTTCTGAATTTGCTTCTAAACTGGAATGTAAGTCTTCCATAAATAATTCCTCTGAATTTTTATCTAGTTTATTAGATGTCCTGTATTGTTTAATATTAGCTGATGTTAAAATATCTTTTGTGTCAGGTGAGTTTAATTTTGAAATCATAACTGAAACGCTCTCATTCTTAATTTTTTTTATATCTGACTCATCATTGGTTAAAGTAATGTCTAGAAAACTCAATTTCCGTTTAGCTTGATCACGTTCGCTTTGAGTTAAGCTGTGTACATCTGTAAAAAATAGGATTCTTTTGGAATTTTGATTAACTAGCAAAGAGTCTTTGCTAAGACGAAATTATAGCAACTCGAATTAAAAATTAGAAAATTTCAATTATACAGGGAATTCTTTTTACAACGCAACATAGCGTCGATTGTAAGATCAACCTCTGACAGCAATTCTAAATCGCGTTCCGTTTAATTTGCAACACCAACATAAAGTTCATAATTTTAGATAATAATTATAAAGATCGAAATTAGACGATTGCAAAAGTTGGTGTCAAGGCTTTCTCATACGTGTTCTTTAAGAAAATTGAAGTTTTACACCCTTTCTTCGGCTAAAATGTACCTATACACTACTTACAATACAAGTTCCACTATACACACAAGTCAAATTACTTTACTTGAATCTAATACCCTTATATCTACAGTAAAGTATGGCATTTTGTGAATAATTTTGCAACTACTATTAATTTAAAAACAAATTATTTATACATAAATACCTTTTGGTTCAGCTTTCATTTCTGAAACATCTCGATCTTCACACTTTTGTAAAATAGCAGTGTCATGTTCCATTTTAATTGGAGTAGTTACAGCAACCAAAGGCAAACTCATATCCACTTCATTTTCTTCATCACTCTCATCTTCTGGCTTTGTTACCTGTGACAAAATGCTATCCTCTTCAACATTAGCTCTATCACCCAAATCATTCAATACTTTCATTAGATTTTTTGCGTCTGTATCATCCAACTGATTTCCATCAAATGTATTATTTAAAGTTATTGTTTGATCATTTAAATCTAAAGTATCATCAAAAATAGTGTTATCAGACAACGAACTACTGTTTGAACAATGTTGCTGAATACAAGAGGCGTTTAAAATATTTTGAAATTTTTGAGTTGGAGCTGGATAAACTATTTCTTGCTGAACTTTTTGAGTTTTCACAATTTTCGATGAAATTTTCTCTTGTAAGATGTTCAGAAACAAATTGTGAGAGTCTGTAGGTGCAATATTTAATCGATTCTGTGTCAAGCACGGTGATATTTGCGAATCTTTGTTTTTATTTCTAAGCCTTTGTTTCTCATCTTCCCATAATGCAGCAATACCTGGATTTTTACAATTTTGACTACTTAATAATTCAAACCTATTAATAATGTGTTCTGCCAAACCATCAATTTCAAAAGCACACGTACTAATTTTAGCAATACTTTTATACACAATATGATCTGGCGAAGGTTGTGAGTTATCAAAACTCTTTCGATAACGTACTTCAGATAAAGAAATGTAATTCATTCCATGTAAATTGTAGTCGATCATAAATTGTAACACAAATGGTAAATGCGCTTCGTGAGGTTGATAAACTTTCCCAAAAATATTAGTTGTATAAAGTAAGTTGCAAGCTTTCTTCATAATTAGGGGATTGTAAAAATATATTTTTAAAAACTGATGTGTTTTATTGTGATACCCATAAAATGGTCTATAAAAAAGTATTCGTCAACATTTTAAACTAGAGTATTTAACCAACTTACATTCCAGATACTAAATCAATTTTATAGATGTGCTGTCTATTAGAACTTGCTTGTCCAATTGCTGTATTAAGAGCTTGATCTAATTTAGCTGCTATTTGATACATGATAGCGTTTGGATACTCGGCACCTTCAAACGGAATGTATATATACGGAAACACACCATGAATGTGCAAACATGTTTTTTCACCTACAATGACAAAATTAAAATGTTAAATTGTTAACAGAACGATTAAATACCTTTCTCCGATGATCCAAAAATACGTATAATAGGAACATGATACACACAAGAGCCTCGAAAATCAGAATAAGTAACATCCAGTTCTTGAATCGGAGAACTCATATAAAAATCCACAGTAACTATTCTAACCAAACTCATTATTTATTTACGTTTCAAATATTTCTTAAAAGTAAAATAACATCACAGAATACCAACAAACACGAGCAATATTGTTACATAAGAAAGTTTAAATTATTCAAACAAATATTTCAAATTAATTGAGGTTATGTTAGTGTTTACATTTTTGACATATTACAAATATAAAGCTGGATCTACACCACATTTTTTTTTAAATAATTTTATATAAGTTTAGGTAGTTAAAAATCCAAAAATTGTATTAAAATTTTGTATAGAGTAATTAAATAATTTGATAATGTTAAGCAATTTGCTCTTTGATACGCTAGAGCAAATTTTATTATTTTTTCTTTTAGATACGGTAGAACAGTCTTTAGATGAAATGTGACAGTTGACTGCGGAGAAAGTAGATTTGTTTGCATACAGTTTTGGAATTGAAATAGTTCTTAAGATATCCTTAATTTGTATGAAGGTATAAGTTTACTTCATTTGTAAGATACCAAACTCGCACAAAAATTTGTTTAAATTAATATTTTATTATTAAAATTATTAATTTACAAAGTGAGGTTAGATTCGTTGTATTCATTTAAGCTTTCACAATGGCAAATAGCAGCTCCAGTGATAGCGACAGTTCTAAATCTAGCAAGGGCAGTAGGAATTCCTACAAAAAAAATAAAAAGGAAAAAGAAAGTAAAGAACCAAGGTCATCTAAACGTGATCGACATTCCGATTCTGAAGAATCGCCATCAAAAAAACGTAGATCAGAAGAAGGTTCTAGATATCACAAAAACAGGTAATTATATAAAGACATTCTGTTTAAAAATTAAATATATAGTAAATGAGAAATCTCCCCTACATATAGATTGATACCCAGTAGGTAAGCGTAAAACCTTGAAAGTGTGATCAACTTATTACAGTTAAATTATTTATGTTTGTGGTAATATATTAATTCTTACAGACACTTCACATGAAATTTGATAATTGACAATTATTTTTATAAAACAGAACTGCTCATGAGGACAGATCAAGCCATCGCGATAAGGATAATCAAGAAAGTGATAAAGCAAATAGATACAGAGGTAAAGATGGGAATTACGAAAGTGATAAATACGATAATCGATCGGATAAAAGAAGATACAGAAATGATGACAATGAAAGATACAGAAGATATAATGATAGAGATAATAATCGATTTGACAGAAGTAGAAATTATCAAAATTTTAATAACTCGAGAGATAATCGAGATAATTATTCGAACAATAGTGGACGTTATAGAAACAACTCGGGTGGAAATAATAGATACAAGTAAGTTTATCGATTTTGTTTTGTGGTGTTTGTGGTAAAAAATTTTAATTATAGCAGGAACAAACGGAACAGAAGTCGCAGTAACTCAGTAGATCATGCAAATGCAAAATGGGGTAAACAGGATTCAAATAATCAACATAATGAAAAGAAAAAACCGGTCGAAAAAGAAAAGGCCAACTTTGGAACATCTGGAAAGTTAACTGAAGAGACCAATACTTATCGTGGTGTTGTAATCAAATACAGCGAACCACCTGAAGCACGAAAACCAAAACGAAGGTGGCGTTTGTATCCGTTTAAAGGTGAAAAGGCTTTACAAACCTTATACATACACCGAGAAAGTGCATATCTAGTAGGTCGTGATCGTAAAGTTGTGGATTTGCCTGTAGATCATCCGTCTTGTTCTAAACAGCATGCTGTATTACAATATCGACTTGTTTCCTTCATTAGAGATGACTTCTCTACAGGTAAACGTGTTAGACCTTACCTTATCGACTTGGATTCTGCCAATGGAACATATATTAATAACAAGAAAGTAGAACCAAAGAAATATATCGAATTGTTGGAAAGAGACGTCATAAAGTTTGGTTTTAGTTCTCGCGAATATGTTTTACTTCATGAAAATAGTAAAGACGAGGCTCAGGATGATGACGTTAAGCAAGAAGATGAAGAAGTCAAAGTTAAAGAAGAGCCCGAAAAATGATTATGGAATTTGTAATTGATATGTTATTTCTGATTGAAAATATTTTTCAATTCCTTATAATGTGTAAGTTTAGTTCTTATATTTTTTAAAGAAATTGCTATGCAGTGTAAATATATAACCTGAATAGATAAAAATAAAGAAACGGAAAAATATTTCAAATTTTTTCAATTTTATGCCAGAAAGTCATTTGAAAGAGAATATGCTTATTTGAACCGTATTTTTTCTTATTTATCTGTCTCTATGTTATTAATTGGTATAAAATTAAATTAAAAACACTATTTTGAATTTTCTTGGTTTTATTATAATTAACAACCAATAAGTGTATAATTCCTTCATAAGAAAGCATTATACAGGGTGATTTTTTTAAGTGGTACTAACATTGGGATCTCGGAAACCGTAATAGTTATGAGGCTGGTTAAATTAGCAAAAAGTTGCATATTTTGATGATCTTTAAGAATCCGTTTAGAAAATTTATAATATAATGCAGAAAAACAAAAAATTGGCAATTTCGTTTTTCGACTGTAGTTTCAAAATGGCGTACTTTAGAAAAAACATTTAAAGAATTTCTTTTAGGACATCAAAAAAGCTATCAAACGACACCAAACTTGACTTTTTATCACATCGACGCGAAGCGTCGCGACGTTCAACTTTTCATTTTCTTATGGGGGACATATTATTTTTTTTGCAAATATTACTCAGTAGGCTTATCTAAATTCGGATACCAAACGACAGCTTCCTGAACTTTTCGAAATTTTCACAACTTTTCAGGTTATGTTATGTTATGTTAATATTTTATTTTAAGTTATTTTTTACGATAAAAAATAACGACTATAACTTAGTTTTTAAATTTTTAGAAAAGTAATTTATTCAAGAAATAAAATTTCATTACTAAGATTTAATAAATAAATAATAATTTGATCTATTTTTATTTCCAGCTCAAATTACTTTTCTAAAAATTTAAAAACTAAGTTCTATTCGTTATTTTTTATCGCAATAAATAACGTAAATATTATAATAAAGTAGAATATTAACATAACGTAACATAACATAATCTGAAAAGTTGTAAAAATTAAGAAAAGTTCAAGATAGAAAGTTTTCGTTTGGTATTCGAATTTAGATAAGCCTACTGAGTAATATTTGCAGAGAAAATCATATGTCCCCCATAAGAAAATGAAAAGTTGAACGTCGAGACGCCTAGCGTCGATGTGATAAAAAGTCGAGTTTGGTATCGTTTGATAGATTTTTTGATCTCCTAAAAATTTTTACCGAAAATTTTGTTTCTAAAGTACGCCATTTTGAAACTACAGTCGAAAAACGAAATTGCCAATTTTTTGTTTTTCTGCATTATCTCGGAAACCATTTTGAATTTTGAAATTTTCTAAACGGATTCTTAAAGATCATCAAAATATGCAACTTTTTGCTAATTTAACCAGCCTCGTAACTATTACGGTTTCCGAGATCCCAATGTTAGTACCACTTAAAAAAATCACCCTGTATACAAAAATTATGATAGCTTGCTTACCACTAGGCAAACCTTAAAGAAAAATTAATTTAATTTACTAAAAAAAACTTAGTTTATCTATGATTTATGTGTTCATATCAAATATCTTTCTCATGTACACAGTATTATTAAAATTAATTCTGTTCATCAATTTTCATCAATCACGTTTTTATTTATTTTTTGTCACTGCCCAATTCAGTTTCTTGACTAACATAAAAATGATTTTCACTTTTAGAATTATCTTCTGTGTTTGTATTATTTTGCTAAGGAACATTTGGTTTGGGAGTCACTAAATTATCTGTAATACTGTTGTTGGTAGAAGGTTGGGGTAGTTTTTTATTAGACTCAGTTTTTAAACTCTGAATGCTTGATCGTAGCACTTCATATCCGTCGTTTTCTCCGGGGCAGTTGCTATCGTATATTAATTCCAGATACGTAGGAATTTTAGTTTCGCCTTCAACTTGTAGAAAAGGCGTCTGTTCTCGTTCCGAATCTTCGTCACTTCCATTTTTCTGTGAATGTGCTAAACAAATATTTATTAACAACCTCCAATATTAAGTTAAAAAAAAATTATTAAAGCAGTCCATCAAATCACTTTATTATTTTACTTTAACAAGCTCTGGAATTGCTATAATGGGCATCAGTCATGTAAAATTAAGGCTGGCAAAAGTTTTCGATTAATCGATTCTTCGAAAATCGTGATTATTTGAATTTTAATAATGGTTTTTTCGATTCTTCGATCGATCGAAGAATCGTAAAACCGAAGAATCGTAAAATCGATTAATCGAAAAACAGATTTTTAAAATTTAATCAAATCTTAATATTTGCCGCTTGAAATGATTGTAAATTTAAAATTAAAAAAATTTAAATTTATTGTAAATCTCTCAAAATGAATTGCAGTGATAAAAATTGCACGGGTCTGTTTTTATAGGACCTTCAGATGCGGACTGGACTGGCAAAGGGTGCTGAGCGCTACAGCGTCCCGGGCCCCTGAAGCTATAATAGCAAGTCTGGACTTTCTCTCAAAAATTAGTTTTAACTGCAGTAAACAATTTTTATTGTTGAAAATTAAATTAAATTAAATGCATAGATGGATAATTTAAAGCATACTTTACCGCTTTATCAAAAGTTCGCAAAAAAATTCAAAATTGAAAATGAAAAATACCTAAATATCAGACAAGCAACCCAGATGTTTTTTGACGCGGCAAGTTTTATTGGATGGTTTACTCTAGTTGAGGATTGCTGTCATATAAATAGTGCGTATACATACAATATTGTAAAATGCCATTGACATAATTAAAACTAAAAAATAAAAAAATGGGAATAGTATACAATTCGTTTTGTTGACGACAAAATGACCATATCTTTTACTGTTGATCGAGAATTTTGAGAGTTTTTTCTCAATCGACGCTTTTACGATGCCCCACCTTGGACCTTCGGTCCTTTTTTTTAAATTTTTACAAGCATTCGATTCTCAGATCCTCTCATCAAACCTTTTTTTTGCTACTACGCTACGTATGCCTAAAATGAATTATTGTAGTGAAGTATTATCTCCTATACCATAAACTAGAATATTCAAACTTCCAAAATCGAAACCATTCAACCACTATTCACAGTTAAAGATTAGAGACTCTATTTTTAGAATTTGAAAAAAAGTAACAACCATTGTTGACACTCTTGTATTCATTTTTATAACAGGGACAGACTTTCGTCTTCTTTTGGGACCCACAATTTCTAAAGATGTCATAAATTTACGGCATATTTATATTTTATTATCTATTTTATATTATGTTTTTCAAATGTGATACTTAATTTAATAAAAAATGTGTATTTTAGATACACGACTGGTACTTTTTTGTACAAAACATAAAATAAATGAGTTCAAAATTTTAACTTTATAGAAAAATCCTACGAGAATATTACTTTCTCACTTCAAAATTTTGTGCCGCGTGCGTTACAATACAATTTTAACAGGGTAATTTATTTGAAAATACTTAAATAATTTTTTTAAATAATAATGAAACTAATTAGTGGAAAATAAAGTCCAAAGTACCTATAGATTAGCGAAGAAAAATTTTTTCTGTTCTTTAGCAAATAGTGCGTTCAAAGACGAACGTTTTGAAAATACATTTTTTAATTTTAGGCGCTATTTTCGAAACATCTGTGTAATTTTACAACGAAAAAACTTATTTATCTGTCATTCTTTCTTATCTTTATCTTATTTATTAATCGATTCTTCGATTAATTATTCATCGGTTAATCGATTCTTCGATTAATTTTTTATCGATTCTTCGATTAATCGATTCTTCGCGATTAATCGATTATTTGCAATTAATCGATTAATCGGTTTTTCGAAGAATCGATTATTATGATATTCGATTAATCGATTTTCGATTATCCATTTTTTTGCCAGCCTTAGTAAAAAATATCTGTTGTGTCAACACAAGACTTTCCGATTGAGTTGATTATTTTAAGACCAAAACAGTTAGAAAACAAAAGAATACTGAACATTTTTATAATCACTGATTAAAAATAAATAAAAGTCAAAATTTTTTGACAACTGTCAAATTTTTTGACAATTGTCAGAAACGTCAGCTGCCAAATATTATTAGATATTTGATTGCGTAAAAACTCTTTTAAAAACAAAATAATTTTAAAAAATTTTATATCATTGAATAAAAAAAAAAGTTCTCTATCGGATGATTTAAAAAAAATTATATAGTTCCATTTAAAAAACACAAAATTTCCTTAATTGCACGCCCCCTAGCGGACCGATTTTGAACAAACTCCTTTCTGCACTCCGTCGTTATCTGATAAGACCCTATACCAAATTTCAAGTCAATCGGTTCGGCCGTTTCAGAGATTTCGTGGGGAACTACATCCACACATACATACACACACACAGACTTTTTTCTAAAAATGGTCTAGATCGAGTCGGGGGACCTCAAAATACATATATCCGGTGTTATCTCAAAAAAATTTTTTTACCCCATTACAATACTTTCCTTTAATACCTTAAGGTATCGGAAAGTAATATGTTTAATGTAAGTTATAAGCTATTTATAAAGCGGCTCTTAAAGAGTTTTAATGCTTAGAAGCAACATGCATGAACGAAATGTGTTTATCTGATTTTAAATCGAATATATCTTGAAAATAAGCTCTGTTAAATACGCCTTCAGAAACACTGTAAAGCAGAAGTTAGTTTGTTATCATGCTACGATAAGATTCATAGTTAAAACATTTTTAGTTATTGTAACATTCAATGACAAACATAAAAGTTACGAACAAGCACAAAACGTGCAGTAGTATTAAAGTATTAGTACTCACATGTTATTGTGCTAATATATTGATCATTATGAGCACCACGTGGTGGTTCACTGACTACTTCTTTTAGAAGATCTTCTAGCATAGTTAAACAAAATTTAAACGATGGTCTCCTTTCGGGTTCAGAATACCAACATTTGAGCATCAGTTCGTGTCTGAAACACCGATTGTTAAACTGAGTTTAAAACTATTAATTCAACATACAATTTTTCTGGACAGCCTGTTGGCTTTCCAAGCCGACCTCCAATTTTAACATAATGTAAAACCTCTAAATTGCTTCTTGTAGCATAAGGTCGTTGTCCTAGTGTCATTATTTCCCACAATAAAACTCCAAAAGACCACACATCTGACTGACAAGTGAAAACACCATCTACTAAAGTTTCAGGAGCCATCCATCGAGCAGGAATGAAAATTTCACCTTCCTTTCTATAATAATCGTTTTTATAGATATCTCTTGTTAAACCAAAGTCTCCAATTTTAACTATACGAGAATCTGAATTTGTAGAAGATACTAAACAATTTCTACAGGCTAAATCTCGATGCACAAAATGCATTTCTTCGAGATATCTACAACCTCTTGCTACATCTACACACATTTTAAGCAATTCTGTTAAGGTCAACGTCGGAACACTAGTCTGTAATAAAAGCGTTAATTTAACTAATCAAACAATTTAAAAATATACCTTCGGATTTCTAGATGACCTCAAGTAAGTCAATAGATCGCCTCCTTGCATCAACTCCATTATAATAAATTGAGGATCGTTATCCAGACAAACACCGAGAAGTTGTAAAATGTGTTCGTGCTTAAAATGGCTCATTAGCTGAGCTTCTTGTAAAAATTCGTGGTTTTCTGTATCTAAAGCACCTTTACGGAGGGTCTACAAAGCAGTAATTAATATCCGAATTAAAAACTAAAATCTATTACCTTGATGGCGACGTTAATTTCTGAGTCGTTTTCGCCTAAATATTTCGCTTTGCCTTCATAAACTTCACTAAAAGCTCCTCTTCCGAGTAATTTCATAAGCGAGATCTGATCTCTGCAAATAAATTAAGCGTTTTGATTTCAGTTCAAACGTTATCTTATTTCCAAAATACCTTCGAATATGTGGCAGCATTGCTATTTCATCGGGTGTTAATTGATTTGTAGTATATAAAATATAATTGTTGTGAATCCATCTTATTGGGAGCTCTCTAAGAGTTTCTAATTCAACATCTGGTCCTTGAGGAATAGCCACCAGTTGTTTCTTATTATCCTTGGTACAGTACCATTTACCTGCAAATTTTTCAATTAACAGTTTAATGGTAAGTAGAATCAAATGTTTTCAACTTACAAGAGAAGAAGCAGATAACAACAGATAAACAGACTAACAGAGGAATTCTATTTATAAGCAGTAGATTTATAGGATCTTGCTTTTTTGCATTTTGAGCTGCTATGTTTAAGTCAAATTCCATACTTTCTTTACTCGTATTACTCCAACCATAAGAATTATAAGATGAAACACGAAACGCATATCTATATTTATCTTGTAAGCCAGAAATAATCCAAAATCTATCTAAAAATGATCTTTAATCAAATAACTATTAATTAAATACAAGAGATATTTTACCTGTTCCGTTGTAAAGCGGAATCCAAGTGTACTCTGGTTCTTCGACCGATGGTGCATTTTCAAACCACGGAGGACGTTCGGCACTTCGTTTGTTTCGATAATTGGGTAATTTTAAACCTTCTAATAAGTACATTTCTACAGGTGCTCCATTTTCTTCCGACGGTTCCCACCACACTTGATAAACATCTCTCTTCAATCTTTTAATTTTTGGCATTCCTGGTGGAGAAGGACGGTCCCCTAAAGTTTCGAATGTGAACCTCGTATCCTTTGGCCATATGTAAGGCTCTAAATAATTGGGATAAAATAAAACCATTCTAAACTTGTACTGCGTTTTTGGTTTTAATCCATCCACTCTCACATTAATCGTGTCATTTAATAAAATATAAGTATCATTTATAACGTCTAACCAATCATCAAGAATTAGTAAAGAATACTGGAGAACGTATTCTTTTGCGTATTCGTATTGTTTCAATTGAATGTGGAGTTCGGTCGATGTGTAACTCAACAGAGTTATATTGCTAGGTTCTGGGTACGTTTTAATTTTAACGCTATTACTTTCACTAAATGCAACTTGAAGATTATTGCTGTCGTTTACAATATCGTTAGTTTGGCTGTAAGCTCGAACCCAAACCAAATAAGTTTCGTTTGGTAACAGCTTGTACAGTTGAGCGTGGAAATAATCCTTTATTTTCTTCACTTCCAACGTCGATAGTAATTGTTCTCCTTTTTGTCTAATACCATTTACACCTCCTTCAGTTTGCCAATGAATTTCGTACCAAACGGACTCTCCATTAGTTCTTTTTAGTGGAGTCCAACTAACTTCAATTTTTGTGGGATTTAGAACAACCGCTGTTATGTTGCCAGGTTTCGAAGGTGCTGTAAAAAAATTCAAAAAGAACTTACAGGGTGTTCAAACTTTCAACACGAGGTTAGGTAGTTCCAAACCTCATGGTCTGTCTGACTGTCAAGGTTATAGACCATGAGATTTGGAAGTACTTCTAAATGTAATAAAGTACTTTTGTACCAAACCATATAATTCTTTTTTTGGATATTTACGTAGTTTGGTGCTGTAAAAAAATTCAATCAGCTTATACAGAGTGTCCAGACTCATTTTCAACACAAAGTTAGGTAGTTCCAAAATTCATGGTCTACCTGACAGTCGAGGTCATAGAGCATGAGATTTACTACTGCTAAATGGAACGAAGTGCTCCTGTACCAAACCACATAATTCCTTTGTTTGGATTATTATGTAGTTTGGCCGGAGTTTTTGAAAATCTACTGGTTGTTTGGAATACTTACGTCCAACAGAAGTTTGAAAAACGATGGCTGGTCCCATGGTTGCATTCTCTTCCATCAACAAAGAATAATAATTATAAACTTCAACAAAAATGGCTTATTTGGTGAAAGGTTCTAATTTTTCTATTTCCACTTCCTTTTCAAATGTAACCAAATGATTACAGTTGATTACATTGTGTCAATTCACCATAGATGTTTTGATATTTTCCCCACAGATAACTGAGATATATTCTTAAATCTATAATCTGTGATTTTCCCCTGTACTATTAATTATATTATCTTTATTAGTTTTGATCGATGTTTTCGGTATAATAAATTTTATACTCTGTAGTAGGTAGTGATATATTTTGGCATTCGCCATCTTGTTCATCTTTTGGCATTAAAATTTTCAAAGTTGTCGAACTTTTTTGTAACAAAGATACAGTAACATTATCAATACGTTTCGGAATTAAACAATTATTTGGGGGATATGGTTGCATGTGACTTCCAAGAATTAAAATATCTTGGGCATTGATTTGTTCTTTGGTTACAACTTGAGTTTCATTTCTTTTTAACGAAAATACTAAACCTTCGCCTTTATTTGTCCAATATAAAGTTGCAAAATCAGATTTTATTGTTTCCAATGGAAGACTATCACCAATTAAATCGCTTGGAACTAAAATACTACAATTACATCCATATTTATCAGCAGATACGATATTTTGGGAATAGCTATTGATAAAAATAAGCGAGGGTTTATTTTCTGCATTTGAATGATCTAAAGTAAAAATCTTTTCAACTGATGGATAAACTGGACAATTGCACGACGAAAAGTTGGAATCCACGCTACGTTTATTATAGAAGTGTGTGGAAAAAAATGCTTGGATATTTTTAGCATTTGCATTACTTTGCATTAAATGGTATTGACCAGTATAATCAATTTCGGCCCAATATAATTTCCTAAAAAGAACAAATTAGACCATTTTAATCCAAAACACCTTAATACTTACTGCATAAAAGGAGATATTTAAATTTTAGTGATAACTGATGGAGTTGTGAATATTTCAACGCTTTTTAAAATTCCCCTCTCGATCTGGTTTAAATTAAGTTTGTCAACGGTAGTTCCTTGACCATCTTCAATAATTTGAGCATAATATATGCTTCTTTCGAGCCAGTCGATAGTTAAACTGATCGTGTTGCCGTTCATATCGGCAATTTTGCTTCGGTTTAAGTTTAAACTGATTAAGTTAAACATTAGAAGTTCTTGTAGATCGTTAATCTAAAAGAGCGTTATTTTCTTTCATAATGTAACCTATTCCAATAGGTGTGCTTATTCCACGCAGAACAGGGTAGTTCACGTTTTTATAAATGTCTTGATGGTTAGATGCCATGCCATGCCATGATTTAGGTGGACAAAACTATCCGGTTTTCGAAGTATGATTATATTTACGTAAGAATGCTTTTAAAACCCGGGAAAGGTTAAGAATAAGATTCAAAAACAGTTTAACAAAAATATATATTTAGAAAATCGACCTTATGGTAAAACCGGATGTGCATTGTGCATGGCCATACGAGGAACTTTTTCCTGTTGTATTTTTTTGTGCATTTCTTTTTTTATTAAATTTTAATTTGAATTTTTTAAATTATAAACTTTTAAAGAAATGCACAAAAAATACAACAGGAAAAAGTTCCTCGTATGGCCATGCACATCCGGTGTTTTTAGTATTAATTTTTTTTTATGTTAATGTAAATAAACTTATTTAAAAAAGAATAATTGCAAAAAAAATTAAATAAAAATTTTTATTTTTAAATTGATGCCGTCCGGGATTGAACCTGCCTTTTTTTATAATATATTTTTTCTTCAAACGTCAGAAAAAGTCGCCTTTGTGTCACTCAATAGGTAACGGTGAAGTTTAACTTTCCCGCCGAGGCAGGAAAAATTGTCCGAAAAGTAATTTTTGTCTGTCTAGGAGGGAAAAGTAAAATCTTAACCGCACATTATTTTTATTTTTAACGTAAAAAATGTTTTTTAAGCATTTGTAATGTAAACAATTTAATGTTTTTTAAATTTTCCTTTATAATTAGTTCGTTGCTTTTAATAATTAGCTTTTTTTACAAATTTAAGTTAATTTAAAAAAATATTTGACAATTGAACTACAAGTAATTGACAAGAGATGGTGCTCTTTCAAAAATCAAAATTTTCAGTTTTACGCTTTACGTTTGCAGAAAAAATTTAATGTTTTATACGGAGTCAAAGTAGTTTTGTGTGACTCGCCTGTATTGCCTGACTCGCTCGCTGCGCGCTCGCTCTTCAGCCAAACACAGTCTTGTCACACAAAACGTCACTTTGTCTCCTTATAAAACAAATAACTATTTTACCGGTTCAACAACTTAAAAAAATTGTTATGCTACAGTATTGTTAAATAAGTGAAACAATTAAATATCTGAAGTACACATACGCTATCGCAGTTGCACTTATTGCTCAGATGGACAACATTTGCTAATTTTGCGTTGTCAATTTCTCAAAAACCAAAAGGTCAAATGAAATGCTGATTTGTTTATCAAATAGTTGCCGTTAAAGTCTCGGAGATGAGTTAATTTCAGCCTCAAATGTGAAGTATTTATATAAAAATAAGTACCTGTAAAATGCAGTACAAAAATGAAAAATTATTCTTATTAATTGCCACCTTATTTCTCAACAGAAATCATTCGAAAATTGCTCATCTCCGAGACTTTAAAGGCAACTATTTGATAAACAAATCAAAATTTCATTTTAACTTTTGGTTTTTGAGAAATTGACAACGCAAAATTAGCAAATGTTGTCCATCTCAGCAATAAGTGCAACTGCGATAGCTATGCTTACTAAATTTCATCCTAAAACCAACTAGAACATCATGGGAATCCACAAAAGAACCAAACGACCCCCACCACAAGACCTGTGCCCGTGATTACAAACACAGAACCTGACTTGTTTTTAGGTATTACAAAAATTTCTTTTTTTTTGCTAAATTTGGCATAAATTGAAGTTCAAAATATATATTATTTTATATCTTCAGAAAGCTAATTTTATGAGCTTTGAAAATACTGAAAAATATACAGGGTGTATACATTTAAATTAATAAATTTGATTCCATTTCCGGTTAAACCGGAAGTCAATATTGTAAAGTGTTTGGTATCATTTAATAGCTAATTTTACGAGCTTTTAAAATATTTAAAAATATAAAGGGTGTTTAGAAAAATTTTGATATTTTTCTAATTTCCGGTTTAACGGAAGCGTTTTGTTAACCAAAAATAATGTCAAATAATAGATATTTATGAAATTTATATAAATATCCAATTTCAAGTTTTCATTTTTATTACAAAAGAAATTAGAAATTTTTGAAATTTTGACATTCAAAAAATCGTTACTCCAAAACGGCTCGGGCGATTTTGATAAAAATTTATATTTTGATAGAAAATTACTTTGTCTATAACATACTCAAATTTGTTGAAATCGGCCGGACTAGTTTTTGAGAAAGTCCATTTCAAAGTTTTGACCTATTTTGGCTCCTTAAAGGTAGGCAATTTTGAAACAATTTTAAAAATCAGTTTAGGTAGAACGAAAGCCTATATTTTTGCTGTCTAATGCCGTTTTGAAATTTTTATGAGAATAATTACCGGCCAAGTTATAAGAAAAAAAACACAAAATGGGACAAACGTTGTATTGGTCGCCATTTTAAATAAAAAAAATTGAAATTTTTGTTTTCAATTGGGGGTCACATGTACTATCTTATAGCCAAGTAAAATTGAATTTGGCTCAAATTTGCAAATATGCGCGCAAAATAACCACTTTATTTTTGGACACCCTGTATAGATTTCTTATTAAAGCTTAGTTTGCCGATGAAATAATATTAAAGTGTCTAAAATCAAATTTCATCAAAATCGGTTCAGTAGTTTTTGCCCCACACAGTTCCGGGCATACATACATACATTCATCCTCACATTTTGGTTCAAAAAATCAAAAAATTTTTTTTTCGTTTTTTGGAATCAGGGTGACTCAAAACGTCGAGAACTTCAAAAAAATTTTTTATTATTATTATTATTTTTTTCTTGATTATAACAACTTTTTCTTGATTATAACAACTTTTTCTTGGATTGGAAAAAGTTAAAAAGGACCCCACTGAATCCTTATAGAAACAGGTTTTCGGTTGATTTTTCTAAAATTATAGTATGTTGTAGTGTAGATTATGACTGTCTGGCTGTCTGAACAAAAGTCTGTCTGAGCACAAAGCCCTAAAGTTAACATTTTTCATACTAGAGGGGCTCAAGTGCTACATTTAACATTGTGGTTGTTTGAAGTTACATCAACAAAAATAAATTGCGTTTTATGATCTTGATTAATAAAATTCAAATATTTGCCTCAATATATTTTTGGGGTGTATATTTTTACCGGGTGTTTTAAAGAAGGGTTTCTTTTAATTGAAATGTTTATTTAACACAATAATCTTTGATTTAAATCATGAATTTTCACAAAGTGCTTGTAAATAAAAATGTTGAAAACCCATCTTCAGCTGTTAATATCTCAGAGAAATGCTGATTGAAAAGAATTTTTTTAACATTTTTCCCGTACTCCCTTAATAGTCCCCAACAACCTCTCCAGAGGAATTTCGCCATTTTTGAATCACCCTGTATAACCTGAATAGATAAAAATAAAGAAACGGAAAAATATTTCAAATTTTTTCAATTTTATGCCAGAAAGTCATTTGAAAGAGAATATTATGCTTATTTGAACCGTATTTTTTCTTATTTATCTGTCTCTATGTTATTAATTGGTATAAAATTAAATTAAAAACACTTGATTTTGAATTTTCTTGGTTTTATTATAATTAACAACCAATAAGTGTATAATTCCTTCATAAGAAAGCATTATATCGAGGGTCAAAGTGCAGTAGCTCGTATGGGAATTTTGCTAGTTTTCCAGGAAGTGCGAAAAACGATTCTAGAACGTTTATAGCTATATTTTTAATTTTTTTTGCAGTTGCAAGTAAACTAATATTTAAAGAATTGCATTTAACATTGTTTAAACAGTTATATCAAGAAAAAAGTCATATACGAGGTACTGCTATTGAGATACGCTAATCATATAAGGTAATGTATTAAGTAGAAATTCAAAATAATTAAGAAAAAATTTAACACTGGTCAAAAATAAGTATTTTTATTCATTTAAAAATATGCTATTATTTGGTACAACAACAGTAATAAGAACGAAACTTTTATTCAACAAATAAAAATGAACTATAGAATATAAAAATATGAAAAACTAAATCTTTATTTCAGAAGATCAAACAAATTCTAGCGATTCATAATAGGGCCAGCAATCTTTTGGAATAACTTGTTTGATTTCTTTAAGGTGATCAAACTTCTTTTTTGAGATCTTTTGCAGTCCATTGTTTAACTTGGGAAATTGTATGCCACTTAAGTTTATAGGTTTTGCTCTTCGTGGTAGGGCTTGAAATTCTTCATCAAAGTCTAATTTGAAGTGAATTTCCCCAGTTGGTTGATAACGGAGAGCTCTTATCTGAGTTACCACAGGATCTGATGTGATTTTACCTGGACGGATAGATTCATACTTTAATAATCTTTTCTGACTGTAGTTCAAAAAGAAATCATATTCGGGTGTCTTGACTAGATAAGGGTTACTCTTTTTTGCCTCTTTGGTAATTCTAACATAATCACAAGGTAAGTATACGTCCTTATTTTTTAAAGCTGTTTCGATAGTTGCATGTACACTATCGCACTCCATTTGAGTATGTCCTTTGACTAGAAATTTTTGTTGGATCTCTACTTCATAAGTTTCACTCAAATGGAGTAATGCGTTAGAAAGTGTACTATTGCGATTCTGGGCGGTACACCCATCAGAATATATAATTACCTGACGTTTGTCTTGTTTGTCCAGATAATTCTCTTTTAGATAGTCTATTATGCATGATGCGTAAGTTGAAGCTTGAAGGTCACTTTTGGTTTCATCAAACCAGTAGCAAGTTCCAGAGTTTTTTGCTAGATCATATACTGTAAAATTGTGGCAACATAATTTCAGTTTATAATACAGAGAACTGGCCTTAAGTTGAGGGCAGAGCTTGACAGCTTGGACATCCATTGTAATAACATTGCAGTTTCCCTTTACAGCTTCTTTTTTATCTTCTTCTTTTTCGGCTCTAGCACGATCTTTTTGCTTTCTGTGTAGCGTATATGACTGCTCGTCCAGATTGCCATTTTCATATTTGTAGCATTCGTCGCAACGATCTTTCCGCGGTCTAAATAACCCAATATTTAATTCACTTACCATTGCTGACAATGATGTTATGGATAAAACATTTTTATTATGTTCTTGGCATTGATTTTGGTATTCTTTGTATAACTGCGACATAGATTGGAAATGCTGTTCCAAGTACATTTTAGACGTATCTCTTCTGCAATAGTGCGCTGGCAATTTATTAAGGGACTCTAAAAACTGTTTCATATGAGATGAATCTTCTTTAAATACATTTTTTCTTGTTGGTCTATTCTGTACAATGCTTTCGCTGCGTTCTACAATTCCATCTTGATTACCACTTATCCAGTTTCGTATTGACCATTCCCCAAGTCCTGTCGTGTTTAGATACATTCTTTTGCAGACTGCCACTTTAAGATGGTTTATTTTTAATGTGTATTTAAATGTTGATTTTCTTCTGGAGTCAGGTTTAGATCTCTTTGGTATATTCAACGCTACAGTGTTGCATACAAATACTTTGCGTTGGTCCCACGACATTTTATTCCAAAATTTGTCAAATAACTTCTTTCGATCTTCTTCCTTAAATAATGAACACTTCAAACTTGATTTTTCTTTCAGAACACATTCGCAAGGTGGTTTCAATTTTCTTTCGGGTCTTTTGGTATTATTAAAAGTATTTTTTTGACCCTTTGGTTTAGTAAACCCCAAGTACTCTTCGCCTTTCATTCTCTTTAATTTATTGAGTGTCCGCTGGTTTTCAGCACTTCGTTTTGTGTTTCGTTTGGTTTCTTGAGGAGCTTCGTTTTCATTAGTCAGATCTGTATCCCTTTCCCTGTTTTCGCTTTTTTCATCTTGTTCTTGTTCATTTAATTCTATAAATTCTCCGGCTTCTTCAAGATTTTCCGATTCTTCTAATAAATCTGTGTTAATACTATTCGATGTTCCGTTTAAGAGAAAATTTTCGTTTTCTTTATCAAGCTCCACGTCTTCATTTCTTTCTTCTCGTTCTTGTCTATTTTCTTGAGGTAGGAATGAACTTCTACTAAGTACTTCTACGGAAGTTAATTTTTGTGGAATTAATGGAGTATTGATATTATCGATGGTGCTGCAGAAAATTTCATCAATACTAATAGATTCAAAAGTCACGTGAGTATTGCTGAAAGGATAATCTTCTAAAAGCAATATTTCAGCGTTTTCTATATCTATATTATCGGTGTTAGTTCCATCATTTTCTCTATAAGAAACAGTAGACATACTACAGTATTTTAGATCATTTTGGACATCAACCTGACTAGATTCATTAAAATTGCACTCATTAGTTAAATTTAATTTTTTTTTACTTTTGGCATAATCTTTGGTTTCATTAACTTTAATTAAATTATCACTGTTGACGATTTTTGCTAATTCTAAAATTCTTTTTGTTCTTGATTGTGCCATGACGATCACTTCTGAAATAAAGAAAGTACTGCAGTACCTCGTATAAATCTCTATAAACAGCATGCAGGAGCTCGTATATTATAGCTCTCACAAACTCTTATTTTAGTATACACAAATGTAATTTAATGAAGCAATATGATATACCATCAAGCTTTAAAAACGTTGAAGTTTAATATTTGATAATAGAATGCGTCTAAGAAGCTCCAATTTTGTTTTAATGAAAATAATAGAAGTACACTACTTACCAGAATCGTTCCAATACAAATCACAATGGCTTACTATAAGCATACGAGCTAATGCATTTTAAAAACCGATTCATTTATGCGAGGTTCTGCATTTAAGTAAATAACTTCATAAATAGAAAACTTTAATATTATTAAACCATCACAATAGATGGAGCGCATTATATTATACACAGAACAACTAAAACGTCAAAAGTGAAAAAAAGTCACATACGAGGTACTGCACTTTGACCCTCGATATACAAAAATTATGACAGCTTGCTTACCACTAGGCAAGCCTTAAAGAAAAAATAATTTAATTTACTAAAAAAAACTTAGTTTATCTATGTATGTGTTCATATCAAATATCTTTCTCAGGTACACAGTATTATTAAAATTAATTCCGTTTTAATTTTTCATCAATCACGTTTTTATTTATTTTTTGTCACTGCCCAATTCAGTTTCTTGATTAACATAAAAATGATTTTCACTTTTAGAATTATCTTCTGTGTTTGTGTTATTTTGCAAAGGAACATTTGGTTTGGGAGTCACTAAATTATCTGTAATACTGTTGTTGGTGGAAGGTTGGGGTAGTTTTTTATTAGACTCAGCTTTTAAACTCTGAATGCTTGATCGTGGCACTTCATATCCGTCGTTTTCTTCGGGGTAGTTGCTATCGTATATTAATTCCAGATACGTAGGAATTTTAGTTTCGCCTTCAGCTTGTAGAAAAGGCGTCTGTTCTCGTTCCGAATCTTCGTCACTTCCATTTTTCCATGAATGTGCTAAACAAATATTTATTAACAACGTCCAATATTAAATTAATAAAGCCAAAAAAATTATTAAAGCAGTCTATTAAATCACTTTCTTATTTTACTTTAACAAGCTCTCTGGAATTGCTATAAGGGACATCAGTTATGTAAAAATATGTTTAATGTGAGTTATAAGCTATTTATAAAGCTAATCTTAATCTAAGACCTTTAATGCTTAGAAGCAGCAACAAATGCATGAATGAAATATGTTTACCTGATTTTAAATCGAATATATCTTGAAAATAAGCTCTGTTAAATACGCCTTCAGAAACTGTAAAGCAGAAGTTAGTTTGTTATCATGCTACGATATGATTTATAGCTTAAACATTTTTAGTTATTGTAACATTCAATCACAAACATAAAAGTTACGAACAAGCACAAAACGTGCAGTAGCTTTAAAGTATGTATAATCTACTTACATGGTATTGTGCTAATGTATTGACCATTATGAGCACCACTTGGTGGTTCACTGACTACTTCTTTTAGAAGATCTTCGAGCATAGTTAAACAAAATTTAAATGTTGGCCTTCTTTCCGGTTCAGAATACCAACATTTGAGCATCAATTCGTGTCTGAAACACATATGGTTAAACTGTGTTTAAAACTATTAATTCAACATACAATTTCTCTGGACAGTCTGTTGGCTTTCCAAGTCGACCTCCACTTTTAACATAATGTAAAACTTCTAAATTGCTTCTTACAGGGTAAGGTTGTTGCCCTAGTGTCATTATTTCCCATAATAAAACTCCAAAAGCCCACACATCTGACTGACAAGTGAAAACACCATCCACTAAAGATTCAGGAGCCATCCATCGAACAGGAAGCAAACCTTCACCTTCTTTTCTATAATAGTCGTTTTTATAGATATCTCTTGTTAAACCAAAGTCTCCAATTTTAACAATACGAGAATCTGGATTTGTAGAAGATACTAAACAATTTCTACAGGCTAAATCTCGATGCACAAAATGCATTTCTTCGAGATATCTACAACCTCTTGCTACATCTACACACATTTTAAGCAATTCTGTTAAGGTCAACGTTGGAACACTAGTCTGTAATAAAAGCGTTAATTTAACTAATAAAACAATTAAAAAACATATACCATCGGATTTCTAGATGACCTCAAGTAAGTCAATAGATCACCTCCTTGCATCAACTCCATTATAATAAATTGAGGATCGTTATCCAGACAAACACCGAGAAGTTGTAAAATGTGTTCGTGTTTAAAATGGCTCATTAGCTGAGCTTCTTGTAAAAATTCGCACTTTTCTGTATCTGAAGCACCTTTACGGAGAGTCTACAAAACGTTAATTAATTTGCGAATTAAAAACTAAAAATTATTACCTTGATGGCGACGTTAATTTCCGAGTCGTTTTCGCCTAAATATTTAGCTTTGCCTTCATAAACTTCACCAAAAGCACCGCTTCCGAGAAATTTCATAAGCGAGATCTGATCTCTGTAATTAAATTAAGTGTTTTTATTTCAGTTCAAACGCTCTTATTTACAAAGTACCTGCGAATATGTGGCAGCATTGTTATTTCATCGGGTGTTAATTGATTTGTAGTATATAAAATATTAGTGTTGTGAATCCATCTCCTTGGGAGCTCTCTAAGAGTTGCTAATTCAACATCTGGTCCTCGAGGAATAGCCACCAGCTGTTTTTTATTATCCTTGGTACAGTACCATTTACCTGCAATTTTTTCAATAAGCAATGGGTAAGTAGAATTAAATGTTTTTAACTTACAAGAGAAGAAGCAGATAACAACAGATAAACAGACTAGCAGAGGAATTCCAGTTATAAGCAATAGATTTATAGGATCTTGCTTTTCTGCAATTTGAGCTGCTATATTTAAGTCAAATTCCATACTTTCTTCACTCGTATTACTCCAACCATAAGAATTATAAGATGAAACACGAAACGCATATCTATACTGATCTTGTAAGCCGGAAATAATCCAAAATCTATCTAAAAATGATCTTTAATCAAATAACTATTAATTAAATGCAAGAGATATTTTACCTGTTCCGTTGTAAAGCGGAATCCAAGTGTACTCTGGTTCTTCGACCGATGGTGCATTTTCAAACCACGGAGGACGTTCGGCACTTCGTTTGTTTCGATAATTGGGTAATTTTAAACCTTCTAATAAGTACATTTCTATAGGTGCTCCATTTTCTTCCGACGGTTCCCACCACACTTGATAAACATCTCTCTTCAATCTCTTAATTTTTGGCATTCCTGGTGGAGAAGGACGGTCCCCTAAAGTTTCGAATGTGAACCTCGTATCCTTTGGCCATATGTAAGGCTCTAAATAATTGGGATAAAATAAAACCATTCTAAACTTGTACTGCGTTTTTGGTTTTAATCCATCCACTCTCACATTAATCGTGTCATTTAATAAAATATAAGTATCATTTATAACGTCCAACCAATCATCAAGAATTAGTAAAGAATACTGGAGAACGTATTCTTTTGCGTATTCGTATTGCTTCAATTGAATGTGGAGTTCGGTCGATGTGTAACTTAACAGAGTTATATTGCTAGGTTCTGGGTACGTTTTAATTTTAACGCTATTACTTTCACTAAATGCAACTTGAAGATTATTGCTGTCGTTTACAATATCGTTAGTTTGGCTGTAAGCTCGAACCCAAACCAAATAAGTTTCGTTCGGTAAGAGCTTGTACAGTTGAGCGTGGAAATAATCCTTTATTTTCTTCACTTCCAACGTCGATAGTACTTGTTCTCCTTTTTGTCTAATACCGTTTACACCTCCTTCAGTTTGCCAATGAATTTCGTACCAAACGGATTCTCCATTAATTTTTTTTGGTGGAGCCCAACTAACTTCAATTATTGTGGGATTTAGAACAACCGCTGTTATGTTGCCAGGTTTCGAAGGTGCTGTAAAAAATTTAATAATCATATATAGGATGTCCAGACTTTCAGCAAGAGGTTATAGACCATAGACCACTACGAGATTTGGAACTACTTCTAAATGGAACGAAGTACCTACTCCTGTACAAAATTACTTTTTTTTTTATATTTATGTAGTTTGGTACTGTAAATAAATTCAATAAGCATATACAGAGTGTCTAGACTTTCAACACGAGGTTAGGTAGTTCCAAACCTGCCGATCAAGGTCATAGACCTTGAGATTTGGAACTACCTCTAAATGGAACGAAGTACTCCTGTACCAAACCACATAATTCTTTTTTTGGATATTTATGTAATTTGGTGCTGTAGAAAAATTCAATAAGCATGTACAGTGTGCAGACTTTCAATACAAGGATAGGTAGTTCCAAACCTCACGCTCTACCTAACAGTCGAGATCATACATCATAAGCTTCGGAACTACTTCTAAATGGAACGGAGTACTCCTGTACCAAACCACATAATTCTTTTTTTGGATATTTATGTAATTTGACCGGAGTTTCTGAAAACCATCCTTATGGTTTTTGGAATACTTACGTCCAACAGAAGTTTGAAAAATGGTGGCTGGTCCCATGGTTGCATTCTCTTCCATCAACAAAGAATAATAATTATAAACTTCAACAAAAATGACGTATTTGGTAAAAGGTTCTAATTTTTCTATTTCCACTTCCTTTTCAAACGTAACCAAATGATTACAGCTCTCGTTACATTGTGTCAATTCACCATCGATGTTTTCGGTATAATAAATTTTATACTCTGTAGTAGGTAGTGATATATTTTGGCACTCGTCGTCTTGTTCATCTTTTGGCATTAAAATTTTCAAAGTTGTCGAACTTTTTTGTAACAAAGATACAGTAACATCATCAATACTTTTCGGCATTAAACAATTATTTGGTGGATATGGTTGCATGTGACTTCCAAGAATTAAAATATCTTGAGCATTGATTTGTTCTTTGGTTACAACTTGAGTTTCATTTCTTTTTAACGAAAATACTAAACCTTCGCCTTTATTTGTCCAATATAAAGTTTCAAAATCAGATTTTATTGTTTCCAATGGAAGACTATCACCAATTAAATCGCTTGGAACTAAAATACTACAGTTACATCCATATTTATCAGCGGATACAATATTTTGGGAATCGCTATCGATAAAAATAAGCGACGGTTTATTTTCTGCATTTGAATGATCTAAAGTAAAAGTCTTTTCAACTGATGGATAAACTGGACAATTGCACGACGAAAAGTTGGAATCCACGCTACGTTTATTATAGAAGTGTGTGGAAAAAAATGCTTGGATATTTTTACCATTTGCATTACTTTGCATTAAATGGTATTGACCGGTATAATCAATTTCGACCCAATATAATTTCCTAAACAGAAGAAATTAAACCATTTTAATCCAAAACATCTTTATACTTACTGCGTAAAAGGAGATATTTCAATTTTAGTGATAACTGATGGAGTTGTGAATATTTCAACGCTTTTTAAAATTCCCCTTTCGATGTGGTTTAAATTAATTTTGTAAACAGTAGTTCCTTGACCATCTTCAATAATTTGAGCATAATATATGCTTCTTTCGAGCCAGTCGATAGTTAAACTGATGGTGTTGCCGTTCAAATCGGCAATTTTGCTTCGGTTCAAACTGATTAAGTTAAACATGAGAAGTTCTTGTAGATCGTTAATCCAAAAGAGCTTATTTTCTTTCATAATGTAACCTATTTCAATCGGTGTGCTTATTCCACGCAAAACAGGGTAGTTCACGTTTTTATCAATGTCTTGAATAAAAATTGCTTCTCCGGAAGCTACCAACAATTTTGGTAATGGAAATTCGCAGCAGGTGTTTACGGAAAGGATTTGTGAAACTTCCCCATCTCCGATTTCGGTAAAAGCTTGGACCTAATAATATTTTTATTAGCACAAATGTACCACTCAACTTTCAATTACTTACTTGAAAATAGTAAACTTCGTCGTTTTGCAAATTTGTAGTAACATATTCTCTTTCGTTCGGCTTTCCAATGGCATTCTGGCACACTTCAACTTCCATAAAATTTTCTACATACCAACATTTGATTTTATATCCTTGAATAACACCGTTTGAATTTGATGGCTCGTCCCACCTAAACGTAACCAAAACTTCTTCTTCATTCCGATACTTGTTGTGCGAAACGTATGAGCGTAAATTTCCTGGTGCTGATGGAGTCGAAGGTGGGGAGTAAATTTTTGCTCTTATCAACGGAGATGTTCCCCAATACGTATATGCTTTTATAGTAACGTGTAACTTTGTAAATGGAGCAACTGTTTGCCAATATTTAATGTAAGGTGTTGTGGTGATTTTCTGAAATTTCAACATTTTTGCCAAGTTACAATTTTTTTGAAAATAGACTTACAGTTGATCCGTTTTTTAAAAGGCTGTCCACTTTTATTTCATAAAAAACAGTTCCATAATTAACCCTGTGACAAGGTTCCCACGTTATGTTGAACGAATTCCAAGATCCAGCCGCTCTAACAGAACTAACATCAATTGATTCTGGTATAACCGAAAGGTTACTAACGAGTTTATTGGTCGTATCTGGAATTTGAAATCATTACAGCTTCATTTTGATTTTAATTACACAATTGTCTTACTTGGCCAAGTGTATAGTGTCGAGTCCATAATATAAATCATCGTTAAACCGGACAATTCTTTTCCATTTATATTTGCAACATTTTTACCAGTTAAATCACTTATAACTGCATTTTCTTCATCTTTTAGCCATAAAAGTCTATCGTTGAAATAACAAAGTGGTCCTTGCATGTCAGGTTTTTGGAGATTTGATATCGATTCTGGCGCTGGTTTCATACCGGTGGGAAAATATCCAGCCATTGGAGCTCTAAATAAATTTGATCCTTCCGAACCTCTAATAATCCAATAAACCATATTGTGGTTCATATCCAATGTTAAACCCATTACTAAAATAACAATTTATTTTCGTTTTTGATTAAGGGGTAATTGGGGATTTACCTTGCTTTCCAGAAAATAACTGAGCTGGGTGATAAACGAAACGATCGGCTCCATTTAAACGCGCACATTCTACAGCATGTCCTGTAGACCAATACAAATAGGCTTGAACAGCGTCAATATTTAACTCTTTCGCCAAAGTCAAAATGGGTAAAGGTTCTTGTTGAGTTCCATTGAAGTTTCCTCTTAAAATCTAAATCAATCGTTTAATAGTTTGAAAAAATAAGTTAGGAAGCAACTCACCAGCTGTTGTTTTGGATTCGACCAATATAATTTCTTTCCAATCCAATCAATCGCTATACTTCCTACAGAATCGATATCTGATATTTGTCCAAATTTATTGTTATTTATATTGTGCCAAAAAATTTGCGAATTATTTGTTACTAAATATATTTTGTCGTTGTACCAAGCAATGTCAGTAATGTAAGAATCTTTCATTGTTTTTTTGTAAATGATCGTTTGCACATTTTCACCAGTCGCATCTGACTTTAACAAGCCGTTTGAAGTAGACCATAGTATAATGGGATATTTTCCACTCTTGGGCAATTTAAGAGTTTTCCCACGAAACTCTGACGACCACGGTCCTTTTCCTAAATCCGTGTACGCCGCCGCTTTTATTATATAATCGGTATTCTCTTTCAGATTATTTATAGTAGACGCCGTTATGTTAATACCTTTATGTGTCTTGATCCGATTACTATCAACTTCCTTAATCGACACTTCGTAAGACCAATTTTGCCAAGCTCCTTTCCCTTGTTCTCCTAACAAATGTGGCACTTTCCAAGTTATTTTAACAAGTTGTGACCCAAAAATTGCTTGTAAGGAAGTAGGTGGGTTGATAGGTATGGGAGTAGGTTGGGAACTTTGTAAATTAACGATTACTTTTAAATAAGGTCGGTCTGCTAAGTCTGGATAAGCGTTGTGATAGTAACTTTCTCTCGATGGATGAAACTCTTCATAAAAGACGTCATTACCGTCAGTCCAATAAAAAGTTTTGTTAGCAGTTGCTAAAGATAACACTTTTTGCATTTTTCTCGTTATTATTTTTGGTCGAACGTTAACAATTTCTTTCCTGTTTTTTCCAAATTAGTATTTAATACAGTTTAAGATTAGAAAGGTCTTACCCATCTAAGGAGACGGAATTTATTGTGTTTTGATCTTGATTTGAACACAAGAGACGAAAATTTGTGTGATCTACAGTAAAGGCTCCTAAGTTTGGTTCTGCTAAAATCAATTCGGGTTGGACGTTGTGTTTGATACCGTTACTAATATCAGAAAGATCCAATCTGAAAAGTCCACCTCCAGTTTTTCCATGTACCGCCCAAAATAGAAATCTAAATTTAAAAGTTAATTAAAAGGGTTATACAAAGGGTTGCAATTTTTTTACCCATTGTAAGGATCGACTTCGATATAATGTGGTTTTATACGAAGTCCAGCTATGGCAACCTGCATCCCACGACCGTCTAAATCGCAACGTGTAATTTGCCATACTTGTCTTTGATGGGTGACTTCGCCCAATATGTATAGCTGGTCGTTCAACCAGTCGACAGATAATTCGGAAGGCAAAAAGTTAATGTGAGGTGGCGCCAAAATTGTTGTACTTTGGGACTGATTGGTGAAATTTGTGAAAGTGATACGATGAACTTCAGATACGGAATTTGATATAAATAATAATCGTTGTTTAACGTGGATGGCAATACCTAAAAAAATATTTTGTTAGATATCTGAGGAGCGTTTTTATGTTTACAATTTATAAATAACTTTAGAATAGATTAATAAAGCTATGCTTTTTTTATCTTTTAATTATTGGTAACAAAGTTTAATTAAAACTGAACACACACAGATAAAAACAAAAAGCATTAAACCAACAGAGTCTACATACTTACAGTTGCCATCTTGAAGAATTAATCACAGCGAACTGTTTAAAATCAGAATATTCAGAATTAGGAATTACAAGATTTTGTAAAAAAAGGTACAAATGAAAGTAGGTATTTGAAAAAGTGGTGTAACAGTAACGTTTGGAGGCTTTCTCACCTTTTATTACTTTTTCAGTTCTGTACAAAACGACAGGTACTTCGAGCATATCTGTTCCTTGTTCAATAACAACATGATCGGAGCTTAATATTAAAACTGGTTGTTGAACTTCTCTAGCTGAAAAAAAATAAAAAAACATGCCTTTAAAAATAGTACTTTGTTTTATTAGGAGAGAAATTACTGTTTCGTGTGACAAGACTGTGTTTGGCTGAGTGTAGCGAGCGAGTCCGGCAATACAGGCTAGTCACGCCCCTTTAATAATTTAAATACGTTTACTACTGCATTGGTGAGGTTAAATACAAATTTAGTGATCTGCGCATCCCCACCGTTCGCCAACATAAATCTCTTGCAGTAGAACACATTAACTTATGAAGTCAAATAACCCATTTAAAGTTGCATTATCAATATTATTTTAACTTCTTCATATGTTAACAAATATCATTAATTACATGTTATTAAATAATAAATACTTTTTTGTCTTAATTAAATAAATAAAACGTCGAGTGTTTATTAGAAGGAAAATTTTAAAGAGAGGAACTATTTAAGATGTGGAAAAACAATTCTGGTGATTGGTTTTCGAAAATCAAAGTTAATGAACTAGTAAAGAATTTCAACTTTGAGCAAAAGCGTTTTGGTGAGTATGTAATAGACGATAACGCGTCTATGCGTCGCGACGCCGACGGTTGTCAATCATGCGGATTTACATATTTACATGTCAAATCATACTTTGGTAATTTCCTGCTTCCTTAATTGTTTTAGGAAAAAAATCTTTAAATAAAAATTGTACGGCATAAAATTCTGCATGTAAATCAATAAACCAAATCAATTTTGCATGCTTTGTAACGGTAGAATTTAGACATAAAGATGTCGAAAATTACCTCAAAATAGCGATAGCCACAGAATTTTCTTTTCTAATGAATTTTTTTTATCAAAAACCATAGCTACCACTATTTTGAGGTTTTTCGACATTTTCGTATTTAATTCTACTTTTGTTAGGTTCTTATGAACACTTTATTTCAGTCAATTTGCGTTAGGTAATAGACTACTACTTTATTTCACTGTTTTTCATTATTTCACTCTTTCTTTTAAAGGGTCTGTAAACCAAAAATTTAAGTTGTTGTACAGAAAATTCTAAGAACAAATTTTTAAACCGCACATCGCTGTGATGAGCCGTTCAAAAGATATAAAGTTTTCAAGTAAAAATGCGTGACGTCACACAGCCGTATCCACTATTGATGCATCGGTCGCATAGCAGCTAGCCTAGCAGAGTAGTTTCATAAAAACAAAATAGAGTGTACTGCATGCGACGGCTAATGTTGCATTTGTCCAAAGTCCAACGCGCTTACAGAGTGCTTGAATTCGACTGTGTGACGTCACACGCTCCAAACATAAAAGCCTATATTGTGGTTAATATTTGTGCTAAAGATGTGCGGTTTTCGCCGTTGAAAAAGTTTTTATGGTTTACACTCCCTTTAAATGGAAAGGAGGCAAATATAACTGCATTTCTTGAAACATTAACAGCTCAAACGGGAGGAGACTTATTATTTATTATAAATATTAATAACACAATTGTTGCATTTATCCAAAGTTAAGTAATTTAGATATTTTAACAAATTTAAATTTTTGATTTTACCTGTCATATAGGTAATGTCAAAAATTTTTAATTTCAAATTTACTTCTGTAATCGAAAGTAGGTAAAATATTGTATGCAACTCGTAAGGTAAATGGCTGATTAAATCACTCATGTGATTACAACACTCGCTTCGGCTCGTGTTGCAATTTTCAGATTTGTGAAATAATCACCCTCTTTCCTTACTTGTTACATAAATAGCTATTTTTGAAATAAGGTTAGGATTTATTTGTGTTTATTTAATTATAATTAAATAAATAGCTATTTCGTTACAAAGCATGCAGAATTAATTTTGTTGATTGATCTAGAAGCAGAATTTTATGCCCCACAACTTTCATTTAAAGCTTTTGTGTCTAAAATAATTAGCGACGCAGAAAATTACAAAGGTTGATTTTTCATGTAAAATACCTATGATCGAAAACCGTGGGTCACTACTCTGTATAATAATTTAATAATTACTAGGAAACTTCCTTAATTGCCAAATTTTATTAATAAACTTGCGAAATTATTTTTTTCTCTATCAAATTTCCAGCTAGTCAAGTCTAAATTCTTTTTGTTGCGGTATCTTGAAAGAAAAATAAAATATGTGATGATAAAACTTGTACATGTAAATAAATTTTGTATAGGATTAATCTTAATTGCTTGGGAAAAAAATGCAAAAACACTCAACTGAAATATTTGACCCCCTATCAAAGTTTCTTATTTTGATAGGCCTTTTTTTAGCTTTGATAGCGAATATTTGATAAACCTTTGATTTCATATCTTTCATAGTATCAAAATCATTCCGAGGGGTTATCCACTCTCTGCAGTCAATGTACAAAAATTGAGTTGTCAACGGTAATCATCTGCAGTCAATGGCAGCCATACAATACGCAGTCGACTGCAGTCACTGTAAAAGTTCAGAAAAGAGGTTGACCCCTCGGGCCTTTGATTACACATCTTTCATAGTGTCAGAATTATTTATGTGATCATAAGAAGTTAATATTATTTACAAACCGATAAGTTCAGCAGGTGTTGATACCATGGCTTGAGCTGCAGGTCCAGTGCCAACTCCGTTGGTCATACTTATTGAAATGGTATAATTTCTTGCTGCGAATAAGTCTCGATACATGTAAAAATTATTTTCAGCCGGTATGTCCTAATAAATATAATTTATTATATGAAATATTTTATTATTTGAGATTAAAGTAGCTACCATAAGTAGATGGCAAATTGAAGAAGTAAATAAAAGAGCTGATAAGTATTTATACAGAAGGTTTCTAAAACTCTACAGGTGAATTCTAGTGGTTTTGAGGATGAAAAAGTTTTATGCGAACATGCGTTCTCCATAGCTTACTTTCCTACAACTATTTTAAGATATTTAACTATAGTCAACCTCTCGACTAACGTCGAAATAGCATATAACACACCTTGGATGGGAAGCCTAGGATTATGATAGTTGTTAAGGTGGAGACACAGATACAAAGACCTTTACTCCGACTTGCTGCGTAGTTTTGACCTGAACACGTCTCTACATATGCAAGTTTGTCTGCGCAAGCCGCTTAAACGCGATGTATATGCGCTCCACGGCTGTGCATGAGTACAGGTCCGACTTGCACAGGCTAAGCGTGCGTGTGTCTCCGCCATTAGGGTGGAAGATAAACAAAAGTTCACATGCACTTAGTTATCTAATTATGCCAAACACGTCCTCATAACCACTACAAACCCTCTAAAATTTGAGAATACCTTAGCACCCGAGCTCTTCACATTAAATTGAGACCACAGGAAAATAGATCATAGACTTCCAATAATGTGAAACTCAACTAATCTTGAGCCATCTACTTATATCTAAATTGTAAAAGCGGTAGTAACAAGCAAAAACTACATGCAAATTATTAAGCACAAACCAAAAACGTACACAATTAGGATAAAAATTAAAAGGAAAACTGTTAAAGAGTAGGTAATATAATAGTAAAGAAAATAATTAAAGAAATGTGTAGTTGCAAATACTTAAAAGTAAAAAATAAGAAGAATCGAAAATTTGCGAAAAGCTTATGCAACTATGCAAGATAAAAGAAACGAAATTATGTAATTTGGCACACCTTAAGTGCCGAATATCCATGGTTGTCTGTTATGTGAAGCACATAGGAGAGGAGAGGGCCATGTGGGAAAGGGCCAGGTTCCCAGCTCACGCTGATATGTGTACAATCAATTGAAACTGCTCGTACAATAATCGGCGGAGAAGCAGGCACTCCGGCTGGTAAGGTACTGATCACCACACTAGGAGCTGATACAATCGGTTCACTATGTGGAGACAAAAGTAAGGCCACTCGAAACTGAAATAGAAAAATTTTAGTACACAACTTCTCATTGTAATAATTTAAACTTACCCTATATTTTGTATAAGGTTGCAAATTATCTACTATAACGGTATCGTGTGGCCCCCACGTTTGATTTCTGCAATACTGCCACGAAGCTGCAAGCTCTTCGTACCTCCATTGAACGAAGTAAGTTAACCCCGCATGTCTGGCTTCGGGAAATTTCCATTCTAAACTCAACGAAGTCGCAGTTAAAGAGTCTGCTACTAAAGCTGGCGCTAGAGGTGTTCCTAATTTGGCACGCAATTGACTGAAGTACCTCGTAAGTGCATCGTTACAGCCCATTACGCAATACAGTTCTTTTGGCGAAAGAGGCTCAATAGTTCCGTTCTAATGGAAATTAGCAAAATTTTAAATACAGCTACTTGGGTGGCATATTCTAATGATTATGAAGAGATAAAATTCTTTTCGATTGATAAGTAAAGGCCAAAAGGGGATTATATAGTTTTTAAATTCCTATTATTGACCCATACTACACGTTTTCTATTTTTTGAATTTTTCAAAAAGGAATTATAGAAATGAAGAAGATCAAAACATCAACAATTTTTTTCTGTTGATCAAAATTATGGAACGTTGTTATTGACGAAAATAAATTGTTGTAATAAACACTTCAGATAGTTAATTCTACACTTACACAAATTAATTTTAAAAAAAGTTTTAAAAAGTTTAAATTGTTAATTAATTGGTAAAAAGAAGATAAGCTTCTTACTGATTAATTATACTTAAATTGGATAAAAAATTAATATTTTGAAAGAATTTTATCTCTTTTTAAAAAATAATTAATCATTAGAATTTTTTTCCTTCAAACGGTTTGTCACACTTGAACAATTTTTTAACATAATATTTGTTTCTAAAATAGAATGTAAATATATACTTACACAGACTGTTTGGCAAGACGATTCCAATGCATGTTTCCATAATTTACATCCTTCCACACACTAAAACAAAATAAAAGGGTAAGTCTTTTAAGAAGAAGGTAAAAGGAATTTATTTTTATAAGCAATTTGATCTCTCTTTCTGTTTTGTAGTTGACGGTTTTTGGATAAAAATTCAAAAAGTTACTTCTTTGTCCACTAGTTTAACTAGAGAATGCACAGGAAATGTTTGATTAAAATTTTCATTTTTTGATACATTCGTGTTGCATGTCTCACGCTTTATAAGGGAAACTGTACCGGGTGTCCCAACGTTGTGATCACAGAATATCTAATATGGAAGACACAGGGACGTAGCTAGGGGTGGGCAATGCCCACCTAAAGACTCGCTCGCACCCGTAAGTGCATTTTTTATTCATAATTTTTAGCCCTCCCCCGAAATGAAGCTGCCCAAACCTTGTCCACCCAGTATTTTAAGTTTAGTTACGTCCCTGGGAAGACACTCTGCATAAGCCCAACGAAATTAGGATTTTACTTCGGAATAAATAGTATCAAACTGAATTTTTACATACCCCTTTATTAGACCGTTATAAACAACATGTAAAAAGTCCCCATCGATATCATGTGAGCTTCAAAGCATATTCGAAGTTAAAGTCACGAAAACGACCTTTTTCTAAATATCTCGCTTTCTATTGGTTTTTCGGAAAAATGTTTCAGAAAGAAATTATAGAGGAGGTAATTCTCTATAAAAAAGATGTTATGCTCTTTTTCAAAATATTCAACAGTTTTTGAGAAAAATGTTATTGAAAGTTAACCTATTGTGGGCGTACTGCAGTCCCTATGGGTTATGCGATAAAAGTGATACTAAGCGCCCTATTTTACGTTATTGGAAATTACTCATTACCTATCCGCTTTAGAGAAAAACAAAAAATATGTAGTTGAAGAGCACCTTTTCAGCTCTAAATTATATGCACAATATTTTGATAATCAGTAATTTGTTGTGGAGAAAAAAATTATTCAATGTAACAACCTAATTTTTCTAAAATTTTAAAAACCTCCCAAAGTAATTATGAAAATATAAAATCCAGACAGGATTACTATCTCCATTATGTATACTTTAATTTTCAAATAAAAAAAATTCTTTTAGAATTTTATTTTGAAAAAAAAACTCACTTTGAAATTTTGGGAAAGAACTACATTATCGATCTTTTTTGATATTGTGGAACATTTTTTGATGAAAACGTTAAATAATGTTAATTTTTAAGTTGACAAATAAAATATAAAAAATATAAAAAATATATAAAGAAGATATAAAAGTACTATAAGCTTCTACAACAAAAATTATGCTCTTAGATCTCTTCTTTATTAATTCAAGGTCCTTCAAAGATTCCTAAGAAATATATTTTTTTAAATTATGAATTTGAAATCCGTTTTTTATTCAAAATAAAGCTGAAAATTTTGTTTGCATATTAGGGTCATAAATTATAGCTTATGAAGATAGTAATCCTTCGTGGATTTTATATTTCCTCAATTATACTTATTATACTTTGAGAAATTTTGAAAATTTTAGAAAAATAAATTATTAAAAATCAAAATATTATGCATGTAATTTAAAGCTGAAAATGCCCTCTTCAACCATATATTTTTGTTTTTCTCTAGATCTAATAAGTAGTGTGTAATTTTCGATATCGTAAAATAAGGCGCTTGCATGGCGTAATCCATGGGTAGATGGGTACTGCCAGTAGGCACAAAATAGGTTAACTTTCAATAACGTTTTTCTCAAAAACTACTAAATGTTTTGAAAAAGAAGATTCTATCTTTTTTATAGAGAATTGTTTCCTTTATAATTTTTATATGAAACGTTTTTCCTAAAAATCAATAGAAAGCGTTCCAATTTAGAACAACTATAACCATGTATTTCGTTTTTAATATCTTCCATTTAGTACAGGCACAAATTTTGCAGCACTAACTGTTGAGACACCCAGTACAAATCACCAATAGGTACTACATCTATATTTATGTACTTTTCTAAAAATATATCCATTAATTAAAACGGATGTTATAATTAAAGTGCGTCTAATACCAACAAAACAAAATGATTGTGGTGTTCCCACGAAAAACATTAAATACTACTGAACCGAATGAAATTAATCAGACAAGCAAATTAAAAATGGTAATTTAAATTTAATCCAAACAAATTTCTAATATTTCCATTTTTCTTTCAATTGGTACTGTTTGTTCAACTAATCAACTAATCAAACAACATCAAAAGTGATCGTCTGTAACAACATCCCTAATTGTTCAATTTAAATTATTTAGCAAGAGTGGATTTAGCAATGAAATTGTTTATATTAGAGATAGTACTCGAGGGAAAATAGTTATCAATTCATAAAACCAAAAGAATCAACGAAAAGTACGTAAATTTCTTCTGTACGAGATTTCGCTTTCTTTAGTTTTGCTTCAAGAATGCCATGCTAAAGGAAGTTGTTTCATTTGTTAGTTAAATTCACTTTGATCTTGAGCTTGACTCGTGGTCAACTAAGATAATTAAAGCAAATTTCTTAATTAATTCTTGTATGCAGACATTGGGGTGTAATGTGTCTATGTCTAATCCTTTATAATCGCAATAAATTAAGGTCTTGCTTACAAAAGCAGAGGTTAAACTTAAACAGTGCAGTTATATTTCGAAAAAATGTTGACCACATCCGCATTCCAAATTTCATAACTCTTTAAAAGCTTTATTGTACTATGAGGTTGAAACATTTCGGACATTTACAATTTTTTGCACTACCTTAATTTAAATTACAATTACCAATAAATTGATGGCGCAACCACTTTAAGTACAAACAGGAAGGTTTTAATTCAAAAGCAGTCGCTACAAATTTAAAAAGTGCTACACGAACATGCGCCATTCTTGTGGAGTGCTATAAGCGCTGCATTTTACCTACGAGGTGAAATAAACGATTTTTAAAGAGAAATGCAGCTAAAAAGACGTCATATCAACTCAATTCAACTTTGAGAGCCGCTTTGACGTAGCAAAGACTATACAGTGTAAGACTGGCAAAGCTTACGGGCCGAATGTGACCAAAAATCCCCGCTACAGAAGATGTCGCTAGTCACCGGGGCATTTTCGAGTGAATAAGATAGCATGTCGAGGTGGGAGCAACAAAGAAAGGGGTAAAACAAGTTTACCCTTCGAGGGATTTTAAGCGATTTTGACCTTTAAAAGCCTTTCACATTTTTTAATATAGGTTTCGGTAGTCTCTTGTATATGGTCTTTGGACGTAGTCAACAACAACTGCCTAATATTGACCACAGATGGGCCACAGCTTGAAAGGAAGAAAGTGAGGATAAGCGTACATACATGGGCTCAATTTTAAACTCTCAAAAGTCTTCGCAGGTTGCCCCATCGACGTACCGCACATCACACTGCTCTTAGCACCGCACTTAGCATCGCAGCGAGAAAATAATAGTCTGATATCAGAGTTTCCGAGGCGAGGGTCAGTGCTTTAATGTGGTCAGTTTAATAAAAACCCATGTTAAATTTATATGTGCGGTGCTAAGTGCGGTACTAGGGGAACTGCGAGCTGCGATGCACCGAAGTGGCCACGCACAAAAACTCGACGCGCATTGAATAATTTCTTTCTCGATTTCTTTGCTATACAATACACTAAAATGTATTATCAGACCCGGACTGACCGGCCGGTTGTCCGGCGATCGCCGGTGGGGCGAAATGAAAATAAATCGAAAAATATGGAAGTGTTCAAAATTGTTGAAAATCCTAAATCGTAGGATTGAATCAATTGCTTAATGAATTGCTTAGTTACACATTACAAAAATATGTTTATAATTTCTAAAGTTGATCTAAGCTCGTTGACCTTGAAAATTCCAAAAAACGACGCTATGGGGCCCGTTCGGAATCTTTAGAACCCAGACACGTGATAGTGCCGCTACCAGCTACGCCACTGTATTTGGCGTCAATTTATTTTGTAGCTAGTAGGGCCAACCAGTAGCCAGTCCGGCCCTGTGCGCTAAATTTTTATATGATCGATAGTGTTTTAGATTTTATAATCAAGAATGTGTTGAAGTGATAAAAAACAATTGTGAAGTATTAATAAAAACAATAGACACATGTAAAATTTCATAAAGAATAATATCAATAAAATCTTAAACCAGATAATCAATTAATTCAAATAAAGGCTACAGTTAGTTAGTCATCCTAAATATAAATAGGGGTTACGGCCTATTTAAGGATAACACAAAGTTTAAAAAAGAACCAGTATAGGGAAACAATAAAATAAACATACACTGTGTATTACCACCCGCGTCGCGTATTGAATCGGCTCAAAAACTGGACTGTGCCGATTCGAACTGAGTCGATTCAATACACGAGTGGTAATACATTTTTGTGTATATCAGAGAAATAGACTGTGCCGAGCCGGGCTGATCCGAGCCGAGTCCATTCAATGCGCGTCCAGCTTTAGACTGCTCATTGTCTATCTGTGAGGCAGAACTACAACAAGTCGTTCGAATCAAAATTTGCTTGAAATTGTTTAAATAGTCCGCCAATCAACTGACTACTGATAATAAAGCCCTCGTGATGGTAGGTACTAGGGCACGAGAGCTTTGAAAGCAATAAAACTGGCGAACAATTTGGTGGCGCATCAAAAAGTCACATATCAATATTCAGCTCATGAAAGACACGATCATTACGTTTTGAAAAAATACCAATAAAATTCTTTCAGTCGACAAATCAGGAGTTAGAAGATGGCCCTATCGCTGTCTAAGACACTACCTTAAACATATGGCTCAAGTTGAGACTGACATACCGCTAACTATTGTTTTTCAACTGCTGTGTAACGAGAGTATTCTCAAAACCAAAGGACGTCAGAGAAGCAACCCCAGGTGATCTTAAACTTTTTCAAAAGTGGAAGATTGAAATTGGGTAACTAGGTCTAGTGGCATTTCATAAAATAAGTATTCTCCTCCATGCCTGCTTAACTTTCTTCGTCACATAACATTCCTCTGACCCTCAGTATATTTCTGCAACATTCAGTTTATCGAGAGCAGTTCGTCTACAGCACCAGGATCTCCATCCCACACAATAGCTTTCTTCTGGCCTTTTTAGCCTGTTCAGCTTTTAAGCTGTTTTTACTATGTATCCAGAGAACTGTTTACTGTAATAGCCGCTCGCCAAATAAATATTTGGACTGACGATATCATTTTTAGAGAAGATCCAAATTCAAAATTGCGATTGGGGGCCTCTGAAAGCTCTAACATGTATCGGGGGTATCAAGATCATGTAAGACAATTTGTGACTTTGCAATAATTTTTTTATACCATCTAATTGGTGACAGACTTATAAATTGCCCTCCTAGGCCTAGTTAGACCCTTAAAATAACCTTTATAACCCTAACCACCCTCGCGCTGTGTATATCCTTCGGCGCTTCGCCCCTCAGGTTATAATACTTGCGCTAGGGTTATAATAGTATACTTCTCAACCTAAGTATATAATCTACTATTTTCTGTATCTGTATAAACATTATGCTGACTAACAGGTTTTTGATCGTAACTTAACGCAGAGCTTTTGTCTTTATGTAAGGCTTCTTATGTAAATTCCCATACAATCAGGAAACTACAAGTTACAATGTACAAACTTATGTAAATAATCGATAAAATTGAAAAATCGTGTCGTTGAATTAATCATTCAACGTTAGAAAAATTAGTTTTCAGATTTTCTTATGAATGTTCATAGGCTGCAAAAATAAGCAAAATCGAATATTTAGAGATAACCCGGAAACCCCTGGATATTTTTCAACACCTTTTTGAAATTAATAAAACTTTTGAGTACCTTTCGGATGTATCACTTCATTTTTACATGGTCAGAAAATTTCGAAAAAAATTTTGAAAAGCAGTGGTTGAGAAAAAATGGCCGATTTATTACTTAATTTGTTCGGTTGAATCAATTACTTTTATCATCAGTCAATCTTTAATGATTGTCTTGGTACGATAGGGGATGATCACACATATCATGCTAGATACCAACCATTTCTTTTCGAGAAATTTTAAAATTATGGTAAATTTTTTCATGAAGTGTGAGAATAAAATGTTAATGTTTTCGATTTATACGATAAGCAGTACTTATAAAGCATAATTTTAATTAAACTAATTAAAATAAAATTAAGAATCTAAAGTACTTTCAACAGCCCCCATCCCTTTCCACATTTACTAATTGGTAAGGGTTTAGCAATTTACTGTGGTCACTTCAAATGTCAAAATAAATACTAAATTTTTATAATTTAATGCTTATTATTTTTCTTGTTTATTAGTCCTTATCAATCGTAAATCAATCTATTTTTTTAAATAAAAAAAAGACATTAATACACAATTGAATTGTGATAATAATTTTATTAATTTGATAGTCCAAAGTATAGTGGAGTACAAGCTACAAGGATGCTTATTAATTTGTAAAAGTGTCCATTTCTCACATCAATTTGTGTCAATGAAATAATGTTTCAATTACAAATCATTATTAATTTTCATTAAATAAAAAATAAGCGTCAAAAATTAACAAAAAAATAAAATTAAATTGTGAGCTAAATTCGGCCCCAATTTATTAGGTACCTTTGATCTTCCTTCAAATTTATAATTTAAATTTAAAAAAAAAAACTATTTTAAGTTGAATTTTTTTTCTTTTAGGGCACAGAACCCGTAACACTGCAATTTACTATAAAATAAAACAGACGAGCTGCCTAATTCCCAACTTCCTCATTAGTTCATTTATAAAGCGTATTAGGTTGGTTGGATCCTCCCAGCACCCTTTGAATTAAATATGATTGTACTTTGATTGTAGGGTAACGAAACTAACCATTCCTGAGAATGGTCATTCGTTTTCAATTTAACTCCACAAATTTAAAATTTAAATGTTTATTTCAAAACGCCACTGACAACAACAATGTAAGAGTTTAGATTGGAAGATAAGTTGACATTTTTTTATTCCAGTAGCTATTTGAATAATTGTAAACAAAAACAACATTACAAGCTTTGGAGTTTTACTTATCTTAAAGTGTTGTAGGTCACAACGGGTCCATGTAGTCTGACCTTAGAGCTCACATTTTAACGTCAAGTTTGTTTGCAAATAAGTATTTAAATAGGTTCAGTATAGTGTTAAGAGTCAATAGTAAAAAAACTATATTGGTTCCAATACGTAAATAAGTAGATAAATATAAATAACTCGCCATGTACCAGAGACTCAGATGGATTGCACATCGATGGGACCACAACTCTACTGCTCATAAAGAAGGTTCAGGTCGACCAAAACAAAACTCACAGGGCCCTTTTCGACGCACGTTCATGCATAACAGGAACATTCTACAAGACGCTACCTGCAGATGATCAGCATTCAGGATTTCATCCGAGAAAAGTAGCCTCAGCCCAGCAGACTGAGGACTTTAGAAATACCACAGAAGACTCTGGAAGAAGGTAAAAGGTCAATACCAAAGACCCCATTTGCCATTTTCAAGATGTTTATTATCTAATAATTGGTAAAAGCAATTTTTCCGTTTCCATCCCTTAATGTGAAAAAATTTTATCCATTTTTGTAAGCAACCCACATAGGTTGATTCTTATTTTGAACTCTGAAAAAGAAATTGCTAATTTTCTCTTCTTAAATGCCCATTATTATTATTATTATTATTTTAGTTAATTGTGAGACCTTCTTCGTGGTAATTAAAAAACAATTAAACAAACCATTTTGTTTGAGGTAATTTCAATTTACCCCAAAAATATTTAATAACTGAATGAATTATTAGAAATGCTTATTTGTAAGCGTCACATAAATTGTTTCAATTGATAAAACCATTCTCCTATAATTTAAAACCGTTTCATTAAAAATACACATTACATCAGTGCAGAAATTAGTATGTGTTTCTATTATGTTATAACATTATGTAGAAGAAGATGGGGATAAATAAATGCATAATGTGAAAGGTCAACAATAGCTAATTGTGATGCGGTTTAAATGGGCAGTAAACATACTTAGTGCTCGAGGACACTTCGGGACTATTGAGGTTCTTTAATTTAATTTTAAGAAGCAACTAAATAGACGAGACACGCTTAGCGCCCACTTGTTAACTTCTTTTAACTTACATCTGTCTTAAATTTTACTCAAAATTAATTTGAATCGACTACCAATTCGAAACTACGTTAATTAATCCAATTAAATTTTCGTCTTTGGGTTTGACCAAATTAACAGCAGATTTCTTATAAAAATTGTCTTTGTATCCATTTTTTTAAATTTTGTAATTACTTAACCTTAGAGACAACTAATCGAAAGTTGCTATTACCACAACCCTTAATATACTATTATTTGACCTCTACAGAGCGTTTAAGAGGCGACTTCTGCGACAGTGACATAATCCAAATTCCAAAATCATATAAGCACACAAAATCTGTGTTTGTAATACAGACTGGAGACTGCTTTAAGGGTAAACTGTCACCAAAGAGGTGACATGATATAGACTCTATATTTATCTATATCTTATTGTGTCTAGTGCGATCTTCTTGTGCTACGGGTAATTGATGGTCTGGCGTCCCTGCACCAGCGGCTATTACAAGCCGCAGTTGTAGGGTTGAAGCTCTCTACCCCAGTACTTTCCTGTCTAGCAGTCAGGTCTTTTAAAACCAATCGCTTCCGGTCTGTGTAGTAGTCAGGTCTACTACCTTATTGGTTTTAGACCCAATCGCTTTTGCCTTGTCTAGTGGTCAGGTCTTTGAGACCCAATCGCTTTTGACTCCCTGTAGGACTCAATTAGGTGCAATTCGTTCTAGTGAAGCCGTTCAAAAGGACGCCTGCTCCAGTGCCTAGGAGTCAAGTGTTTGTTATTGTTAGTTACTCACATCGACCTCCCCCCGTCTCCGGCTAGAGCCACACCGACGCGACGGCAACAAACTAGGTAACCACATGTTTGGGCTTACATTAGTATGACATAATATAGACTCTATATGTTGTCATCCCTCTTATGCAGACACACTCTATATTAGAGAGTGGTCCAGGAATTAAAACAGAGACTTTCCCGAGGCTTGGGAAAAATTATTAAAAAAATAATTTCTCTTCTAAAGGATATTTTAAAAAAATCCTTAATTGAAGAAAGGGAGACTCCGTAAAGACCATCATAAAAATCGCTTAAAAGCTCTTTAAAAGTTGGATTAGACCAGTAGTGCCTTGTCGATTTACTTTCGAAAAAGAATTTGATAGAGCGATTGTTGAGTAAAGAACAAACCCAAAGGTCTATTAATAAGAGAAAGAAGTAAAAAATTACTGAATTCAAAAATTTTCCCACTTTGAACAAGTTATTTTGAAATGTAGAAAGCTGAGTCCTTCCACACCTTGTCTCGGAAGACACGTTAAGCTATCGGTTGCGATTGCTAATAATTTTGTAATTGCAAACAAAAGTTGGATTCGAGTAGTTCCTTGTTCAACTAATAGGCACATAGCAGGACCCATAGCCTATTCATAAGACGAAGAAGAAGCAAAGTGTGTTTTCAATTTAAATCTTTCGCGCATTGACGCTGTAGGCTCTTCTCTATTGGAAATCAGTCTACCGTGTACAACAGTACGAGGTGCCATTACACGCTTCCATGAGAGTTGTTCGTATTCCCGAAGACCAGGCTCAAGTCGCAAGAGATGCATATTTGCACAAGTGCACAAGTGTAACTTTAATAAAATGCCTAACTACTGCAAAGATTTTCTAGACCACTCCGAGGTCCATAATCGCTTGTGCAGTCAGTCTCACAATTAATGGCCACCCTGACTATACGTTTAGCACGAATTGTGGATGCAACCATCATAACACCCCTTACTTAAATTGAGGGGTAAACTTCATTTTGCCAACAAGTAGTAAATCAACAACCTCCCCTTCTGTCTCTTTGTCGTTGTTGGCTAATAACCACCCAGGCGTATAGCCAGGGTGGCCAATAATTGTGAGACTGACTGTACATCACCGGATAGTTCTACTTAGATTTGCCGAAGTTTACATACAAAGCACTGGGAATTAATGGAAGAATGTTCTTTTCTCGGACGAGTCAGGAATATGTTTAAAAGAACTAGAGGGACGGCAGCAAGTGTACCTATAGACATCCAAGTGAAAGAGATTCGGTTCACAATTATTGGCCGCCCTGGCTATACGCTAGGTTGGTTATTAGCCAACAACGACAAAGGACAGAAGGGGAGGTAGTTGATTTACTACTTGTTGGCAAAATAAAATTACCCCTCAATTTAAATATGGGGTGTAATGATGGTTACATCCACAATTCGTGCTAAACGTATAGCCAGGGTGGGCAATAATTCTGAGGCTGACTGTACAATAGTCAAAACTAGGACTGGGCAAAGTATCGATACTTATTCGAAGTATCGATACCTTAAGTGGTATCGAATACCGATACCGAAGGTCGAAAGTATCGAGGTATCGAAAGTATCGAGGTATCGAAAGTATCGAAAGTATCGAGGTATCGAAAGTATCGAAGTATCGAAAGTATTGAGGTATCGAAAGTATCGAGGTATTGAAAAGATCGAGGTATTGAAAGTATCGATATATTGAAAGTATCGAGGTATCGAAAGTATCGAGGTATCGAAAGTATCGAGGTATCGAAAGTATCGAGGTATCGAAAGTATCGAGGTATCGAAAGTATCGAGGTATCGAAAGTATCGAGGTATCGAAAGTATCGAGGTATCGAAAGTATCGATATATTGAAAGTATCGAGGTATCGAGAGTATCGAGGTATCGAAAGTATCGAGGTATCGAAAGTATCGAGGTATCGAAAGTATCGAGGTATCGAAAGTATCGAGGTATCGAAAGTATCGAGGTATCGAAAGTATCGAGATATCGAAAGTATCGAGGTATCGAAAGTATCGAGGTATCGAAAGTATCGAGGTATCGAAAGTATCGAGGTATCGAAAGTATCGAGGTATCGAAAGTATCGAGGTATCGAAAGTATCGAGGTATCGAAAGTATCGAGGTATCGAAAGTATCGGGGTATCGAAAGTATCAAGGTATCGAAAGTATCGAGGTATCGAAAGTATCGAGGTATCGAGGTATCGAAAGTATCGAGGTATCGAAAGTATCGAGGTATCGAAAGTATCGAGGTATCGAAAGTATCGAGGTATCGAAAGCATCGAGGTATCGAAAGTATCGAGGTATCGAAAGTATCGAGGTATCGATACTTTCGGTACACTAAACGTTGCAGATTACGAGTTCTCAGATATTTGCTAGAGATTAAGAAAGAGCTTGTCGTGCCTTTTGCATCATTTATTGGTAAAAATTCCCAATTAATCCAAGATAATGGGCGACCACACGTAGCTGGGATTGGTTCCGATTATTTTGATGCTGTAGGTGTGCAACGATTGGACTGACCTTAACAAATTCCGGACCTCAATTTGAACACGTATGAGTGAACCTAAAAAAAGATGTGGCAACAACATTGACAGGTTTTAATTGATTATAACTAATATTAAACGTAAAACTGGAAAATATATCGAATTTTAGGGGTGGGGGTTTAATTATTGTGCCGCCGAGGGACGATTGTACAATAACAACGTTAGGGCCGGTTTTACCAACACAAGTTATGTTACAGTTTAGAAAAACTTGAGTTTTGCTACAGTAAATTACAATTGAATTGAACCTGATTTTACAATACGAATTTGCCTTGAACTTAAGTTCAGCCCGAGTTTAATTTAAACGGCTGCTGAGCCTCAACTGTAAAATAGGTCCTTAGAGTTAAAATAGTGCTTCAGTCAGGTTCAATCGTAGTTTATCTTATCGTAAAACTCGAATAAAACTCAAGTTTTGTTAAACCCTAACTTAAGTTGTTATTGTACAATCGGCCCTAAATGTAAAATTAAAATTCGAGTTTGTTTCTGATTTAATAAATATCCTACAATCTGTCGTATTCTTCAAGTCTAAAATGAAAGCGTTGATACAATAACCGAATAACCGCAAAACCGACAGTTTTGTTTTTGTTTTCTAAACTTAAAAAAAATCTGAACATTTGATGTAAAGATGATTGATGCCGCTTTGTTTTCTCGTAAACGTATTTGGACGCTTTTACGTATAAATTAATACGTTGATACCGAGAAATTACTTAATTCGCAAGAAAACCAGAACTCGTATCGTATGTGATGTATGTGAATCACAAAAATTACCTAATTATTTTAAGTAACCCACACTTCAATTACCGCAATTAACATTCTTCCAAATAACCTTAAACATCATGCAAAAATTGAATAAGTACATACTACGAGTTGTAATTATTATAAAAATTCCTTTGGTTACATGTAATGGTACATATTGATAGTATTCGATATTTATAGATAGGTATAGAGAACAAGAGTATCATTGGTAACCTGCACGACGTGTAAATCCGTTACGTTACAGGAAGCGGATCTCTGGTCACTGGTTCAGATGAATGTCACATACTAAGGTATCAAATTGATCAATCTGGATATTTATATCGCATCAAATTCTTTTTTAAAAATGAAAGTGAAATAAGAATATCTTGAGAACTACAATAAAAATGTTCTTTTACAATAATTTAATGAATTTTCCACAAGGGAAAACAAACAAATTCATATGCATTTTCTAATTACAATTCTCTACAAAAGTAGAGAAATATGTATAATTAGAATAATTTTTTAGTAACTTAAAATAAGGTATAAAACAAGAATCGTTTTTTTTTAATCAGTTCTAATGGTATTCGATAGTGGAGAAAATCATTCCAACACCTATCACTTTCCTAATAGTAACAGGAGTAATAGATAAACTTACCTTACTGATACTGCACTCATAACCACAATCGAGTTCATAATGCGTTTCGTCAGTTCGATTCTGAAACAAAATAAAAAATAAATTAGTGAAATATGAAAATCAGCAGTACTACAAAATTGTTTTAACTAAAAATTTAAACAGAATAATAGCGCATTGTTCAGAAGATCAGAAGTCTTATCATTCATTATCACAAGAAACCCTTGCTGTGGTCGAATAAAGCAAGTCTCGATTAGAAGAACCTCTGCCAAGAGCTTGACGTTTTGAACTGTGTCTCACGTCTCTTAATAATAATTACTAAAGAGGCAAAAAGGTTCTAACTTATCCCAAAAGCTGAAATATTCTATCAAACGCTAGGAGTCTCATTAGAAAATTGAAATAACTACCACGACCACGACACCATCATTAATATATGCAGATTAAATTGCTGTTAGTGAAGAGCACGGTATTAGATATAAAAGGTATGCCAACGAACGTTCTAAGTTGAAGCAAAACGTCTCTTTCTTTTATATTGTTTTATATTGACGCGACAATTAATATCCCTTAATGTGCTTTCTCTGCCTTATAAAGTCATTCACAAGTGACCTCAGTTCGCGACGAGGGGTAAAATAGCCCGTCGTTATACCTCCTATATCTATTACCGTGGTGAAGAACTATACCATTGGGGACACACTCGAGAGGGTTAAGTGGAGTTCTAAGCTTCTTTTGATTAACCCTCTTTAAACTAATTCATACATTACCTAAAAGGATGCTTTTACCTCAAAAATGTTTCGCATAATCATCGATTTGCTCGATATTTTGCTGAAAAGAAAGTTAAAAAACCTGAACTACTTCTACTGCACTTCATGCGTGCAAGCGCAAAGCACATCACATAATATCTTAATTAATTAGAGTAAATAGTAAAATTATTGTAATTATCAAGTTACTAGAAGTACTTAAATTAAACCTAACTAATGAAAAAAGCAGCTGGTTAATTTATTTATTGTTAATACAATCACTTCAGCTATATGGTATTAACGAGCGCAATTTGCTTATTTTGAAAAATTGACTTGATTTGCTTCCAAGAATCTTATTAAAAGCTTAAATGCATAATTAACAACGTGGGTCAAAATTTGCGGGTCGTTAATTACATTGAGGACCCACAAAATTAAATTTGAATCGCACATTTATTCATAAAAATTTTAGAAAAGGGGTACATAATTTTCAATACTAGACGACACATTACAAAATGTTATTTTTACCATGACAATATACAAAAGAACAATGTTAAAAATAGTTTTACATACACAAATATTTAAATTGGGGAATTTTTTTAATAATTAGTTACATACAGGATACAAATTTCTATTTAATGACCACTAAAAACGCTAATCATCGCCAGCGCCATCACCATCATCGGTTGCTGGCGATGAAGCAACATAAAGAGGAGTTTTATACCTTAAAATATCTTTTTTATATTGTTCAATACGTAAACTATTTATACGCTCATTCAAAAAAATATATTTCTTAATATTTGATCTTATATATTTACGAACTGCATCTCTGGTTAATTCAACAAAACTTGGAAAAACTTGAATTGGTTTAAAAGAATCTACAACTTGGACGACATCGTCGACGTTACTGTCAGTTACAGTTTCAAAAGCGTTAATAAACAAACCGACAGACGCAGGATAAGTACTAAAGTAACCTAAAGATTTTAAAAGAAATTTCTTTTTAATATGTTTAACTACCATCGCGTGATTGCAATTTTTCATTAATTGCAATTTATACTCTTGAGTCCAAGCTGCTTCGGCTCCAACTAAATAAATACAAAGCGGAAAATAGTGATTTAAATTTTCTTCAAGTTTGGGATTTCGTAAAACTATATCCAATTCTTCATTAAATTCGTAATAATAAAAAAAATTGGTAACATCTCCGAGACTAGCACGAACGTGATCGCTAACTTCATTTAAAATGCTCAATCTATCCGGGAGTTCGACGCGCCGTTTGTTAAATTGAATTGCAATTCGCGATAAGATACCATAACCCGATGATTCCAATCTACCGTTGCAATGATCAACGAGGTATCTTGAAACGTTCGATCTTAAGAGCAACATAAAAACGTCCACCCAATCTCTTGTATTAAAACCAGAAGAGAATAAACTAAGAAAAAACACTCTGATGGGCACTTTACATATTCCTGTTTGGTTCGCTTTAGACCAGGCTAATTTAAAAAGTGCACCTAAACCATCGGGCGAACGAGAAACTGTAGCATTTAACCAAGGTTTCATCAAGTAGAACAAAAAGTCTATGCAATTAATACGAGCTCTTTCGGTGTAATTTTGATAACCGTAACAGGTATAAATAATATCTTCAAATTCGTTGTCTTCGTCTGCAACGGTAAACCTAAAAATCAAACTCTTATAGTTTACAACAAATTGCATTTTTTTGTTTTTACTTAATGTCCATATCTTCGGTATACTCTTCTGGGTACTCGGTGATAAAATCTGGTAAATTTTGGAGCATTATTCGAGTGTAACTTAATCTATCTAGCACGATGCTTCTACTCATTAAAGTCCATATATTTTTATGCTGAATACAAATGTTGTTAATGAAAAAATTTAATAAATATAAATACTCACTTTAGGGGCATGTTGTTGTAAAAAAGTTTCCATGTTTTAATTTAATTATTTGAAGAAACACGTACAATTATCGACGCGTTCGAAGATTTTAATTGAATGTGGTTGCAGATTAAATTTTCATTACAAAGTGGGGGTTTGGAACGAAAACATTTCGTTTGATTTTTATTCGTTAGAACAATAAATAATTAATAATTTATTTTCAAGCAATCAAAGTAGTTTTGACTGAACTAAGCAATGCGCCACTCAAAATACAGCTTTACATAATCATAAACAATTTATTTTGCTAAAAGGTCTGATGTTGCCATAACAGGACTTTTTGTACGTATTAAAATTAACACGAAGATTTAAAATATTGAAATTTATACAGGGTGTTAAAAACAAGTATGCAAAACTTTAAAGAGTGATTATTTTGGCTATTTCACATCATAAAAGTTCATTGAACATAATATGACCAAATTGGCATAGTTATAAAGTTACAAGGTCCTTAACAATAACAAAAAATGCAGAAACTTGTACTGCAACAATACAAAATTTTCAGGGACCATTCTTTGATTAATTACCATCAGAAAAGTTAATATGGACATATGTCCAAATCAGCATAGTTTTAAAGTTATAGAGTGTTTAACAATAATAAAAAATGCAAAAAATTTATAATTTTAACATAAAATTAGTCAAAGAATCACCCTTTAAAATTTTGGACACTTTTTTTAACTCCCTGTACAAGGTAACAGAAATTTAATGAATCTTTATCCGATTTAAAAAATTTAAAAATATGTGAAGCGGTCGTTGAAATCAACTTGTATTTTCTTTTAGTCAGAAACGCCAAAATGGCACTTCTTCTTCGGAACCCATTTTACAACTGAAGCCAAGTCAAAGAGTTGTCTACACGCGCTTGTCCTCTAACTGCCCGACGCCAAACCACCCTAATTATAAATCAGTTATTTGTGACCCTAATTATTATTTATGAAGTCGGTAAAGAGGTATATCAATTTGTCAATCAGATTTAATAAAACATAAAACATAAAAGGAAAAGGCAATTTAGATAAGATTAACCCTTAAGTTTACCGAAATATCGATATAAATTATTTTTTCTAATAATTATTAATTTATTTTGTCGTCATGCTCTAGAAATTTTTTCAATTTTTTTATTACCATTTCGTACTACCCTAGAGAGTGCTTTCTTGTCGAACATGATACATATAAATTTATTAATAATATTTTTACTTTTTCACATAAGTTGGTCATTGGATGAAGATTTAATCGACAAATTTTTCCAAGCTAAATTATGTACATCAGGTACAATCTTACATTGCAACTCAAAACATGGTGAGTAACAAATTAAATTATCCTTTCCCGATCACCACAATGTAAAGGCCGCGCCACACACACAGGCTTACCTTCTAAACCCCAGCCTGAATGCTGTCCAGATGCTTCAATTTAGCCTGTGCAGGCCGCTTGCACAGTCCAATCCGGAAGGCAAACCTGTGAGTGTGGTACAGGCTTAAATTATTTGTGTTATATGTAGAAAATTGTAAATTTCGCCCATCAGGTGCTTTGATATGAAAAACGCGTGTCTGATGAAACTGACGAATTAAGGCTCGTCTACACACATCAGGCTTGCCTTCTGGTTTGTCTGTGCAGGTGGCCTGCACAGATCACCTGAACGCTGTCTAGACATCGTGTAGACATCGGACATTGTTCAGGTGGCCTGCACAGGCAAACCGGAAGGCAAGCCTGTGTGTGTACTTAGTAGACGAGCCTTTAGAGACGAGTTTGTTCATTTCACACACCTTAGTGCCAACTTTATCACACTTTACGTTGTGTTAATCGTAAAAAGCATTTGTATACCAAACAACTGTAAATTTCAGATACTATAGACCTTTTTAAAAATCTAACGATGAGAGGATTCAGAATTTCCACCTTTAACGTAGCTCGAAACTTCTCCACCGAAATTGCTTTATCAAAAGGAGATGCCAATTTAGCAGTTATTGTTGATAGTGATTGTATAAACGTAGAAACAATTCTAAAAGAAGTGGGTAATAACAAAAACACTATTTATATAAAATTAAAAAAATTATTTTAGGCCACAAAGTATAAATATTTTTTTGAGACTTATAGATGGTTAATTTTTGGTTCTAATTACGATGAGACTATGAAAAAAATGCAAAATGTGCCACTTGAAATTAACGTGGATGTTACAGCTGCAATACCATCTACTGATAGTGAAAAAATATCAGAATGGATTATTTATGATTTGTACAACCCATCATTTACACACGGTGGGAAATTTAAAGTTGAAAAAATTGGATTCTACGATATTGATAATAAAAAATATAATGTTAATGTAAATGGTCCTAAATATTACAAAAGGAGAAATATGACTGGCACTCTAATGCAGTCGGCTATGGTGGTAAGTGTTTACAAAAATTGTAGTCATCCACTACTCATCTTGAACTCATTTCGAATTTTTCTTGAACTCATCTTGAACTTACGCTGAATTAATTTTGAACTCATCTTGTACTCATCTTGAACTCACATTGAACTCATTTTGAATTCACCTTGGAGTCATCTTAAATTCATCACTCATCTTGAACTCACCTTGAACGTATTCCATTTGGAATTTGCGTTACTGTTAAACACCTCCATTTGAGAAATCTATAGACTAATTACTCTCAGTAGTATTTCACTGCCGTCCGAGGGGTAATGATGTGAACAATTTCTTCAATTACTTGATCTGAATCGAAATTGAGTCCTGGTTCAAAAGTCTAGCAGATCATGCACTTTTGTTTTCAGTTTTGAGTTCTTAGCTGTTTTTCGCGTTGTTCTTCTTTTCTTTCTTGAGAGAGACTATCTCTTGTTTTTCGAGCGTTAAGTGGTTCTCAGAAACCGTCTCAAAAACCTATTGTTTTTTTAGATCATGTTTAGTTTATGAAATGCTCTTTTAAGAGCTTGCCATATCTATCAAGTCTTTTTGTATTCTCTAAACCTTCTCAAAAACGTGTTTTTGTTCAGCTTCAGCAATCGTCGCAAATACCTCCTCTTATTTTCTATAGTACATGCTCAATTTAAAAAACTCATTTGGAACCTTATCAAGTCTTGTTGTATTCTCCGAAGCTCCTCACAAACCCCCTTTTGTTCTATAGGTAATTTCTAGGTTATAAAGTACTCGAAGAAACACTTTTAAGGCCTTTTCATTTTGAAGGCTTTCGTAAACCATCTCAAGAACTAGCTAGTGTTCTGTAAATCATGTTTTGCTTATAAATTGCTCAAAGCCAAAAAAAACTTTTTAAGACCTCGTCTTACGTACTTTGTAAAGCCTGAAGCTCTCTCACACCGGTTTCGGTCGAAATAAATCCATTTGAGATGTTCAAGATTTATGAGCTTATGGTCTTCTCTAAAACCTTACAAAACTTGTTTTATAGTTTTACACATCATTTTTAAATTGTTAAATTCTTCCACGAACTCTCTTTAGGTTTCAAACTTATGTTATCAAGTTTTCATGCACAGCAGAATTCTGGAGCTCCTTCTGCAAGTAGGATGGCTTGGAGGTTTTACAATAAATTCAAATAAGTGACTGAGAACCATCTTCCTCTTCCCTCCCCAGTTTACAATCCAGTATTAAGATCCAACATCGATGTCTTAAACTTGCAAAAAAAATAATTTCAGGTACCGGAAGAAATTAGTATAAGTTTGGAAGAATATCTGGCAAGTGATAAAGACAGATTTAACAACACTCTAACACGAGCACACAGTGTGACCGTTGAAAATTGTCAAGCATTCTACAATTTTAGTAACAATATCACTTTGCTGCATTCGTGGGGTTATCCGTTACCAAATGGAGACGTCGATGGCATGCTTAAAGAATTAAAAGAAAAACGTATCGATTTTGGTAACGCGGCATTAATGTATCGACCGTATCGAGTGAAATTTGTCGACTACGGTCACGGAAACTGGATTTTTAGAGCAGTCTTTATATTTCGACATCCCAAAAGTACTTTATCATCTTCAGAAATTTACTTAAGACCGCTAGTGGATTCAGTTTGGTACACAACTCTTGGTTTTATTGCGTTACTTATTATAATTCTTCGCATAATAATAAAAAAACAAACGTCAGTATTGAATTCAAATCCTGAAGATGCCGACTATGGTGACTGGAGCTTTTTATTTTTGTACGGAATTGGAGAAATGTCTCAGCAAGGTAAAGTTGGAAGCTTCCAAAGGCTACTTAAATAAATATATTTTTTAGGTTTTGCTTTGATTCCAACTTTGATTAGCGGCAAAATGGTCACGTTTACAGTTCTTTTGTTTTCATTTTTAATTTATCAATTTTATTCAGCAAGCATCGTCTCTCTTCTCATAAGAGAACCGCCCCATACTATTAAAACGCTTAAAGATTTACTAACAAGCAGTTTGGAAGCCGGTTGTGAAGATTCGCTTTTTCATCGAGATTATCTAAAAGTATTGTTTCTTTTTTTGATATATTTTATCTAATTTGGTTACAATTTAGACTACCACGGATCCTGTTGCTATCCAATTGTACAACACAAAAATCAAACAACCCCATAACAATAGCAACTTTGTTCTTGCTGATGTTGGTTTAAAAAAGGTTTTGGAAGGCGATTATGCGTTTCATTCTCAAACGAGCACTGCTTATCCAATTATAGAATCTACATTTCCGGAAAAAGCTATATGTCGTTTGACCGAAATTCAAATGTACCCAAACGAATATATTTATATGATCATTCAAAAACGTTCACCTTTTAGAGAACTTTTTAACTATTGGTAGGTATACACGTTGAACGTCTAAAATATAAATTTTCTCTTTCGTTTCTTTTAGTATGTACCATCAGATGGAAGTTGGTGTTATTAAACGGTTAAGATTATTTTGGACTGCTCAAAGGCCAGTTTGTTTAGATCCAACGAATTATTTAGAAATTTCGGTTGGAATTAAAGAGTCTTATTGGGGATTAGTAATTTTAGCATTTGGTTTTGTCGCTTCTCTCTTATTATTAGCTATAGAAGTGCTTTGGGTTACAGAAAAAAGCTTTTTACGAAAGAAATTACTCAAAATTTAACAAATTATAATAGTTTTAGTTTTAAATTTTAAATTAACATTTAAAATTTTTAGATAAGAGAAGTAATTACTTTATAGAAATCACTCTTTTATTCGTGTAAGGGGCTGAGCTACTGAAATTTAGAATAGTTGTGTCTATATTAAATTTTTTTTAAATATCCTTCATAATAAAGCATGTAGTTATGAATCTAATTGTTTATATTTCTTATTCTCGTCTACGTCAACTTCTCAATTAGAACAGGGCTAGGCTGGCTCCATTGGGTTCCTGATGCGCCCTCTCGAATACACTCGGCCCCCTCTTGCAAGTTCATTAATTTTTAAAATACTAGTGAATTAGGAGGAAACAAAACAAAATTTGTTTTCATAGAAGGTTATGTAAGATTAGGGTAGGGCTGTCCAGGTTATCTGAGGGCATGCGCAAGCGGATCTAGATAAGGGTTTTCAGTGAATAAAAATCTCACACAACTACCAGTACGGACTGGTGGTGATTTTCGTTCGTAAAGATTTACCCTTACCTGGGACAAAAAGGTAGGTATTGTTAAGTCCGTGTAGACGAGTACGAGGGATTAGCGTTAGGTTTGGGCAGAGTAGATAAGGTCAGCGTTAGGTTTGGGCAGAGTAGATGTAGTTAGGTTAAGGCAAAGTAGATGAGGTTAGCTTAGGCCAGAGTAGATGAGGTTAGGTTAGGCCAGAGTAGATGAGGTTAGGTTAGGCCAGAGTAGATAAGGTCAGCGTTAGGTTTGGGCAGAGTAGATGAGGTTAGGTTAGGGCAAAGTACATGAGGTTATAGCTTAGACTAGAGTAGATAAGGTTAGGTCAGACCAGAGTAGATGAGGTTAGGTTAGGGCAAAGTAGATGAGGTTAGCTTAGGCCAGAGTAGATAAGGTTAGGTTAGGCCAGAGTAGATGAGCTTAGGTTAGGCTAAAGTAGATAAGGTCAGCGTTAGGTTTGGGCTGAGAGATGAGGTTAGGTTATGGCAAAGTAGATGAGGTTATAGCTTAGGCCAGAGTAGATGAGATTAGGTTAGGCCAGAGTAGATGAGGTTAGGTTAGGCCAGAGTAGATAAGGTCAGCGTTAGGTTTGGGCAGAGTAGATGAGGTTAGGTTAGGGCAAAGTAGATGAGGTTAGCTTAGGCCAGAGTAGATAAGGTTAGGTTAGGACGGAGTAGATGAGGTTAGGTTAGGGCAAAGTAGATTAGGTTAGCTTAGGCCAGAGTAGATAAAGTTAGGTTAGGCCAGAGTAGATGAGGTTAGGTTAGGCTAAATTAGATAAGGTCAGCGTTAGGTTTGGGCTGAGAGATGAGGTTAGGTTATGGCAAAGTAGATGAGGTTATAGCTTAGGCTAGAGTAGATAAGGTTAGGTCAGACCAGAGTAGATGAGGTTAGGTTAGGGCAAAGTAGATGAGGTTAGCTTAGGCCAGAGTAGATAAGGTTAGGTTAGGCCAGAGTAGATGAGCTTAGGTTAGGCTAAAGTAGATAATGTCAGCGTTAGGTTTGGGCTGAGAGATGAGCTTAGGTTATGGCAAAGTAGATGAGGTTATAGCTTAGGCCAGAGTAGATGAGGTTAGGTTAGGCCAGAGTAGATGAGGTTAGGTTAGGCCAGAGTAGATAAGGTCAGCGTTAGGTTTGAGCAGAGTAGATGAGGTTAGGTTAGGGCAAAGTAGATGAGGTTATAGCTTAGGCTAGAGTAGATAAGGTTAGGTCAGACCAGAGTAGATGAGGTTAGGTTAGGGCAAAGTAGATGAGGTTAGCTTAGGCCAGAGTAGATAAGGTTAGGTTAGGCCAGAGTAGATGAGCTTAGGTTAGGCTAAAGTAGATAAGGTCAGCGTTAGGTTTGGGCTGAGAGATGAGGTTAGGTTATGGCAAAGTAGATGAGGTTATAGCTTAGGCCAGAGTAGATGAGGTTAGGTTAGGCCAGAGTAGATGAGGTTAGGTTAGGCCAGAGTAGATAAGGTCAGCGTTAGGTTTGGGCAGAGTAGATGAGGTTAGGTTTTGGCAAAGTAGATGAGGTTAGCTTAGGCCAGAGTAGATAAGGTTAGGTTAGGACGGAGTAGATGAGGTTAGGTTAGGGCAAAGTAGATGAGGTTAGCTTAGGCCAGAGTAGATAAAGTTAGGTTAGGCCAGAGTAGATGAGGTTAGGTTAGGCTAAAGTAGATAAGGTCAGCGTTAGGTTTGGGCTGAGAGATGAGGTTAGGTTATGGCAAAGTAGATGAGGTTATAGCTTAGGCTAGAGTAGATAAGGTTAGGTCAGACCAGAGTAGATGAGGTTAGGTTAGGGCAAAGTAGATGAGGTTAGCTTAGGCCAGAGTAGATAAAGTTAGGTTAGGCCAGAGTAGATGAGCTTAGGTTAGGTTTATTAAATAAACGGCAAACTCGACATTAATTCGTTTGACCCCGTCGACAAATTTAGATCTGCCGAAGTGGCCAGTCTGACCCTGAATTAGAATGCTACTTTTGATGTTGTCGAACAAGCATTGTTGATTGTTGCAAACGAGCAGGCAATTCGAAATGCTAGCCAAATTAAACTTTAACAAAATAATAGTTTATTGTATCCAATGTCCGGTTATACACGATGAAAAATTTGGTGGCGTGGCATGTAAATTAGTGACTGATTTTCCAAACAGTAAAATAAACTCTTTACCATCGGTAAGAACTAACATTATTTATATGGATGATCAAACTGGAGAATTAAAAGCTGTAAGTTATTGAAAAGTTTTATTTTAGAAATGATTTTTTAACTAGGTTATTGCTGAAACTGAAATAACAAGTTGGAGAACAGCTACTGCTGTTCGCGCAGAGTACCTACGAAAAAGTTAAAAATATGGCTTCTCTTTTGAATCCTGCAGGATGTGAAACGATTCTCAATTATGTACATTAAATAAGTGTGGTGTCTAAAACTTTTATTTAATCCTTGACTTTCTAAGTTGAATTTGAAATTTTTATTTAGAGAACCTTTTAACTAATTACGTATTTTGTTATGTCTGATGTACTGAAATAAATAACTAAATAGATTCATCAATCTCCTGTCTTAACTAAAAGCAACACTAAAAGCTTAAGCCGATTATAAATGCAACTAATTTTAGTATTTTACCTGTGCATTTCGTTTTAAGTTTAAGTAAGGAAAGATTTTCGATAGAATTTTATTTCCCAACTCGGACCTGCCACGTTAACTTGGCTGTTCGACCTCAGAGTAGAGTGCAAGTGCTCAAAATAATTTTCTATATTTCTGCAGAGCCTCTTAAGATCTCAGCTCTACCCTTTATGACTCTACCAATCTACTCTACAAACCTACTCTATCGTAACTACAACCATCAACTTGAAAAAAAATCAAATATCATAGGTGGGTTAAATGGGTTATATCTTGATCGGCACAATCAGATAACTTAAATAATAGATTAACAGCTGACTGCCGATACTATAAACTATAAATGAATTAAAAATCTGATGAACTCTCATTATAAGTAGAGGTACAGTCAGCCTCACAATTAATGGCCACCCAAGCTAGACGTTTAGCACGAATTGTATATGGAACAATCATAATACCCGCTACTTAAATTGAGGGGTAGCTTTATTTTGCCAACAAGTAGTAAATCAACAACTTCCCCTTCTGTCATCTTGTCGTTGTTGGCTAAAAAACCACCCTAACGTATAGCCAGGGTGGCCAATAATTGTGTGGCTGACTGTACAGGTCTCAAGTTATAAGAAAATAATTCCGGTAGAAATCGAACGTATAATAATCGAAGGAACACGTTTTTTGTTGTCATTTCTCTCTTTTGCTGTTTAAAATAAACAAAAATATTTTACTTGCCCAAATTTTTTAATTCATTTTTAGCACAACACCTTCAACAAGTTTCTAGTCGACTAAAAATTTGCATACTGACTCTTAAAAGTCAACAACACATTGTCATCCCATAAAGTCTCATGTGCATGTGCAGATGTGCACGTCCCGAATTACTGTGATCCCAAGAAATCTTACGAAATCCCTGCACAGCCTTAGAAAATTAGGAAAAAAACTTTTGCTAATCAAGAATCTTTTACCATTGTTTGTATTGAGAAAGTGATTATTAACAGTGATCTGTGATCTTAAGCTTTCCAACGTTTAGTTTGCTCTTGATCCTTTACTCCAATTTGCTTGAATCCAGACCTTTTCCTCAACATCATCAGAAACTTGTTGAATTATCAAAGGATTTGAAAAATTGTTACTACGTGGAAATTTTTATTTTGTAAAATTTAAAAAAACATCGTGCACATACTGTTTTTATATTAAAACAGCCTTGAATTTTGCAACAATAAAAATAATGATAAAAGAGCACAATGGTTATATAAATAGGCTTGTACCAACCAACGACTACTTAAAAATTGTAAAATATCTACAGCAAAACGTGAAGCGAGCCTACACTCTATGTTTTATAAATCTATTATTAATAAATATATTATTAAAAGGTCAATTAAGTTAATCGAACTACCACGAGATAAATTTTCGAAAATTTTTACATTAGATGGCTTATCGCTGTTATTTCCATGCGCTAATATTATGCTCGTTATGTTATGCCACGTTTAGGAATAGGAAGCAGGATTCACTTTTCAAGCAAGAGTAGGTTCGTTATATAAATTATTAATATTCTTAAATCGGAAGCTAAGTTCCTGTTTGTACACCCCAATTTATTTTTTGAGAAATTATGCAAGAACAAAAGGGTGTGTCGGTGTGTGCACTTGTGCATAGAAAACCGGTAGTTAAAGTATGTCGAGCGTTAAAAGGAAAAGTCAGGTGGTATTGTATTATCCTTTTAACTTCCTCGCTATACTAAATGATTATATTAAAATATAACAAAAAAATCAAAATATTTAATACAGGTGAAATTTAACCTTTTGTACAGGTTGGTCAACATGGTGGAGTTGGTGGCGAAAGTGCAGTTCGCTAGGGTAAGCAAATTGTTAAAAATAAGTAAGGGTTGTAATACAAAAATTATTTTGAGTGGTCATGTAATTGTGCTCAACTTTGCTCATTTTTAACCACCCTGTAACCTGTAGATATCATAAAGGAACTCAATAATTTATATTTAACGCAATTATTCCACACCTTCAGCAAAGCAATTTAAAAGTAATTCGTTAATGGGCACAAAGAATGAAATTTAGCAAAAATTTCTGAACGTTAAAGGTTAAAAAAGATTGTATTGGCATAAAACTCAAAAAAATAATTGACAATTTCCTCTCTGACTAATTTAAAGAGGAAATTGTGTAAACGGTGTAATTTTAAAATTATTAAACCCATAAATAGAAGGTAGAAAGAAGATTAAATTGTTTGCTACTAGTTTTAAGTGTTGAATTTACAAAACATACAATTAATTGCACTCGTGCTTAATTTAATTTTCGAAAAATTCTTTTCTAATCGCCTCAACATTAATTACACATGTTGAATGTATCTATCGGTGCTACTGTTTATTTTCAAAAAAAACTAAAAGGGTGCAGGTAATCTTGCAATTAAATAAACAGATATAATATAAGGGGTGTATACTTGAAAATTGACAGACAGTTCACATGTCTCCCTCGAATGATGGTAAACCACACCACTTGAGTGATACTTAGATGAACTCCAGACTATGCTTTGTATATTTTTATAATTACTAAATAACGAACTTGTTTGTTTTTTAAAGAAGAAAAAATCGTTAAGTATCGCTACCAGATAGCAATAAAATATTCTTGTAGAAACATTCTCAAAAACCTTCACCTTTTAGCCATTTTATTAGGACCCATTCTTTCAAGAAAAAAATAGTGTAAACAAGTGTAAACAGTGTTTTTTATTCGTTTAACGTTATAAAAGCATAAACCAAGAAATTTAATAAAATACAAAAAGGTACCATAGTACCCTCCAAACAGAGCAGTGGATGGAGTAATGGAGAGTTCCTAGGAAAACTTCTAAACTTCTAAATTTTGTCTATGATTGTAGGATTATTTACAATAATTTAAAATATTTAATGATTGTATTTTTATTCAGTGACCGTAATCTTTGAACTCAAAATACACTAAAGAAAACAAAAATGGTACCGACGAGAGCACCATTACAAAAAATAATTCGTCACGTTTTCAAAACAAAATGTTTTCGGTTTAGTGTTAGTATTTATAGTAAACTATTTAATGTATAATCATTATCACCAAAAACAATTTTCATTCTGATAACCTCTTTATTGAAATTAAAAATAAGTAGTGTTATTAGTTTTATTGAAATAGTTTTACAATTTTGGCGGGAAAACTGTTAATTTTTACAATGGTTAAAGAAATTTATTAATAATAACTTTTTATTTAATTTGTCAAATAATAAGGATTAATATTCCTTTGTTTAAACCTCCCACTTGAAAGCCTATGATAACAATTTGTTCAATTAAAGTGGCTTGTGCTAATAAAACAAGACTGCAAATGTAAAGAGCAAAAGTGGCCTCAAACACTTATTACATAAAAAAAGCAAACCCAAATAATGCGGCCAAATTGAGAACAAAAAAGTATAGTTTGTAAAAAAATATTTGGTTTTTACGACTTTTACGAATAGTTGGCTACTTTCAAACTAAATGACATAAATGATGTTTACCTATCTTAACTAGAGTCTGAGAAGAGTCTTAAAGTTAATAGTCACCCAGAACCTCTAAACCAGCGCTTAGTTGTCACTTACAACTACTTGATAAATGGTAGCCGACTCGTCAGCCATATTGGGTCGTTTGTCAAAGTGACATTTGCATAAGGTCGATAAAACAGTGTCACTGTTTGATTACTAAGTTTGTATGTTTTATTACATTAAACGTCACTTTGACATACGACCCAATATGGCTAACTGCCTTTTATATGGTAGCTATATTGTCACTATTCACGTCATTGAGTTTTGGTTATCTTTTTGTTTATGAGCACAATAATAAATAATTAAAAATATCTTAAATAAGAGAGATACCTTTAGATAAACTTAATAAATATTAATTGAGAAAAAGTATAGTTTGTCAAAAAAGAATTGGTTTCTACGACTTTTACAAACAGTTGGCTTCTTTCAAACCAAATGACATAAACGATGTTTACCTACCCTAACTAGAGTCTGAGAGGAGTTTTAAAGTTAATACTGACTCAGAACCTCTATACCGGCGCTTAGTTGTCCCTCTTTACGTCATTGAGTATTTGTTATCTTTTTCTTTATGAGCACAATAATAAATAATTTCAAATATCTTAAATAAGAGAGATTCCTTTAGATGAACTTAATAATTAATTCATTTTAAAAAAAAGTATAGTTTGACAAAAAATAATTGGTTTTTACAACTATTACAAATAGTTGGCTCCTTTCAAACCAAATGACATAAATTAAGTTTACCTACCGTAACTAGAGTCTGAGAAGAGTCTTAAAGTTAATAGCCACCCAGAACCTTTATACTGTCGCTTAGTTGTCACTCTTTAACTCATTGAGTTGTTCTTATCTTTTTGTTTATGAGCATAATAATAAATAATTAAAAGTATCTTAAATAATAGAGATACCTTTTGATGAACTTAATAATTAATTAATTGTTGTCAACCGTTAGTTAATCTAAAAGAGGTCACCTTAAAACATTTTATTTTAATTAAAGTGGGAAAATGTCATGATTTTTGTTACATAACGATACAATAAAAACGAAGGTCTACAACAAGTGCAACATAATTTTTACCTATAATGCACTACAAAACTGATCTAATTTAACATAAATTACCATAAACCCATAAACATCTTAACGAACTTTATGCTCAAAATTTTCTCTTAACGTTAGGAAAATATTTTTTTTTTGCCATAGAGACAATTTCCTAAATTTAAAATTATTTTTGATTATTAACAGTAAGAATTTAATATTAACTGGCTTTTACACAACATTTTTATCAAACTTAGATACTTCTATCTTAATTTATTTGAACTTAATTTTTTATAAACATTTTAATGTTATAGACGTAAGACCTGATATATAAATTCAATTTTCATACTTTTAATGCAAATTAATTTGTAAAAAAATATCATTATGTTAATAATTGCCACTCGCTAATTACTTTATCTTAAAGGCATAAAAATTATATCATTTTAACTTAAATTATGTGAACAAGCTTTTTATGAGTTAAATTAATTAATTTGTTATTCTTATTTTCCAACCACATCAGAAGGTTACAATAATAAAAAAAATAGTTAAAATAGAATAAATAAGAGGAATTCGCGCGAAAATATTTAACACAGCCGACTATTCGGATTGAACAAAATTACTGCTAATCCGGATTATTTATTACTATAATAATAACATTTCGGTGCAATTTTTAAGTCCTTTGATATTTAGAAAAACTATTATAAAATCAAAAAATAATTTACCTGCAAAGGACATTTCTGTATACAATTGTGTTCAACTTCAACGTCAATTAATTCGGTAAGCGCAACAGCAAAGTTCAGAAAAATAAAAACCAATAAAATTTTATGTATATTTATATACATTTTAAACAGAACAAATCGTCCACTTAATCACATTTACCCATCGTCACCTATTACTGCAAGTTTTTAGCATTATTTAAAATTTAATCGAACCAAAACACGCGCGAATTTTCACAATTTTTAAAAAGGAGCGCTCCTTCAATATACTGCGTACAACTATAAAACTTAAAAACAAGTCCATTGAGCCGTAAAATATTAAATAAAATAAACATTAATAATATGACAAAAGTTTGCAATTTATATTAATTAGTCTCGATAAATAATAATAACATAAATAAGACAATCACAACACTCACTCAACAACACGATTTTAAACTAACTGACATTTTAGAATTCGAGTAGGCGCGACGCTAAGAACGCCCCCACCATACTTAGAACAAGTGTATGAATGAAAAATAATTATATACTCAAACAAACCTTAACAACTTCCGCTTGTACCTAATTATTTATATTTTAAATACTTAATTTAACCCTATTAACTCAAAGAACACCAATTTTAAATCTTTAATCAAGTCATTAATACTTCGGACTTGGTGGTCCTTCCGAAGAATCGTAAGTGATGAACGCTCCTGAACAACTCGCTCTTTTTGTTCTTTATTGGATTCAAAAATCCAAAAATTTTTATTCAAAAAACGAATAGGTAATATGTATTTAAAAACTGTTTACTCATGGAAGATGATCTTATTGGCTACTGCAACATCAATTTTTTTTATCAGTCAATTTATCAGAAAAAATTTGAAAAAGTTCTATTCTCTTAATTTCAAAAATTGGATTTTTTTTAAGTGGTACCTACTAACATTGGGATAGCGGAAACCGTAAGAGTTACGAAATTGGTTAAATTAGCAAAAAGTTGCATATTTTGAGAATCCGTTTAGAAAATTTCAAAATTCGTAAAACTGAAAGTTTGCAATTTCGGTTTTCGACTGTAGTTTCAAAATGGCTTACTTTAGAAAAATAATTCTCGGGAAAAATTTTTAGGAGGTCAAAACAGCTATCAAACGATACCAAACTTGAATTTTTATCAAATCGACGCTAGGCGTCGCGACGTTCAACTTTTCATTTTCTTATGGGAGACCTGTCACTTTTTTGCAAAATTACTCAGTAGGCTTCTCTAAATTCGGATACCAAACGAGAACTTTCTATCTTATACTTTTCTTGATTTATACAACTTCTTAAGATATTTTATGTATGTTTGTTTTTATAATCGTCTTTATATTGTCATATGATGTGTTATGATTTTTGGAGGTTAAATTTTCAATTAAATACGGGGGCGAGGGGGGGCTTTAAATGGGTGAAAATCGACACTTTTTAGGTAAAAATAGGTATCCCCCTAGGTATCCCCTCCTCAAATTTCAAACCAATCAAAGCGATGCAAATTTTTTTATAGATCTCTATTGGCCAAAAAATCGAAATTTGTTAATCGACGCAAAAATTTGGATTCGGATACGCTAGAATTGCCCCATAAACACCCAGGTCTTAGTTTATAAAAATCTCGATAGATGGCCGCGCAGCGGCCGTCACAAAATTTCCAAAAATCTTCGTTCGAATTTAAAAATTCGCGCAGCAAAAAGTAGGTAAAAAGTTTGGAATTTTCGTCCTTACGGTAAATGAGACGTCATTTGGCTATCGTCTGACACAAAATTCTGACCGACCCGTGCGGCCCTTCTCCCGGCGTAGGTTCCACAGGAATGTCGGCGTAGTCAAAAAATTTATTTTTTACTACCTATCAAATTCAAATTCCGGATGTCGCGTCTGTAGTGGGTCTAGATCGTCGGTCCGGTGTCGGTTTCTCGATACCTCCTATACCCGCTCCACGGAGGGGGGGGGGCAAGAAATGACTCTCGCGGCGAGACGTCTGGCACCATTCCTATGCCATCGTAGGCTTTCTGATGAGGCTCAAAAGTTACGTCGCACCTTTCCCTACGATCTACCGTGAGACAATTTCTACGACTTCCATACAGACGGCGTTGCGATTTTTCAAAAAAGGGTCCATTTTTAGTGACTATTTTAGTATGTTACTTTATGTTATTTTTACAATGAAAAATAAAGACTAAAAATTATTATTAATTTATTAAATCTTATGTAATTTTATTTCCTGATTAACTTACTTTTATAAAACTTCATGAACTAAATTTTAGTCGTTATTTTTCATAGTAAAAAATAACATAAAGTAACATAATTAACATAACGTAACATAACGTAACATAATGTAACATAACGTAACATAACATAACATAACGTAACATAACGTAACATAACGTAACATAACATAACCTAACCTGAAAAGTTATGTAAATCAAAAAAAGTGCAAGATAGAAAGTTCTCGTTTGGTATCCAAATTTAGAGAAGCCTACTGAGTAATTTTTGCAAAAAAAATATAGGTCCTCCATAAGAAAATGAACAGTTGACCGTCGCGACACCTTGCGTTGATGAGATCAAAAGTCGAGTTTAGTATTGTTTAATAGGTTTTTTGACGTCCTGAAAATTTTTCCGAAATATTTTTTCTAAAGTAAGCCATTTTGAAACTACAGTCGAACAAATAAAAGCAAATTTTCTGTTTTTCTACGTTATCTCTGGAACCATTGTAAATTTCGTAATTTTCTGAACGGATACTTAAAGGTCATTAAAATATGCAACTTTTTGCTCATTTAATCAATCTCGTAACTCTTACGGTTTTCGAGATCCTAGTTAAAAAAACTTTTTGCTCCTTTAATCAATCTCGTAACTCTTGCGGTTTTCGAGATCCCAGTTAAAAAAACTTAAAAACTTACCACTTAAAAAAATCACCCTGTAGGTATAAAACCGAAAATCCTGGAATTTTTTAATTATTAATTAATTTCAAGAGAAAGCCTGTATTGAGATTTTCAGGAGCCCGAGATGCTGTAGCGCTCAGCGCCCAGTGCCGTATTTCCCTATACGCAAAGTACGCAGCTGCGTAAAGCGGCAGATTTTTAGAAGCGTCAAATTTCATTTAATTTAAAGTATGGAAATAAAAAACGTGCCATGTTGCCATACCACTCTGGCGGCGATATGGTATTCGTACAAAGAGTAAAGATAAAAAAATCCTGCAACGCCTGATAAAGATAAAGAAGTGGCATGGCGGCCGCTTAAATTTGTTAATTGGGTTGCGCAGAGACGGCGTACTTTCGGTTAGCGTAAGGCGGCAAATGGGTAAATCTGGCACTGTCAGCGCCCCTTGCCAGTCCGCGCCTGAATAAAAAGCACGCAAATTGTGAAAACTTTTGGAAAACTCGAGCTTGTGTAATCTAATGACGAGCGTGCTGACATATCTGTGGGTCGAGAGCTTGGATTTAAAAAAATCATTAAAATCGATCCAGTAGAAGCACGCTAAAATTACCGGTAAAGAAAAGCTCTCGCGTTTTAAAAATATGGATAAGGTCAATTTGTTCTTTAGAGATTATTGGGGTTATTCGTGAAGCCAGGTAAAACGATAAAAAAAAATCTCTTGAATTTGAATATTTAAAAAGAACTTCATTAATTGAATAAATAGCCAAAAGGGTTGCTGCATTATTTACATCATAGTTTTTGATCGTCTTTCTATAATATCAACCTCGTTACAGGGTTTTTTATGTATTACTTAGTAACAACAGGGTAGCGGGAGGACGATGACGATAAAATGCTACTTACCAAACCCCCTAGTAATCAAAATATCTCATTTCATTATTAAATAACATTAATACTGTCCTTTTCCTCACAAAATTTTGAACTACTAATTAGTTACATCACAAATTAATGAGTAATGAGGTAATGACTCACTTAAAGTATGAACAAAATCAGAAGACACGTTGACTATTTAATAAAAAAATAATAAAACTAACCTTAAAGATGACTAAGACAAAGAAGTGAACTTAAAAACTCGTCTCAAAAAACCAAAAGGCACAAAAGCACGAAACGTAATTAAAAATACAGGCACCGACCTGACCATATCGCGTATTAGAAACGTACTGTGGAATAAAAGTATTGAAAATTTTATCACAATGACCAAATGTGCCAAGACCTTATCGTATAAAACCAAATATCTACGTTTATTCTCATTTATAATTTTCATAATTGAATTATTTTAAATTATAAAATTTAATGTTAGAAAAATGAAATTTTAAAAAATTATTATAATGCACTTACTTCCTACACCGATAATTGTTTGTTAATTTATTATTTTAAAAAAATTTATGAAATTGGTAATTTGAAGAAAATAATTAGTGCATATCTGGGGGTCGACAGCTTCAATTTAAAAATAAATAGCGGTCACCCTCGTCGAAATTGACGAAGTTTTTGAAGATATGCATGAGCTATGACTATTTTATAAAAAAATAAGAAAACTAACCTTAAAGATAACTAAGCGAAAGAGGGCAACATAAAAAATCGTCTCAAAAATCCAAAATTCACAAAAGCACAAAACGTAATTAAAAATGCACACACCAACCTAACCATATTGCGTATTAGAAACGTACTGGTCGAATAAAAGTATTGAAAATTTTATCACCACGACCAAATGTATAATGTGTGCCTTATCGTATAAAACCAAATACTATCTACATTTATTCTCATTTATAATTTTTAAAATTGGATTATTTTAAATTATAAAATTGATTATTTTATTATGTATATTATAAAATATAAAACAATGTATGAAATTAATAATTTTGAGAAAAAAAATAGTGGTGACATATCTGTGGGTCGAGAGCTTCAATTTAAAAAAAAATCATCAAAATCGGTCCAGTAGAAGTACGCTAAAATTAGCGGAAAAGAAAAGGCTTCCCGTTTTAAATATATGGATTACAATGACGTTTAGGTACTATAGGTATAATATTTTAAAGTGATGAGCGGTAGGGATAAGTTCGCGCAAGTTTGGCCACGCCCCTTTAAAAATTTAATACGTTGACTACGGCGATGGAGGGGAAAAATACTAATTTTGGTATCTGCGCATCCCCTCATCTCGTCACTTTAAAATATTATGGGTCTACTTTATTATTTTGAGTTTATTGCATACAGTCAAAACAAAACCGCTTTGTACGACATATCGGATATATAACGAAGAAATGTAGAAGTCCCCTTGATTACTTTTTGCATATTTTTTGCTTAAGGTTTAAGTTCAGACTGCGTTTTTTGAACCACAAGTTCAAACATTTTGGAAAAAATATATGTTATGTAATACCTACTGTTAAAGAACATAAATGTAACTTTTATCAAACTCTAACCCATGGTTTTTGGATAACATCAAGAAAACAGTGAAAAAAAGAGTATTTTTGAAATTTATTACCGAAGTAAAGTACAGAATTCCCTCAATTTATTTTTACTAAATGTAACCGAGGTTCTACCAATACTGTAATTTTTTTTAAGTTTTTGAACTTGTGGTTTTCTTAATACGACCGAAAAAGTTAAAAAAAATGATGGGCATGGGTTTATAGTAGAGCATTATGCACAAAAACTGGACCAATTATTTGAATTTTCGAGAAAAAATTAAATTAACGAAAGCGAAATGTTCAAATTTATACTTATTTGACAGTGCTGTCATCAGCGCTACCACAATAAAATACGTATAAATTTTGCGGATGATATGCACACTACACAGTACTATGTAGTATAAAGTAGAGTATGCACGCATGAATGTAAACCTTAAAAACATAATTGCTTAGAGCCATTTGCACCAGTTCCAGTTAAATTTGTGTTGTAGTTAAAGTAGTCGTTGCTTAGGATACGCCCGTTAATAAGTCTACAGTAAAAAGAATTTAACTTGAGGTAAGTTCGCGCAGGTTTGGCCACGCCCCTTTAATAATTTAAATACGTAGACTACTGCGTTGGTGGGGATAAATACCAATTTAGGTATCTGCGCATTGTCACCGCTCGTCTAATTAAAATATTTTTACTGTACTGGAGAATAAATTTATGTTGTAATTAGTAGTTAAGGGAAACCGGTGCAAACGCGAGGTCCATAAAACATTATATTTATTATATAATATAATGTTTTATGGACCTCGGTGCAAACGGGCCTTAGTTGCTTAGTACAACTATTGGTTATAACGGCCGAATTTTGCTGTCCCTTCAAAGTCGTTCCAACATGGTTAGATGGTTACAACCCATTTTGACTGTATTTTATGATTTTGATACAGTGTTTAAAAATTGTAAAGTATTTTGAAGAGGATAATATGATAATAGCACAGAATACTAATCAATGCGTTTTCATTTTTTCAAAATAACTCGAGTTCTAATCATTTTTTTCAAAAAAAAAGCATCATCTTGCAATAAAATTAACACACAATACGGCTCTGCTTAAATGGAAAAAATTGGGTACAATTTTATTACCTACAACCACAATATAGTTTCCAAAGTATAATTTATTGAAATTTAAACATAAAATTAATTAAAAAGATAAAATATAATTTAAAATTGATACCAGTAGTGCCATCTCTGATTGACATTTGAAAATTTAGCTAAGCTATCGGTTAGGCAGGGTCAGACATTCAAAAAAATATAAAAACAACTTCAATAATTTATTGCAAAAATGTTAAGTTAATTTCAAAAAATAAAATTGGAACTTTTAATTTATAATGTAAGCTTATAATTTGTTCAATTTTCAAGCTCTTAATTATTTTAAGGAATTACAAGAAAAAAACTCTAAACTAGAAACATAACCTATAATTTATTATGACTACAAGAAAACGAAGCGGTTCCGGTTCAAAAAGGCAACTAAAAGAAAAAGTTGTTCAAATATACGAATTACTTTTTAAAGGAGATGATTTATCAAGAAACAACCCCACGTTTTGGGACGAATTTTTTTTACTTAAACCAAACGTTTCGTACTTGGAAAACGAAATTCAGAAACTTACACCGGACCAGTTAAATGCTGTTAGAGATAATTTTAATACATTATTTTCTCAATGTATAGAAATACTTAATCATGAACATAATATTAGAGTTGTTTATTCGATGCAAACCTTATGTGCGCTTATCTCGTCTATTTATAAAAAAGCCGCCACCGATAGTGCTTTCGATGTTCTTAATTTGCTTATGGATTTTAAAGTTGCAGAAGAAAAAATGCAAGAGTTGTTGCAGCATTGTCATACCTTTTTAACCAGTAAGTAACTCGATCTTAAATTCTTATAAATGATTTTTATATTGTAGGTGATACACCCGATAGTTTAAAAAGTCTATGTTTAAAACTTTTACTAGTGTTTGTAACAGGGACGGATAATGTAAGCCAAAATGCTTTAATAGAATACATTATGATTACGTCGATGTTTGAATCCCTGATGAAGTTGTTATGTGATTCACCTTTACGACAAACCCATGGTCATGATGTTGTATTGTTGCTTACTTTATTAGTGAATTACAGAAAGTACGATGCCCAAAATCCTTATATTGTAAAATTGTCGATGCTCGATGACGAACTAGCTTTAAATGGATACAGTCAAGTGATAACTGCAGCACTAATGGAATTTTGTAGGCAGTTTAATTTACAACACTTAGAATCACAAAATTCATCGTGGTTATCGTCATTAACTAATATGGTCGGAAATATGTTTTCTGAAGAAGGTGGGATGAGAACACAACAGATTAGATCCAACAACGCGTTGCTTTTAGCTCTTTATGAAGCGATACATTTAAATAGAAATTTTATTACGACTTTAGCTCAAACCCAAACAGATACCAGTTCTCCGCCTTCTCCTAGTAATACTATGAACTTGTCAAGTCCTACACCCGATTTATCAAATATGAATGTTGTCGAATTAATGACTCAACCGTCTAATTTACTCGTAACTTTTTTTCAGTATTGGTGAGTTGTTTTTTATTATTATTGTAGAAACTCAACTTTCTTTTTGTAGTTCGATAGTTATGCAAGATACTAAAACTGAACCTGGTAGTAATACTGTCAAACTTTGTTTTCTAATTTTGAGTTGCATTTCTGAAGATCAATATGCAAATTCAATAATGCACGATGTGAGTCTTACGTTCAAAGTTTATTTGTATAAAATGCCGATGCGGCACAGGAAGCTTTTTGCAGAACGAACTACAAGCTCACAGCCTTTAGCATCGACACTTTTAAGTAAGACTATCTTTAACCACATTATAAAGTACTAAATATGATATTTTTATAGATTTGCTAATAGAATTCATAATGAGCCATATGATGAAAAAGTTACCGATGGAATTATATCTTTTGTGTGTGGGTGTGATTCATAGATTAATTTGTTACCAAAAAAAGTGTCGAATACGTATAACTTATCCGTGGAAAGATTTATGGACTGCCTTAATAACGCTCTTAAGGTTTTTAGTACAAAATGAGAGCAACTTATCAAAGAAAATGAATATTTTTGATTTATCGTTGCAAGTTACTAATATTTTCAATTTGTTTATAACTTACGGTGATACATTTCTTCCAACACCTAGTAGTTATGATGAGCTCTACTATGAAATAATTAGAATGCATCAAGTATTTGATAATGTTTATTCTATGGGTATGTACAGAATTTTCTTTGTTGCGTAAATATAATTATGATTTTAGGTTTGAGGTACTCAACTGGAGATGGAGAATTTAAAGACAATGCACAGAAACTTAATAACAGTTTAATTAATATTCGTGCGATAATTAAACATTTTTCGCCTAAAATTGAACAGTGGTTAACGTCGCAAAATTTATCAACACCGTCTGAAGAACAAATTTTAGAAGTTGTAAGAAAAAATTACGACAGTTTGACTTTAAAGTTACAAGATTCGCTAGACCAATATGATAGGTATTCTGAGAAACCTAAACATTCAGAATTTTTTATTAATATGTTACGAAGTGTTGTTAGTGATACCAGACTAAATATTAATTTTAGTTCAGTTAATTTACAAATGATTTTTCAAGATTTCTCAACAATACCTTGAGGAATATTTTTATGTTTAATATACCGGTGTATTAAAAATTTAGATTTGTTGTGACTGATGCACGTTGTCAAATTTATTATCCATTTATAAATGATGTTTTATCATAATCTGTGTTACTTTAGAGCTTGTTTAATCTGTAATTTTCTAAAGTTTGTTAATAATTAATCTTTTAGAAATAAATGCATATTTTTTAAGAAAATGTTTCATGTAGAAGGAGATAGTATGACGGCGTTGAAGGACTATATTTTTTTGACAAGACCCAAATACTGGTAAGTATTACAGCATCCTGGAAATTTTGTATCGTTTAAAGCAGCTACTTGTCATTTTTTCTCTAGCGCCGCCCCTAAGATCAAAATAGAGATAATTTTTACATTCCCGTAGTCAGCTCTTCAAGCACTTTCATTTGAGTGCAATCTCATCAAGATGGGACTAGAATTACTTAATTTTAATTTCCCTTATTTTACTATCGGCGATTACAGCTGATTTTCCTGTAGCTCGGCAACCATAAGTGCTAGCGCTTCCGTTTAATTTTTAATTTAATTCTTAGATCATTTGTAACCCTTTAAAAATTATTTGACCCATATCACTTAAGTATTACCTTATCTAATAGTTTAAAATTATAGGATTGAAAAGTTTTAAATTCATTTAAAACCACGTGGAGTGGTAAAAATTTCTGTTGGAGCTGATTAGTGTTTTTTCTTTTTACCTCCGTCCTTAATTAATTTTTATTAATTACTTTAAGGTTGAAATTTTAATTTAAAATTATAAATTTTGTACCGACGTGCTTGTAATTTTTGTGCGGTTCCAATGAGCCAAGTTTTACCATCGCTCGCCCTTTAATTAAAAAGATATTAACTTGATTAGTAAAATTTATAATGCATTAAATGATAATCATTCTTGAGTTCAATTCAAGGTGCAGCGTTCCTATTGGTTGTTGAGTGGATCCGAGTTGGTCGTCAGATCTTCAATAAAAGTCCCTTCTTCTTTCTTTCTTTTATAAGAAGACTATAAATGTTCTATGAAGGAGACTCCTCGTTTCACTATCGTGGTGAGTGGGAGTGCGCATTTCATTGAATTTTCCCCTGCGCCATTTCACTTGCTTAATTATTGCCCCTGATTAATTAATTAATTTATTTAAATTAATTAAGTTTAATTGAAATCCTGTCCCATTTTACTCAATTTTAATTTACCGTGTTGCCTTCAGCAAATCCGTGGCTTTCCGCGTTCCATCAGGACCTTGTGATCTCTCTTCGTGAGAGGACTAGGGATCTGGTGGACGAAGTCCCTTTTCTTTTATCAGGACCCTGTGGTCTCTCTACATGAGAGGACTCGAGATCTGGTAAACGAAACCCCTTTGTTTCATCAGGACCCTGTGGCCTCTCTCCGTGAGAGGACTCGGGATCTGGTGACCATCACCCTCTTGTGCTTTCAGTAGGACCGTGTGATCTCTCTTCGTGAGAGGACTTGGGATCTGTTGGACGAAGTCCCCATTCCTTCATCAGGACCATGTGATCTCTCTTCGTGAGAGGAATCGGGATCTTGTGGACGAAGTCCTCGTTCATCTTTTTATTTTTTCCTTGTTGACAGTGTATTTTATTAGCTACGAACCCCCCTGTCTCCACTAAGCTAGCCAGGGCGGTAGAATGAGTGTTTAAAATTAGTTAAAAATTAGCTTATCCATAGCTCTGATCCCTACATCCTTTCTATAAACTATGAAGACTGCTTTTCTGAACTTACGTCTTTTGAAGACGAAATAATTATATAATTAAACGAAATGATCAAGTAGCTCATGCTGTTATTTGTGTCCTTTGTGTCAATGAATTTGTTAAAATTATAAATTGCCTAAAATTTTGGTAGCGCGTATATTTTGATTTAATCGTTTCAAAATGCATTGCAAAGTATTTTTTACAATAATAGACAAAAACATCTTTTCTAATAAAATTAATTTTAGCAAATTAAACTGGGGGATGTTTGGAAAACATGCAACAAAATTAGAGCTGCGATATTTCGGCTTGGTTTGAATTTATGGAAGTATTATTTGCCTTTGGATCCGGGCAAAAACTGTTTAATTTCTGGTAACTAAACAAGAACCTTTTCTATGTCTTAGAAAAACGTTTTAAATTTTGTAGAATCCAAATTTTGTTCTGTTTTGGCTGGCCCTTTACGAGGTGCAATAGGATTATCAGATCAAGAAATTTCTGAACTTGCAGATTATTTTAGAGTACCCGATGGAAGAATTATATACACACAACTGTGTGAAGTTATTCACGATAGCGGTAACTTGACTAATTAAAATCACTGTTTTTCTTAAATAACTCAATTCAATAGTGCCCGATTTTAAGAAACATGAGCCTATGGTAACTGGTTTAGAATGGGAAGATCCCTTGCAAGTTAACCGTCTTAGCACGACCGAAGAACGTCGTTTAAGTTTATTACTAACAAAAATAGCTATTTTAGTTAACATGAGAAAAGTAATACTAAAACCTTATTTTCAAGACTACGAATTGGTATAAGAGAATTTTGAATTTGAATTTGAAATTAATTAAAACTTTTAGGTATCAAAAAATGCGGGCGTCGTTACAATTGCTCATTTTGCTCGTATTTTAGCTTATTTAGGAATTGTAATATCGGCAAACGATTTTAATTTGTTAGTTAAAAAATACATGAAGGATGGTTACACTTTAAATTATGTAGCTTTTGTTGCCAATTTGGACGCGTTTATCCAATACATGGATAAACATGGAATGTTGGATTTAGGAGGAGTGAGTTTTATTAACCCACGCAATTATAATAACACTGACGTGGGACTTTTAGGATATTCTCAATCAATTCCCAGGAAAAATTATCGACGCAGATCTTCCAAAATTACCCAGACCCGAAATTGGTAGAATCTTAGCGTCGAGTATTTTTGGAAAGCAATCAACTTTCCATTCGTCTCTCACTACTCCAAAAGTTTCTAAGGATCTAATTAGTGTTATAATGAGCATACAAAAACACGTTTTGTCTAACAGACTTCGCATCAATCTATTCTTTCGTGTAACTAAATTTTGAAAGTAGCCATCGTTAAGAACTACTTACAGAATGATATATTTTTAGGATTTTGATCCTTTGTCATGTGGTAAAGTTACAACGTCTCAGTTTCATCGAGCTTTAGACTTACTTGGTCTTACTGGAACCAAAAAGATATGTTTATCATTACCAGAAATTAAGTCTTTGATTGTACAATATCGAGACCCTTGCGATTTTTCCCGAGTTTGTTGGAGAACTTTTGAAGATGACATAGATCAAGTGTTTACTGTTAAAGTATGTAAATATTATTAATAATTTAAAATACGTTCACATATTCGTATTTGGTAGGAATTGGAAAAATGTCCTTGTCTAAAAGTAGACACCCCACCAGAAGAAATTAAGCAAATGACTAGCGAAGGAGGAAGTAACTGGCAAAGTATTGCGCCTGAAATGCGCGATTTATGTGAAGACGCTGTTATTAAAGTAAAACAAAGATGTATGAAACGTTCCATTTTACTGAAACCACCTTTCCGAGAGTTTGATAAGTATGTTAAGGCCTTAAAATTAGCTCTAGTACATCACAATAGATGTAAGGTACTTTTCCCGGGAAAACAAATTCTACCTCTAGCAGGACTAGGTTTTGCATTAATTTGCTGTATCTTTGTGATTTGCGCTATTGCTTTTGTTTTTCAAAATTTTTCGTGTTTGGACATTCGTTTTTTGAGCCACCAAAATTATTGTTTCTTATGTGAATTTACTAGACCAAAACGTTAATTAATGTAAGTGGTGCAAAAAATAGACAATACCGTGGGTCTATGTTCAATTGGAAGCACCTCTTGTTTATAAATTGAATTATAGAATTAATTACTTATTGACAGCTGTCAGGCCTCTTAAATAAAAATAGAGTAAAGGATCTAGTTCAATTTGGTCTGGTGTAAAAGACGCCATTTATTTGCACTAAACCGGACTGTAGCGCAACTTTTGAGTTGCCTGATTCTGATTTAAAAATCGGTCAACTAATTAGTTGACCTGTCTACATTTAAACGTAGGCAAGGGCTAAAATGCTTAGCGTACCATTTTAAACATTTTTTCAGGTGCTTTTAACATAATTAACTATATCGATTTTACAGACTCAACAACGGACACGTTTCTCGTTCACAAATGCGTCAATGTTTATCTATGAGTGGAATTTTACTATCAGATGAAGAATTATTCGCTTTGGAACAGCGCTTTAATGATGATTTAGGTTTTAATTACTTTTGGTTCCTACGCGAAGCAGAACCAAAGAATTTCGAAGTTGCATTGGTAATTTATTACTTTTTAATTTATCCAATAATATTTTAAACAATTTTAATTTAGTACTCCAACTTTGTTTCCGATATGAAAAAAGTTAACGCACCTAAACCACGTCCAGATGGTGAAAGAAGAGAAAGGGATATTGTTATGGTTTTGGCTAAAATTAAAGGAAAGGTTGTTCGCGAACGTATTCGAGTATCCGAATTTTTGAGACCTTTCGATAGGTGTAATGAAGAGGTTATATCTCAACCAGATTTTAAAAGAGGTTTGGGTACTTGTAATTTGGATTTAACAGAAAACGAAGTGGACACAATAATGGAAGTGTAAGTTCAACACCGGATGAAAGGAAACTAAATTAAGATCATCCCCATAAGCATAACTTTCCTATTTATCGAAATATCAATCTGTCATTTTCAGTTTTACCGAAAATTACATTAATTTTGGTTTTTTAAACGACTAGATCAAAAATGCGCGCTACGCGCACTACCTTCTCTCTGTTTGTTTATGTCTCTTCTATCTACGAATACCTATCATCTGTCAGTCTAAAATTATATCATATCGTCTCCTCTTCAAACTCATATGTTATTTCATCTCATCTGTCATCTAACTGTCAATTTTCTCTGTCATATCATCTCATCTCATTGTATGTGTCAGTCTTATCTGTCAGTCTCTTTTGTCAATCTCATCTGGCATCTCATTTGTCTATATCATCTGTCTCTCATCCTATCTGGCAAACTCATCTGTGAGATGAGATGACATATGAAATGACAGACAGATTTGATGACAGTTGGGATGAAAAATGGAATGACAAATAGGATGACAGATGGGTTGACAGATAGATTGACAGATGGAATGACAAATGACTCCCCTGACATATAAAATGACATTGGCATTACCCTCCTCCCATGGTTGACGTATTAACATTTAGTAACAATGGTGCCAGATTTTCCCAATCCCCATCTCTCTAAACCAATCTCTGAAATGACATAGGGATGACAGATGAATTAACAGATGGAATGATAGGTAACTCCACCTGACATATGAAATGACAAATAAAATTGATATAAGGTGGCAGATGACGTTGACATTGAAATAATTATGTTGGATGACAGATGAACTCCCCTCTGACATTGACATATGGTGCCAGATGACGGCATTGACATATGGTAACTATGGTGACAGATTGACATTTGACACATAGAAATAAAGTGACAGATTGACATTTGACACTTGGTAACTATGCTGACAGATCACTCCCCATTTCTCTAAACCGTCATCTGCGTTGATCTGTCGTAGTTTTCGCTACTATCAAGTCATACCAATCGCTCAAAATCGTGCGATGAAATATGCTATTAAAATAAGGTAGATGGCTCCACTTAAGGGAACATAGGAATTTATTTTACCGATAATCAATTAGACATTTTGTTGTGACTGTTGCAAATGTCATATTGACATTTGCGACACCAATCACAGCACAGTTAAATACATCTCGTACTCTATGAGAGGAGGGGGTACAGTCGCTGTTTTCTGAATGTAGCTTTAATTTTGTCGTTGTCAAATAGACAGTGACAGTATGATGACATTACTCCAGTGTAAAACATGTTATTACAGTTTCCATTGTTCCCTGATGCACTAGCGCCTCTAGTTGCAATTTATTGGATTGGTATGACTTGATAGTAGCGTCGAACTACGACAGATCAACGCAGACGACGCTCTAAACCAATCCCTATCTTACTTCTTCCACTCTCTATATTTATCTCCTTTTTTATATCTCTGTAAGTCAACAGAGCGAAATTTTTTTTGATTTTGGAAAGTCAAGCCAGCATTCTTTTTAATCGGTCGAAACCATCGGTGTGAGTTTCTGGATAAAATGTTCCAACCCAAATTTGACCGGAAGGCACTTTTTCTTTGACTTTAGTGCACCATTGTGACCTTTTCAAGTTACCGTTTCACTAGTATCTGAATATCTTCTCTAGTATTGGTCAGAGAAAACGTGCCTTGCGGTCAAAATTAGGTTGAGACATCCAACAAACTCACACTGTTGGTTTCTACCGCTTAAGAAAAAAATTGCTGTTACAAAAGGTTTCTCGAAATCTAGAAAAATTTTACTTGTTGACTCCATTACTACTATTTCATTATTTAAACTCTAATAAAAAGAAATATCTGTCTGTTACTTCTAACTGGAGTATGGAGTAGATATTTGGTATGAAACTGTCGGTAAGAAAAAATTACTATTGGAATACGTGAACGATCTACAATGGCTCCATTAGGAAAAAATTACATTTCCAAAAAAGCAGTGCCAAAATTTTTAAATTCAAAGGGAAAATTTTTAGTGGTCATAGCTGCATAGATGCTAAAAGATCCAAAATGTCTTCCTTAGAACACACACGGCTAATAACCATAGCAGTTGATGTCCAATCCAGAGTTCAAAAAAGTAAAAATATGCAAATTTGATACCCATACTCCATAATCCATCCACAAATAACAGAGACATATTATAGCTTTTATTAAAGTTTCTATTATGGAGCTAATCTTGATTTGCTTTACAAGCGGTACACATGAACTGCTCATTAAAAACCGACAAAATTTTTATCAATCAAAGAATGAATTTTAGCTCGTTATTTTTTAATGCTAATGTGAGATCTTAATCAAACGTTCGTTCCTTGTAGATTTGCTGCACCAAAACGTTGCCATTGTGTGGATTATAAAAGATTTTGCAACGTCGTTGAAGAAGCCTTTACACAAGGTTGCCTCGAAAGGGCTCCGCTTATTATTCCAGTTCAACATGTGCCATCGTTGGATTGCGAAAGAAACTTCCTTAACTTTGAAGAGCGCAACATTGTTTCTGTTGCTATGGAGAAACTTGGCAAAAAACCTGACCAACTAACGAACATGTTGTCTATATTTGATGTAAGTATTGCAAGCAAAATACGTGGTCACGGAACAAATTTCAACTCTCAATTAATTTTATTTTACTATAACACGATCGGTGATCCAAAAAGCTTCAAGTTCTTAGCTGCACAATAAAAGCTCGTAAAACATTAAATAAATCTACATTTGTCACATCCCCCACGCAGCCACGCGCCGTTCCTTCCCTTTTACTTATGGACGACTAATTCGATTCCGTTAATTAAAAATTTAAAAAAATTATTGGCGGTCTTAAATTTTTTTTATAAGCACTTCTTCTGTAGGTGTTATAAACAACTTAATGGAGCAATTTACACAACATTTAATTATGTTGGCATAAAGTTAACACAACAAAATTAAACTTAACATTTGTTTACTTAATCTCTCCTTAGAAGAGCTTTAATTAATTTGATTTTTTTAGGATTACGATAAAACAAAATGTGGAACTGTTGGGGTTCAACAATTCCTCAAAGGACTTTCCATACGTGGTGTCTACCAACTAATTTCAAGAGCCGAATTTGATTGCGTGTGTAAATGTTTTGGTTATTATAGAGGAATGAGGGATGAAGTGGACTACAGAGCTTTCCTTAAAGCTCTAGATATTATTTTTGCTAATAATAAATATTTGCCAAATTTAAATTAAACTTAAAGTTGATTTGTAAATTTATTATAATAAAATTATATGGATGTTTAATTTCGTAATTATTAAAATACACAAGAAATCTAAAAATATAACTGAAAAATATTGGAATTGGAATTTATAGTATGTAATTCAAATGAAAATATTGGTAATGTTTGATTGTGTGTGTCCCAATTTGCTATAATGATACAACAAAGAAAGAAGTGTCCGATTTAAAGGCTCCTTAGGGAAGAATAAATTTTATCTTGTGTCCAACGGTATTGTTCTTGCACCTCAACAGAAGTAATATTGTACGCCTACCTTATAATTTACAAATATTGATTGAAAAAAAAATAAATGGCATACGGACGCGCAATTTTGGATCCTAAGAAATGGATCACGTCAGAAACGTCCCAAGAGCATGAGGAACAAAATTTTGTTTTTCTATTAATTCAAAAGGAAATTTCAGACACGGAGACACGTGTGATGACTGATGAGTTCATGTCATCGGTTGAAGATGTGCTTATTAAATAAATTAATACAGGACTACCTTTAAGGGTTGAAACTTCACTTGGCTATAAAGCTGAATCATATTCCAAAGATAATAACTTGATTAGTGATTAATAAAGAAAACTAAATTTTATGTCCTAATCCTACATGGTGATAAAAATTTCTCAATAGCTTTAATGAGTATAATGAAACATTTAACTTGTTGATTTTTCTAGTGTTCTTTGGTTCTATTCTTTGAAATCGTAAAAGAAGGCGGATCTAACAAAATTTATAGAGTCAATCAGTGACAACTATTTACAATTCAATTTAATAGAGATGTTATTCTTGGGGATCTGTTGGTTTGATATTATGGCGACTGCGCCAAAGGAAACAAACCATACATCAAATGGCAAAAGAATTAACTTTTAGTTCTTTTCCAACATCCTTTCAAACGTTGTTGGATGTTGCCACAAAAAGCTGTAAGTTTTTTAAATTGTTCTTCAAAATTATTTCGTTTGTCTTAATTCGAAATTTTTCTATTTAGATGTGGGTTCCTGTTTCAACAGTTGCGGCACTTTGCGTGATTTTGGATATTACGGATTCGACGCTTACTGGAGAAAACCAGCTAGAAGACGTTTTTCGACAACGGTAATGTTTTTCTTCCATTTCTTTTTATAAATGTTAGTAATTAAGTAGAAAGTATTTGCCAATCAATTATTAAGATTACAAACTGTTTTGGAAACAACTTGTTTAAAAAAATTAAAATAAGTGCCTCTTTTCACAAATAGAGTCCTCTAATTTTAAAGAAAATTAAGTGCAAACTATTTTGAAACTATCCTCAAACGATAGAACCTGGAACGTCCATCCAGAATATTATTGAATGAACAAAAATGCTAAATAGCCACAACATTTTCCTGAATTTTTCGAAATAAATAGAAGCAGGTTGAAAAGGTTGCCCCCTCGCGGTTGCCCCGCAACGATATTCCTCAAAAAGGGATTATTTTTTTATAAGGGGCAAACATGTCTCTCTTAATGGCGCAGATAATAATCTATTTTTTCGGCAAGAATAATTGTAGTTTATGTACTTTTGGAGTTACAAAACCTGAGTGCTGAGTGTTATGAAGTTTTAGACCAACAACCCCCCCCCCCAACACGCAATATTTTACTCGCGAACAGCTTTGCCTTTTGTCTTTTATACCATTGGGGCCTTGAGCCCAAGATTTCTAAGTTATGGAAGGCACAACAATTGCAAAAATATATTTTTCTTTAAATCTTAAAGTCTTATTCAGTTCAACTATAATTTGATTTAGCACTATTTCCTCTAGTACGGAGGGTACAGGACATATAACAGCGTTTCGCTGCGCTATTGGAATGAAACTTAGTACATAGTTTACTGGAACCTGATAAACCAAACACAATCTTGTCACACAAAATGTCACTTTGTCTCCTTATAAAACAAATAACTATTGTCCGATGAGACCAAAAGTTCGATGGGGGCCGCTGTACACCCCCATTAATGCGCGCTATGCACGACGAATATACCTCAGGTACATTGTACGTTTCGTTAATGGAATGAAACTCCACACATAGTTTACTGGTACCACATACCTAGTACAATTTTGTCCGATGATATTAAAAAAATATTATTCATGAGGGGGCGCTGAACATCATCTTTTCTTCAAAATAAGATATTGCCCGTATTTTTTCGTGAAAAGTAGCGCTACCGTATATTAACAGGGTTCTGAATCGATCTGTGACCATGCTGATCCGTCTGAGTACCCCTATAGGCGCAAAACTGTTATTTTCCTCCTTGGCGTTGTAGAAACGCTCTTTTAAAAGGTTTAAAAAGGGTCCAGTAAAATAATACTGCACTTTTGGTTAATGAAATGAAACTGAAATGAGACCAAAAAAATGCCTATAAACAATGCCTCAATAAAGCGATTGTAAAACTTTTGAAAGAGCGTTCTTATAACACTAGAGCAACAGATGGCGATTTTACAGACAAACATTTTATTTTATGACAGAGGCCCCTTCGAACATTTCTTTGGTCTCATCAGACAAAATTACTCCATATGGTCCCAGTAAACTATTTGCCGAGTTTCATTCCATTAACCAAAAGTGCAGTGTCTTTTTGTCTGGCTTCCGTACAATTAGTATACTATGGATTGGGGTCTTGAGCCCAAAATCTCTAAAAGTAATTCAGTTATGCAAGGCAACAAAATTGTAAATTCCATATTATTTATAACTTTCAAACTATGGATTGCTCTTGCTCGATCTAATCGCGCATCGAGAGATAGCATTGCAAATTTTTAAATTCACGTGTACATTCATCCTCGTGACACACTAGATGACTAAAGGAGTAGAATTCGCAAAATGGTGTCTATGCATCAGCAGAAAGAGTTTTGCGTTTTATACGAGGGGTCAACCACTGTTCTGAATTTGTACACTGACTGCAGTTGACTGCCCATGACTGCATATGCTATGGCTGCCATTGACTGCAGATGACTACCATTGACAGCTCAATTTTTGTACAGTGACTGCAGAGAGTGGATAACCCCTCGGTTTTATATTATGGAAATATTCCATCAAAATAGAACTCAGTTTTATTGGAACACTGATAAGCGAGAGGAAGACTGTTTATTACTTTGATGACCATCAACTGACACGCCAAAATGCTTCCTGCTGCATAGTCGCTATTTTCTCAAATTCTGTTCCAGCTGCCAATAATTAATTTGTCACAAATATGTTTGCACGGTAGCAAGCAGTATGGAATAGAACGTTTTTCTGAATTCCGATGTTCGATTAAATTTTAAATGTTCGAATGTTCCGCATTAAAAGGATCGAACTGACTTGCTAGTTCAATAATTCGCATTATTGGAAAAACCAATTCTTTGGTGTGACCGCAAAAGACAAGTCCTCGAGAAGCCATAAAACTTGACACCCAACAACAGCGTGTAGGCTAGAATCTTTCTGAATTGAATAAGTAGGTACTATAATAATTTTATGTTAAAAATTTACGTTCTTTGTTTACTAAATTAATTAATTAAATGGTTAGTTGATCAGTTTATGTCCGCCGGGGGGGTTAAAAATATGGTTTTGGAAAATTCTCGGATAAGTGGAACATCCCGCGTCCTCACCAAATTCGATTATGTAAGCCACATACACTGTGAGGAAAAGGACCGAGTTCACAAGAGTGATAAAAAATTATTTGTGATTTCCCTGAAAATTTTATTCTTTCAAAGTAGTTTTGCTTGCTTTCAAATAAACCTCGAATATGAAAAAAACATTTGATCTTACAATTTTAATAATTATATCACCAATTAATAATGAATTAATGACTCGTTTAAAGAACAAAATCAAAAAACATCGACAATCTCATAAAAAATGTAAAACTAACCTTAAGTGCTTTAAAAAACTGCAAAAGGGATGAACTCGAAACACCATCTCAAAAATCCAAAAGGCACAAAAAGCAATTACAAAATACGTAACTATAACTTGATCACGCCAATGTTAAAAATATACTGATAAACTATTGAAATTGTTATCAAAGTGACCAAATGTGCAAAAGCATCTTATCGTATTAAACCAAATGCGTTGATTTTAAATTAATAAAATTAGAAAATATGCAAAATAAATAGAATATTCTACAGGGTGATTCAAAATTTGGAACTATTAATTTAGATATTAGAAAAAAACTTTGATAACGTCTCTTCTATGCTGGTTATTAGAATACGTAATTAAAATGATAATGGTTCCAATTTTCAAAAATGAAATTGACAAAAATTAAGCTTCTTAACAGTTGGATGACCAACTATCGGTAAAACAATTCTTTGCTAATGAACAAAATTAGAAAATTTTTTTAATATTTTGGCGGTCGACAGCGGCTTAACAAAGGACTTTTTGGCTCAATCGGTCTATTTTCGTCCCAGAAATATGCGGTAGCGTTTTGTGCAGGCCTTTAGGAGGGTGTATGTTTTAAATGAAGGTAATTTAGCTATTGCTAACCCACCACTCATCAGAGGGGCGTAAATAACGAACCCGCGTTGCAGAAGAGTCCCAGGATAGAAAGACCTCCCAAAACCTCGTTTAGTATAAAAATTCGTTACAAACTGGATTTGTGGTAAAGTAAAATAATTATTAATGAGGATGGGTAGAATCTGGGCCCCCAATCTGGATGAACCTGTATTAAAAAATAGGGTTGAAACGAAAATTATACAGCAAAAATAACGCACACATACGAAATAGGTTACTTTCGACCCTATACTATTGACTATAGTAAATGAATTAATGAATATGAACGCTTTCTTGGGAAAATAATACCTATATAATTATACGCTTGCCATAAGCTGGAATTTGAGAAAAGAAAGGTAATCTAGTAAGATTTAACTAATTAAACACCGATATCCTGGAATTTCGGAATGGAACTTTTTGGACGGGATGCCAAGATTAGAAATCCGAACGCTACGCATTAATTAAAAATTAAACACAATTTTGTTTTTTTTTAGATCCAGATCCGATTGGGAAGATGCTTGGCATCGTGAAAAATACACGCGTTGTCGAGAAACCTTGGTGCAACATTTATACTGGGCCTGTGAGAAAGATATTTATCGTTTAACTCGTAGAAGCGAACCACTAAATATTATTCAACAATATGATGACGATACTGAATATAGTGAGTATCTATAGAGTTCAAAATTGAATAGCAGGAGGCATAAGATACAAATTGATCGTCTTACCGCTAAAAATGTTTTACATTCCATATGCCTTGTAGGGTCACAAATTTCAAAAAGTCAAAATTTGACTTTAACTTTTATACGCTTTAAATTATTTTATAAAAAACGGGAACAGAGAATGTTAACATTTTAAATCTGTTTTACTCTTTCAGATTATCCATTAATATCCCCAAAAATAGCTAAACAAATGGTTCGATTTCGACGCGGTGGATCTTCCATTACATCTGAATGTTGCAGTTCGACAGGATGCACTTGGGAAGAATATGCTGAATATTGCCCTACTAATAAACGGCATACAGTATTTGTTAATTAAGTTCATTAGTACTTGTTTGCTATATCACAATTAAATTATATTTGCCCCAAAAGAAAAGAAAAATTTGTTGTACTTAATTTAGTTGAACATCAACAATAATGAAAGAAGTCTAGAGCACCTAAGAACTATTATATATAATATTTAAAATTTAGTAATTGTTTAGAATGTTTTCAATATCAAAATTTTAGAAAAGTCATTAAACTTTTAATTGTCTAGTTCCTAAATTGAGAAAAAGAAAAATATTTTCATATAATTGTTTTAAAATTAACAAAACAGCAATAAATTAAATAAAATTTATGTGCTAAATTATAAAATTTACTAATAAAGGAATATAATTCACATACTGTATCTAAAATTTTAAATTTGCTAAATTGCTGTTTAACTTTATTGAAGTAGCGCTAATTATCTTGCAAAGTAAAAAAATATTATTGCAATTTATAATTTGTATTAAATAGTTTTTGAAGCAATAATGGTTTTTTTTAACTAAAAAAAACAATGGGTTATCCATTCTCAGCAGTCAATGTACAAAAATTGAGCTGTCAACAGGCAGTCAATAGCAGTCATAGCATAGGTAGTCATCAGCAGTCAATGTGAAGAATAACACAAGACAACAATAAAACAAAATATATTTAACGCTTTGGTAAATCACTTTTTCTTTTTTACAGTTTTAACTATTAAGTTACTCTTATTTAAAAAATAAATATAAAGTTTTAACCACGAATATATAACACCCAAAGAACAATAAATAGATGTTAACATTAATGGTAAAAAGGGTAAAGAATTTGATAATCCTAATAAGTTATGAAAAATATTATCATATACAAACAAACCTAATAAGCCAAGAAGATAAATGCTTTCAAAGGAATTAAGTAATGGCAAACTGTATTTATAAACATGTAAAGGATATAAATTTGATAAGCTGTAAAATGCATATGAGGAATACAAGAGAAGTAATATAAGCTTGATAAATAACAATGAACTAGGAAACAACAGAGGAAATAAAGAATAATGTCCAACCGTTGACAACAGTAGAAATACTTTTGCATCTCCAGCTTCTAAGACACTTAAAATGCTGAAAACAAAATTTATCTTTTGTATTATTCCTTATATTAATGTAAAAAATAAACTTAAAAAAGATAATGTTCAAAACGTACCTCTCCAATTTTTTTCAAAAGTGACTATTAATTTATTGTTCATTAAAAATATTAATCTTACCTCAAGGGAATAATTGACATCAAAATTGCCTTTTCATGAACATGCCATCCAAATAAAAACGACGTTAAGGCACAAATCACAAGACATCTTAAAAAGTTTATTGCATTTGAATTTGATATCCATAGTTTGTACATAGCAGGCAACATAAAAATGGCACTTAAAACCACAGTCGTTAGCGGTGTTACATTAGGTAACATCGAATGAGAAAATTCTTGAACTAAACCTCCCGTCATTGTTGCTACTTCAGTCGTCACATTCAGTCCAATTTTTTTAGCTAAAATGAAAAATTAGTTCCACTACGATTATCTTTAAATTGAACAATATTATTTACCTACTAAAAAAGATCCCTTATCTACTACATTGTAAAGAGCCCATACATTAGGGGCCCAATATGCATGGCACAAGCCTCTCTTAAAAGGAAACAACCTTTGTAATACCTAAAATATACCAAATTATAGTTTCAATCCACATACTCAATGAAAAACCTCACCTGCTGTAATTGATAAATAAAAGGTAAATAAGTCACTAAAAATGTAAATATTACTGTAGATCCCAAATATAAAATGTTTTTAAATGCAATATTGTGAAACTGTTTAAAATTCCAAATAAATGGACTCGCTGTAAAGCAATAATTCTTCAGCAAATAAACAAAATATGCTGGAACCATGTATAAAAATATATGTTTTACGTTTAACAAAATTAAAAACCACAAAGCACCTTGTAGGTATTGATTCTAAAAGATTTCTTTTAGAAAGATAAACTTTTAAATAACAAATTTAAAAACCACCTTAAACATGCTAGCTATCGAAAGCAATAATATTCCAAACATAAAACCATTGTATTGAAAGTGAATATGATCGACCATAAGTAAACCAACATTTGTTATTAAAAGAAGGGGCAAAACAACTCCAGTTCGCCACCCATTATTTAAAACTTTGGAACACCTAGTAAACATTTTTAAAAGAAATTAACGAAATAAACATTTTACTTACCGATAAGCTCCATAAGCTAATACCGAGTCCGTGGCAATCACAGATAATCTTTGAAATAAAACAGCATTGAATGAGGTGTAGTTATGATTGTCCAATTTTAACATTTGAGGGTCGAAAAATTTGGCTAAATGTGATAATCCATATTCGAACCATGCAAATAATGGTGGATAATCTAATGTCCATTGAGATGAATCTTCAAAGTACCATTTATTAACTGGCAAATTATATGTAATTGCTAACCAATTCCTATGAACTTCGAAGTCGGTTGAATGGCTACAAAAATTATTTAAATAATTTTTTTCGAGTTTTACATAAAATTAACTTACTAAGAAGGAATTAATAACAATTTAATACATGATATAAGTACAAAAACTATTAAAATCATATTTTATTCACTCATGAGATTTGAATTTAACCTCAAATTTGCTTTTCCATAAACAGCTGTCAAAATTTAGAGGTTATGTTGCCTTTCAACTTTTAACACACTTTTGATTTGGAATAAAAATAAAGAATAAATTTTACACAAAGATGTAAATTTGTAAATGGTTTAAAATGGTTATGCATCGTGCACTATTTACATGGTTTATATTATTGGTTTTTTTTGTTCTTTTATGTCTACGTCTAGAAGCTCGCACACATTGGAATTGGTTTATAATATTCTTACCGTTGTGGATTTTTGATGCAATTTTATTAGTTTATGGATTATTTAATATTTTTATCGACTGCAAAACTCAGAATTTATCGACTATTATTAAAAATGAAAACAGTTTATTTGTTGTTATAGTACTCTTAAAAGTGATATCTCAAATCGTTATTTGTTTAAAATTGGAGTACCAATTCTTAAATTTATCAGTGTACCATGTTCTTGCACCTGTATGGATACTTTTGCCAGTGTTAGTTATTGATGTATCAATTACTTTATTTAAAGATGCTAATAATTATAGATAACCAATTTTTTACTGTGGTAAAAGTATTTCTATGTAATGTCGTAAATGTCTCAACGTAGTTTAAGTGGAAAATTGTAATTTTTTGTACTAAATATTTATTTTAACATAATTAAATATTGTAAAAGTTGATTTGATTATTATGCTGAAAGTTCCGTGAGCATTAACAAATTCAATAAACGATTAGTACCATTTTATTCAAGTTCAAAAATAGAAGTTCATGAAAATTAAAAAGAATAATAATTTTACTTGAAATAATATTTACAGATTCATTCATAAAACCATCACTTTATCTGTTTTTATTAAGAAGCATCATAGTTAATTCTTCCGCTTCTTGTACACTTAGAGATTTTGTTTCGGGCACATTTAATTTTTTCTTTTTAGGTTTACTTCCCACAACTTTATTCTTCTTCCTTTTTAATCTAAAAAACATTTACAATAAACTAAGATTTAAATTATTAATCTGTAACTTACGATGTAACTTCTTTTTTCGTTTGTTTCGGTTTCATATCATTTTTATTGTCTTCATCAAATTCTTTTAGTTCTTGACTACTAAGTTGACTGTTTTCACCATAAACTTTATCTGGATCTGGTAACCAAGATAAATCTGGTTCTTCGTCTTCAGAAGAACAACCAAATTGATCTTGTTCTTCTTTTTCCTTGTCTAACCTTTTTTGTTTTAATTTATTTTTTTCGGCTTTGAGTTTGATTTTATTTTTCATTCTAAATAGTTGTCTGTCAAACTTATCCTCCTCTTTCATAACGGCCTTTGCTTTTACTATATCAATACCACCATCAACTTCATTTTCATATTCTTGTGCTAGTACAGATCTCTTTTCTTTACTTCCCACTTTTACTGCCTCACCATCGTCATCAAAAACAATTTTCTTATTGGGAGCTATTTTCTTTTGAAGAATTTTTTTTGCTAATGCTACTTTTGATACCGGTTTTTTCGATTTTGATTTGTGTAAATTAAGTTCCTCTAATTCTTCTTGAGAAGGTAGTTCAATATCATGATCTTGACGCTTTAATTGAAGAAAACCGCCTTCATCTTCACTACCAGATGCATGCCATTGCTCTATAGCATCATCTGCCTTTTTAGAGTACTCCATATCATTTTCATCAGAAGAATCATTTTCAGATTCCTCGTCAACTTTTGATGTATGGTGTTTCTTTTTCAATCTCTGCAAAAATCGCAGTCGAGGCGGCATAGCTAAACCAATTGATTTAGAAAAAGCATCTGCATCTAAAGCATTAACATTAAATATGCTTTTATCTTTCATTAAAAAGATTGATTTGAAATATGACACTACAGCTCTCTGAGCTGACAATTTTAATTCTACATTTTTAGCCAAAAAAGCTTCCATTTTTCTTACTGGATTTATAAGCTTATTAGGGTTTATTCTATAAAAAAAAGGTAAGTATGTAAGTTTAATTTAATTAAGAATTCTACTCACTCTATTTTATTAATAGGTACTTTACGTTGTTCTAATTTTTCAATAATGCCTTCTTCGCTTGGTAACAGAAGAAGTAAACTTTCGCCACCAGAATGGAACCTAGCTGTTCTTCCTACTCGATGTATGTACGTATCAGTGTCTTCGGGACAATCAAATTGTACAACCCAATTAACTTTTGGAAAATCCAAACCTCGAGATGCCAAATCTGTAGCAAATAAAACAGCGGAGGTCTTTTCACAAAACGTATCATATATGGTAATTCGACGTTGCTGATGTAAAGTTCCATATAGAGCTAAAACACTAGTACCTGGACGCAACCTAAAATATATGTAATAATGATTTAAGCGTACAAGTTTAAAATAAAACTTACTGGCAAATTATTTCATAAAAATATTTTACAGCTTTGCAACTTGAAAAGAAAATAATGATTTTTTGCTTTAAATGATTTTTAATAAAGCTCCAAATTATGGACAATTTATCTTGCAGTTCACAAATAACGTAGCTTTGTTCTAAACTATTTGGAGTAGAATACTTTGAATTTTCATCTACTGATACATAACTTGGATCTTTTAAACTCAATCTTGCTAAATCTTTTAACGAAGTTGTTTGAGTTGCAGAAAACAACAAAGTTTGTCTTGATGCTGGTAAATTATCTATTATGGCATTCATGTCTCTTTCGAAACCCATGTCCAAACAGCGGTCAGCTTCATCCAATACTAGTAGCTAAATAAACCTTATTTAAAATTTTATATTACTATTGGTAAAATTTTACCTGTAGATTATCACACATAAATAGGTAATTTTTGTCCATATGATCAAGCAAACGTCCTGGTGTGCATATTATAATATTACACTGATCAATAATTTTTCGTTCTTCTCTTAACCCTTGTCCACCAATTACAAGTCCACTTGTAAAATCATGTTTTTTTCCTATTTTATTTAAACATTCAAATATTTGTTTGGATAACTCCCTAGTAGGTGAAATAACAATTGCTCCAACACCATCCAGTTTTGTCCATTGCTTACAGTACAAAATTTCTAAAAGTGGTACAAGGAAAGCTATGGTTTTACCAGAACCAGTACGTGCTGCACCCAATATATCATTTCCTTGTAAAGCTAATATAATTGCTTCACGTTGTATATCTGTTGGATTTATGTAACCGCCGTCTTTTAATCCTTTTAAAGTTTTTGATGAAAGTGGTATATCGGAAAATGTTGCTATACTATGAACATCAACCTAAAAATGCGAATTTTGTTAACTAATTTTTAGATTTCTTTATATTAGATAAAGGAATGTTACATTTGCATATTTCGATTGTAAGGCCAAGATTTCTGATTTTTCCGTTTCACTACCTTTGGTCCTTTTAGAATAAACGTGTATTTTCTTCTTTTTCTTCTGAGGGCCATTCTTATTAATTACTTTGCCTGCCATAACTTAAATTAACACTATTATTATTAAATTAATCACTTCATTAACTAAACGAACAATAATACCGAGAACAAGTTTATTTATTTCCGTAAAAAGCACGACTTATTTTATATTTTTTGAGGTTAGATTAATATTAGTTCTAATCGTTGATGTAGTTCATTTGTAATGGTAGTTCAAAAAGATCTGTCACTATAACTACATTAACATAACCTTAAAAATGTAAATTATAGTTTTAAAACAGTTTTTAACTCTAATTATATAATTAATAATTTGAAAAATGACTCTTTTAAAAGGCTGGAGATATGGCTTATTTATTAGTGGTGTTGTGGGCGCAGTTACTTTGGCTCTATATCCAATTGTTATATCTCCAATGATTAATGTTGATTATTATAGTAAGTATTTGGCCCCGTGCTTAAAGTTTATCGAGTTTAGTACATCTGGCTTCAGTTGTAGAATAACTAGGTCAATTATACATTATACTGAACGTTTGTTTTTAGAAAAAATTCAAGAAGAAACTAGAGCAGGAATCAAACAAGAAGATATTCAACCTGGAAGTTCGTTAATAGAACTATTTCATTTCTCAAATTTAATAATTTCATTTTAGATATGCGAGTGTGGTCAAACCCATTTGACAAACAATCTAAGTAGCAGTTATTTAAGTACAAATTTAGTCTGTTGTAGTCGAAAACTTTTTTTATCTTAATTTTTGTTAACTATAATTTTAAAGCTCGAATACATAGTAAAAAAATAAATGAGAATCGAAGATAATACGTAAAAGTTTATATTTTAATAGTTTCAAAGTACAAAAGCACCAATGTTCCACGTCTGGTAAGCTTAATATAATTTCGAGAATACAATATGCAATTAAGTGTGCTTAAATGTAAGCTGTTGAATGTTATTGTAAACTATCTTCATCATCACAGACGTCCAGGAACACATCAAAATCTTTACGGGTGCACGTGCCGTCAGTATTAAATACATATTTATGAAATGTACCATCTAAGCATACAGCTGTAAATATAATCAGTTTATGATAAACCTTTCATATTTTAAGAAGTTCAATATACATACCTACAACTGCAGTTTTTTCTGTAAAAGCACAAATACAAGCACATTCAGGCGGAACCGTAAAATTTGCTAAAGCCCATTGAGAATCACCATAATTTCCAAGTACTCCAAAATTTGACACGCTAAAATCGCATTTTAACTCATTTAATTAACTCAAAAAAGTATAGTAGTAATTTACTTCTACCGAATTTTGACTTTATAATCCTTTTGTTACCTTAATAAAAGAAAAATATGTCACAAAAGAAAACAACTTACCAAAGGTGTAAAAGGATTTGTAATTTATCTGTAAAAATATTAGTTCTTAAAGCAGGGTCGTATTTTTTTCCATTAAATATTTAATATGCATCAAGGTTAACAAAATTTACCTGAATTTGCTATTTAAAGTCTTCATACTACAGAGAAAGTGCAGCCCTGTTACACGCCACGGGGGTTTGGTCAGGTACGTTCAGTTTATTTTAATTGTCGGTGTATTTTCTTTTGTTGAATATTTAAAAGCTTAACCCCTTTTGTGAAAGGATTATAAAGTCATTTCGGTAGATCTTAGGTTTGCCTATACTTACGCCAATCGTCTATTTAAGCTGGTATCCTTGAGCGCAAATATATGTACAGTTCCTTTATCACTTGAGCAACATAAAAATTCTGCATTACTACTGAAGTTAAGGCTAAAAAAAATTATTAAATGTAAGTTGATACATATCAAATTTAACGAACCAATAAATTGTAGCTTGATCTGATCCTCTTCTCAATTCAACAACTTGAAATTTAGTAAACGAATCCCATACTCTTATTAAAGTGCCTTTTTTCGATGCAGTAGCTATGTAGCTACCATCTTGACTTAAAGCAATACATCCAAGTTCAGTTTTATGGGCGACTAAACTCAAAGGAGTGGTAGATGATCCTATTTCCATAGTGGCTAAACCCTAAATCATACGTGTAAAAACCACGCAAAATGTAACCAACTAAACATTGGTATAACTCACCAATATTTGTACAGTACCAGGTTTATGTCCAGGAAATATTAAAATTTGTCTATTTGAAGAAGCCGAAGGTGTCATATCGCACAATCCCAAAAAGTTATCTCTAGTATCTATCGTTAACAATCTTCTTGTTGGAGTTGGAAAAGAAAACACATGTACTTGTGACCTTAAAACTACAGCTAACCTATAAGAAATTTCATTTTTATAAGATGTTTAATGCAAAAAAACTCGCGATTATTACCTATCGGTTCGAAGCTTAACTGCATGAATTGTGGAAGGAAATTTAATTTCCAAAATAAATTTCTTCGAGTTACTGTCATATATACGTAAAATATTATTGGCAAATTTTGGTTTGGACCCACCTGATACTATTGCTATTAAGTTTGTACGGTACAACATTTCACAATGAGAAACACTACCGACAACGTCGACGTCTGTGGAAAACATTGCAATTACTATTATTAGTGGTTTTACAAAAAGTTAGCTTACCATAATGTGCTGATTCTACAAGAGGGTCGACGTTATAAATTCGAAAGCCAGAGTCCATGGCACATGCAAAACAACCTGAAATTGAATTTAGGTAACCCCAAATTAGTTCAAGGATTGTATATTTACCATTGTCTTGATTAAATTTTAAGCTTAGCACTTTTCTATCATTATCCATACTGTACAAATATATTTATATAAATAACTTATTTTCTAATCACAGCCACTTTTACACATTTAATAAAAAGTTAACATCAGTTCTTTGTTTATGTATTGGTAAGGTCTAAAGTTATTTACTTTGTGCGTTGCACTGGTTGGTGAAAACTAGTGCGCATAAAGTCGCCATATTTCATGCGCAAGATCGGAAATTCGTTTTAAATAACAATTTCAAAAACAAGGGATGTGGCCATACGAGGAACTTTTTCCTTCCCGTCATATCTTGTAATTTTCTATTTTAACTTTTTCCAATCCTAGAAAACGATACTATAATCGAAAAAAAAATAATAATTTTTTTCTTGCATTTCTCGACGTTTTGAGTCCCCGGAATTCTAAAAATGTAAAAAAAATTTCAATTTTTGAACTAAAATGTCACTAAAATCAACTTTGAGATACAATACTTAAATTTCATATCTGAGTTCCTATTATCAACTGTAATAACCCTAGGGCATTGATAACAACCGAAATAATTTTGTCATATCTTGAAGGTACATTTTTAAAAACACCCCGACGCGAAGCGGAGGGGTGTTTTTCCAAAAAAATGTACTTTAAAGATAGACAAAATTATGAGGATTCATCAATGCCCGAGGGTTATTCAACGAGATAATTTTTTTTAAATTTAAATTTAACGTCAAAAGTGACAATTCGTTGAATTTTATACGATATCGCGTCGGCAGAGCAATTGAAAATTACCCTAAGGTGATTGTCAGTTTTTTAACTTTTTACAGTTACAGTATAACTGTAAAAAGGCATAAAAAGTCGTTTTTTAGAATAGTTGCATGATACTGTTGAAATATCTCCACACCATTGGATATTGTCGAAATTTTTAACAAAATTTAATAGCTACTCCTGCGGGCCCCAGTCAATCCTAAAGCGTTCTAATTTTTGTATATTACAGTATAAGCTATAATGTTTCATTTGCCTAAGCGATTATTAAAAATGTACAGTACTCTTAATTTAGGAGAAATTAAATTTAAAGAAAAAATCGCCTATTTTTCTACTTCTTCAATGTATTCAATAGAAAAAGGACACTTGAGATAATAAGTAAAATCTAACGAGTGTATCAAAAAGTAGACATATTTTCCTTCATAATGAGTTTTTAGTTTCTTCAATATACCTTTAATATTAACCATTTTACAGCACTTTATATCTAAATTTTTATGGAAAATAAAATTTACCAAAAGTAAAGCAATATAAAATCACTATGCTTTTTTGAAATAAATATGTAATTAATTTCCCATGACATAACTTTGAAAAATAACTCATAAGGAACAATATCCTTGGAGGAATTTTTTTTAAGTGATCCTTCCAACAAAATATCTTGAACTGTTTAAAAAATGGTACATGAAAAACTTCATTTGCTATTTAATACCACAAGATGTAATAAAAATAAATTCAAAAGATATGGAAATGAAAGCTGAAGTCTTCAGCTTTAAATTTATATTTTTATTGTAATTTTATGATAGTTCGTCTCGGAGTAAAACGGTGTTTTGTCCATCAGAGCGCATGTTTTTTTCACCATAGCAATTTGCCTGCTTAATATTATTTTTGAAAACATAGCTCTTTTAAATTTCATTTTGTGAGAAAACCATTGCTCGAATAGAAAATTTTTATAGAAAATATTGTTTGTAAAAACTCATTATCTAACCAACAGCTTCCTATGATTGTCCATTGCTGAGTTATGGCGTTTTCTTGGAAAAATGCAAGATGATGGCCGTTTATTCAAAATTTAAGAGGGTTCCCCAAGGAGGATTTCTTGGGATTTTTCTGGGGAAATACAGGGGGACCTATAGAAGGTATTTCAAAAGAAATTAGCTTTCTAATAATTAATTCCGTCTCCGATCTTATTATGCCTATACTAAATCGGAATTATTGCCATTAATATGTATTATTAAGGGCTCAACGTCTACTTGTATTTCACGACTATAGTCTTCCTTAATAATTCGTCCTGCATGTAAAACGCACTTTTCCCATACTTCCGGAGTGATTTTCTACAGTGCCTCATTCCACATTTTTATTACTTCGGCATCTCCGTAGCCCAATATTGTTATCATAATAATTTTTAGCAATGCCCCATACCATTTCAATAGCATTATATTGGCAATGGTAAGGAGGAAGTCTTAAAACCTCATGGCCGTAGGAAAGAGCTAAGTTGTCGACTACAAATTCTATCTCGCGCTTGTATTGCTTTGAAAGATGAAGCAATTCTACTTTTTTGGCTCTGTGATCATACTCAATATGGTTTTCTTCTAACCACTTTATGATGTCCCCCTTCTTCCATTGACTTGTAGGGTATTTTTCTGTGACTCTCCAATGATATGACGCGTTGTCTAGTACAATAATTGATGGCTCTTCCAGATTTTTTAAAACTTCTTCAAACCACTTTTCAAAATTTTCGGCATTCATGTTGTCGTGGTAGTCTGCGTTTTTCGACTTCGTACAAAAAATATTGCTACAGTTTTCAACAAATTCGGTTTTAAGACCGGCATGGAAAATCATGAGGCGTTTGCCTTTCAAAAAGTAAGAAAAGTTTTTCACAGTTTTAGTGGTTTTATCCTGCCACGAACTTCTTATACGTTTGATGCTGTAATATAGGCAAATAATTTATGTTTATTAGGGTAATTTAACTTTTCTTCTTACTATACTAGCTGTAACTTACCCTAATAAAATTTTCTAATATTATGGGCCGTTTTCTCGCAATTTTGAGTTTTATATAAATTTAATGGGGGTGCTTGATTAGTTTAGGGTTGGAGAAATCTTAAAATTTAACGCCATAACTTTTCTTCTTACTACACTAGCTGTAACTTACCCTAATAAAATTTTCTAATATTATGGGCCGTTTTCTCGCAATTTTGAGTTTTATATAAATTTAATGGGGGTGCTTGATTAGTTTAGGGTTGGAGAAATCTTAAAATTTAACGCCATAACTTTTCTTCTTACTACACTAGCTGTAACTTACCCTAATAAAATTTTCGAATATTATGGGCCGTTTTCTCGCAATTTTGAGTTTTATATAAATTTAATGGGGGTGCTTGATTAGTTTAGGGTTGGAGAAATCTTAAAATTTTACGCCATAACTTTTCTTTGTACTACATTAGCTGTAACTTACCCTAGTTAAATTTTCTAATATTATTGGCAGTTTTCTTGCAATTTTGAGTTTTATATAAATTTAATGGGGGTGCTTGAATAGTTTAGGGTTGGTGAAATCTTAAAATTTAACGCCACAATTTTTCTTCCTACTACAGTAGATGTAACTTACCCTATAGTAACATTTTCTAATATTATTGGCCGTTTTCTCGCAAATTTGAGTTCTATTTAAAATTTAATGGAGGTGCGTAATTAGTTTAGTACAACGATCTGTGTAAGCTGAATCACCTTGTATTCCTATTGGTGCCATTTTCTTTAAACTTTAAACTTAAAGAAGAAAACAAATTAATATTAATATTTTTAAATATAAATATTAATCTATTATTTTTAAATTTAAGTAATTGTTTATTTTTCATTGCGTCTGGTCTGAGCGAACTTTCGCAAATAAAGTATTAAGATTAGGTAATTGTAATTTATTGATTTCTGCATAATATCACTTTTAGCTTGTTTATAAAATTTAAAAAAATATCTAATAATATTTAGGTATAAAATGGTACCTGCGTGTCAAAGTGTGTGTCAAAGATGCGCTTTTCTTGAATAAAATTAAAACGAGATCCTTTCTCAGGGAAAAAATTTTAAAAATGTTGTGAAACGAGCAGATTAGTAATACAACAAAACACAACACGCATATAGGGTGCTTCTTATTTGGCCTACTTGCGAATTTTAATTCTTACTCAATCGACTCCAAATAATACAGTAATAAGTCACAAATAATATACTCAAAATACAGTCGAATCGCTATTTATTTAGTGATGTTGAAGATTCCCCAAAAAAACATCACTATATAGAATTCGTTCAAAATTTTGATTTTCGTAACCGAAAAATATGCTTTAAAAATCATTTTTTCTTCAAACGTCAAAAAAGTTGACATTTTGTTACTGAACAAGTAAGGTTAAAGTTCTACTTTTACATCCTAGGAGGTAAAAGTAAATTCTAACTCTAAATATTTACAACAAATTGTAACGTAAAATGATATTTCTAAGCATTTGTAATGTAAAAAGGTAATGTTTTTATAAATTTTCTCTTATAATTTATTCGTTGCGTTTAACAATTAGCTTCTTTTTACAAGTTAAAGTAAATTTTTAAAAATATTTGACAATTGAACTACACATAATTTTCAAGAGATGGCGACACTTGAAAAATTTTTATTTTTCGTTTTTCTAAGTTTTACGTTTGAAGAAAAAATTAAATGTTTAATACGGAGTAAAAATACTTTTTTTGGCTCGTCAGTAGTTGTCAGACTCAACTTCGTTTCGTCTGACAAGCCCTACTGACTAGCCTAAAAAAAGTGACATTTTTACTCCTAATCAAACAATCTACTATTATTAATAAACATGGTATAAATAATAACAATTAGGTACCTACTTATTTTATTAAGACATGGGAAAAACCGAAGTTAAAGGGACTTTATTTAAAATTTTAAGGTATCAGATTTTTTGTTTCACTATTGAGTTTGTCTCAAAAAAGTAGATCTAGATCGTCTTACTAGTTTTCTCCTAACTCTTATATTAACGGAGATACCCTATATCCAGAAAACCGAAACGTTTTACATCAAATGTGTTTTCGGAATCGGGTGTAGAATACAAAATGGCTTAGGAGAAGTTCGGTCAGATTTTAAAAATTTTTGATAATAAGGAAAATAAAGTCAAAAAACGAAATTTCGATTTTTTGGTTTTTTGTCAATAGCTTTTGTCAATAGCAAAAACAAAAGCAGCTAGGGCGGTTTTCTTTTCAGATTATTAATGGGCCTAAAATTCTGCAACTTTGCCCTAATTTAACCGTTTCTCTATCTCTTCAAATAAGCGAGATCCCCATGGTGCCGGTCGAATTTGAATAACCCTGTATATTAAACTATCGAGTCCTGGACCATATGACGGTTCTTCATCTTCATCTCCAGGGGTCTTGTTGGCTCTCTTAATTTTCCCTGAATCCTTAGTCCCTTAATCTCTTAAGGTCTAGCGAAAAACAGTCAGCCTACCTGCTCTCACTAAAATCGCTGTAACTTAGTCAATTTTTGAAATTTGGACCTGCAATTTTATACACATATTTTTGAATATACACTCGGATTTTTAAAAGACTACCGACACGTGACTTTTAAAATATTGAATAAATAATTAACTTAATTATAAATTTTCTAAACAAATATTTAATAATAATTAGCAATAAATGTATTAACTAAATTAACTAATTAAACTCACGAAGTAAGTTGTTTTCATCTTTATTTATACATATCAAGGTGGTCACGTGTCGGTAGTCTTTAAAAAATTTGACTATATAAACTTTGATTTAAGACAAAACACTTTTTTTACCCATCACAGTGGCTATCCCCCTTAAATTATATGAATTTAGAAGAAGAATTATTTTTTTAAACATTTTTCCCGTACTCCCCTAATAGTTCCCAACAACCCCCCTAGAGGAATTCCGCCATTTTTGAACCACCAGATGTGTTTTGTTGTTACATGCATTTTTAATAATATTTTTAAAATTTACTTCCCGAAAAATGCCCTTTTTAAAATTTTATTCAAGAAAAACGTTCCTCTATGCACTTTGACATGCATTTATAAGCGTATCATACCTAGACTTTTTTTTTTATTAAAAAATTAGGCTATGCCAGGCAATGCTTATAAGGTTATAAGTTTTAAGCAATCAATAGGTCAACTTTTCCAAATCATTGTTAATTATAATAATTAATCAAAACGTTGTACTCCGCACGATGAACCGGGAAACCATCAAACAGTTGCGTGTCTTAGAAAATGACGATTTTGGTCACTTACTTATAACATCTTCTTTCGTTTATGGTGCAATGAGTGCTATCCAAATCCGTATCGAGTTAGTACTCTTTAGGTTTTTATTATTATATGATTTGGGAGTTTCTGAAATAATGGACTCAGCTGCATATTTTTGGTGACGGTAGATTAGGCCAGAAAATTAAGTTTTTCTGATTAATTTAATGTAACTTAAGTAATACAGGGCTAATTCGTAATCTAAGAACCGTTCGCATTTTTCGCCAAATGAGGAACATAATCGACTTGACCTAATTGAAAATTCCGCCCATTGTAAAGTGATTGTGAAAGTGAAAGAAAAGATCAAATATGCGAAGATCATAGTTCAGGCATCCTAAATTCTGTACTTCCGTCAATAACCAAAAGAGCCATATCGTCGCCTCAAAGCAACAGTGGGACATAGAAAAAACTTAGATACACTTCAATAAACTTAAAATATAGTCCAATACATTTATGCAACACAAAGTTATGGCTTGTACAAAAGTAATAAGATATCATAAAGTATAACTCATGTTGGATTTCTCTAAAGATAGTTATGTATACTGACGAATAGATATCTATCCCTAAACAATGAAAATAGTTAAATTGTGGAATGTTATTGATCCATAACGTTAGAGAAACTCGACGTGTTCCATTAGATGCAGGCATTATTTACAATGCCAAAAATACAGATATTTCCATTGCGTCTTTTATTTGGATGTCCTACTGTTGCTTTGAGGCGACGATATTAGCCAACGTCCCGTGAGACGCATTGTACACTTACTTCTTGTGTTTCTTCTATCAATTTCCCAAAAATGTTTACCATGAGTCGTAAATTAAAAATAGCGCGTGAGAGCGTGAGGTATTTCAATTGAGATAACAAAGAGGCCAAAATTTGAACCTACATGAGGCCATTACTGAAGTTATTACTAGATAGATAGGTACAAATTACAAAAGATAAAGTACAATAATGACAAATTTAAATCACGAGATGAGGCCCCTTTCTTAATTGGAAACAAAAAACCAAGAAAATGAGAAAATCTTAATATCATCTCCAATTCGCGATAACGGTATTTTGTAAATTCAAAATTTGTTGTTTAAAGTTCACCACAGAAAGACTAGTTATAAGATAAAAGTTTAAAAATAATAAATTAAAAATTTTTCCAAAATGTTTGGGTTTGGGTTAAAAGTGTCTATTTTTTGCCTAAGATTTTAGATTAGAAGCACTCTAGAAGATACTTAAGGTCTGATATTCACCCTACTCTAACTAATACTACAAAACCATTCAAAAAAATGTTATAGTTTGTACACATTTATGTAAATAAAAATAATAAAGATAATTCTTAACTGAGTATCATAGACAAGGTTAATGGGCAATTATCACGAGCACAACACAGTTCTTCTCCGACTTGCGTAGACTCGAGTGCGTACAATTTGATCTTCTCGAAAGTAAGTTTATTTTATTTATTTTTGATTTTTCTTCGAGTTTTTCTTCGCGACGAATTTCCACAATCATTAATAAAAAAGTGTAGCAGATGGCAAATGAATAAAAACAGAAATTATTCGCAAATATTGTATTTTTTATACCTTCATATATCGTGTGGTAGTGTTCAATTTTTTTTTAATTTTTTGAAAACGCCAACTTAGATCGCAGACTTTAGGAAGAAAATAACAAAATCGTCTCATAGCAACACAACTGAATTGTGAATTATTATTAATCATCATATCGAGTTGTTTAAAAAATTTGTAAATTTTCGACACAAAAATTACTAATTATATCTATAATCTGTTGTAACCCTTTTTGAGACATCCAAAGTACACTATTACTCGACTTATGATAAGAAGATGAGAAGATGTGTCAAAAAATAATAATTAAGATAATTTTAATAACTCGTCTAGTTAGTGATGATTTAAGTATTATCATATTCGGCATATTTGAAACGGGGTAAATTTTCATCAAAATCCGGGTACAAAACTGTATTGACAATAGTTAATTAATCGTTTTGTTAACTTTACGTAACATTCTAATTACGACATAATTATAAATTTAAGTTAATTAATTGCTTAAAAAATTAATATGAATCAGAATTATTATTGTTCATAAAAAGTTTTACTTGACCTTAAATTAAATTTACTGCACTTAATTGATAACAATATCAATAAAAATATATTGTTAGTAACATATCTTAATACTATGTTGTTTATACTTAAAATTTTTATAAATTTTTTCATATCTTGTTAAACGTATAATTAATCTAAAATGAAACCAAAACCGTGTTAGATCTCTGCGAGATATTCCTAAATAAGAATTAAATTTCATCGCCAAAAATAAGGGTTGCTTATTACTATTGGCGATAAAGTTTAAAAACATTGAATTGGATGCTAACATGAGTCTTTGATTTTTTAATCTTGAATTTTAGAAATGACTCATTAGTCATTACTTGACACTACAATGACTCTCCTTGAGGACTTTTTACTATTAGGGTGGCATTTTTTCCATTAAAAATAAATGGTATTCAGTCACATTATAATTCCAATTTTTTAATTAAACCAGTGGCCCTATTATCAAAATTCAAAAAATACGTTAAAGGCAAAGGTTGAAATTAGATCCTAGCAATTTTAGAATTTAAAAATTTTAACGTGCACTATATTATTTGAATTTTGTTAAAAGAACCATTGGTTTTAATTTAAAAATGAAATAAAATAAGTAAAAAAGTACATTTGAGAATATTGTTTGCTCTGTTTCTCATCAATAAATTGCTAAGTGCATCTCTTTGGAGTAAATTCGGAATTCGGTCCTTAAAAAATTAACAAAAGTATAGCCCAAACATAGATAAATGGTTTTTATGACTTTGACTCTTTAAGTACTTTAAAAAGTCCTAGTTATCAAATTGAAGTGAACTTCCAAGTAATTGACAAGTAAAAAGAACACAAAGGACAATAGTATAGTATTGACAATAGACAATAGTATACATATACAGTTGTGTCAATTTTACCTGACAATCGATTGGAAGTCCGTTTCGATTTTACAATTGGAATTATTAGTACTTAAAGAGTCAAAGTTGTAAAATTCATTTATCTACAGGAATACAATACATTGGGTGCATTCAGCGGATTTAACCGTTGTGGAGCAGCTGTACTGTCAAATCGTTCGGAATTTATTTGCGCTATGTTCAATTATCTCGATACCTGCTCACTTAACAAAATTACCGAAGGATAGTAGCGCTAATGATGTAGCAGTTGGTAGCTGCTGCACAACTGTTACGTCCGGTGAATGCACTCATTCATTTTCTAAAGTCACGGGGTATCTATTTAAACAGCTAAACGTGTCTATTAATAAATGGATAAAATATGTCTTTTTATTTTCAGTGGCTGGGAATCAGACTCATCTGAAGAAAAATTCAATACCAAAATTGGAAGCAGTTGATCGTATACTGCACATACCTGTAGTCGAATTTGGCTACAATTATGCTGAAAACGTTTATAGCCGTATAAAGGTAAGAAAAGTACATAGACGTCGCTTGAAAACTCACGGGTTATTTTAAAGAGATCCAGCTTGCTCATGACGCCTCAACACACTCATTAGACTGTGTTAAAAAACTCGAGTAGCTTATCTACTCTAATTGGTGTTGACTCACCACTCGTTTCAATTTGGGAAGCGTTAAGAATGGACAGTGTTTTATATTTCGCTCTTTCGGGAAGTCTAAGGTCTGCATCTCGGATTTTACAGCTCATGAGTTTTGGCGGGTCTAAGATTTAAAAATAGAAACAGGAACTTAACATAAAAAGATTTGATTGTTTTCCTCCATGTGAAAATTTTGAGAGGTTCTTAAGAGCACCCTAGCACCTTTTGTGTTTTATATTTCACTTTTTCGCGAAGTCTAAGCTCTGCATCTCGGATTTTACAGCTCATGAGTTTTGGCGGGTCTAAGAGAGCACCTTATCAAAATTTTACGACCATTTGACCCCAGAAATAATATTTTACATAATCATAGGGCCTATCCCCTTACAAGTTTTTTTGAAAATAACCAAAAATTAAAGACCTACTTAATACACCTCACAATTCCATGAAAATTTATTTTAATATTACTATTTAATTTTTAATTTTTCAGAAATCCAATACTGTATTTTATTGGGCTTTTGGACAAGCAGAATCGTCTTTACATTTTGTAGTAAGCACTACATTACCGACAGCGGCTCGTTTCGAAGGACCCATTTCTGCTATCGACAAACTTTTATGTCATAGTCTAGACGTTGTTGCAACTAAAGTTCCTCAAATAAATCTTCCACCAGAAAAGGTAAATATTTTCATAAACTTGTCAATTTAAAAGTAAATAATGTCCTCGAAATGGTTCCAAAGGTGAATTGATATGTACCTAGACAGTGCAGTAATTGTGCAACCTTTATTTTTCTTTACGGAATAATATTCACGTGAATGTGTTGAGATAGAACTTTGAATTTTGACATAACTCAAAAAAGAGATTTGGGATTTTCCATCTAACCGTTCCTAGAGAATAAAATTGCATTATAAGTCGATTTCTGAATTCTCTAATATCTCCCAAACCTATTGAGATAAGAAGCTAGAGTTTCTAGATGAGCACTTACCTACTCCAACATAACTCAAACAAACAGTTTGAGATTAGAAGATAAAAGTGGATTCTTACATTCCCATGTATGCTTATCTTCTAAATCTGTTGAGATGGGATTCTAAGTATGTGAACAGAAAACTCTTGATGCGACAATAATAAAACAACAAGGTCAAAAGAAGAATGTACTCCAGAATTCTGTGAAACAAACATGAATATGGATAAAAAATATACTAACAAAACAGTGCCCCAAATTTTTATTTTTTCCCTTCTTTCATTGATAAAAATATTTTTTCCAGATTTACTCAAATGGCAAAGAATATGTCAATAATATCTTGGTTCGTCCAATTTTAGAAAGAGCAGATTCGGTCAAACAAATGGGAACGTCTGTACTCGACAGTAAATACACTGCTTATGCTGCAGATACAATAGAAGGGGCACTAAATGTAGCTGACAAATATGTGGACAAATATTTACCACCAGAAGCTACAGAAAACGAAACAAATGGTAAGCCAAAAAATTGTGTATTTTTAAAATAAAATACTTCTTTTCGTAGCCAGTGACAATCAGATTGCTAACACACCATCAGAAAAGGCTTTAAAAACAATACATCACGTAGATGTTTTATCGCGTAAACTTCAAAGACGATTGACTCGTCGTACTTTAGCCGAAGCTAAAGCTTTGAAAGAACACAGCACTGAAGCTATACACGTTTTTAAATACGTTGTCGAATTGGTAAATATTACCAAAACTGTAATTTCTTGTAAATAACCAACGTGTATTTACTTTTAGATTGCAAAAGATCCAAAGTTGGCTTTACAAAAAAGTCAAGAATTGTGGGCCGCTTTGAGCAGAGACGAACCCGAAAACCAGGCTCGTCCTGAAAACTTAGAACAACTTGTAGTTATGCTCACACGCGAAAGTTCAAGACGAGTAGTCCACTTCATAAATTTTGCAAATGCCACTGTGCTCGGTCTTCCCGATCAATTCAAAAGTTATTCGCAGAAATTGATAGGTTTACTGGAAAGCGTCTTAAAGGTACGATTTATTATTTTTTAAATTTTGTAAAGTTTGAAACGTTAATTTTAGGCAACTCACGTTGATAATTTAAACCATAATCTTGTAGAACTTGCCCGTACACGTGCACAAAAATTAACAGTTTTGCTCGGCCAACTAAACATTTTCACCACTGCAGTTTTGGTAAGTTCTAGAAGTAATGTTTAAGAATAGATAAAAATTAAATTCTAGGGACAAGTGGCAAAAAATTTAGAACAACAAGAACAAAACATTAAAAAGTCACCTACGAATTCAAAACCATCTACTCCGACACCAACTCCAACACAAACGCCTCAAACCAATCAAGCCAATGCTTCACAAAAACATCCTGTCATAACAAATGGAATTGATAATGCGAAGTAATTATAATAAATAATTATTAGTTTTAATTTAAGTTTTTTTTGTTAAAAAAATAAGAGTCATTTTGTTTTTGTATACTAGTTATAAGTTATAAATGCCTCTCATCATATACATATTTTAGAAGAGTTTGATTGGCTATTATATCATATTATGTTAACTTTTTCTATATTTATTTTATATTTAGAAGTAAGTATAAACAGGTTGAAACAATTTTAATTTTTTTGTAATAAGTTTTATATGAAGAAATAAATAATTATGTTATATTGTTATAAAGAATACACAGCAACACTATTTACATTATACCTTTGTCGATGCTGATAATCAGTTGCTTAAACACTAGTCGAACAAATAGTTCAATCCTTGCCACATATTTTGGATAGAATAACCGGGTCACTCACATTTATAAAGCGTCTGATGGAGAATCCTTTATAGATAGTGTCTTAGAGGTGATGAGGTGAATAATAACAGCAATGAGATTGCTGGTGCTGTTACTTCAATTAAAACTTTGGGAATCGATTGTGCCTCGTGCTGCATATCCTGGACACCCTCCACCTACGAGTATATCTAAGCACCCAGCGAAGCACAAACGTCGGTAATTGGAGCACAAACAAACACAAACAGTTCCCAAAATTTCCTTCAAAAATTAGGGATAGAAGGAATTGGGGAGGGAAATTTTAACAAGGAATATTTCTATTTTTTATCGACCCTTAAGCTGATCTTCAGCCAATAGAAATACAGAAAATTGTAGTAAAGCTCAGCTTACCAGAAGACTTTTACCTTAAACGACGACAGTCGAATGGAAACCCTTATTTTTCGTAGTCAGGAAGCATAGTAACCTTAAGTCGCCTTAAGAAGCCATATAACAATTAAAAGAGCACTTTTTTATAATAAAGAAAGCAAAACTATGAGTTAAATGTCCAGTGAACCCTAAGGGAGTGAATCCCTAATAAAACCTGTTCTTGCCACAGCTTGTTAAGGATTTTAATAAAATGATAAATTTCTAACTGATGGTGCCGAAGAAGAAAACATCGGTTTTGTGAAAGTCAAATTTTTGCAAACTTTGGGCAAAAACTTCCATCCTCAGAAGAGATTACAGTGGTCAACAAATTTTTTCAAACACAGAAGAGAGAAAACTCTAATTTTACCTTTCAGCCTCCCTTGAAAGTTTTTGAGCTTGCCCTAATAACCAACCTCTAAGCTGAGCAAAATTTATGGCTTCAATCCAACGTAGAAGATATTCAAAATCGCTTTTAATATTGCATCTACTGTTTTGCAACCTTAAAAATAGAGACTCGCTCATGGGACTTTAAGGAATATGTAGGACATTTGATATGCTGTTCAGAGAGATCTTTGATGTGAATATGCAGATTTTGGGCCACCATCTATTTGTTCAAGATTTTGCTAAAGAATGAAACACCTGGGCAGTAAGAAAGCAAGATTTTTGACTTAAAAATTTACTAAAATAGTGCGCAGTAGATATGGTATTGTGACGTGCAGTCCAAAATCCCATAAACCTCACAAATATTTATTTACAGATCTAATAATAATTATTTTTGTTTAACTATTAATTTCGTTGAACTTCAAAGAAAAATTTCCTAATTAACAACTCATTGCCCTTTATAAAAAAATTGGGCAAAATATAAAAATAAAATCACTTTTATAATAGTTGTTATGTAAAAAATTCTCGTTTCCATCAGGAAGTTTATTTTAATTTAATGCTATTATTATTTATTTTCTAAAAAAAATAATGACTTTAATTTTCAAACAATATTAAACAAAAAAATTATCTATTTTTTTAATGTCCAATATAAAAGTTGAAGTAACAAAAATTGCGGTTATTGTCTATTGTTAGACACCATGGACGTTCTTCAAGGAGCAAGTGCCCTTGCCAGTAATGTTGAAAGTAAGTAATTTTTTTCTGTTTAAAAAAATACTAAAATTATTGTTTTTAATAAGATATTGTGCCTGGCGGATTACAATTACAGTCAGTAGATCGTTTAATTCATAACCCTTTCGCTGAATTTGCCAACGCTTTACTTCAAGATGTTTTGGAACGCTTGAAAGTAGTACACCAATTCGAGTTTTACATAATTTTTAAGCGCTTTGTTTTAGAGTACAAATCCTGAATTAAATTGGGTCGTTAATGAAACAGGATCCGTTTCTAAAGTAATTCTAAATACAGCAAAACCGTTTATTAGTACCTTCGCAACTCCAGTAGATAAATTGGTATCCAATGTTTTAGATGTTATCCAAGACCAAGTATTTCCTTTTCATTAAACTACTTTTATTAGTAAATTTTAACAAAAATTAAATTTTAGGTACAGTCCCCAGATTCTTTTGTTAATCAGGGTATTGCCGAACCGGCTGCAGAAAACAAAGTTGTTAGTACATTGATTGATACGGTAGATCAAGCTGTAAAGAATGGAAATGGGTTCGTGGATAAATTTTTGCCAGACCATGAGGCTTCGAAGCGTAAGTTTTATTTCTAAAATTAGTACTATATTAATTGTTTGTTATTAGAACAAGAAGAAGCTCTTTTAAACACAATAGTCCCAGGTCGAATCCCGAACTCTTTAAATCATTTGAACGTCTTTTCGGCTAAACTTGCACACAGATTAGTCATATGCGCAATCCAAGAAATTCCATCCTTAACTCAACACAATAAAAATGCTGCAAACCAAGCTTTAGAAATTACGAAATTAGTAAAATTGAAGTATTTAATATGAAATTTTAAATTAATCGCTTTATTTTAGTTGATAAATGATCCTAAAGGAGCATTAGCAAATGGAAAAACTCTATGGGATTCGTTAGATACAACAAAAGGACCACAAAAAGCAAAAGATTTAAATGATTTAGTTATTATTTTGACTCGCGAAACATCAATTAAAATTAAAGATTTTGCATCTAAGGTATACATTTCAAAACCAAATAGATTCGAATAAACACTTTTTTCCAGCTACCTGCTGATAAGGGAGGTCTCGAGGAAAATGTTAACCAATTTATAACAAGCCTTCAATCCAATATCGTAAGAAAAATTTAAATAATTTGAACAAATTAATTTGCACGTCAATTTTTAGAAAAGTCAAGTTCAAGATTTTGTTAACAACCCTACCGACGCTTCTGGAATACCCAATAATCCCATTTCGGCAATAACAAATCTAGTTGGGAATATTAATAATTCTCCCTTTAATCTGATTAACTCAAAGCTATCGTTAAATCCAGCAGATGCAATTACGAATGCAACCGATGGAATTGCCAATACTGTTAAACAAGCAGTGAGTTTAGCGTTAAATCCCAACCAAGCAATAACAGATGTAAGAACTAACATTACAAACACCGCAAATCAAATAAAAGCCTATCAATCAAATCCAGCCCAAGCAATCTCTGATGCGGTAAAAAGCGTAACTGGAGGAAAAGTAGATCCAACAGACTTGTTAAAAGGTGTATCTGATAATATCACCAACATCACAACTTTGGTTACAAATCCTACTAAAGCTATTTCAGACGTCCAAGCCAACATCGCTAAAGCAGCAAATCAAATAAAAACTTATTCTACAAATCCAACTCAAGCAGTTACAGATGCAGCCGAAAACATTGCTAAAACTCTGAAAACCGTAACCGGAGGTGCAGTAGATCCAACTGATGCGTTAAAAAACGTATCTGATAATATCAACAAAAGTATAACTGAAGTCCAGGCTATTGCTACAAATCCTTCAAAAGCCATTTCGGACGCTCAAGCCAATATCGCTAAAGCAGCAAATCAGCTTAAAACTTATTCTACAAATCCAACTCAAGCAGTTACAGATGCAGCCGACAACATTGCTAAAACTCTGAAAACCGTAACCGGAGGTGCAGTAGACCCAACTGATGTGTTAAAAGGCGTAACTGATAATATCAACAAAACTATAACTGGAGTCCAGGCTATTGCTACAGATCCTGCTAAAGCAATTTCGGATGCTCAAGCCAACTTCACCAAAACAGCAAATCAATTAAAAGCTTATACTACGAATCCAACTCAAGCAGTTACAGATGTAACTGAAAGTGTTTCTAATACTCTAAAAACTTTAACTGGAGGTAAAGTAGACCCAACTGATGCGTTAAAAAATGTATCTGATAACCTCACCAAAACTTTAACTAACGTCACAACTTATGCTAAAAATCCTTCACAAGCAATTTCCGATGCTCAAGCCAACATCACTAAAACTACAAACCAACTTAAAAATTATTCTCAGCATCCAACTGAAGCAGTTTCAGATGCAGCCGACAGTGCAGCTAACGCTGTGAAAACATTAACAGGTGGTACAATAGATCCGAGTGACTTATTTAAAAGTATATCCGGTAACATAAACAAAACAATAAATCAAGTGACGACTTATGCCAAAAATCCTAGTCAGATAACAACAGATGCAAAACAAGGCGCTACTCAAACTGCACGACAAGTCACAACTTATACTTTAAATCCATTCCAAGCTATCACAGACGCAGCTAATGCTGTTGACAAAACTGTTACGCAAATAAACGGCACTGTCACTCCCAAAAAGAATACATCAGAATCTGGAACTTCTGCAGTGACTAACGTTACCAAACCGGTTGAAGATGTTGTTAATGTTGTAAAAAATGTAGCAGATGCAGGAGTAAAAATAGCTACTTCTGCAGTGGGTGACGTCACTAGCAAAACAACCGAAGCAGTGAATACTGTTACTACTGGTGCAAAAGATGCAGCAACAGCTGCAGTAAATACGGTTTCTTCTGCAGTGGGTGCCGTTACTACTACAGCAACGAATACATTGAATCAAGCTACTTCTGGCCTAGAGAAAGCTGCTGAGGGAGTGCTTAAGTTGTAGAGAAAATAATTTTCATATCTGCATTACACGTTTATATTATATTGAATGGTACCATTGAGGGAAAATAAATGGGTTTAATAATAAAGTTGTTGTTTTAATTACCAAAAATATATTTGAGAAATCACCAACCCTAAATTAATTATGCACCCTTCTTTAGTTGAAAATTTGTTATGTTTAAGTATAACTCGCAAATCTTTCCAAATGGGGCCTATGATATAATATTTTTTGCTTAAAATTACCTAAGGAATACACCTCTGAAGTTTGGCAGATTCCTCCCGGGACACCCTGTATACAGGGTTATTCAAATTCGACCGGCACCATGGGGATCTCGCTTATTTGAAGAGATAAAGAAACGGTTAAATTAGAGCCAAGTTGCAGAATTGTATGCCGACTAATAATTTAAAAAGAAAAGTTTGTTTGTGAACTATTGGCAAAAAACCAAATATCAACTTTTCGTTTTTTTACTTTATTTCCTATATTATCAAAAATTTTGTATTCTATATCCGATTCCGAAATCACATTTAATATAAAACGTTTCGGTTTTCTGGAACCATCATCAACTTTAGTTTTTTAAATAAACTCAATCTTTTGTTTTTAGTTTTAGCATCAGCATTCTTTGCTGATTTCAAAAATGTATCACTTTAGTATTTATTTTTAAATTTCGTACTCAAACAAGCAAATTTCTTAATGCTGCGATTAGAACTAAATGTTTCTTCTTTATTTGCGTTTATTACAAAAATAAACTGCGTAAACAATAACATTAATGTGCTTCATGACTTTATAACTAACTTTAGCATAATTTAGGAAAAAAATTTAATGATTTAAAACCTTATTGATCTCCGCTAATAATTTTTATTAACAAATTTCCTAATTTGAGTAAGAAATTTAAAAATAAACACTAAAGTGTTACATTTTTTAAATTAGCAAAAAAGGTTCTATAAAATGGTGGTAAAACAAAAGATTCTATGTAAAAAACTAAAGTTGATGATCGATCTAGAGAACCGAAACGTTTTATATCAAATGTGATTTCTCAATTTTCTAAATTTTTGATAATAAAAAAAAAGTCAAAAAACGAAAAGTCGATTTTTTTGTTTTTTGTCAATAGTTCAAAAACAACAGTAGCTAGGGTACTTTTCTTTTCAGATTATCCAGTCGGCATACAATTTCGCTACTTTGCCCCAATTGAACCGTTTTTCTATCTCTTCAAATAAGCGAGATCCCCATGATGCCGGTCGAATTTGAATAACTCTGTATATTCATTAATTTTTGGTTGAATAATGTGTGGTAATTTTTAATTATAATTAGAACTAAGATTTAAGGTAAAAAAAAAGGTTCTATAAACGAAACATGACAAAAAAAGGTAAAAACAATTAGGCTCATATGGACAGGAAATCTTTGGAAACGGATTTTGTGGTTAATTGTTTTTGGTTACTTATAACTTTCCTGTGAAAAGGTAAGGAACCTAAAATCTCAACTCGAATTATAATCAATCATTTATTTAGCCTGCGTTAAATTTATTTCGCAACAAATTATATGACTACCATTTTAAATTTATTGCGCATTTGGTTCAAGCACTGTAAATTGTGTTTGCGCCCTTAAAATATTTAACTGTACATTATAAATTACCAACGAATTAAGTTTTAAATAAATTGCATTAATAATACATAACCTATCATTATACAGTATTAACGTTTATTTAGGTTTGTGTTATAAGTAATTAAAAAAACATATCGTAACCCTAATGAGAAAACCGCGTAAGTCCAATATTTGGCAAAATTTAGCTTTTAGGAAAACCTCGTATGTCCAGCATGCTTCGAAAGTTAGCTATTTAGCAAAAAGCACAGTTTCTAACTCCGTGTCTATATAGACTAAATACGCAAAACTCGTAATTCAAACATGTACAGGCCAGCAAATGAGAACTTTCAGTTGACCTTGAGATGCGCAGTGATAAAAGTGTGTTATCACTACGTAAACTACGTAAATTTTACATTTGAACTTATGCACATCTCTGTTACTCCTAATGTCGTCTTTCTTCCCGTTGTGCGCATTTCAACTGAAAGTTCTCGTTTGTCAGCCTGGCCTGTATGTCTAATTTTTTTATTGAAAAAAACAAAATTTGGCTCGAGTGCCTTAGTAATTAATTTTTGTTCATGTCTCCTAAAAAACTGTTATTTATGGAGTTACGTGGTCTTCTCATTAGGGTAACGATATGCAACAATCTTAGAATCAATGTGCTGTAAAACTATTCAGTAACAACTATAATAATTGCTTTTTTTTAAATTAAACATATCGAAATTATAGTATTTAACATTACAAGTCAGGTAAAACTGTTTTAACTAGCGCAAAGAGGATTATGACTAGCGAGCCGCCCCGGGGGGGGGTTCCTACTTAATGCTGTAACCCCCATGAAGAGATATCGCCGCCAAACTTGGTATGCGTTTTGTACCCCCACATTTGGTTTGCGTTTTTCCGGAAAACTACGGAGGTAGAAAATTTTTCATTGATGGTACAAATCGGTTCAAATCAGGTACAAAACAATGGCACTATTTTTTTTTCATTTTCTTTTAGGGGGATTCCTACTTAATGTTAATCCATTATTTGCCAATTGAATAAAATGATTGTTATATTGTTTTTATCAGTTTATTTTATCATGTTATAATTTTGACAAAATAACAACAACTTAAGGTAAGTTTTTAAAAAGAAAAATTGCAAGAACTATTCATTTTAGTGTGTTGAATAAAATGATCTAAGGATTTTATAAAATAGAGAGAGTCGCTAATTCTCATAGTATGTACTCCGCCTATTGTCAGTTAGTGTAGGTTAAATAGAATTAGAAACTAATGGTGGGTTTCCATTGCGCGTCGACGTCGCGCGTCGCCCCGCCCCTTTTCTATATTTTCACCGCTCTAATGGAAACCGAAATCGCGTCGTAATTCGAGCGTTTTGCAGTAAATTGGTTAATGGTTAGTTCTTGACTAGGACGTATGGTGCCGCTGCGTTTAGAAACAATTCAAATAAACGGCGGTGTTAAATTTTGTCAGCCGACCAAAAAGTCATTATTAAATAAAAGCTTTGAACTCAATTTTGTCCATCATCTTGTGACATAATTTAACGAAAAATTGTTGATACCCAAAAATTGTGTTTTCGTTTTTTATTTATTGTTTTATTTAAATAATTTTTTATTATTTTATATCATATTTACATTTAGCCCATGATGAAAAACTGTAATTGCCAAATATATAAATAATAAATAAATAATCAGAAATTATTAATAGCTTTTTATTAATAATTTAATTGTTTTGGAAAATTTAATTAAAAGGTGAAATGTTGTATTTCGTTTGAACATGGTATTTTTTGAAAATGTTCGTTTGTATTCGTTTGGCAGTATTTCACTTTCAGTCGTGCTTTCTCTCTTTATTCAATATTCCCGCAAACATCAAATATTTAAAATCGACCAATAGAATTTTATATTCGGTTCAGACAGTAGTCCATTTTCGTTTTTAATAGCACCTTCTCTCTCTTTTCACTGCAAAAAGTCCAACACTGTCGAAGTTTGAAAAACACCGCTGTTACATTCCTCCAAATATCAAATGTCAAAGAAATTTTTTTTTTTAAGTTCGGTAATTTTTTTTTCAAAAATTTTGTTTTTAATTGCAATTTGGTAACAAAATTAAACACATTTTGATTGCTAAATATAAAATAATACGTAAAAAATGTTTTTTAAGCATTTGTAATGTAAAAAATTTAATGTTTTTTAAATTTTCTTTATAATTAGTTCGTTGGGTTTAATAATTAGCTTTTCTTTACAAATCAAAGTTAATTTAAAAAAACATTTAACAATTGAACTACAAGTAATTGACAAGAGATGATGCTCTTTCAAAAATCAAAATTTTCTGTTTTACGCTTTACGTTTGCAGAAAAAATTAAATGTTTTATACGGAGTCAGAGTAGTTTTGTGTGACTCGCCTGTAAACACAGTCTTGTCACACAAAACGTCACTTTGTCTTCTTATAAAACAAATAACTATTTTATAAATACTGTCCAGTGTGAGTCTCCTTTACAGACACCACTGACTGTGTTGTCAGATTTGAAATTTGACGTAATTTAAATTAATATTTTTGATGTTATGCAGTAAAAAGGAAATTTTGTTGTAATTGGTAACAATTTATTACCTATTTAACGAAAACAATATGATATTCGAAAAATACTACTAGTCTTTTAAATGATTTATACACTAGAATTTTTAAAAGACTACCGACACGTGACTTTTAAAATATTGAATAAATAATTAATTTAATTATAAATTTTCTAAATAAATATTTAATAATAATTAGCAATAAATGTATTAACTAAATTAACTAATTAAACTCATGAAATAAGTCGTTTTCATTTTTATTTATACATATGAAGGTGGGCACGTGTCGGTAGTCTTTAAAAAATTTGACTATACGTATAGGAATTTACAAAGAATTAAAAAAAAATAAAAATCTAAAATAGACCCCTAGGGACCCCAGATCCAAACTAAAAATCAGATAAAAAAAATTTTTTTTACACCGAATTTCCGCGGTGTTTTCGGAAATTTCTGAATTATGTGTTAGACGATGGCCAGATAACATCTAACGTGCAACTGCGAGCTACATGTTTGAATTTTGACCTAGATTTTTTTTTACAGCTTAAGCCTGAGGAAGATTTTTAGAAATTTGGCGATGGCCTCTGGGCGGCCATCTTGTGTAATTTTTGGAAACTAATATCGAACTCTTATGAGTACCCAAATCTCGATTTTGAAGTCGGTTCGGCCATTTAAATTTTTTGGCGAATGGAAACCTATAAAAAAAATTCGATCGCTCGTATTGGTTCGAAATTTGAAGAATAGGTAGCTAGAGGAGTGCCTTACGTAATCTAAAAATTTGAGCTCTTGCATTTCACAGATTACGACGATATAAATTTCTCTCTTAAAAGTAGCGTTTTTCTCACTTTCAAAGACCCCTACGACCCCCCTAGTGTCACCGCTAAATTTTAACATTAAATTTTCAAAACTTGAAAGAATCTCAAAATTTTGATCAAACAATTTTCCCAAAAAACTCCTCGATAATAATACTTCTTTACTAGCTTGTTCTCGTTTCCATCAGGAAGTTTATTTTAATTTAATGCTATTATTATTTATTTTATAAAAAAAATAATTACTTTAATTTTCAAACAATATTAATCAAAAAAATTATCTATTTTTTTAGTGCCCAATATAAAAGTTGAAGTAACAGAAATTGCGATTATTGTCTGTATTGTTAGACACCATGGACGTTCTTGCAGAAGTAGGTACCGTTGCCAGTATTGTTGAAAGTAAGTAATTTTTTTCTGATTAAAAAAAATACTAAAATTATTGTTTTTAATAAGACATTGTGCCTGAGGGAGTACAATTACAGTTAGTGGATCGTTTAATTAATAGCCCTTTCGGTGAATTTGTCAACACTTTACTTCAAGATGTTCTGGAACGCTTGAAAGTATTACACCAATTCGAGTTTTACATAATTTTTAAGCGCTTTGTTTTAGAGTACAAATCCTGAATTAAATTGGGTCGTTAATGAAACAGAATCAGTTGCTAAACTACTTATAAATACAGCAAAACCGTTTGTTAGTACCTTCGGAACTCCATCAGAGAAATTGGTATTCCATGTTTTAGATGTTATCCAAAATCAAGTATTTCCTTTTTATTAAACTACTTTTATTAGTAAATTTTAACAAAAATTAAATTTTAGGTACAGTCCCCAGATTCATTTGTTAATCAGGGTATTGCCGAACCGGCTGCAGAAAACAAAGTTGTTAGTACATTGATTGATACGGTAGATCAAGCTGTTAAGAATGGAAATGATTTCGTGGATAAATTTTTTCCAGATAATGAGGCTTCGAAGCGTAAGTTTTATTACTAATATTAGCACCATATTAACTGTTTGTTATTAGAACAAGAAGAAGCTCTTTTAAACACAATAGTCCCAGGTCGAATCCCAAATTCTTTAAATCAGTTGAACGTCTTTTCGGCTAAACTTGCACACAGATTAGTCATATGCGCAATCCAAGAAATTCCATCCTTAACTCAACACAGTAAAAATGCCGCAAACCAAGCTTTAGATATTACGAAATTAGTAAAATTGAAGTATTTAATATGAAATTTTAAATTAATCGCTTTATTTTAGTTGATAAATGATCCTCAAGAAGCATTAGCAAATGGAAAAACTCTATGGGATTCGTTAGATACAACAAAAGGACCACAAAAAGCAAAAGATTTAAATGATTTAGCTATTATTTTGACTCGCGAAACATCAATTAAAATTAAAGATTTTGCATCTAAGGTATACATTTCAAAACCAAATAGATTCGAATAAACACTTTTTTCCAGCTACCTGCTGATAAGGGAGGTCTCGAGGAAAATGTTAACCAATTTATAACAAGCCTTCAATCCAATATCGTAAGAAAAATTTAAATAATTTGAACAAATTAATTTGCACGTCAATTTTTAGAAAAGTCAAGTTCAAGATTTTGTTAACAACCCTACCGACGCTTCTGGAATACCCAATAATCCAATTTCGGCAATAATAAATCTAGTTGGGCATATTAATGATTCTCCCTTTAATCTGACTAGCTCAAAGCTATCATTAGATCCAGTAGATGCAATTACGAATGCAACCGATGGAATTGCCAATACTGTTAAACAAGCAGTGAGTTTAGCGTTTAATCCCAACCAAACAATAACAGATGTAACAACTAACATTACAAACACCGCAAATCAAATAAAAGCCTACCAATCGAATTCAGCCCAAGCAATATCTGATGCGGTAAAAACCGTAACTGGAGGAAAAGTAGATCCAACAGATTTGTTAAAAGGCGTATCTGATAATATCACTAACATCACAACTTTGGTTACAAATCCTACTAAAGCTATTTCAGATGTCCAAGCCAACATCGCTAAAGCAGCAAATCAAATAAAAACTTATTCTACAAATCCAACTCAAGCAGTTACAGATGCAGCCGAAAACGTTGCTAAAACTCTGAAAACCGTGACCGGAGGTGCAGTAGATCCAACTGAAGCGTTAAAAAACGTATCTGATAATATCAACAAAAGTATAACTGAAGTCCAGGCTATTGCTAGAGATCCTGCTAAAGCAATTTCAGATGCTCAAGCCAACGTCACTAAAACAGCAAATCAAATAATAGCTTATACTACGAATCCAACTCAAGCAGTTACAGATGCAACTGAAAGCGTTGCTAATACTTTAAAAACTTTAACTGGAGGTAAAGTAGACCCAACTGATGCGTTAAAAAATGTATCCGATAACATCAACAATACTATAACTGGCGTAACAACTTTGGCTACAAATCCTGCTAAAGCTATTTCGGATGCCCAGGCCAACATCACTAAAGCAGCAAATCAACTAAAAGCTTATACTGAGAATCCAAGTCAAGCAGTTACAGATGCAACCGAAAGCGTTGCTAAAACTCTAAAAACTTTAACTGGAGGTCAAATAGATCCAACTGATGCGTTAAAAAATGTATCTGATAACCTCACCCAAACTTTAACTAACTTCACAACTTACGCTAAAAATCCTTCACAAGCAATTTCCGATGCTCAAGCCAACATCACTAAAACTGCAAACCAACTTAAAAATTATTCTGAGCATCCAACTGAAGCAGTTTCAGATGCAGCCGACAGTGCTGCTAACGCTGTGAAAACATTAACAGGTGGTACAATAGATCCGAGTGACTTATTTAAAAGTATATCCGGTAACATTAACAAAACAATAAATCAAGTGACGAATTATGCTACAAATCCTAGTCAGATAGCAACAGATGCAAAACAAGGCGCTACTCAAACTGCACGACGAGTAACAACTTATAGTTTAAATCCATTCCAAGCGATCACAGACGCAGCTAATGCTTTTGACAAAACTGTTACGCAAATAAACGGCACTTTTAAGCCCAAAAAGAATACATCAGAATCTGGAACTTCAGGTCAAACACATGCAGCAGATAGTGGACAAAAAGCGGCTACTTCTGCAGTGACTAACGTTACCAAACCGGTCGAAGATGTTGCCAATGTTGTAAAAAATGCAGCAGATGCAGGAGTAAAAATAGCTACTTCTGCAGTGAATGACGTCGCTAACAAAACAACCGAAGCAGTGAATACTGTTACTACTGGTGCAATAGATGCAGCAACAGCTGCAGTAAATACGGCTTCTTCTGCATTGGATGCCGTTAATACTACAGCAACGAATACATTCAATGAAGCTACTTCTGGCCTACAGAAAGCTGCTGAGGGAATGTTTAAGTTCTAGAGAAGATAATTTTCATATCTGCATTACATGTTTATATTATATTGAATGGTAACACTGAGGGAAAATAAATGGGTTAAATAATAAAGTTGTTGTTTTAATTACTTACCAAAAATATATTTTGAGAAATCGCCAACCCTAAACTAATTACGCACCCTTCTTTAGTTGAAAACTTGTTATGTTTAAGTATAACTCGCAAATATTTCCAAATCGGACCTATGTTGATATAATATTTTTTGCTTAAAATTACCTAAGGAATACACCCCTGAAGTTTGGCAGATTTTTCTGGGACACCCTGTATACAGGGTTATTCAAATTCGAGAGGCACCATGGGGATCTCACTTATTTGAAGAGATAGAGAAACGATTAAATTGGAGCCAAGTTGCAGAATTGTATGCCGACTAATAATTTAAAAAGAAAAGTGTCCTAGTTGCTTTTGTTTTTGAACTATTGCCAAAAAAACAAAAATCGACTACGTTTTTTTTACTTTATTTTCTATATTATCAAAAATTTTAATCTGACAGAATTTCTCTGCATTCATTTTGTATTCTATATCCGATTCCGAAATCACCTTTAATATAAAACGTTTCGATTTTCTGGAACCATCATCAACTTTGGTTTTTTAAATAAACTCAATCTTTTGTTTTAGCATTTTATAGAACCTTTTCTGCTGATTTCAAAAATGTATCACATTAGCTTATTTTTAAATTTCGTTCTCAAATAAGCAAATTTCTTAATGCTTCGATTAGAACTAAATGTTTTTTCTTTATTTGCGTTTATTACCGAAATAAACTGAGTAAACCATAACATTAATGTACTTCATTACTTCATAACTAATTTTAGCATAATTAAGGAAAAAAATTTAAAAATTTATTAAAGGTGTCTAATCTCAGTTACCAAAATTTCAAAACCTTATTGATCTCCGCTAATAATTTTTATTTACAAATTTGCTAATTTTTTATGGACATATAAGTTATCATTCGCCATTATAGTTGTGCAAAATATTTGAATGCGCAAAAATTACGATAGAAATCCAAATTTAAAAAATCTTTACTTTTTCATGTCAAAAATTTCTTGTCCACTCCACTGTTGATATAAACCTAGCCGGCAAAACAAAAACAACTTTTTTTGCGCACCTAGTGGTAGAACTTTGAACTACAAATCATAGTTTCTTAAAAAATTTAGAGATGGGGATGTAATCAATAATAGGACCGAGGACCGAGGTACATAGGGTCCAAGGTACAACAGGTTCCCACAACAGGTTGTACAACAATTAATTTTTGGTTGAATAATGTGTGGCAATTTTTAATTATAAAGCATTTGGTTCAAGCACTTTAAATTGTGTTTGCACCCTTAAAATATTTAACTGCGCATTATAAATTACCAATGAGATAAGTTTTAAATAAATTGCATTAATAATATATAACCTATGTTAATACAGTTAATACAGTATTAACGTTTATTTAGGTTTGTGTTATATGTAATTAAAAAAACATATTATGCAACAATCTTAGAATCAATGTGCTGTAAAACTATTCAGTAACTACAAAAATTGCTTTTTAAAAATTAAACGTATCGAAAGTAAAATATTTAACCCTGAGAATTAACTAGTTTACAGTAGTAAAATTAATTTAGGATGAAAAATATTAAAACGAATGTTAAAGTACAGGGTGACTGATATTGCTTGTCTGTATGCGGTATCTCCGTTAATATAAGAGTTAGGATAAAACTAATCAGACGATCTCGATCTACTTTTTTGAGACAAACTCAATGGTGAAACAAAATATCTAATACCTTTTTTTGTTTTCGAGTTACAGCCCAAAATTCATATTTTCGTCATTTTAATTTTGATCAATATCTCCCTTATTTCTTAAAATAAGGGAGTTAATAAGGGAGTTGTATTTCTTAAAATAAATACAGTTTTTTAAACTGTAAAGACATTCTTATAACACTTTTTAACGTAGATTTCAGTAGCGTAGCCAAATTTTTTTTCAATGAACTATTTCCGAGTTTTTACACAAACTTCACTTTTTTTAAATACGAATCATATGCGATTATGACTTTATTAGAGTATTTTTTCTTGCGCTGTATTAAACTCGGAAATAGATCTTTAAAAAAATTTTTGACTACACCACTGGAAGCTACGTTAAAAAGTGTGTTTAGAATGTCTTTACAGTTTAAAAAAATTTTAAGAAATAAGGGAGATATTGATCAAAATTGAAATGGCGAAAATATGAATTTTGGGGCTATAACTAAAAAACAAAAGAAGGTATCCGACTTTTTATTTCACCATTGAGTTTGTCTTAAAAAATTAGATCGAGATCGTGTTCTTAGTTTTTTCCTAACTCTTATAATAACGAAGATACCCCATACGGACAAGCAATGTCGGTCACCCTGTACACATATTCGTAATTATAAAAAACAGTACCCTGTTTAATTTAGCACTTTCTTTTATAGTACCTACTTATTCAAGTTTTGCTGAATAAAATTGATAATTTGCAGCTTTTTCTATAGTACAGGGTGTCCCACTTAGCATGCTCACCATGGGGATCTCGTAAACTGTAAGAGATACGAAGTCGGTTAAATGACACCAAATGTAGCCTCTTTCATAGCCAACTCGATCCTACTTTTGTTTTTTGAAAAATATTATTAGCACTCTGGATATTTAGAAAAAACTGAAAAAGTTGATTTTCTTTAAGTGCCTATAACTTTTTTATTAATCAAAATAATTTCAATTTTCAAAAAAAGGGATAATAGGCACTACTAAAACCAATAAATTTAATAAACAAAAGAATTTTTTTATAATGCCGTTTTGGAGATATGATACAAAGTTACATTTTTTTAAATGCAAACATAACCTCAATTTTATGTTGTTGCAAAACTAATTTCTTTCTCTTTTCAAAAATATACGTTTTTAAATTTTTTATTTTTTTTTATTTTTTAGTATTTTTTTATGAATTTTTTTTACACTTTTTTTTGATATTCTTATGTTTAATTTCAATGGGGAACTGGACACTTGTTTTTTTATTTTTTATTTTGAAACTAGAGTTTATTTTGATCTCATAGCATTTTTTAAATTTTCTCTAACTCGAATATTAAGCCCAAAATAAATTTTTTAAAAACGCTATGACGTAGCTACTAATATATATCCAGCTCTCTTCTTACTATGCGAGATTGCCGGTTAGTGCGTTAGTAGTAGCTACGTCATAGCGTTTTTAAAAAATTTATTTTGGGCTTAATATTCGAGTTAGAGAAAAAATTTAAAAAAGTGATAAGTTTTTTGTTTAGTTCTTTACGTTTTTATAGAAAAAAGTACAAAATTCGATTGTAGTCCAGTTCCCCATTGTTTTAACTTTTTTTTATTCAATTGTTTCAAGGGATATTTGATTAAAAAAAATTTTTTTAACATTAAATAACAAATTTATTATTTAATTTTATGTTACCAAACAAGAATTTGAAAAATTAAGCCTATCAACCCTTATATTTTTGAAAAGAGAAAAAAATTAAATATGCAATAACATAATATTAATACTAGGTTTGTATTTAAAAAAATATAACTTTGCATCATATCTCCAAAACGGCATAAGAAAAAAATTCTTTTGTATATTAGATTTATAGGTTTTAGTAGTGCCTATTATCCTTTTTTTAAAAATTAAAATTATCTTGATTAATAAAAAAGTTATAGGCATTTAAAGAAAATGAACTTTTTCAGTTTTTTGTAAATATCTAGAGTGCTAATAATATTTTTCAAAAAACAAAAGTAGATCGAGTTGGCTATGAAAGAGGCTACATTTGGTGTCATTTAACCGACTTCGTATCTCTTACAGTTTATGAGATCCCCATGGTGAGCATGCTAAGTGGGACACCCGGTATAATACACTTATTATTTTATTGTGTAATGCTGTAATGTGATAATGTGAATGATTAATCTTTAGTTATTTGTGTCGTATCGAATCCAGTGGGTTAGGTTAAAAGTAAGAAACCAACTTTTTTTAAATTATTTTTTCCACTGCAATTTCAAATCTGCCCAGGTCTGCAATATTCTTAAAAGCTGAATTAAATTCACTCATTTATTTCTCATTATTACTCATTTAAACAAACTTATATTTTTGAAAAGAGAAAAATAACTGCAATTCTACGATATCACAGTCAAACTATGATTTCCATTTAAAATAATACAGTTTATGCCATAACTTCTAAAACTATGAAGATTAGAAAAATTTTAAAATAACCAGTGCATAACTCGAAAACAAGAGAAGAAATTTTGATTCTGTGTTGGGATCTAAAATTAGCTTTAAAATGGAGCCCCTGAAATGCTGGAACCCACTATCATAATTATACTATCTCCAATATTAAGGGTACTTTCCATGTAATTTTAAAAACATCGAAAATGCTCCGGGCTCCCTGTACTGATCCGAAACAAAATCCGTTCAATTCAATTCTTAAACTTTAACTAGCGGGCACCCCCGTCGAAATCGAAGCCAACGCGATCGAACTTTGTTAAAGTGGGGAGATATGAGATAGTAATGAGCGTGACAATTTATCATTTAAAAAATGTATGAAATTAATAATTAGAAGAAAAAAAATTAGTGCTGACATATCTGTGGGTCGAGAGCTTGGATTAAAAAAATCATTAAAATCGATCCAGTAGAAGCACGCTAACATTACCGGTAAAGAAAAGCTTTCGCGTTTTAAATATATGGATAAGGTCAATTTGTTCTTTAGAGGTTATTGGGGTTATTCGTGAAGCCAGGTAAAACGATAAAAATAATCCTTTGAATTTGAATATTTAAAAAGAACTTCATTAATTGAATAAATAGCCAAAAGGGTTGCTGCTCGTTACAGAATTTTTTATTTATTACTTAGTAACAACAGGGTAGCGGGAGGTCGATGGGGATAAAATGCTACTTACCAAATCCCCTAGTAATCAAAATATCTCATTTCATTATTAAATAACATTAATACTGCCCTTTTCCTCACAAAATTTTGAACTACTAATTAGTTACATCACAAATTAATGAGTAATGAGGTAATGACTCACTTAAAGTATGAACAAAATCAGAAAACACGTCGACTATCTAATAAAAAAATAATAAAACTAACCTTAAAGATGACTAAGACAAAGAGGTTAACTTAAAAACTCGTCTCAAAAATCCAAAAGGCACAAAAGCACGAAACGTAATTAAAAATGCAGGCACCGACCTGACCATATCGCGTATTAGAAACGTACTGTGGAATAAAAGTATTGAAAATTTTATCACAATGACCAAATGTGCCAAGACCTTATCGTATAAAACCAAATATCGACGTTTATTCTCATTTATAATTTTCAAAATTGAATTATTTTAAATTATAAAATTTAATGTTAGAAAAATGAAATTTTAAAAAATTATTATAATGCACTTACTACCTACAAAATAGGCGTATCCGTAATTTAACGTTATCGAACTTTGTGAAAGTGGAGAGATAAGGATAAGATTAATACGCGTACCAATTTATTATTTAAAAAAATGTATGAAATTGGTAATTTGAAGAAAATAATTAGTGCTGACATATCTGTGGGTCGAGAGCTTCAATTTAAAAAAAAATTATCTAAATCGGTCCAGTAGAAGTAGGCTATTAATATCAAAAAAGACTTCGCATTTTAAATATATGGATAGTACATGCCCCCAGGTGTCGATTCCATAGTTGGTGATTTCCAAAATAAAAACGATTACTTTAAATATAATTAAACAAACAACGCTCACAAATACCATCACGTTGAATAATTACGTGATCTCTTTCAACACTTAGTTTTAGGACTATGGGGATGGTTTGACTTAATAAGCATGAGGAGTTGGTGGTAAATCCGTAAGAAGCTACCCTATTGTAATACATTTAAAAAATTCTATTTTTTTCTACTTTGTAAATAGACTTTTGGCCAACTTTTGATGTATTCTGCTCCACTGTGAGCCGTGTTAATACCTACCATATAATATAATTATTTATTCGTTGCTGTACAATAATAAACCGAATGAGTTCTTAATTAATAAACGCTTATTTTTTATTTCTGTTGAAATCCATTTTACAAACTCCTATTTGACAGGCTAATTTTATTACTCAAGTAACGCCTTTTCATGCAATATGGCCAATATGGGCAATGTTGGCTCACTTCTTTCAGAATAAATAAAGAAAACATTTTTTGACCGCCTTCCAGTCTTCCGGGAGATTTTTAGTTTAGTTTTTAGGCTAGAAATTTTCGATATTAACCCCAAACAATTCCTTATATTTTTTTTCTATCCGATGAGAACAACTCGAGTTTTAAGAAAAAAAACTTGAAAGCGCAAGAAGAAGGCGATCAGTCAGAATCTCTAAACTTCAGGGGATGTTCATGACATAGTCCTTAACAAAGTTAAGGCACAAAATTGCCAGTGGGAGCATTAATTTAAGCAATTTTGTCAAAACTCAATTTTTTTCCGTATTTCAACTGCACTCTATTGTTTTGTACGGACAGAGAAGGTCAGTTTATCTAAAGAGGCTGTTGTTTGACGGGTGTGCCGTGTGCGAGTCCGCCAATTACAGAAGAACCACAGCCAGACAAACTCACTTTTGCTCCAAATAAAACATTTTATTTTCTTCTTCAAACGTCAAAAATGAAACCTCATGTACACAGGGGGCTTCTGCTTTTCTAATGCAGACAATCCAATATTTATTGCTTCTTTTGTGCTAAAGTAATTTAGTGATAATGAATTTGCATTATATTTATAAAATAAATTAGTGTCTTAGTCAAAAATCAAAATAGCATCAGAAATCTCCCCCAAAGTATTTCACTATTTATTTTGGCAAAATATTTATCAATAAAATGTATATTAAGGACATAAAATACATAAAAATTCTTGGTATTGTTATATGTTATTTTTTTTTATAAAATATTACCCAAATAATTTTTATTTTTTTAAAACAGATGTTTATGTATTTTTAATTTGTAATATATTTATAAACTATAAGTTCTCAAAAGTAGGTTGCAGTTTTGTTTAGAACATAAATTTGAATGTTGTTAATGCAAAAAGTAAGTTATTTAAATTTTTTTTAAATAAGCCTTAAGCCTAAAGTCACACTAAGAAGTTACAAATTTTTTTTAATGTAAAATTGAGCGTTTTTTATACTTTTTAGTGGCTGCTGAAGCTTGTTTACCAAAACTTGAGTTTTTGGATCGCCTTCTGAAAATACCGTTTGTTGAACAAAGCTATAGCTGTGCCGAAGAAAAATATGCTGAAATTAAGGTAGGTTCCAATTTCAAAAACTGAGCAAGTGTACACATATTTTTAAATAATTTTAGAAATCAAACAATGTTACGGAATGGGCATGCACCCAAATGGAATTATCTGCACAGGTTATTTCTGGCGCAGCAGAGCCTTTTAGTGGGATTCTCCAAAAGCCCATAGCCGCTGCAGATGATTTTCTATGTAAATGCATCGATAAAGCTGAAAGCATCGTAAGGCCATTACAAATTAGAAAGTTTATTTCTAAATCTTGTTTTGTAGGTACAAAACGAAACAGAACAAATTAACAAAATTTTAGATAATGAAGTGGCTTCTAAAGCTATAGATGTAGTGTCAAATGGACTAGACGCAACTTATAAATGCGTAGAAAAATATTTGCCCATCAATCAATGCGAAAAGCCTACAGGTTTAACATAAGGAAATTAATTTATTAATAATAATAATTTCCTTGTAGATGAACCAAACAAAACCCAAACTCCTATAGAAAAAGTTGGTCAAATTTTAATTCGCGGTTTTAATTTACCAGTTGAAATAACGATGGGATTAACATCTTGTACAATTGGAGAAACGAAGGTTTTCAAACAACACGCGACTGAAGTTTTTGACGCTGTTAAACTATTGGTACATTTTCCATAAGCTAAAAAAAATTTTTTCAAAACCTTTTTTAGTTTTCTGGGCCTACGTTGAATTTCGAAAAAATAATAGAGTTATGGGGCGATTTTACCAAAGAAACTTCTCAAATAGGTCCAGCACAAAACTTAGTTCAACTTTTATATAAAATAAATCACGATCTGATAATATCAGTTTTCCAATTTGCCGAAAGCGTAAGTTTAAAAAATTATCAAATTCGTCTAATAATTTGATTTATTTAGGAAGGAAAAGAATTAGGACCTAAAATTTTAAAAATCGCCCTTAACGTTTTGGTAAGTAAAAACGATCCCAAAAATTTCTCAAGTAATAACCAACTTTTTCTTTTAGATTGGAAATAGTATTTTTCTCCTTCCTTTAATATTTGCTATTGTGGTTATACCCTTGGTCCCACTTTTGATTGAGGTAATCTACACATGATTCACCGACAAGGTGCAGCTAAGCCACTCCCAAAAAAAGCGCGCGATATTCAAATAGAAGTTCTCTATTATTGGTTGAATTTTTAACATCCGATTTACAACACTCACATAGGAATTGACATGCGTCAAGCTTATTTGGCAGAAATTTGTAGGGAGTGGCTTAGTTGCAACTTGTCGATGAAGAGAGTATAATAGATTTTTGTGATACAGGAACAAGGAAAACTTATTGAAGTCATAATGAGTCAAATTGAAAATCTTACAAATCTCTTTACTAACATGGGAGGTCTTTTGGTCGAAGCTAAAAATTTTCTCATCGAACACACAGTACAGATTGATGAATTCAGAAATAAAGTAGTTAACTTCATGACAAGTACAACTGACTTTATAGGAAAGGAAATGGATATGTTACCAGAGTTAACTTTAAACCCTTTGAAAGTTTTGGATGATATCAAAGATTTTTTTGAACAAAATGTAGAGACGATTCAACATTTAGGTGAACACATTGTACAACTTTTTAATAAAGCTAGAGAATTTATTGAACAAAAAGAAAAGGACATTTTAGACGTAACTGCCGTTCTTTCAAATGTTTTAAATGGAGCTAAAGAATTTTTGGAAAAACAAAACGAAAATCTTGCTCAGGTTCATTCTAATCCCATAAAATTTACAATTTCTGCAATATTTTATATGTTTGTCATTTTCTATTTATTTGTGTTCTTTATTTTAGTATTTGCCCATCAAATTGTTAATCGTATGGTATAATTTACAGTTATTTATAAACAAAATTTTAAAAAGGGCTTTAACTTACAATATCATTGCTTTAGAAATGTTAAAATAAAAGAAAGCTTAAATAAATAATTAACAACAATAATTGTGTACACTTTATGGTCCTATCAAATATCAGAAAGTCCTAACGGTGTATTTATGTCGAGTGTATAGAAAGATGTGTTTCTAGTTATCAAGAAAATAAGATTCGATTGTTATCATTACCATCCCTATTAGGGTGCTTAATACGCCCCTTCAATCAACCCTAAATAATTCAAAAAAAATTATCCACATCTTAAAAAAATTTTGTTTTTGATATCGGCCATTACCAGCGGGGTCGAAGTTTCCTATGTAAAATGCATAGGGGTTTTGGAAGAAACGGAACAAAAATTCGTTTTTCATAAAATTTTTGGTCTAAAAATCTGAAACTTGGTAGGTAGCATGGACAAACAAACTTAAAGAAATTAAAAAAAAATATTTGTTTTAGCAAAAACTTGTATTTTAGGGGTTTAAAGTTAACGCTACCCCTTGAAGAGGTAGTTCTAGTGGTGCGATTTTCATGAAATTTCTACCACATGATGACTTTTATAAGATAACCCTACTGTATAAAAATCATTAAAATATTTACATAATTTTTATTATGTTATAGATTAGGGCATTCTGATCAAAAGTCTTCACGGGCGCAAAGCCCTAAATTTATTATTTTTCATTCTAGAGGGGAGAGGGGGGTTAAAGATCTGCATTTAAAGTTGTTGGAGCTCTGAACCAGATCCATCATAGACCCATTAACCCATATATCATTTTGTAATTGTTATCCAATTTTGATTGTTATCGAAAGAAGAATCCAATTATAAAATAATATACAGGGTGTCCCATTCTAAAAAATCAAGTTTCATGTTTTATAAAAATTAGCCAGGAACCAGGTTTTCATGAGGATTGAGCGGGATCCTATTTGCGAATTTCATTTTTAGTCTATAACTTTCTTATTTTTGAAATATTGAAAATATAAAAACACGTTCTTAAGACAACTTTTAATGATAAAGCTTAATCCGTAAATAAATATTTTGTACAACGTTTCGGTTCCTTATAACCATCATCAACTTGGCTTTTTCTTATGAACGCCATATTTAATTTTTATGTCATAAGATAAACAAATATTTTCTGAATGCAACGATATAAGATATTTTATACTTATAAATAGAAATATATTCATAATTTTGAGCTCGTTTAGATAGAAGTATCGTACAAAAATGTTTTCTGTTTTATTTTCGATACCTTTATCAACATCAATGTTTTTCAAATTTTGTTTTTAAGGAAGTTTAGAGGATGTTTATGTGTAATAATATAAATTATTGTTCATTTAACTACAATTAAGTAAGACGCAATTTATAAGAACATTTTTGAGTCGTGACGAGACATTTATCTTCAGAGCACAAATACACAAATATTGGAAAAGGTTCTGGGAAAAGAATACTTGTGCACGTTAATGTAAAAACCATGGCCCCCTTTAAAACCCCATTCATTTTTACAAACATTCATTCATTTGGAGAAGATGAAAGAGACATTTTATTTTCAATGGCACTCTAACGTTGATAGAGAGAGAAAACAAGCAGGGAGGATGGCAGACAGATAGGCAGATGAACAAACGAGCAGACCTACAAGCAGAATCACATTGACTCCACCACTACTAATTATCCAGGTAGTTCGTGATGATAGGCAAGCAGGCAGACAGACAGACATGCGAAATTATGTGTATGTTTCCCCCAAAAAAGTAAAGATGCAATTTTTCAACGTAGTTACAATTATCAAGCGCATTCTTGTTGCTTTTATGAAAGTATACAATTAATACAAAAACATAAACATTATTTTTTATCTTAAGCAATGATAATAAAAGCATAATAAACCGAAAATATCAATATTGCAGTCAATAAACATTTTATAATATTAAAATTAGAATATATATATACCTCCCTTTTTAATTTCCGGTCATGTTAGTCAAGTAAAAGAAGTTAAAAACGAAAGAGTCTAAACAGTACGTAATAATTTAAGCATTTAGAAAAAAAATAAAAATTTCATTTTTCTTCTAGTGGCTGAGGAGGAAGACGCTTCACAAATCCAAAATACAGGATTGATTAATTTACAAGTAAGATTGTAGATCATTATCTAGAACTAAAACCAATTTAATCTTAAAAATAATTTTAGAGCAATGGCATTAAAACAAAACTATTACTTTTAATTGAACCCATTGTTACGTGGTCACTAAAGGTAACATCGCCTATTATATCGTTTTTGTTTAATTCAATCATCTCCGTTTTGATGCAGGTAAGCTAAAATCTTTCTTTTAACGTTAATTTTAATCAATTTTATTTTAGAAATTAACACAAAGCTTTGGTATAAATCCAGGATCATTTTCAAATGTACTTTTGAATTGTAGCGAAAAAATTTTAAACTGCAAAAACGTTCTTCAAAATCAAATCTTCTCAATTCCAGGCGCTTTGGGTTTAGGTGCAGTAACGACAGCAGCTGGAAATTTGAATAAAAATTTAGATGATGCAGTAGGTTCAGTAGCTAACGCTGAGACCGGTATTGTTAATTTAGTTGGAAATTTATTAAACAAGAAGGATACTTCTATAAACAATCAATCTCAAGAATCTGATACAAAAAATAAAAATACAGACACTTCTACTATTAAAGACCTTCTAACTGATATTATAGATACTACGACTTCCACACACAAACCAACTGACACCACAGATCCAATTTTATCCTCATTAAAAAGTGTCGATGTTCCAGGAACGGTCTCAGAAGTTACCAACTATTTCTTCAATAAAGAAAATGATAATAAAAATAAAACTAAAATTAATTCACCCGAAGTTGAAAATAACGATTCGAATACAAAGAAAATTAAAGAAGCTGCTCTTATTTCCACAGATAATCTTGGAAAACGGGGCAAAACAAACGTTAAAGAATTCAGTAATAATAGCATTATTTCAAATTTCAAAACTGTTGCTTCTAAACCAACTGACACCACAGATCCAATTTTATCCTCATTAAAAAGTCTCGATGTTCCAGGAACGGTCTCAGATGTTACCAACTATTTCTTCAATAAAGAAAATGATAATAAAAATAAAACTAAAATTAATTCACCCGAAGTTGAAAGTAACGATTCGAATACAAAGAAAATTAAAGAAGCTGCTCTTATTTCCACAGACAATCTTGGAAAACGGGGCAAAACAAACGTTAAAGAATTCAGTAATAATAGCATTATTTCAAATTTCAAAACTGATGCTTCTAAACCAACTGACACCACAGATCCAATTTTATCCTCATTAAAAAGTTTAGATGTTCCAGGAACGGTCTCAAAAGTTACCAACTATTTCTTCAATGAAGAAAATAATGTAAATAAAACTAAAATTAGTGCACCCGAAGTTGAAAATAATGATTCTAATACACAGAAAAGAATAGAAGCTGCTCTTATTTCTACCGACAAACTTAGGAAACGAAATAAAAAAAAGGTTAAAGAATTCAGTAATAATAGCGTTATTTCAAATTTCCAAACTGATGCTTCTACAACATCAAAAATAAGTAATGACAATCCAAAAACTACAAAATTTAAAGTCTCAAAAACAGATGTCTTGAATGAGAAACTTGATGAATTTCATACTCCTATAGATACAATTTTCGCAAAAGAATACATTAATAAAACGCTACATAGTCCATCTATCGTTAAAGACGTTTTCCCAAAAACTGATGACACTAACTTCAGCAAACAAGTTAATGTACCGTCACCACATACACTAACAGAACTTGAAATTGATAAAAAATCTGACCCTATTGCATTAAACACTAGAAAAACTTTCGTAGTTCAACCCCGCGACATTGTAGCAAGACCAAAAATTCCTACAGCAAACGATGCAGCTAAACAATATTATGCTAAAGATTGTTGCAAAGTTGTGAAGCTAAATGAAATATTTGGCACGTCTTCTTCAAATGCCGCATCATATTTAGATGAAATATACAAAGACACAGCTAATGTTGTTACAGCTACAGAAACTTCCATTCCTAGTATATTCAATACCGGCATATCCACTATTACATCTGCACTTCAAAGTGCTCCAGAAAAAGGCGACTCGGAAGTTTCAACACTAGGAACTAAAGATACAATACGAGCAACATCAAAGAATAATTCTTCAGAAGGTAATAAATCGACCGAAGAAGCCAATGTTGACAATGTTGATCAAGTTAGTCCAAGAAATGATGAAGATATTATTTTATCACCTAACAATCCTTTTAAATCAATTAAAGGTCATGTAAATGAAAACATCAAAGATCATCAAAATCACAAATCTCTGGAATTTCAAACTAAAGAACAGAATTTTCTTGGTCATCTTCCGGAAGTTACAAAAATAGGTAAAAATATTTTAGACACAAATCATCACAGTGATACCAACCCAACAAAAACTTTGTCTTTATCAACACCAATCGCTAATGAGCCAATAGAACGCAATACAATCAAACCAACTGAAGATCAAAAACCTTTTGCCTTTATTAGCCAACTTCCGGAAGTTCCAAAAACAATAGGTAAAAATATTTTAGACAAAAATCATCACAGTGATACCAATCCAACAAAAACTTTGTCTTTATCAACACCAATCGCTAATGAGTCATTAGAACACAATACTGATAAAAGTCATCTACAAGAACTGCCAAAAACGGTCACTGAAAATAAGTCAATACAAGATGGTGAAACTGGCACAATGACAGCTGAAAATAAATCTTCAGAAGGTATTGGACTAACTGGTGTTGGTCAAGGTATTCAAAAGTCCGTTGGAGAAACGTTAAGAAATGTACCAAGTGATAATGTGGATGAAACTTTAACAAGTTGCTTAGGTACAGTTACAGATTGTTTTGGTAGCCTTTTTCCAACAAGTGATCAAAAACAAACAGTAACTCAATTAAATACTAAAGATGATAATAAAAATATTCATGAAAAGGTCGTTCCTCCTCTTCCAAAAGTGCTAAAAACAGTCCCTGAAAGTATTTCAGTGAGGGACCACGAAACTGGCACGGCGTCAAGTAATACTCCAATAGAATGTAATAACTCAATTGGACGTGTTGACAAAAGTATTACAAAAACCGTTGAAGATAAATTGACCAATGGACCTAGTTCAAATATTAACAATACTGTTGCTAGTTCATCACCAACTGTTGAAATTGGAAATTCCACATCGAGTCCTAAAGCTTCAGCTAAAAGTGATACACATTCAAAGTCCACTCCACTTCCAGTAGTAAATGAATTTCAAAATAAGATAGTCCAACCTACTGATTCGCCAACTGTTAACACGAATGCACCTAAAATTAAAAGTAAAACTGATATTTTTTCAAATGTTGAACATTTTGCAGTAAAAAATATTTTTCCTAAAATTGATGAGCCTAATAGTACTTTATCCAAAGTACATCCAACTGCAATAGAAGCGCACAATACTTTACCTACAGTAACAAATTCATCCAAACCTGAACATGAAATAAATTCTTCAAAAACAGCACAAAGTAATGTAAAGATTAGTACACCTGAAAGATTATCAAAAGGTCAAAAGTCGCCCAAAACAAATCAAAATTCTTCCTTGTTTGGTGGCGTCAGTGATTTTGCAAATAATTTAGTATCAGAAGGAGCTGATCTGTTTTCAACTTCTGACAAGAAATAGAATATCCTAAATTAAAAGATTTTAATTTAAGAGAGCGATTTCCAACGAATGAGCGGGAAAGTTGATATTTAAACATTCCGCTCGTAACCGTTAGCGACTTTAATATCCGGTTGATATCAGTAATTGTCATAAATTCCTGATAGAGTAAGGTTCAAATAAGACAATGACATATTTGTATATAGGAAATAAGCCTAATTAGCTAATGTTGCCTAGTTAGAGGATGTCATTGCCTTCTTTGAACCTTACCCTATCAGGAATTATGACTATTAGTGATATCAACCCGACATTAGTCGCTAACGGTTACGAGCGTAATTATCTTAATATCAACTTTCCCGCCCTTTCGGTAGAAACCGTAAAAATTAATGTAAAAATTAATGTTATAGGGTAAAGTACTTTATCATATAATTATATATATCAATAAATACTACTCATGTTACTTTTCTAATTATTTTTATAAAAAAATCTAGAAAATAAATAAGTAATATGGCTAATTTTTCTAAATTTTACAACACTAATCACATATTCAAGATAATCACAAAATTATCCACGAGCTTGTCTTACATTGTAGCTCTAAAAAAGAAGTTCAAGTAAACACGATACATACCAACACTCACTTTTTAGTTTATTGTTCACACAAATTTTAAATCAGTTCAGCCACGTATTCGTGATTTATCGAATTATCGGGACTATTGCGATAAGGAGCATATTCGTGTTCGTTGTTCGTTTCAGAAGATTCAGGCACTTGAAATGTAGAACCGTGAAAACCCATCGCAGATTCGTAATACTAAATAAAAATTATATTTAAAATTGCTCCGATTAAACAATTGTAAAACTTACATTTATCGTCCCCCGAAGAGAACCATTTAAAGTGTTGGAGCTGTAAGGTAAGCGAGATAAAGTAGCATAGTCTTCCACATCATCTCCTAGTGTTAAGGTAGCAGTATGTGCTGTTCCACGACGATTAGGATGTTGTATTGTAGCATAAGCGTTTTCATCCTGTTTATAAACAATTACATTACTTATCAGTACAATAAAAAGGACGAAACTTACTGTCAATAACTCTCTACTACTCTTTCTCTGCAGCATAGCTTGATCTGGTTCATTAAAAACTTGCATACTCAACTCTTGCTCTTCATAAATTTTTAATTTTCTAAAAAAACTTAGTGAATTAAATCCAAAATATCTGTTTACAACTTACTGTTCAATCCAAAGAGGATTTTCGGTAGTATTTAAATCATCTATAACAGCTTTATTAATAAGAGCGTCTTTTTTCTTCAAATTGTTGGACGAAATAGACCAATTGCGTAAACAACAACAAACTACGGTAAAAGTAATTATACCGACTAAGAGAACAAGGAGTAAAGCTATAAGAGCAGACAATGCGGGATCAAATGAATCTTCCGATTCTAACGCAAAAGCGGGCACGACGTTTTCAATACCAACGCCTTGATAATAATCTTTTAAATAATCATATTTTCCATCGATGATTTTTAAAACATCAAAAACTGGTATAATTTCTTGTGTGGTTACATCAACAACTAAAATGTACATATCAGACCTACAATAGAAGAAAAATTAGAAGTTTTACAATTAAAGTTTGTTTATACATACCAGTTGGGATTTGTATGACCATTTTTATCTAAATGATCTTTTATTTCGTCAATAATAACCAAATAATTTGTAACATTGCTTAGTTCGGATAAAATTTCATCTTTTTCTTGTAAGACAGTTTTAACAGGGCGCGAGAGTATAATCCGAATTAATTGTCCAGGTTCAAATATCCACACCTTAAATTAAAAGAAAGGTTGAAATAAAAGTCGGTTCAGTAGGTTTTGTTTTTTACGGACAGACAGACAGACAAACATTTTTGAACTAAGAGAGATTCAAAAAGTCGAGAAATTAAATAAAATAATAAGAGTAGTATATTATTGTAAATAGTAAAGTTTGAAAAGGTTACTATTACAGATCAAACGCCAGGATTGTACCAGAGGTGCAAAGCACCTAGAGACGGGCATCTTTAACAATAACTAAATGAAAATTAAAAAAATAATGTCTCCCTTAATAATAATACTAGCCATTTGCAATTTGGCATATATTTTAGACTACCTTCTACTCAAAATTATCAGCTGTCACCCCTGAGGTGAAGATAACAATTAAAAATTAAAAATAAATTCTTAACTTTATCCACCCAATAAAAAACACACATGGAACATTGGAAATGTGTAGTAAGGTTCGAAAGAGACAGAGATATAAGAAAAATGAGGAGTAGGGGAAGTAGGATAGGGATTGGTTTAGAGAAATAGGGAGAGTAGGAATTAGGATAGGGATTGGTTTAGAGAAATCCAGAGTGGTCTGTTACCATAGTTATTATTTTTCAAATGTCAATGTATCACCATAGTTATCATATGTCAATGTCGTCATCTGACACCATATATATCAATGACAGAGTGGGGTTCATCTGGCACCCTACAATAGTCAATGTCATCTGTCACCATATGTCAATTTTATGTGTCATTTCATATGCCAGGTGGAGTTATCTATCAATTTCAGAGATTGATATAGCGAGATGGGGAGTGGGAGTAATCTACCACCATAAAATAAATAAATAATTATTTATATCATCTTTCATTCCATCTGTCATCCGATCTGTCATCAAACATGTCTTTACATCTGTCATGCCATATGTTATCTCATCTCACAGATGAGTTTACATATAGGATGAGTGACAGATAAATAATTATTTATTTATGTATACGTATTTACTATATTATGTCAAATGTTAATCTGTCATCATGGGAGGGAGTTCATGTGTCATGCCATGTCGTTTCATACGTCAGGGGGGTCATCTGTCATCCCGTATGTCATTTGAGGAGGTTAGAAGCCAAGGGATCTAAGTAGAAAAATTTTCAAATCGAGTTAAGAAACTGGAAATAGATTTAACGTTTTACTTGGTAGCAAAGAGATTCAAGTAGATTTTAATCCAAAGCCTTAATAAAAGGCTAACATACCTCATAAATCCTATGTATTTATATGTATAGATGATAAACTTTAAAGTTAATTTCCTCAGAAGTGTTATTCTTCTACTTAGATCTGCCATTTCATCTGTTATATCATCAGTCATTCCATCTGTCATCCGATCTGTCATCAAACCTGTCTTTAAATCTGTCATGCCATATCGCTACCTTGGTGTTACAAGGTTCTATTTGACAAATTTAACATACGGAGATATAGGCAATTGAAGTTTTAAAATCCCATTAGGTAGCATGCAATTAGAACTTTTGTTCGCAAAATAATTTCGACAATTTCAAATTTTTTGTACCAAAACGGCCTTTTTATGGTAATATTATGTGGCATTTAGAACCTTGTTATGTAAAAATATCAGTTTTTTTTTAAATGCAAATGGAACCTTGTAATACCTACTAAGGTAGCGATATGTTATCTCATTTCACGGATGAGTTTATATATAGGATGAATAACAGATTGGTGAGATGACAAAAGAGGTTGACAAATGAGATGACAGATGAAATTGACAGACGAGATTAAATGACAAAGGAGACTGACAGAGAACACATAAAATGAGATGACAGATAAGATTGACAGATGAGATGGAATAACAGATGAGATTGACAGATGAAACTGACAGATGAGATGATATGACATAATATGAGAATGACAGATGATATTCATAGACAGAAGAGGCATAAACAGACAGAGACGGACAGAAAGAAGATAGCGCGCGTTCATGATCTAGTTAAAATAAAAACCATATTGATGATTTTTGGTATGTAGGTCCCTAAAGTGCTTGTCTATAGAATGGAACCCTCAAATTCTTACATACCAAAAATCGTCAAAATGGTTTTTATTCTTTTGAATTTTTAATTGTTAATCTCTACCTCTGGTAAGAACTGATAAATTTGAGGGTCAAAGGGTAATAGACTGATATATGTTACTGCAGTCAGTTATCGCTAAAGGAAGCCGCCTAGCACCGATTCTTAATCATATAACTTTTTCACACTTACAAAAACATTAGTAGATCCTTCTCCTTCTGGTTCGGCAATTTCTTTTGCCTTCACATCTATGATAAAACGATTCTGATTATTTTCAATTAACGAAGTAGCTGTAAACAACTCTCCCTTTTCAGATATGTTAAATGGCGATGGAATTACAGATCCAGAACTTTGATTTGATTCAAATTTATACAAATTGGATGTTTTAATATAGTAAAAGAATGATCCATTAATACCAAGATCTCTATCTGTAGCTGATACATTAATCAAAAATCTGTTTACAGCAGCTAAAGAATTAACAGCAGCGTAATACGTTGTTTTTTCAAATTGAGGCGCATTGTCGTTTACGTCGTTTATTATAATTTTTATTTTAGCGACACTACCGTCAAAAATCGAGTCGTTAGTCAGCACAGCATTCGACTCTTTAACATGAAAGTAAAAATCTGGTTCGGTATTTGCTAAAACGAGCAAATTATATTCGCTTTTTTCTTCTCTATCGAACACTTTGTTTGTGTATAAACTTCCATCTAGTTTGCTCATGTGGAATTCGTTGTTTTCATTTCCAGATATTAAATAGTAATAAATTTTAGTTGAATGTGGATTGGTCGAAATGTGAGCTTTAACTTGTCCCACCAACGTGTTTTTATTCGAATTTTCAGTAATTGAAAATTGGTAAGGTTGTTGAATTCTTGAATTTGGAAATTCGGGTATATTTTCGTTTGTGTTAATTAGTTTTATTGTTAAATAACACAGTTCTTCATGCCAAACGGGAGTTCCATTGTCTCTTGCAACCAAAATTAACTAAAATATATTTTTTAAATTATAAAAGCATAACTAAAGGAAATAAATTACTTGATAATGATCTTGCACCTCACGATCGAGGAAATTCTTTATTTTAAGTTCACCAGTATTGGCATCAATAAAGAACTCATTATTTTCTTGAACGTTGCTTCCGTTGACTTTTAAATGATATGTAATCTTTCCATTACTACCAATATCTTTATCCATAGCAGTAACTGTCATAATAGAATAATTCGCAATAGCAGAATGCTAAAAGATTAAATTAATTCAGGTCGCTTATTACACGATCAACTCTTACTTGAGTAATTTCAACTGTAGTATTTAATACATTTGGTACAATAAAAGTAGGTTTGTGTTGGTTGCTGTTTGTTACAAAAATGTTAACTATTGTTTTATCTGTAAATTTCCCATTTCCTGAATCATCCCTTGCTTCAATTTCCAAAACGTAATTGTTTGTTTTTCCTAGCAGCGACTTATGCGTGAATATCATACCGGTATCAGATCCCAAAAAAAAGTCGCCTAAAATTTTAACACAATAAAATTCCATTAAATAATTGCAATTCAACTCACTGTTATTGTTTCCCGAAATTATTCTATAGTTAATATGACCGTGATTACCTTCATCCAAATCAGTTGCAAAAACTTGTAATATTGGAACTGGTGGATTAAATGCAATGTTTTCACGTACAGTAACGTTGTAAGAGCTCTGATTAAATTTAGGGGCGTTATCGTTTATATCCAAAATTGAAATGTGAACAGGTACAGATACTGAATGCTTTAATCTAACAGGCGCATTATCGTTAGCAACAACTTGAATAACAGTTTCATTTAAAACTTCATGGTCCAAAAAGTTTGAATTTGCAACATAAATTTCACCAGTTTCGGGTGATATTTTGAAATTTTCGCTATATTCTCCTGTTAATCGATAAGTTACTTTTCCATAATCACCAGCATCCAAGTCTTTTGCATAAACTGTAATTATCGGAGTGTCATTAGTTGCGTGTTCGAATACAGTTGCATTGTAAGTAGTTTGAGCAAATTTAGGTATGTTATCGTTAATGTTTAAAATTGTCACGTAAACATTAACAGAAGCATTGAGCTGAGGAATTCCCGAATCGTATGCCACAACTGTGAAATTTAATTTTTTGATTTTTTCATAATCAATTCGCTCTTTTGTTTGCAAGATCCCTACAAATTCAAAATTTAAATTTGCCAAATAAACAGCAATTACACTTTACCTGTGCCATTGTTAATTTTAAAATATTTGCTTTCAGGTACAATATTATAACCGGCTATTGCAGAATCATCATCATAAGCTATATAAGTTGCTACTGTAGTTCCTATAGGAAGTTCTTCTTGTAACTGTAAATAATACTCAGGATTTTCTACAGTCCATGGAGGTTGAAATTTAGGTGGTTGATCATTAATATCCGTTATAGTTATAATAAGATTTCCTGTAAAAAAATAGTAGTTTATTAGGAGTGATAGTACTTTTAATTTTTTTTTACATTTAATTTTTTCTTCAAACGGTGTTCAAACGTTTTAAAACTTTTAAAAACAAAAAATAAAAAATTTTGAAGCGCCATCTCTTGTCAATTACTTGTAGTTCAATTGTCAAATATTTTTTTAAATTAAACTTGTAAAAAAAGCTAATTATTAAAAGTAACGAACAAATTATAAAAGAAAATTTAAAAAACATTAACTTTTTTACATTACAAATGCTTAAAAATATCATTTTATATTACAATTTGTTGTAAATATTTGAGGTTAGAATTTACTTTAACTTCCTAGTAAAAGTGAACTTTTATCTTCTAGTATGTAAAAGTAGAATTTTAAACTTACTTGTTCAGTACCAAAATGTCAACTTTTTGTGACGTTAGAAGAAAAAAATAGAATAAAAGTTAGTAGAAATGTACCTTCTCCTTGTTGTACATGTTGAGCTGTTGTATCGGTCACCAGTACAGTTATATTGATAACTGCTGCAAGATCTCTTTGCAAAACGCTTGAAACAGAAACTTTTCCGGTGTGTTTATCGACAGAGAAAAAGTCTTTAAAACCATCACGATATACAACTTTACCATATTTATCAATTGCTGTAATTGGTTCGGTTGCAGCAAAATTAAGGACGTCCGCTTCCGACGTATTAATATCAGGATCAATTGCAACTAAGGTGTGTACAATTGTACCAATTTTAGCATCTTTCATAATCTAAAATTAAAAACTTTTTTAAAACTACATTCAATTGATGAATCAATTCACCTCGGCTTTTTGAATGGTTGGGACAAAATATGGTGGTTTGTTATTGGTGTTGTTTACATTTATAGTTAAAAGTGTGCTGCCTTGTAAACTAACATCACCTCGATCGGTAGCTTCTACTTCAATATAGTAAGTATTACGACGATCAAAATCTAATTTAGAGGCAACAGTTACAACTCCAGTTTCGCTATTAATTTCAAAATCGTTTAAGGCCCCTTTTTTAAATTGGTAGAGTATTTCACCATTTAAACCAAAGTCTCCATCTTTAGCTTTTAATTTAGTAACGCTTGCACCTATTATGAAATTTAAAAATAAGAAGTCAATGTAAAGATTCTAATATTTACCAATTTCTGCATCTTCTGGTATAGTTGCGAGGTAATTCATTTCATCAAAAGTTGGTGCATAATTATTAATATCAGTTACTGCAATTTGAACATGGGCTGTATCTGTAAACTTGCCATCGTTTGCCTAAAAATATTTATTTAAGAAATTACTCAATAAATGAATAATAAAACAATGGATGTGGGATGTGGCCATACGAGGAACTTTTTTCCGTCCGTTCAGAAAGCTATTTTTACGAGCTTTCAAAATGTGTAAAAATATACAGGGTGTTTCTAAAAAATTTGATATTTTTGTAATTTCCGGTTTAACCGGACGCGTTTTGTTAACCCAAAATAGTGTCAAATAATAGATATTCATGGAATTTATATAGTCCATATTCAAGTTTTCATTTTTATTACAAAAGAAGTTAAAGATTTTTGAAGTTTTGACATTCATAAAATCATAACTCCAAATCCGCTGGGGCGATTTTGATAAAAATATATATTTCGATAGAGAATTACGTTGTCTATAACATATCCACAAAAGAAAAAATATGGTAGAGGAAATTTTGAGAAAACCCATTTTAAAATTTTGGTCTACTGTGGCCCCTTAAAGGTAGGCAATTTTAAAACAATTTTAAAAATCGACTTGGTTAGGACGAAAGCCCTATATTTTGGCTGTACAATGCCGTTTTGAAATTTTTATAATAATTATTACCGGCCAAGTTATAAGGGAAAAACCACAAAATAGGACAATCGTTCTATTCACCACCGGTGGTGAATAGAACCGCTCTGAATAAAAAAATTAAAAATTTTTTTTTTAATTGGGGCTCACATGTACTATGTTGCAATAAAAAAATTATTTTTATTTTTTCGAGTTTAATAGTTTTTTCTTGGAAAAAGGTATAAATAGAGCTTTTGCCTCTACATCAGGGCGCTGTAAAAAATAATTACATACCTGAATTGTAATGGTATACGTGTTCGTTTCGGGAAAATCGTGATAAATAAGAGCTCTATTACTCGTAATTCTAATCTTTCCAGTATCAGGATCTATACTAAACAATCCGTCTGAATTTTCTCCAACAATGGAATAGACTACATGTGAACTTCTATCCAAATCGGTTGCTTGCATTATTAATTCTGGATCAAATTTAAAAGACCCTTCAGGAATATGAATGTTGTAAACTCTTTGACTAAATTTAGGTGCGTTATCGTTATTATCCAACAGCGTTATTTTTAAAGGAGTTATTGTTGTTTGTCCTTTACCATCATCATCGGTGGCCTAAAATCAAAAATTAAAACCCAAATTAATTTCCAAACATTCACTCACCTTGTAAGAAAACGAATACTCTTGAATTGTTTCATAATCTAAACAGTTGTTCACTCCAGGAGTCGGACAATCAGCAACAGTAATAACACCGGTGCGATTGTTAACAACAAATTTTTCAGATCCACTACCAAGTAATTGATACACAATTCCATCTTCACCAAATTTACCACTATCTCTATCAGTAGCAACTATCGTAGTGACATAGGTTCCACCAGTGGCAGTTTCAAAAACTTGGGCGGAATATGAATATTGAGAAAATTGAGGAGCATTATCGTTTGCATCGTTTACAGTAACCGTCAAAGTTGCAGTTGAAGAAAGCTGTGCTTCTGTATAAAGTTCTCTCGCAATTACCAATACAATAAATTTTCTTTGATTAACGTCTTCATAATCCAATGAGTTGTTATTAATTTTTATGACAACCGAACTCGAACCATTAACAATTTTCGGTTCGATTGAAAATACGTGGGAAATATCTTCTAATGTTAATGAGAAAACCGAATTAATGCCCTACAAATTAACGTTATGAAACTTGTCTTGAATTAGTGGTATGACAAGTTACTTACATCATCAGGATCTCTTACAGTCATATCGAGGTTAGGTAAAATAAATCCAATTTCAGTGTCTTCAGAAACTTCTGCATTGTATTCTTTTCGGTTAAATGAGGGAGGTTCGTCATTAACATCTTTAATAGTCACGGGAATTTCAACAGTTGTCATAGTCGATAGATCGTTCCCTTTATTGCCATTAATGATTTCTTTTGCCTTAAAAATGTATTTTTTAATTAAATGTTAGCTCGATTTTTTTCAAACTTACAACAACACCCAAATACACTAATCCTTGAGAATTTGCCACAGCTTCTTTATCTAATGGCTTAGCAGTCCGTATTTCTCCAGAAAGAGGGTCGATTAAAAAGTAATTCATTGGATCTGTAAAGAAAGGTTTTAGTAAAAAATTGTTAAAAAGTTGAAGTTTTTTTACTTTGGACTAATTCGTACGCAATTTTCCTAGGCATTCCTGTATCACCATCTTCTGCATGAACAGTCAAAACTAAGGTGTTAATTGGAGCATTTTCGTTTATATCGGCGTACAAATCGCTAGTGAAAACCGGAGGTGTATTTTGAACGTCGTTTACTTTTACGTTTACTGTAGTTGTGCTGTTGAGTTCACCATCCTACAAAAATGTAAAATTAAATAAAGCAGAAAATTTTGTAATTCTTACAGTGGCTCGTAGTAGAAACTTGTATTCTTGTTGAGTGCGATAGTCTAACTCTTTTATTAAAATCAAACCTCCTTGGTACTTATTTTGGGCGGATTCGATAGTTATTTGAAATATTTGAAATATATCACAAACATTGCTAAAATTATCTAAGTCTTCGCAATTAACTTCTAAGGACTCGCCTGCAATGTCATAATCTATGACGGCGATATTTGAAAATACTGTTGAATCGACTGGTGCATCTTCGTTTATAGTAAAAACGTATGGCACCTACAAGTAAACTTTTAAATACGGCTCTTCTGATTTTACACTCCGTCCACCGAACAGTGGCAGCTAAGCCACTCCCCATAAATTTCTGTCAAATAAGATTGAAGCATGTCAATTCTTGTGTTAACCAATAGAAAAATTCTATTCGAATATCGCGAACTTTTTTTAGGAATGGCTTAGCTGCATCTGTTCGGTGGACAGAGATTAATAATTCTTACATTTTGAAAGACAGGTGCGTTATCATTTTCATCTAAAATTATAACAGTAACAGGCACTGTAACTATATTATTTTTTCCTACCGGAGCCCCATCCACTACATCTTCGATAGTAACAAAAAAATTTAAAGTGTCATTTACCTGTAAAGTAAAACAAATTACACAAAGCGTTTATTTAAATGTTTTTTTTCTACTTCGCGATCAAGAGGTTTAACAACCGTAACTTCGCCACTATTTGAATTTACTTCTAACAAATCGGTTCCTGTGAGACCATAAAATACTTCGCTATTTTCTGGATCGGTTCCTTCCAAAGTGAAAATTACATGTCCAACTGGCGTACTCTCTGATAAGACTAAATTATTCATATCTTTTGTAAAAACTGGAGGTAAATTTGTACTCCATACTAAAAAATAAAACGATTTTAAAACTCTTCGCGTGTGTTAATGGTAGATGCGGGTAGATGAGACAAAAGAGCTATCAAAAATTCTTAATACATTTTTAATTTCCAACAGGAAATAAAAGATATTAATTTCTTGTGTGTAATGAAAAGCACAAATGCAAAAAGGACAAAATTACTATTTAATTGCTATCTCTTTCCGAATTATGCGCAACATGAAAGTTTAATTCATATTTACCTTCTGCGAATAATGTTGTAAGTAATAGAAGATGTAACAAAGAACGCCAATTAAATTCCATGTTCTGCAATAAAAAGTTTATTTTTTAATTTGAAATCGAATTTTCTTAAGCTTTGATGAATAAAACGCGATTAAAGATGATTTCTTGGTGTATCATGAAATTATACAATTTTAATCCTCGGAACTGAAAGGGATAAGGGTATAACGCACATTTAAATTGCAATGACAATTCTTTTTAAAAATAAATAATATAAAACCTTTAAAAGTACTTAAAATTAACGTTTTTTCATTCAAACTTATTAAGGTGTGACTAATTAATTAATAATAGAGGCAACGCATGTTTTAAATCGTCGAAACTAAATTATGCGCATCTATAACATTAAACAGTTTAAAAAAACATTGACATTCAAAATTTTACTTTCCTTTAAAATTAAATAATTATTATGAATAAATCTATACTTTTTGGCAAAAAAAATTTATTAGTTAGAAAGCGTGCATAATTTAACATATTACTATTATTGTATGTTACTATTGAATTTGGTGGTTTTATAATAATGCAAATTCGAATAGGATACTGCAAAATTTCAAAAAAATAATTACAATAAATTAACAGAGAAAAGTTTTTTAGTTTATTGATGTCTTCAAATCAATCTAATGTAACTAATAAGAAACATGGTACCTACGTTGCACAATTGAGTCCTTAATATCGGAATTATTTCGTTAATTTAATAAATGAGGTACAAATTGGAGTACCACAAGAGCCCATTTTAGGTTCCGTTTTATTTTTTATAATATACGTAAACGAACTTTTATTCTTCACAAGACACGTTAAGTCATCGTTCCCGTTTGCAATCGTAAAAACGTATTAGGAAGTTGGACTCTTGTCCAAGAGTCTAATATCCAACTAATTCATCATAATAGAGGAGTCATGGACGATACCATGGGTGATAGTTAAGAATCATAAGAAGGAACATGTCGTAGGTCTACCAATAAGAAGAGAATACATCGAGAGATTAAGTTCTCCCTTGTAACATAACCGTAAACAGATAGATAAACGAATGATGAATGCTGAAAGCTGGTTGCAGAAACCAAAATTACTTAAATTTACAATGCGAAAATATGAATAGCATATTGCACTAAGCTGATGCCTTTTCGATACTCTCAAGAGCTAAATTTTCCAAGAGGTGTATTCAACAATAGCAATGGCCGCATTCAGAAAACAGAACAGTTCCGAACATCTTACTAATCGCCCATACTCTCTCTCTCTATCTATCTATAGTTTGACGAAGATATGAGAAGAGATCCGAGAAGTATGCCATTCAGCTTTTGATCACATCCTGATCACTCAACTGTTCGATAGTCTGAATACGCTAAATGACAGTGAAGTAGTCAAGTAGTACGATTTTCCATATTTTCCCAATTTTTACTATGTATCATAACTATTACCGAGACCGACCGAGCCATCAATAAAGGCGTATTTATCAACAGACGCATGAGTTGCAAACTGGTAGCTTCTAACATTAGACCCCAAAAAGACTTCACTATAAAAAAAATGTTAATATACTAAAACATTTAAGTACTTTGAAAAATCGATGTATCTTGTATACAGGGTGATTCTCTATCAACGTCGGAAAATTTCAGAGATGATAGAATAAGCCAATACAATACTCCGGTCTCTGGGGAGTTCTCTGACGCTTCATAGTCCACCTCAACCGAACCGTCCATGAGCGAGATATCAAATTTTTCTTCTAATATTTAATGTGAAATAATTAGAGCGACTCGTTGTGAAGTTTTCATTCAATTCGATAGAATAGTTTTTTAAATATTAGCAAAAAACTTAATTTCACCCCTAAGTTTTAAAAGAGAATTACGGGGTTACAAAGCGTCTGCGGTCCCCAATACCATATAACAAAAAATGATTGTATTGGCTTATTCTATCATCCCTGAAATTTTTTGAAGTTAATACAGAATCGCCCTGTAGATTATGTTCACAAGAAAAAAAATGTATATTTAATTTGTCAGTTATAATATAATAAGACCTCATTTTTCCTCATAGGTAAATTTATTGAGACCTTTTTGAACATTATTAATCTGAAAAAAACTCGAGCGCGCAGCGCGTGGGCTTTTCTCTTCGATTAATAATGCTCAAAAGGATCGAAATAAATTACCTTAAGCATTTTGGCACTTGAGTGCAAATGCCAATCTTTTGTAAATTGAAAAATGAGGTCGAATTATATTCGATAAGACAATTTTTTTTAAATAAAGAAAGACGATTTAATTCCGATGCAGTAACAAGGTGCAGTGCATTTGTCGCTGGAAAAATGAGGTCTAGACCTTTTATCAGGCATTGGTAACGCGATTATGTACAAAAAAAATTGTCATAGGTTATATCCCGAGAGCTATGAATTTAATCGAGTAAATTAAGGATAGCTTTTTTTTGTAAAATTTTGCTTAGAAAATGTTTGAGACTTTATAATAAGGAAAATGCCCGAGACCGCTAGCTCGAGGGCGTTTACCGCAAATTATTAAGTCGAAAACATTTGCTAAAATGAAAAATTTTACTAAAAATTAGCTGCCTGTAATTTACTTGATTGAATTCATAGTGGATCACTATATCATAGTGGTCAGGGCTAGGCAGTCTCAAAATACATGTATTTGAAATACAGTATTTGAAATACATTTGTATTTTGTATTTAGTATTTTAAAGATTTTTCATGAAGTATTTAGTATTTTGTATTTGAAATACAAAATATTTGATGATTTTGTATTTCAAATACATATCGTGAAATTCATGTGCGCGTCAAAGATCATTTTTTTGGCAATTTTAGATGAAAAATTTTATAAAATTAAAAAAACAGAAAAAGATGACAATAAAATAAAATAGAAGCTAATTTACAGTCCGAAAGTTTGATTGCTTATTGAAGCATTTCTAGAGGAATAAATCTTGTTAAATTTATTCAAAAATCGTATAAATACGCAAGCGCGCATATAAATGTATTTTGTATTTGAAATACTGTATTTTGTATTTGAAATACTGTATTTTGTATTTGAAATACTGTATTTTGTATTTGAAATACTGTATTTTGTATTTGAAATACTGTATTTTGTATTTGAAATACTGTATTTTGTATTTGAAATACTGTATTTTGTATTTGAAATACTGTATTTTGTATTTGAAATACTGTAATTTGTATTTAGGTTGAAAGTATTTTGTATTTCAAATACTGTGTTTCGAGTATTTTGTATTTGAAATACACTAATAGATGTATTTTGCCCAGCCCTGGCCATGGTGGATATTAACACTATGATAACGACCGAATTTTGTGGTACCTTCAAAGTCGTTATAACCGGTTTTGACTGTATTGAAAAATTATTAAAAATTTTTTTTTTATTACTGGAGAAATAAGCGACCCTGGACATTCAACGTCTTTTAAACTCTTTCAAATGCTAATACCACCGCGCTGTGTTTATGAGCATGGAGCATCGTGATGAGGGTATGGATTACAATACATACTTTAAAATTTCAGGTAAAACCTTCAAACTACTTTACCTGAACTTATACATTATACTATTTGAAAAGTAATATCAAAAATGTTTTTAAAGTAAGGGGGTTTAAAAGCAAGAAAAACTCCTTGGATTGGATAAAACTGCCTGAGAAATCAAAAATAGAGACACTTTTTCTCTTCTGAACTAAATCCCTGGTGAACTGTATTTTTTCCCACAAGTGAGAAAAAAAAATTCTTTGGCGTGAGGTGTTGACTGTATAACAAATTGATGACTTGAAAATAAAATATTTTAGTAGTCCATAGCTGCATTTTTATTTTAAGGGCCTCAAATATTTAGCGCCTGGTCGCCTGGGGTTTCAGACTACTTAAAGCTTTGGTTTCCTAGGATAGCGATACCGTCAAATAGCGTCCGTTGCGTCCGTAATATGACGGTGGTGACGTCACGTAGCGGTGAAGTCGAAAATATCCCTAAAAGCGGTGAGAGAGCACCGCTATCTAGGAAACCATGCACATTTAAATATATGGAGACGCTTTTTGTGACGTCATTGGCCGTTATATTACGGCCGCTATTAGACGGCACCGCTTTCCTAGGAAACCCAAACTTAAGTCCGTCACTGTCACCAAAAACGGTCGGTATCAAGCACGGGTGTCAAGAAATAGGTATAAAACACAAGAACAAGGATTAACTGGAGCATTCCATTAATTTCAATTTTTGAATTAAAAGGATGCCAAAAGTTGTTAGGTTCTCGATCATGAAATAAAACTATAAATAAACTCAACCCTAAACAGCTGGAAATTATTCAATTACAGCTAAAAAAATGCATGTGGATTATTGTAACTCACAGACTAGATAAATAAAAGTCTGGGTTGTAACTTAACAAATAATAATTGCAAATTTAACAACATTGAAAAAACACAATAACATTTTTGAATCTTTTTCCAGCTACCTACCTACACCTAGCTACTGTAAATTCTTGCAAGTTAATTTTAAGGGAAGGCCATCAACTCCATTTATCATAATAAAACAGGAAATCGAAATACAAAAAGTTCAAAATATACCTACATAATGCAATATTTCTTATCTAATAAACAACTTGTAATTTAATTAATTACCTTAACGCTCAACCTCAACAATTAAAAGAAATTAGGTGTAGGTAGCCCTTAAGTTAAAAGTAATTTAACAAGGTCGTAATGAACTTTGTGGCAATTTTTTTGGAATGTAATATTTCAACTTTTTAAAATTTGTTTAAATAATTATCATATAGTAAATAGAATAAGCACAAAGATTTACATAACACATTCTCACAAGAAGTATGATTGTACTTCTTACCTTATTTTTGTAGGAAATGTCAAAACTTGTTACAAAACTTTTCTTACAAGAAGTACCACTCGAGATGAACAATAAATTCACTTTTATCTAACTAATACATTATTTAAAATACTAACACACACAAAATATCCAATTTGCATGTTTTTAATATTTAATAATTTAGAAAATACATTAAAGAACCGAACGAACCTCAGCAGTTAATTTAAAACATTACAGCTACTGCAGAGCAAAACTACTCCCAAGTAAAAGTAACGGTACGGTGGGAGTTGGTATTTCATAACTTTTAATGCAGATTTTAATTTTAACGCACATGCTTTCTTGCATCTTCAAGAATTACAAATTTTTTTTTATGTAATAATGCACATTATTAAAGATTAGGAAAAGTTATAAAAATTTTCTAAATTTAATTTTTTAATATTTTCTAAAAAACCTTGAACCTCCTTCAGAGGCTCTCTTAAAATTCCTTCGCCAACTATTGTTAACAATAACAATGGAATGGAATAGGCTACGTAATAAATTATCAGATTATTGTGTGAATAAAAATGTAGGTTTATTATACATCGATTGTTTCAAGAAATGGTTCAGTGGATTAATTAAATTATATCACACATGGACATCATCATTTAATCGTCATATTTAACACCATCTAAAAGTGTTCCTTACACACGATTTAACGCTTAATTACTTTTATTGTTCGCGTATTACATACTTTCAAAGATTGCTTCTTCAATATCAAAGAAACATTTGGAATGAAATAAGTTGCTCCCTCAAGCTCATAGAAAGGATTGGAAGACAAACGAAATTATTGTATTTTGAAAAATTTCAAACTTCCTAAGAAAATGAAATCAGCAATATTACGCATATCTTTCATACAATTCACATTCTTGCTACAATAATTTATTTGCTATCTTCAAAAATACTTGTTCTTACAAAAAGATTTAAGGATTAAATTTTTTTGGATGTGAAATTTAGGTTAATTAATAAAAATGCAAAAAAACAGACTAAAATCTTTTTACGCAAACTTATAAACAAATAGGACCATCACAGATTATTAGTTTTTAATTAAGAGCAACGTAACACTTATTTGAAGGATATTTAGGTAAATTTAATTCATATTTTTCTGCCAGTTGTGGTGGTACAAAACGTCCTCCTAAATAGTGCTGAACTCCAATCATTGATTTAGCACATAACTTCGGAGCTGTTAACGAAATAAGCATTTTAGGCTTAATACCACCTTCTTCGCCCTCGCCTTTTTCAACATCCCAACCGCTCGGAATATCGATACTAAAATAAAACGTTTTTAAAAAACTAAACAAAAAGACCTGACTTTCTTTACCTCACAATTGGTATTTTAGTTTCCATCATCATGTTAATAACAGCAACAAAATTAGGTCTAACTGGTGGTCTAAAACTAAATCCAAATAGGGCATCCACAATTAATCCGTACCTATTTTCAATTTGTGTATTCTCTGGTAAATCTAATAGTACATTGACATTCATTAATTCACACTGATGAGTTAAATTTTTATATAAAGTATTATCAGGACGTTTGGGATAATAAACGTCTACTTCATAATCAAATAGTTTCAAGTGTCTCGCACATACTAAACCATCCCCGCCATTATTTCCTGGTCCACAGCACACTAAAATCGGTTTGTTGGAAATTAGGTTCTGTGGATAAACTTCGGCTATTGCAGAAGCACAACTCAAGCCTGCAAGTTCCATCAACTGATCAACACTAAATTTACATTCATTGAATAATTCCAAATCGATGTTAGTAGCTTCTTGTTGAGATAAGTACTTAACCATTGCTTTTGTTTCTTTGCCACTGTGTACTAATCGTAAAATAATCTACGGAAGACTTAAATAATTTATCGAAGTAGTCAACTTGTAAAAAGCTAGTTGTGTAACTAAACTTACAGAATTAATATTAAAATTGACTTTGTTCAGTAGTTTTTTATACATTTACTGTATTTTTTACCAGTTACCACATCCATAAAATGTTTTTGTTTTTTACTTAACCTATAAAACCACTTTCATAACAAAATAACAAACAAGTGGAAAGCAGGGGCGGACCACAAGTTGAACAAAATAATTGCAGTGGCGTAGCACAAAATTTTTAACTTTTTTTTAAATACAGATTTTAAGCTTCTGTACCTACTTAATAAATATTAAATTGTTAATTAAACCGATTAAACACATTCAAAAGCAGTTTCTATTATGCCTACGTAGGAACACGTAGGCATAGGAAGCAAATTATTTTAATTTAAAATAAAAACTGAAATCCAAGTGATCTCATAAAATGATTAAAAATTGTTTTACACATTGAATTGGTTGTTTATAGTTTTGTTTCAATTTTATCCACATTTTTCTTCAAGTTAAACCCAAATAATTGAATATTTAATCAAACTTGAAATTCTGAAATTACAGTATTTTATATTGATAATGTCTTGTACAATAGTACAATCCTGTGAACCGTTTTTTCAAAAAACCTTTAAATTAGGGCTTGGTAAAAATAAAACACCTGAGTAAGGTTTATATTTAAATAAATAATTTGTAGTTTTAATCAATTTCTGTTGCAGACAAACTGATTGCAACAACACTGTAGCATATGATGACAACCAAATTTGCAAAATTAAACCAATTTCGATTGGTAGTCAAACAGCAGCAAAAAGCATTATGAGCACTGAAAGGCTGTTACAAATTTTAGAAAAATTAAGAGAGCCACTTGCTGATTATCAACAAAAACGAGGTCTTGCAAAATCAGCGTATGTAACCGTTTTTTCAATACAATCACATTTTAAACAGCTTAATTTTAGGCACTATGGATTTCTAGTATTAATTTGTTCTATGTGCCAACATTCTTATAGCGCTGTTATAACTATAATGGCAATATTATACAATTTGCTCCCTTTATTAGAAGGGTTTGTATATCTTGGAAGATTCGTGCTAGACACTACGATCGACATATGTAAAACTAAAGATACGATAGATAAAATTAGTAGAACCATCCTATTTGTTGCACAATTAATCATCATATCGTTTTTAACTATGCTCATATGTGGCTTCATACTGTTACCAGTATGGTACTTATTTAGTCAAATTGTTGGAAAAGTATATGGTATGCTTCTAACATCTCAAGGTTGATGTGTAATTTCTAATAAATAATAAATGAACGATTTTTTAATTGATTTGTTAAACTAAATGTCTTATTCATTTATTATAAACATAATATATAAAATAAAAACATTATTTCGATTTTTTTAGTTTCATTTTTGTATCATTCTTTTTCTCACCACCCTTTTTTTGTGCAATTTCTTTTTTATTTATACTTTCTTTAGCTTTGTTCTTCTGCATTAATTTCTTTTTCCTCCTTTCCCTTTTCTTGTCAGTACTAGTTCGTTCGGCTTTGCCTAATAAATTAATCATTATAAAAAGTAATATTACTTGCCAAAAAACTTACCAATAATAACGCCTTTTGTTTTCTTTTTAACTTCTTCAGGTGCTAAAAGAGCAGCATCACTAGTTGCAACAGGTGCAACTTCTTCCATATTAATTGCGGGCAAATTACTTATAATTTTAAGTTCTGGTATTGCTGGTCTAGGAGTGAAATGATAATTTGTCATTGCATCAAGCTGTTTGAATAGATTATGCTGCATGATTCGTAATTCATTAAATAGTGGTGGTTCTTCTTCGGGTTTATCAGGATCAATATTTAAAGCCTGTTTTTGCTGCATATATTCTTTTTCATAAACTTGCGCTAATGACTCTTTACTTTTCTCTTGGTTTAAAGTGAGCTTCTTTTTAAACTCCAATGGTGTGTCAATTGGTTTTTCTTTACGTATTACGTCGTCGTAAGCCTTATCCTTAATTCTTTGCCTTATTATATCTTCTAGTTTCTTATTTGTTTGTTCAGTTATAACTGGAGCTGTAATAAACAATTAAACAAACTTTTTACTTAATTAAAAAGAAATAATATACCTGGTCTAGAAGTAAGATCAAATTGTAATACTTCTTCTAAAGCAGAATTTATAGGTCGATCTTCTCCCTTTACTTCTCCTTTCATATGCCAAGCCTTTTCACCAACAGCAGCCTCTTCTAAGATTTTCATTTTTCTTTGGCGCCTTTCTTCAATTACTTCTAACGTTGACTTTTGCGTTTGATTTTGATGTTGTTCACTAAGAAACTTATTTCGACGTTCATGAAAGTTTTTATCCTCATTACTTAATTCCGTATCATCATATTTTCTTTTATTACTACTCGATTCGACATCTTGATCTTTTTGCTTAAAGAAATCTTTAAATCTAGGATATTTTTCCTTATTCATTGCTGGACCATCATTTTCCTCACCCTCTTCATTATCAGAATAACCTTCAAATAAATCAACGCCATTATCAGACTCAGAATCATCCATATTTGATTTATTTTTATCCATTTTCTTTTCTTCAGATAATAAATAATCGTTCATTTCATTTAATTGAAAAAATTCATCATCAACGACTGAGGGTTTGAACTTTTTAATTTGGAAGTCATCAAAATCCTTATTTTCTAAATGATCCGACTTTGGTCGAACGATCCGTAAGTCATACGAATCTGCATCTAAATCTTTATCATTTAAATCTTTATCGTTAAAATCTTCATCATCTTCATCTGAATCTTTATCATCTTCATCCTTCTCATCTTCATCTTTATCAACTTCATCTACATCTTTAAAAATATCACTTCCATCTTCACTATTAAACTCTTCATCTTCAGAATTTTTATCACTTAAATCATCATCTAAATACTTTTCTTTCAAGTCATTTTCAACAGAAAATTCACTTAGATCATCAGATTCTTGATCTTGAAAAGTATCTTCATCACTAGCACCAACTTCATTTGCTTCTATGTTTGATACTTTACTACTACTTTGTTCAACTGATAGATCTTTGTCTAAAGTAGATTCCTCTCTCTTCTGAATTCCTAATTTATCTTCGATTTCTTTAAAAACTAATTTATTTTTTAACGAAGCTAACCTATTGACATCAACCAATAATCTAGCAAAGCAATCGTTGTTCAATAATTCTACTTGTTGCCATATTTGTTCTAAATCAAATCCGTCTACGTGCAACTGCGATAAAGCATTTGTTTTTCCAACTTTAGGTTCTTCTTTCTTGACAAAATCATACGTTTGCTTTGTAAATGCACGTAAATTATTTACGTCTTCTTCATTTTCACTATAAAATGGTTTAAATAAATTAACTGAATACATTATTTTAAATACGAACCTTCTTAATGTTTTATTCTTTTTAAATAACTGATTAAACGTTTGTGTAATTTGTTTTAAACCTTCTTCCATTTCATTAAATTTTTGAAAATATTTAACATTTATAAGTGATTTATAAAAAATCCTATCACATTAAACAAGATTTTGAATGAGGTAAATATATTAAGTAAGGTTATGTTATCCACCACGTTTTAACACTAACACAAATTGTCAGTAGATGTCGCTTTTTATTCTCAAATTATTTACAGGTTTCAGGCAAAAATCCGATCCGTTTTATGGACCTCGCAAACAACCAACGCAAATTTAAATTTTAGTAATTAAAAAAGAAGTTGTACAGAACATATTTATTATTTATTAATTAAACATTAATACAAAAAATCATTAACGTTTTCCTCCAACTCTTGGGGCAGCTTTTTGAGTAACTTTAGTAGCTTTCGATTTCTGTACAGGTTTAGCTTTAGCAGGAGCGGTCACCTTCTTTGCATCCTTCTTGGCTTTTTTCTGTTCTTTTGCAGCACTAAAAAAGAAACAAATTCAATAATAAATAATCACACTTGTTACTTTACATACCGTATAGCTTGTTCACGTTGAGCTTTACGAACTTCAGGCCTTTGATTACGTTTAGCCATAATGTCATTCAAAGAAGCACCTACAATAGCACGTTGGAATTTTTGAGTTCTACGAGTACGTTTTTTGGTTGCTTCTTCCTCCTGTCCTTTTTTATGTTTTCGCCTAAAAGTTATAAATAAAATAAGATTCTACTAATAGAACATACAAACACATACCTATAAAGCACAGTCCATGTAACTTTACGAGGATTCCTCCTCATTAAATGTGCAGACTCACATTTCGAGTTTAAGAATGTAAATGTCTAAAACGATAAACATGTACAATGAGGTTATAAAACTTTTACAAACCAATCGTACGTATACATACAATATTATGTTTTTAATTAATTAATTTTTTATTTAGTAACTCTTCGCTTTATTTTTTTAGAATATACAGATATAATTACCTTGCCATCTATTTTGACCATGGTCTTTCCATGGCCAGGATAAATTTTATATCCACTGTAAACACAGAGTCCGATCCTAAAATAAAGACAAATATAAATGAAACATACCACATTTAATAACAATTAATAGTAATATCGAATTAAAAACGAAGGATGATTTAAAATAAATAAAATAAACTCACTTCATGATGTTTGATGATATCCGTACAAAACTAGTAAGAAAATTCGACAAACGCGCAGTGGTGCCAACGGTACCAACCGACCAGGAAAAAGTACTAAATATTTTTGAAATATTGTAATTTTAAATTTCTTGTAAAGATTCTTTCAATTTCATTTATTAATTCAATTATTGTGATAAATAATAAATACTATAATTTAAATTTGAATATCAAATATAATATACATAATTATAAATAAATAGTCTTTTAATATACAGGACGCTACACAAGATTTGGGTGTGACGATGAATTTAAGCCTTGGTAATCAGGGTTGGGGTAACACCAACCATGAGATACTGTAAGCTCTGATGAATCTTGATCAGTATTCCACACTGCTGATGATGATTTAACCAATTTTCTTTCACGTTGACTATTGTAGCCTTCTCGATCTACCAGTGAAATGTCGTCGCTCTTATTTGAGGATTTAGAATTCCATTCAGAAGCGATCACTTGAAGTGGTTGTAAAAACTGCACACTTTGCTTTACCCTCAGTAATTCTAAATTACACATATTTTCAACTTCCAACAGTCTGCGTTTATAATTGTTAATCGAAATTTGACGTTTCAGCTGAGCACGCTTATCGGCATGAGCTTTAAATAGTGCTTCTTCAAATTCACTAATTTTTGATTGATATTCTGAATTACTCATAGCACATACGTATGTATTACTATTATTATCAGTATCTTGGTAAGTTTCAGTTTCGGTAACAGATACAACTGGCTCTACTATAGCAACTTGTGTTGCTCCATAATTGGATTGCTGCATGGGTTGCATTACCTGTACTTCCTCCAATTCTTTTCTCCATAACTCTTTTTCTTCAGAAAGCTGTTTTTTGAGTGCAATCATTGTTTCGTTTAAATTTTTAAATCGTTCTTGAAATTGTAATTTATGATCTTCCAGACGTTTTTGAATATCATTTAGATTATCGTCTTCTTCTTCTTCCTCTTCACATTCTTGACAATGACATTCGTTTTGTTCAAAACTGGTGTCTTCATCTCTTTTATTGTTCACATTTTCCTTGGATTCATCAGATTCATAAAAAATATCTGTAGAACTCGAATGCGCTAAATTTTTAAATTTCTTATCGTCAGAAGAAAAATTTGGATATTCATTCAAGTTGCTGAATAGACCATCGTCCATTGTAAAAGATTTGAAATTGATGGCTACTTTTTGATGTAATAAAAATAAATTGTTTTATAAAAACTTGGACATAGCATTCTACATTTAAAACTGAAAATTATTTTTTAAGGGACGCCACTGGTTATTACCTTGAAAACAGCAAACACACTGTAACGCACAACGCACATAACCTCAATTATTTGTTGTGATTTAAACAGTTTATAAGTTTTTTTATTGTGTTTAGAATGTTAGCATTACAAGAATACGGTAGTAGCGATGAAGAAACAGATAAAAAACCCATTGCAAGTCAAACTGACGAAGATTTACCTCATTTGAAACCGTTAGATACAGAAAACTCGGCGTATTCTGTTCAAAATACACTTCAAGTGTGCGCTGCGCCTTTAGTCGTTTCAACTGTAAGTAGACGAATTTCATATGAAATAGATACTTACGTGTATTTTTAGGGGAAAGAAGCATGTGTACAACATATAGATCCAACTGCAACGGAAGTTATGCATAACCCTAAATATGAGGAATTATTCGCACCTGTTGTAGGACCTGAAAATCCATTTAGAACACAACAAATGCAAGCTGATCGAAACATGTTATCTGGTTATGTAGAACCAGCATATATAAGCGAATTTCAGTTTGAAAATCAAAGGAGAACATTTAACAGTTTCGGCTACGCATTAGATCCGACCGTCGGTGGAAATGTCGATGGAGATAAAATTGTCGGTTCTTCAGAATTAGCAGAGGAAGCTAATTGTAAAACTGTATTTGAAAGCACAAAATTAAGACCCGCCGATAAAAGAAAACGTAAAAAAAATGACGACCCAAGCGATGTCGAGGGTTTTTTAGGACCTTGGGGTGGTTACGAGAACGAACAAAGGGTTATGAAACCAAGTGAAGAAGAAGCTGCTGAGTTGGAAGAGTTGGTTTCAAAACGAAATAAGAAAGGAAAGGTGACCGAAGAGAAGCCTGTCGAAGAGAAAACTACTTTACATAGTAAGATGTACATAATTTATTTTTTATGTGTTAATCTGTGTTTTTAGTTCAAGATGCTGTTGACTATCAAGGTCGATCTTACTTGCATCCACCACAAGATGTTGGGGTCAATTTAAAATCAGAAAACCCTCCAGAACGCTGCTTTTTACCCAAAGCACATATTCATACTTGGTCTGGACATACAAAAGGAGTTGCAGCAATACGATGGTTTCCTCGTACAGCTCATTTGTTATTATCTGCTAGCATGGATTGCAGAATAAAAGTGAGTTGTTTGCTTTATCATTAAAAAATAATACTAAATAATATTGTTACAGTTGTGGGAAGTATATAACGAAAGAAGATTGCTTCGAACATACTTTGGTCATAGACAAGCTGTTAGAGATATAAATTTCAATAATTCGGGGAAATTGTTTTTGTCAGCTGGTAAGTTATTTTAAGAAAACTAATTACAAAGTGTAATGGTAATTTTTAGGATATGATCGTTATATTAAATTATGGGACACCGAAACAGGTCAAGTATTTTCAAGATTTACAAGTAGAAAAATTCCGTATTGTGTTAAATTCAATCCAGATAGAAATAAACAGCACTTGTTTGTAGCAGGAACTTCTGATAAAAAGATTATATGTGTAAGTATAACTATTAAAAATGTTATAGTACACAAATGTTGTTTATTTTACAAATTTCCATTTTCTAGTGGGACACTCGATCCGGGGATATAGTACAAGAATACGACCGTCATTTGGGTGCTGTAAATTCAATTACATTTGTAGATGATAATAGACGATTTGTTACGACATCTGATGATAAAAGTTTACGTGTTTGGGAATGGTAAGATCTTTGAAACTGTAGATTTGATATACCTAAATTATTTAATTTTAGGGATATTCCTGTAGATATGAAATACATAGCAGATCCAACAATGCATTCAATGCCTTCAGTAACACCTGCTCCAAATGGCAAATGGTTGGCTTGTCAAAGCATGGACAATAAAATTGTAATATTTTCAGCGCTGAATCGTTTTAAAATGAATAGAAAGAAGACGTTTTCTGGTCATATGGTTGCAGGATATGCTTGTTCGTTAGATTTTTCACCTGATATGAGCTATTTAGTATCAGGTGATGCCGATGGTAAATGTTATGTTTGGGATTGGAAAACTACAAAATTATATAAGAAGTGGAAGGCTCATGATAATGTTTGTATAAGCACATTATGGCATCCACACGAATCAAGTAAATTGGTTACAGCAGGATGGGACGGTCTTATAAAATATTGGGACTAAATTTTTATAATTTTATGAATAATTGTAAATATATTTTTAAGCACGCCAAATATATTTTGTTTTACTATTTGACTCATTTTCATTAAAATGCAATGATTCCTAAATTTCTAGACACTAGTACAGTAGAAATAACATTTAAAAGGAAAATTGCGAAGTTACTGAAAACTTGAGCATTCTAATCAAATATATGTTTTTCACTTCTTCCAATCCAAGAAAAATTTGTTATAATCGAGAAAAAAATAATTTTTTTTATTAAAGTTCTCGACGTTTTGAGTCGAGATCAAAGATGCCAAAAATCTAAAAAAAAATTTTTCGATGTTTTAAACTGAAATGTCTGTCTGTAATTCTGAGGAGGAAAAACTACTGAACCGATTTTGATGAAATTTGATTTACCTACTTTAAAACTATTTCATTGGCAAACTAAGCTTTTATAAGAAATCTATACAGGGTATCCAAAAATAAGCTGTTATTTTGGGTGCATATTTGTAAATTTGGGCCAAATTCAATTTTACTTGGCTATAAGATAGTTCATCTGAGCCCCAATTGAAAAAAAAAATTTTTAATTTTTTTATTCAAAACGGCGGCCAATAGAACGATTGCCAAATTTTGTGGTTTTCCCCTTATAACTTGGCCGGTAGAGTTGGGCAAGATACTTATAAAATGTATCTTTGATACAAGATACATGATAATTTAGTTTCAGTATCTTTGATACAAGATACAAAATACTTTCACCTCAAGTATCATAGATACAAGATACAAAAGTATCGAAGATACATGTATCATTGATACTGCCCAACTCTGTTGGCCGGTAATTATTATAATAAAAATTTCAAAACGGCATTGTACAGCCAAAATAAATATAGGGCTTTCGTTCTAAACAAGTCGATTTTCAAAATTGCCTACCTTTAAGGGGCCAAATTAGGTCAAAATTTTGAAATGGATTTTCTCAAAATTTCCTCTGCCATATTTTCTCTTTTTTGGATATGTTACAGACAACGCAATTCTCTAGGGAAATATGAATTTTTATAAAAATCTCTCGAGCCGTTTTCGAATAATAATTTTTTGAATGTCAAAACTTCAAAAATCTTTAATTTCTTTTGTAATAGAAATGAAAACTTGAAAATGGATATACATATTTAACAATCCCATGAATATCTATTATTTGACACTATTTTCGGTTAACAAAACGCTTCCGGTTAAACCGGAAATTACAAAAATATCAAGATTTTTAGAAACACCCTGTGTATTTTTAAATATTTTAAAAGCTCGTGAAATTAGCTATTACACAATACTAAACACTTTATATTTTGACTTCCGGTTTAACCGGAAATGGGATCAAATTTCTTAATTTAAATAGAACATCCTGTATATTTTTAAATATTTTAAAAGGTACTCGTACAATTAGCTTTCTGAAGATATGTAATAATGTATATTTTGAACTTCAATTTATGCCAAAATTATAAAAAAATATAATTTTTGAAACAGTTTATACCTAAAAATTCAACTTACACCCAGAAGTCCCAGGTTTTTAAGAATTAAGTCCCGAGTTGTAGAAGTTGAGCTTAAGGGAGAAAATAGGGTAGTTTGTAATTTCTCTTTTACAGTGATTTTAATATTATTTCTACCATACTATGAATATTTAATGGAATTGAGGTAAAAACTCTTAGAAATTCACAAGAAATTATTAAATCAATAACATATTTTTTGAAAGTATCTACTCGGCTTAGCAACGGTTATTTATTGTCAGATAAGTCACTAATTGACAATTTAATTGAAAAGAAAATGGATTTATCAGAAAGTACAACTGAGTAATCGAAAACTTGGTATACTAAACGTAATAAGTAATTAATTTTGAAACAATTTTTAGATGGGCAAAATTTGGAAAAATAAAAGAGACTTCTTTAGTTGGCAAAGACTACATCGCAATTGGAAGTGGATGTCATATACTTTTTATTAATATAATTTCTAAAGCACAATATTTATACCATGCTGATGGAAAAGGTAGTGAACAAGGTGAAGGTGTTAGTACAATTACCGGACATAAAAGTCAAACTTTTTTTGCTTTTGCCGAAAAATGTTCTTCTCCAAAAGTATTCATTAAACATTGCCCAACTTTTGAGTTAATATGTATTTTAGGTGATTATAATATTGTTATCTCCTGGCTTAATTTACTTATTGAAGCTTTTAGCTAAAAAAACAACCGAAGACTACACCGCTCTTGCATTTTCTGAAGGAGAGTTTATAGTGACTTTGAATACTTCGCCATCATTTGAATTTATTGTTTGGAATTGGAGAAATGGACTACGAATTGCTTCAATGAAAAGTGATATTTTTGGAAGATACCAAAGACTAAAGTACTTTTTAATTAATGGTTTTGCCAATATTTTTTATCGAAATATTGTAGATGTAATTTAACTACTCCAATTTGTGTTGCTCAACTTCAAACCGCTCGAAACAGATTAAATCTGTGGGAAATTGCAATATGCGGTAGAAAATGTGTACTTACACCACATAGACTTACATATCCTAGCGAAGCAGGAATTTTTAGCGATGTTTTATGGACTACAGAAGGAACTTTATTTGTTTTGGATGTGTCGGGATGCGTCTATGCAGTAAAATTATCGACACTTTAATAAAATAAAAATACCTATTATTTAAATTTTTTAGTTGGGTAATGAGTATAATTTACAAAAAGTTATTCATTTGGAAGAAGAAGGTAAAACCAGTAAAACCGTTACATCGTTAACTTGGTTAAAAGGGGGTTTATTAGTATCAGGCCCTAGTGGTCAAATAAAGGTATAGAACGTTTAATTTATGTAATTCTAATAATTAATCGAGATTAAAGCATTACAAAAAAACCGGATCTTGGGAATGTGATTGGACAATTGACCCACCAACACCGATGAAAAGAATTTTATCTAATTTTAAAGATTTGTTAGTTGGACTAAATCAAACTGGCGAAATTGTGAAATATGAAACTACCGATAACGAATTTAAGTTTATTTTACAACATCAAAGTAAATTTGATGAGATGTGCATGATATATCCGGTGGGGGAGTATTTTGCAACACTTCAACACAACCATGAAGTTACCTGTTGGGAAATTTCTTCAGGAGAAATGGTAATTCTGGTGTAGGTTATTGAAAACAAATTAATAAATTAAAATTATTTAGAAAGATATTAAGGAATTAAATGGTTTAGCTTTGACTATGAAAGAAAATCCCGAATATCCTTACGTGGCAGTTGGATATGATAATGGAGTATTGGAGCTATTGTCTTTTTATCAACCTGATAAAATTAGAACAATGACTTATTTTAACCTTTCAAAGGTCGGTTTGGAGAGCATTTACTTTACAGAAATTGGTAAACTGATTGTTGCAGCAAATTTATCCGTGGGGGAATTTTTTGTCATAGAAGTATCAAATTAGAAAATTTAATTACGATATGACTTAAAAGGATAATTGTAGGGAATCCCAGGAACTCAAATGAGAATTATAGCAACATTAGAAACCAATGCTCAAATTTGTGATTACATGATAGTTGCTTCGAGAACTTGCATGAGGTTGTTTACAATTCAAATTACATCGGATCTATACATTGCTGGAAATAAAATTGTTCGTTATTGTATAATTCGTGATCAACCTGGTCACGAAGTAAAACTATACAAATTAGAAAGAAAAACTCAAATATATTCCAAAATCTATGTTACTTCCAAAGATAACCGAGATAGGGTGTTTCTTGCAGTACCTTTAACAACTAAATGCATTCATGAGCTTACTACTAAACGAGGTGTAAGTTATATGAGATCATTGAATTTATATTTTATTACAAAGACTCAAGAACATTGATTTTGATAATAGTCCTGGAACCAATAATAGAAAAATGGGGGTGATCGTATTCAGGCCCATCTTTTGGGAATAAGTTATCTGAGGTCTGGAAACCCACCTCAGAAGGATGCCAAAATAAAATACTACTTTTTATGTAAAAAGTAGTTACTTTGTCAATGAGCAACCCAAATACCGTTTATGAGTTATGAGTTTATGTGTAGCATAAAGACATTAATTTCACAACGGCTGCCACGCTCTCAGAGCCACTCTAGAGAGTAGTCAAATTTTTTTGTCGATTCTTTTTATAAGAATGAAAAAATGTCAAAGTTGCTTCCCGAATGCTGTCATATTTCTTACTTTTTTCCTTCTCTAACAATTTCATTGAAGAATCCTGAGGCCTTAAGCCAGTGCTTTGGGCACCCAACCAGATTTTCGTGTTCGCCGGCACTCAAATAGCTTATTCCCAAAAGATGGGCCTGAATACGATCACCCAGATTTTTCTGTTACAGACCCATAGTCTGTAAGGAATTCCTATACAAATTTGTTAAAAATGATACCGATTTTAATTTTAGGACCCTTTTGCAAGAGTGACAGATGTATTGGATACAAAACACCTAATGAAAAAAATTTCATTGCACACGGATAATTACCACAGTATCACTTATGCCTATGATGGCTTAGTAATGATTAGATCTCAAAACTTTGATGAAATAGTAGCAGTCGTTATGCCTCACTATAGAACTTTTGGTGGTGTACAAAAAGCGTACGTAGATCCTTTAAGAAAACACGTGATCACTTTGGGAAGAGATAATACATTAGTTTGTACTTCGTTAACAGACACCGTGATAGATGAACGAAAACAAGAACAGCTTCGAGAAGTGCTAAATTCTGCACGAATGCAATTAATGTTTAAAAGAGTAACTACCGGTTTTACTCCTAAAGGCGAATTCGCAACCATGACTTGGAAAGAAGTAGCTCATATGGAAAGAAAAGCTTACGAAGAAGAAATTGCAAGAACTGAGAGAAGTGATATTATAAGGGAATTTTGCTTAATTCGAGACGATGTTCAAAGGTTGTTAACAGAAAATATCGAAGGACCCTCGGAAGGACCAGAGAACGAGTTATTAGATGTACAAGAATTTAACTTAGACGTACAACTGAAAGAACAAAGAATTCAACAATCTCAAATAAAGTGCCAGAATACGAAACTTTATTTGGAAGCTTTAATTGTTGCTCAAGATAAAGTCACTTCATGGATTAAAGGTTTTTGCTGGGATGCTATGGAGGTGCAAGGAAAATGTGTTACAGGTATATTTAGTAATTTTCAAGTTGAAAATTATGCTCTTCCTCCAAATGATGATGAGTTAAATGCTTTATTGAATTACATCGATGGGTATCGTAAAATAGAATTAGATTTATCTAAAGAAGATAGTTTTCAGCCGTGGATTGCAAAACATCAAAGGTTTTTAAAACGCAATTTAAGTTATTTTCGTTCATTGAATATATTTTCAGTGATTTAGCTTCAGAGTTAGCCCAACTTCCTAAACTCTCGGAAATTGATACCGGTCCAAATCTACAAGACTTCCTTGGAGACGAAGAAGAATTGCCAGAAGAAACAATCGACTACGATATGATAACTGCTTACAACGGTGCTATGACACATTTATTTGTTGAGCTAAATCCTTACCATTACACACAACAGGAAATTTCTACTTTCCAACACTCGGAGTTACAAATAGCCATGTGTCTGGTACTTAATTTCTTATAATGGTTTTGCTTAGTTTTGCTTTAAATTTTTTAGATGGAAATATTAAAACTTAAATTGCACCTCAATACAAGACTGGATGAAATGGTGTTAGTAAAAGAACGCGAAATGGGCTTTCTTTATGAAAGAAATGCGAGGTTGCGTCATATTTTATCAGAACTTAATTTCTTTTCTGAAGTCAAAATTGAAATTCAAATTGAAGATCCTGTTTGGGCTCCATATGAACGTCCCGAAACTATTTTACAAGTCCAGGAGAAAGAAGTAAATGTGTATTATGCTAATTACGCTTAAATAAAAAAAATGTTTTAGGTCGGTATAACTCCTTATATTTCTCCAAGTGAACAGGCTCTTTTGGATGCAGCTGCTGCAGAACAAGAACGAATTCGCTTACTTTTATTAGCGGATAATTTCCGAGAACTTGCTTTAATAGTCATGATGAATGGGGTTTTGGAAATTCGATGGGAAGATGAATTGAAAAAGGATGTACCTAAACCGAAGTGCATGGTAAGTTTGACTTTTTTTCTTCAAGTCATGTACTCTCAAGTTTTACAGTTAGAAAAAGAGCCTGAAGAATTTAATGAAGAAGAGATAAGAACAGCAATGGCTTATGAAGAAGAAGTAAGGTTCTTACATAGTGAAAGAGAAAGATACAAAAAGATGCTAGAAGTCGAATATGGACGTCTTACCAACACGTTAAGAGATGGAGTTAAGAAATTTAATAATCGTTTAGCAGAATTTCTTTTAACGAAAACTCGAGTGGAATCAGCAATTAGACACGAACATTTAAAAACGTGCCGAATGCGTTATAGAAATTTAATAAAGATTCAATCTTGTAGAAAAGAAGCCGAATTACTGTATATAAGAATTATATTCTATTAGGAACAAATAGTAAAATAATTGTTTTTCTAGCAAAGCTATTGAAAATAATCACAGCGAAATGGAAGCTCTACATGCTCTACTTGGTGATCTTAATGAAACTCTTCATGAGTTACGTGCTTTTAATGACGCTTTAACTGCAAAAGAAAAGATTGTTGAAAAGGCATTTAAAAAGGAATTTATGGAATATTCTTCTGTAATACAAGATCAAGTCGGTCGTCTTTATAAGTAATTTGCTATAACTCGACTTAGCGTCGTCACATAATTTTATTAATTTTCAGACGTCGCCCTAAAGTCACAATGCGTAGTGTTACATCATTATATTTAACTTTAGAAGTAGCAAAATGTATTACCAGTCAAGAGAAATCAATTTTATTAACACCCGATTGTATAGACTTCATGAAATCGATAGACACCTTAGATTTGTACGTCAATATTCCTACAAGTGTAGAAGAAAGTACTTATGTACTTTTATGCAAACAAAGAAGGTTTAAAATAGAAATCGAATTAAGGGTAAAACATTATTATTTAAAAACAAAAATGAAATAAGTTCTGGTTTTAGTTTAAAGCGGCTGCGATGGAAATTGCAGAAGGTGAAGCTACGATTATGACTTTTCAGAAGTTACTATTACAAAAAAAAGAACTGGCCCAAAAATTATTACAAGAATTAGAACAACTGAGACAGAAACGATTACAAGATGCTCACAACTTAGAAATGCAATTTGTGTTACGACAAGGCATTGTAGAAATTCCAACAACTGGTAAAATCTCAGATTTTGATGATGCCGTAATGCTAAGTAGAAAAGATATCGAAATGATAAACAAAATTATTTTGGTAAATTCATATTTTCTTCAATTGTCAATAAAGCTCGTCAGTAGTTACTCCAAACTTAAAATTTTAGAAAGCGGGACAGAAAAAAATAAAATCGTTGAAAGAAACGATGACTTTCAGAAGAGGAATCTTAATTATGGAATGGAAACACACGCGCCTCAGAATGCAAATTCAAGATTTGAAAAGTTACATAGAAGACGTAAAATCAATTAACGTAATCTCATTTTATAAATTAAGTGAAAGTTTGTGAATCGACATTATATTTACAGTTAACTAAAGATCTTCAAAGTTATTTGAAATCTAAAGCTCGAGGACAATCCCCCGATAAAATTATGTCCCTCGAACAAGAAATAGAAATGGTTAAAGCATCTTACGAAAGAATGATAGCTGATAAAAAGTATAAAGTGGAGGAGTTGGAAAAACAAATCAATTATTACAAAAAAGAAAATACCAAACTTGATGAGCAAATTGCAGCAGTGAATGTAGATGTTTGTGAATATCAATTGGATAGAGATTTTGCATTAGAGAAAAAAGAAAGAGATGTCATCAAGTTCAGGTATGTTAATTATTTATTACTAGTCTCTTTATGTATATATTGCATATCTTTTTTATAGAATGGCCACTTTATTAAAAAGAGCAAGACTTACCAAAGAAATACAACAAAATCACAGCGAGCTTTTAGTGCTTCAAACGGAATTGGAACTGCTGCGTCTTAGAACTTTTCCTACATTATCTTACACAATTTTATCGTAATTTTGTATCTACAGTAATTTTTTTTATCGTGCACTTTAAATCAAACAATAATTAATTACTATTAAAAATTACTTCTAATACTCAGAAAATAAGACAGTTGTTATTTCTCATGATCGTGCTGTGATGAAATTCCTCACACCCAAAACAGAGCATATTAATTGAATCCATTCCCATCTACAATAAATCTTCTTAATAAACTCTAAGATTGCTGAGATTCTTAAAGACCTGATGAGACTGGTCAGAGTGACTCCAAAACAGTGCATTGTGAGAGATGCAAAATTCATGCTTCCTCTTCACATCTTATGCATATTTAAAAAAAAAATTATATACTTCAGTTTCACAATTATAAAGAGTGACTCATTCCTAATGTGTTCACAAGCTTTAGCCGACTATAGACCGGCTTCTATTGAGATAGATGCAGAAAACGCGTGCCGCTATAATATAATAACGTATAACTTTTGTGGACAAATAGTATAGGTTTATTGAGAAAAAATTATTGAGTTGCAGTTTTTCAATTGTTGGTTTCTAACAAATTCTAAGCTTCTACGACTATAAACTCGAGTAACATAGTCAAAAGTGCCTTTTACGTTGAAGTAATTGGTAGAGCAAAGGCTGGCTGTTGACTCTGTTGTTGTAGATTATGACAGCTTTATAGTCTTGGGGCCTGTAACAGAAAAAAGGGGGTGATCGTATTCAGGCTGAGCTCTTGGGGATAAGTTATTTGATACTCACCGAATACGAAAATCGGGTTGACTTCCGTGGACACTGGCTTAAGCCCTCACAGTCCTTCAATGAAATTGTTAAAAATATTCGGTAAAAAAGTTTATAGTATTCAGGTTGCCACTTTTCCATTCTTTCATTTATATGAAATTAATCGAGCAAAAAATTTGGCTTCCCTCCACAGTGGCTTAGTCAGCGTTGAAGCTGGGCCGAAGTCAACATTTTCAGACCATACAACTTCCAAACAGTATTCGGGCTGCCTTTTGGCAAATCAACTATTTTCGACCTAACAAGTCAGTATTTTCATTTGGCATCCTTCTCTGGTGGCTTACCCTCTCTCCTCACTAATTAAAAGTTGTGTGTGAAGAATTGATAAAATACCTGACAGTATTTGGGCTCAAATTTTTATAGTAAGGTATTTGCACTGTACAAGATCAAAATATGTCATTGGCATCCAAATTGCGTGGCTTTAAGGGAAGGTAGGAGGATTTTATGTTGTACGTGCAGATGGGAAATATAAGGTGATACTATTCAGGAAGCCACTTCGTGTAATTGTTAGTCATACATATTTTAGTTTCTATAGAAAAGTTAAGTCGTTTCCAGTGGCTTTCAGTGCTCAAAGCAAAGAGGTTAATAACAGGCACTTTAAGTTTTATTCTTGAAAATCCACATATGCAGATACAAATTTGGAATTAGCTAGGATTAAGGGGGTAGATAGAGCTTGTGAAAAGGGCACCACCCCCAGTGGTGTGCATCATGGGGTAAATGTGCCCTTAACATTTGAAGAAACTAACTCGATAAGAAATAAAAATATCGAAATTGTGTTTACTCCATTTGATAGAACATGAAATTCTTAGTAATTTATGTTTATATGAAACTTATGCTAAGAACAATACTTTTTACGCGCACGGTGTCTTTAGCTCCATAAGAAGCAATCTAACAGTAATTTTACGTCTAATAAACATTGTAGAGCACTTTGTATATCTATTTAAATGAAAATAGTTGTCCTACTTTCAATAAAAATTATTCCATCCAAATAAATAAATCTTAAATAATAAAGCAGACATCTTTGTCGCCATCTTGAATATTTCGCTTCCGGTTTAAATTTCGCTTTGATAACCGCAATTTTTGGATGCAGTGAGCTTACATTAAAATTGGAACCCAAATACTGTCATGTACCTATCGCAAAAAGCTAAATTTTAAATTTCCTTCTTTCTTGGGAAGCATTCGGAAGCAGCCACTGAATTTGGATGCCAATGACGTTTTTTGTTCTTTCACACTGCCAGTGAGTTACTATAAAAATTGGAACCCAAATACTGTCATGTACCTATCGCAAAAAGCTAAATTTTATTGTTCATTTCTTTCTTGGGAAGCATTCGGAAGCATCCACTGAATTTGGATGCCAATTACATTATTTGTTCTTTTACACTGCCAGTGAGTTACTATAAAAATTGGAACCCAAATACTCTCATGTACATACCGAAAAAAGCAAAATTTTAAATTTCTTTCTTTCTTGGGAAGCATTCAGAAGCATCCACTGAATTTGGATGCCAATTACATTTTTTGATCTTGTACACTACCAGTGAGTTACTATAAAAATTTCAGCTCAAATAATGTCAAGTACCTATCGAAAAAAGCTAAATTTTAAGGTCGGAAGCATCCACTGAATTTGGATGCCAATTACATTATTTGTTCTTTTACACTGCCAATGATTTACTATAAAAATTGGAACCCAAATAATGTCATTTACCTATTGTAAAAAGCTAATTTTTAAATTTCTTTCTTTCTTGGGAAGCATTTGGAAGCATCCACTGAATTTGGATGCCAATGACATATTTTGATCTTGTACAGTGCAAATACCTTACTATAAAAATTTGAGCCCAAATACTGTCAGGTATTTTATCAATTCTTCACACACAACTTTTAATTAGTGAGGAGAGAGGGTAAGCCACCAGAGAAGGATGCCAAATGAAAATACTGACTTGTTAGGTCGAAAATAGTTGATTTGCCAAAAGGCAGCCCGAATACTGTTTGGAAGTTGTATGGTCTGAAAATGTTGACTACGGCCCAGCTTCAACGCTGACTAAGCCACTGTGGAGGGAAGCCAAATTTTTTGGTCGATTAATTTCATATAAATGAAAGAATGGCAAAGTGGAAACCTGAATACTATAAACTTTTTTACCGAATATTTGTTGAACAATTTCATTGAAGGACTGTGAGGACTTAAGCCAGTGTCCACGGAAGCCAACCCGATTTTCGTATTCGGTGAGTATCAAATAACTTATCCCCAAGAGCTCAGCCTGAATACGATCACCCCCTTTTTTCTGTTAAGGGCCCACGGTCTATTAGTAGGTTCCTTCAAATCCTACTGCAGGACATTTATACGTTTAAGGCGCAATCTCTGGTTTCTAAGCTCTAACGACTATAAACTCGAGTAAGAGAGGCAAAAGTGTCTTTTACGTTAAAGTAATTGGTAGAACAAAGGCTGGTTGTTGACTCTGTTGTTATGGATTATGACAGCTTCAGTAGGTTCCTACTGCAGGACACTTATACGTTTAGAGCACAATCTCTGGTTTCTAAGCTCTTACGACTATACACCCTAGCAACAGAGTCAAAAGTGTCTTTTACGTTGAAGTAACTGGTAGAACAAAGGCTGGCTGTTGTTATGGATTATGACAGCTTCAGTAGGTTCCTACTGCAGGACATTTATACGTTTAGGGCGCAATCTCTGGTTTCTAAGCTCTTACGACTATAAACTCGAGCAACAGAGTCAAAAGTGCCTTTTACGTTGAAGTACCTAATTGGTAGAGCAAAGGCTCGCTGTTGACTCTGTTGTTATGGATTATGAGAGCTTCAGTAGGTCCCTACTGCAGGACATTTATACGTTTAGGGCTTTATTCTTTAATCTCTGTGCTCAGAGTATCAATAATAGATGGATTAACTAGGTGCTCTCTGTCCTCTATAGTAAAAAGTTCGACTATATGCCTATGCAAATTAGAAGTACGCTCTCGCTTCGCTATGTCAATAATTATTGTTATTTATAGTTTTTAAATTAAATCATTGTATATTTGAATCCCAGAACCACACAGGATTGAGAAAGGATCTATTGGTAGACCAGTATGGGCTGACACGCCGTGCATACATACGTATACTTACGAGCACGAGAGAGATAAATCCAATATAATATCTGTCATCTACGGATAAATCTAGATATAACTTTTTAGCTCGATAAGATCTTTTGCTTGTTGCATTAATTTAACTTGTTAATTTATTCACCCTGTATATAATAACAAAATTTAGTTTGATTTTAGTGCTTTGCCAGACGGTTGGTAGAACTGTTTTTCAGATTCAAGTTCGTTTGACGTTTGGACGTTGTTATTTATGTTTAATATTGTTTTCGTATTGTATTTTAAGAAATAACTAATTATTCTTTACCAAATGTATTTAAGCAAATATTAATTTTGTTAAGAATATGGAGTTTAGACCACAGGATATTGCGCGACTTGTTTTAGGTAAGAATTAATTTTGGCGCAAAATCAAGAAGCATTCATAACTGCCTTTTTTCTTAGGATATCTAAAGGAGCAAAACTATGTTACTGCTTATAAAGAATTTTTGAATAATTGTCCACACTTGAAACATTTAACAAATAATCAGAAAAATAAGTTAATCGTAACCAGGCTATTTGGTTTAAGTTTAACCGATTACCTATCAGAATATGAGTGTTTATACAACATAATTCAAGAGCAGTTAGAAAACACAAATTTTTTCAAAGAACACGGTTCAAGAACTACATTAGTAGTGCAGTTGCGTTATTTATTAAATTTAAAAGCTAGTTTTGAATCGAGGACTAGCACTCCCATTCAAGATAACCAGTGGGTAATTTGTTGTTGTAAATATTTACTTATTTAACGTTCATCTTTTAGCATAAATAAACAAAACAATCCTAATAATCAAAGAGGTAATTTAAGTCGGTCATCAGAGAAAATTGAGGGTCTTGTTAATTCTTCCAACAAAAGTGCCAGTTCAACTGAAGTTCAAAATGAAACTTCCCAAGAAGAGTTTGAAGAGGTAATTTAAAAATACTAAAATTTTTCCTGTACTTACCGTCGTTTTTAGATTTTCACACAAACGTTTTTACAAAATAGTCAACTTATTGAACGATTGGCCGATAATATTAATAAAGAAGTATCGTCCAAATCATTATCTTTTGAAGACGCTAATAATTTTAGCATTGGACAAGAATTGGATAAAAATAAAATAGATACTATTGTAGAGCGGATTGAATCAGATCCGGTTATTGTAAAATTGTTTGATGAAATTACAACTTTGAGACCAGAAGATGAAACTGAAGTTCCTCAAAGCTTTCTAGGGTACAGTATTCAAAACAATTATCACTTATTTATTTAAAAAAATAATTTATATGTTTATAGGACAACAGATCTAGAACAAAATTTTTGCCCTTCACCAAAAAAAGTTGATAAATGTGCATCGAGCGATGAATTAATCAAGAAATGTCGAAGTACAAAAAAGAGTCTTCCTGCATTGGAACATAATAGTACTATAGATGATCAAAATAATGCTGCCATACAGTCAATAATAGCTGCTTCCTCATGTAATGATGACAAAATTGTGATACAAGAATCTAATACGGCCCCACAAATTGATGAAATTGTGAATAGTAGTAATTACAATAATCTAATAAATCCTCCAGCTCTTCTAACTCAAACTAATACTAACCAAATGTATGTCAACACAGGGGCGGGTTGTTTTTTGATGTTACAAAACAACACTATCGCTCCTACATCAAATTTGTTACCGAGTAACAATTTACAATTAGATGCGCCAAAACCCTACTATTTCATTGGACAGCAACCAATTCTTAACACCAAACCAAATGCAACTCCAATAAACTTCAATAGTCAAGACATTTTAAATGTTCCAACTTTAATCATGTGTGAAACAAATCAAACATCAAATACGTCAACAATTGTTATTCCTCCAGGTAGGTCACTTTTTATCTACTAATAGATTTACAATCACATTTTTTTTAAATTGTTTAGTTCAACAAAATGAAAGTGCAGAAAAGTATCAGTCTCTAAGCGAATATTTAACTTTATACAAGTGCAACGACACATTTAGTACCAATAATTTACAACCACAAGTTGAAACATTATCAAAACATAAACCAAAAAAGAAAATTAAAAGACTGCTTCCAAAGCGAGCAGTTTCACCTGTAAAAGCTTTTCAAGAAACGCATACTACAACTACTACCACCAATGTAATAATCGAAGTAAAGAGACAAGAAGCATTACCTACAATTTCAGAATCAAAAGCGCTCGACATACCCACTGATACTATAAATTCTATGCCTACAATAGGGACTCCAACAACTAATATTGAAATTCCAAAAGTTGGAAGGAGTCGTTCAACTCCAAGAAACGGATCTCATATACGTCAGTTAGATTTTTCGACACCAGAAAAATGGAGTGCAACGAATCGCCGTCCCAATACATCTCCAAAAGCTATTAAAAACTTGAATGAAACTCCAGTGAAATCTTCTAATCGTGATACAAGCAAATGTCGACGATCCAGTTTATTTACTACAGATAAAAAAGAAGACAAAACTGTAGAAAAGAGTAAAAAAATTGAGAAGAGTAACAAAGGTAGGTTTTGAAAATTGATAATTCAACAATAAAATAATTTTATGTTTTTAGATCTGAAAGAAGTAACATCTTTAAAATCGCTTCAGTTAAATTCAAAACCATCAAATTTGAAACACAAAAAGCAAAAATCGAATGCTTCCAGCAATAGTTGGGATGCTGATTTAAGGGCTTTGGCAGGAACATCTGATGCTGATGCAACTAATCAAAAAAGCACACAAAAACGAAATTCAGATGAAAAACGCAAAGACAAAAAACAAAAAAAGCCCACTACTGATGAAAACCTTAATTCTACTGAAGAGGATTTAATTAAATTTGAATCTGCTCTTGCTGATATTGGAACTACTATTGAAGATGCTGAAATAATTATTCCCGGATTAATAGAAAGAAGTGAAAATTCAAAAACAGGCGATGTTATTGTATTAGGCAGTGAACAGGAATGTATAGATGATAATAAAATTATGACAAACGAAACAAGTCAAGGAGTCCTACCAACAACTAGTCAAATAAAAGCAAACGAGGACTTACTCGATTCAAAAGCAGAGAAGGACGTTGGTGAAGAAGCAAAGTCTGTAATAGCCGATATATTACCAATAAAGGAGTTGAATGAAGCTGAAACAATCAACGCAGACGTTGAATCGAATGCACATCATTCCTTAAATGTTCCTTTAACAGTGGATATTTCCAATCCATATCTGACTGAAAATTTATTTACAAGGAATAGAAATGGAAAATCTAGAATTAAAAAAAAGTGTAACATGACCAATGTTGCTCAGTGTAGTCAATCATCGGATGAAATTGTTCTCACACATATAACTAAAATTAAATCATGCGAAAATCTTCACGAAAATAATAAATTAATTCTCTCACCATCAAAACTCAATGCTAACAAACGAAATTTACTTCAAGTAGAACATCGCCCTATTAGTAGTGATGTGAAATTTGAAAGTACTGGTACGTATTTTATTAACTTTTTCCAACCAAGAAAAAAAGTTGTTATAATTGAGATGAAAATTTTTCGATTTTTTGAACTGATATGTCTGTAAAACTTCTAAAATCTCTAATTTCTTTTGTAATAAAAATGAAAACTTGAAAATGGATAATATTTATCAATCTCATGAATGTCTATTATTTGACACTAATTTCGGTTAAACAAACGCTTCCGGTTTCACCGGAAATTACAATAATATCAAAATTTTTAGGAACACCCTGTATATTTTTAAATAGTTTGAAATCTCGTAAAATTAGCTATTACACGATACCAAACACTTTATATTTCGATTTCCGGTTTAACTGGAAATGGCATCAAATTTCGTAATTGAAATAGAACACCTGGTATATTTTTCAATATTTTGAAAACTCGGAAAATTAGCTTTCTGAACATATAAAATAATGTATATTTTGAACTTCAATTTATGCCAAATTAAAAAAAAAATCTGCTTGCACGCAGAAGTTCTAGGTTCGATCCTGGACGAAAGGAATTTATATTAACATAAAAATAAATTTAATAATAAAAATAACGGATGTGGCCATACGAGGAACTGTTTTCATGCCTAACTTCAATACCCAAACGTTTACAACAGGAAAAAGTTCCTCATATGGCCACATCCGTTGTTTTTTATTTCATTTAACCGATTAAAACATGTTCTTTTTGTAGAAAAAACAAATGAAAAATTTGTTACTCCAGAATTAATACAAATTTCGGCGAACATGCCACAACTAGGAGGAGCAAAACGTGATATATCTTCATTATTAGAAACTCCTTTTAAATCAGAACTTTCAACACCTTTTCCTAAGACTCCAGGATACTTTCCATCTCCTCTAATAAACACACCATTTACTCAAGCTGTTATTGAACAATTAACTGAAGTGGACATTTGTGCTATTCCTACTCCTAAATTTCCTATAACCCCAAATTTTCCTTTCACTCCTGCTATTAACACAAGCGAAAAATCACCATTTCGTAACAGAACTACAGATTATTCTACCTCCAGCTCTTATTATCAACCCTCAGATACAGAACAAAATAAGTCAATCGAGCAGCTAATAGAAGAAAGTAAAAGATTAGAACAGCAAGGTTTTGCCATAAAAAATGAATCTGAAGAAATATGTGATAAAGGTATTTATTTAATTGCGCGTGTAAACTAAGCTGCTATTGTTTTCAATTTTAGATGAACCTGCACAACCTATACACAAAGTAGTAACTGCTAATTCAATTCAAGATAAAACAAGAGCATTTAATAGTAGCGTTATCGGAAGAAAAAATTTACATTTAATTGAAGACGACGAGAAAGAAGAATATAGCAGTAGCCATAGTTCCTCTAGTAGTTCTTCTAGTTGCACTTCAAGTGACGACAGTGATACTACCTTTGGTATGGATAATAGTCCAGTAAGAGTTATAAAAGAAAGTCCATACTCATTGAGATCAAAAGGAAATATTGGCAAGCAAACTCTTAAGAAGAAAGAAATGAAAAATGTTGTCAGGCAAATTGTTAAGAAAAAGGAAACTGAAAATACTGTCAAGCAAACTAGTAAGAAGAAAGAAACTGAAAATATTGTCAAGCAACCTGTTAAGAAGAAAGAAATGGAAAATATTGTCAAGCAAACTGTTAAGAAGAAAGAAAATGAAAATTCAAATGCTGCTGCACCTGAAAGTTCAGTTGCAAATAAATCAAAACCAAAGAGCAATAAAGTAGTGAAATTAGAAGTAGATGCCAAATTAGAGAGCTCAGATTTGAAAAAAAAGGAAAATTTGAATTTAAATAAAAATTTAGAACAAACATCAAGCAAACTTAAACCAGAAAAACGAGCAGTAAAGTCTGTAGACCCTGTAAAGAAGCAAGAAGTCAAAAAGACCGTAGTCACACAATTTGAAGTTAAGCAACAAAAAAATGAGAGTATTTTAGAAGATGGAACAAAAACTGCGCGTATAAATCAACTACTAGAACTTGAAGAGAAACGACAACGCACTATAGCAAAATTTAAAAGCAATAATGATTGGAGTAGTACAAGTAAAGCAACTGTAAGGAAAGTAGGAAAAATCAGAAGAATTAAAACGATTAAACCAAAAGCTAAAGTTATTACAAATAAAAAGGAACCACTAGTTGTTAATAAAACGGAACCATTAATTATAAATAAAACGAAGCCTTTAACTGAATCAAATATAGAAAAACAACCAAATAAAAATTTATCGAAAAGCAATGAAGAGCCAGTATTATTACATTTAAGCTCAGATGAGAGTTTGGTAAAATCTTTTGAAATTACTGAAGCAGAGCCTTTAATAAGTAAATCTAATCCTATAGAAGAACATAATGAAGAATCCAACGATACCGTTGATAAAGAAGCTGAGACTTTAGTTAATGGGTTGAAACAATGGGGTATACATTTAGTTCATAACAAATCTAAAAAATCAAAGCTCTCGCAACCAAAATGTGATGAAAGTACAAAAGCTCTTATTATTCCAGAAAGTCCGATTAAAAAAGATACACATGACGTGACTTTAGAAGAAGGTGAAATTCTTAGTGACTCATCTAGAGAAGATACAAATCTGAAGTCAGCTAACGAAGTTAATTATGAAGCACAGTTTGACATAAAGAATTTAAATCAAGAAATACCTATAATAGTTTATAGCGATTATAAAAATACTAAACGAAAACCAATCAAGTATAATTCAGAAATTTTAACAAAAACATTTTCAGCAAACGTGTACATTTCTGAAATTGATGCTGAAACTGAAATTTTATTATCAATTTCTCCTATGGAATTTTTGTTAGATTTACCTACAAAATCAAATTCAGAAAGTACTAGTAAAACTAAGCGGAAAGCTATTAATATTTTGGCCAATGACGTTATCAAACCATCAAAGAAACAGTCTGACGAAAAATTGGAGAAAAATGTTGATAAAAAGAGTTCAGAGAAGTCTTCTAAAAAACGTGAAGACGTTACAGCAAAAAAAATTGTTGATAAACCTCCTGACGTAAGCAAAAAAATAAAAACTTGTACAGGAAGTAACGAAGAAAAGGTATTGAGAAAATCAACAGATGAGAAACAAGTACAAAAGGCTCATAAAAAGAGTGAGGATGGTAAATTAAAAAAAAGTAACAATTTAAAGCCGTTAGAAGACAGCAAAAAAAATAAAAGTTTAAAAATTAGTGAAGAAAAAGTTTTAGAACATGTAGAAAAATCTAAGGAAGAAACAAGTGTTGCTTTAGTTGCTGAAAAAGCTTCTTCTCGTGTTGAACTAGTTGAAGAAAGTGTTAGTATTAGTGATGATTTGATGAATTATGCTGTGATTGGAAGCGAAAGAGTACCTGAAAATGAGGAAGAACCAGCTGTTGACGCAAAGTAATATTTTATTTTATAATTAAAGTTTGGCGTATATTTATTTTTATTATTTGTTGTAGGAAGCGTAAAAGATCTGATTCTACATCCGATAAACAAGTAAAAAAGAAAAAGGATGAAATTTGTCACGAATTATTAAAAAGTATTGATGTTGACAGTTTTCTGAAACAGTTACATGGAGACAAATGATTTCTTTGTGAAAATTGCGTTATTATTTTAATATTACTTGTACATAATTATATTGTTAAATTTAAAACTACAACTTGGGTAGTGAAGTCACAGAATTTTAATGTATAAATTTTTCTAATTTAACAAGTTGAAAATTTTGTGATTTTAACAATTTTGTAAATTTGTAATATTTATTTTAGTTTATGTAAATATGTTTAAGCTCAAAAGCATGCGTTGACACATTTGGAAGAAATTCCAAGACGTTTTAATGTTAAGATTTAAAATGTTCACTTTTTCTAAGCTTAATAGCAATTGAAAAATCGTTGGTCGATTAATTAATTTTAACTTGTACAAACACTTTTTGATATGATTTCTTATAAAATAATAAGTTTATGTAAATAGTTTTTTATTTATGTAACGTAGATTACATTTATTTTAAATTTATAGAAGACTTTTATTATACAAAACAAATCTTAAAGTATTTAACAAATTTCATAAAGAACCAGATATGTTGTGTCGAATTAAAACTATTTGGGCGATTGGCCCAATTCACAAGGTTGAATCCACTCGATATCTGCATAAAATCGTGGATCACTTATTCTTAAGGATGCTCTTTTATAAAAATAATAATATAACGCAGCCACTACAAACAAATATTAAAATTTAAAGTAAATACATTATCTTTTCACTTACAACTTCTTTGAAATACGTAAAATACATGCAATCCTGTTGACCAAGCACGTTTTTCTGGTTCACTCCAACGAATTGATAAGGTCCATATGTGTAATATTGTTGTTAATATAAAGTAAACTAAACACACCATAATAGTAACTTTAAATCGATCGTAAAGGATTTCAATCAGTCCGGCCTACAAGTAAATATAATTGTAGATATAATAACAACAAAATGAATTTATATTACTTGAAAGACGTAAGTTGAAAAAAATGTTAAAAGTAGTGCCGCTAGTGCAATTATTAAACAAACGTCTTGTATTCTACAAAAATAATTGGATAATATAATTTGAAGGACTTGATGTTTCATGTACGAATCACTTACATAAATAAAATTAACATAACTGCATTATGTCTTCTAACTAATATAGACGAGGTATTAATTCCTAAATCTACAAGGAAAAGACAAAATTGTAAAAATAAAATGCCACCATATCGCCCCACTGTTAACTTCATCTTAAATATTTTTTAATTTCGTTGTCATTTAAATTTTTTCTGCTTTTATTAATTCATTTTCTTCAGGAGAACCACTTGTTTGACATTTAATTACGAATTACATTTATAAAAACAATACAAACAGAAATGTCGAATAAGTATTGAATTTTCGCGACCTATTTTATTATTGGTGCGCTGCGTCGCGATGCTCGGTTCTTATTGGTTCAAAATTTTACCGCAATTTTATTTGAATTTCTTAAAATCGATGAACATTATACCATGTAAAAGTGTGTTATTTATTTAACAGGGCTTATGTTGTTTGTTTTGATCATGTTAGTATTTACTGAAGGCTTAACATGCACTCAAAAGCACGGTCAACTCAGTGTTGGATTAACCATGAAGCCCGTGCTTGGAGAAAAAGTAAAATAGTAAAGGAAATTTAATGCTCTGTAACTTCTTTTCTGAAGACTTACAATACGAAGGGTCGAGGTGCTAGAGGCAAAAGTTTGACGGAAAACGTGAGGAAAAAACTTTTTTCCATACATTTACGATTTTTGCGGGCGGATATCTCACAAACTATATGGAATAGAGAAAAATGAATACAGACAATCTTCTACGAAATTGAATGCTCTACAACTTCTTTTTAAAGACTTTTACTGTTTAAAGAAGGGCGGAGGTGCTAGAGACAAAAGTTTGACGAAAAATGTGAGGTGTTTTTCCGTACATTTGCGATTTTTGCGGGCGGTTTTCTCAAAAACTATAAAAAAAGAGATATAAAATCAATAGAAACAATCTTTTAGGAAATTTAATGCTCTACAACTTCTTTTTTAAAGACTTTTACCATTTTACTGTTAAATGAAGGGAGGGTGCTAGAGGCAAAAGTTTGACGAAAATAAGTGCGAGGAAAAAGCTTTTTTCCATACATTTACGATTTTTGTGGGCGAATATCTCGAAAATTATAAGGATAGAGAAAAAATTAATAGAAATAATCTTCTAGGCAATTTAATGCTCTATAACTTCTTTTTGAGGACTTTTACTGTTAAACGAAGGGCCGAGGTGCTAGAGGCAAAAATTTGATGAAAAACGTGAGAAAAAAGCTTTTTCTCCATACATTTACGGTTTTTACGGGCGGATATCTCGAAAACTATATGGAATAAAGAAAAAATTAATAGAAACAATGTTCTAGGAAATTTAATGCTCTATAACTTCTTTTTTAAAGACTTTTACTGTTGAACGAAGAGCTGAGGTGCTATATTAGGTAGAGGCAAAAGTTTTACGAAAAATTTGAGGAAAAAGCATTTTTTCATACATTTACGAATTTTGAGGGCGGATATCTCAAAAACTATAAGAATAAAAAATTAATAGAAACAATATTTTAGGAATATTAATGCTCTACATTTCTACAACTTTTTTTCCAAAGACTTACTGTTAAACGAAGGACTGAGGTGCTAGAGGCAAAAGTTTGACGAAAAACATAAGGAAAAAGCTTTTTTCCATATTTTTACGGGCGGATATCTCGAAAACTATATGGAATAGAGAAAAAATGAATAGAAGCATTCTTCTAGGAACTTTAATGCTTTATAACTTCTTTTCTGAAGACATTTACTGTAAACTAAAGGGCTTAGGTACTATAGGCAAAAGTTTGATGAAAATGTGAGGCATATTTGTTTTTCATAAATTAATGATTTTTGAAGGCGGAAATATCAAAAACTATAAGGTGTAGAAAATGATGAATCAAAGCAATCTTGTAGAAAATTTAATAAGCTTTCATTTTGCTAAGAATATTTTTTTCCCTATGATACACCGTTTTCGAGATATAAGCCAAAACCCAAAGAACGGGACCTTTTCACCTCCTCCCTCCTTGTAACTAGCACCAGAGTCTTTTAGTATGTTTACCTCCTAACTAAGGTAGTGTATTTTTGTAGGGGCCCGAAAATAACTAGCGCTTCAGGCCCCAACGTTCTTTGATTCGAATTCAACATCTAACCAATCTAACAGTAACAAGGAAATATTCTGCAACTTAGTACTCTTTGTGATTAAACCAATCTTTACCCAAAATACATAATTTAGTTTAAAGTTAGTTTGTTTCGAAAATAGTTTTCAGCTATTCATCGAACAACAGGTATCGATAAAAGTTTATTAAAAATTCATTAAAAATGAAATTTTATGACGAACCCTGAGTCGACCAAGATAATTTTCTTCAAAAACATATTATTTTGGAATATTAGAATCCAACTTATCTTGTTTATTCAGTTCTACAGCAGTTTAAAGATTCTTAGTGAGGATGAGAGGAGTAAAAGAATATAAATTTAAATGTGGGTATATTTTAATTCGAATACACACAATTAAATAGTACAAAACTATTAGGTATTATTAATCACCACATTTATAAGGCACATTTCTGCAAAATCGACTAAATTGTTTTAAACAAAAACGTCCGTTGTAAAATACTGATACAATACAACGCTGTATTCAATTACCTAACAATAAATTATTTAAAATTAAGTACACAAAAATACTCTATAAATTAAATATTTAAAACAAAAATGGCGTAATTAGAATAAAAATTACAAGCAATAATTTATATATAATATACTGTACAAGTATTTATATTTTTAAGCAAATGCCACTTAAAATTACATATACATTAGCTATAAACTAATTTATTTATTAATTATAATACGAAGACAACATTATTATTAAATAACAGACTTGTAAAAGTTTTAATAATAAAATACGAGAAAACGGCGTAGGTAATTGACTAAAAATATAAAAATAATAAATAAGTAATTAATAAAATGACTTTTTATCGTTATATAAGTTTTTGAAATTTATCGTCTCACTACTAAACAATAAATTACACAGCACAGCCCTTTTTAACACCGTATATAACTTTAAGTTCTGGAAATATTATTTTCTTTATCAACTGGTTAGTTTTACCAGCCAATAACGCTCTCTTCGGGTCTTTTTTATAAACTTTAATACCTGGTTTATGTACAAGAAATGCATTATCTAATATTAAAAAATCATAGTCCATCACACACAATGCATATCCCTAAAAAAAATTACGTTAGTATAAATTTAAAAGCGAAAAAATTAGTACTTACTTGAGTCATTTTATCACTTTTGCCTTCCCAACTCAACCGTTCATCATATAATGGATCAGAATGAGTACCGATAAATATTGGTTCCCAATGAATATAGTATCCTATCCTTTTTCCAACATGGTATACGTGTAATCCTTTAGATTCTTTCGCCTTTTGCCACTCTTTCGATTTAGGAACGTTGTGGCATCCAGAACACAACTTTTTGTGAAATGTCACAGCTGTACCGTTAGCCAACATTTCTTGTAAAACAGTCTTATTATCTGGTACTTGTTGATTACCACTAATTTCAAACAGGTGCATAGGAAAAACTTTTGGATTTTTGCTCAACAGAGCGCCCTTATTCGTAGCTATCATATCCAAAAATTGTGTTATTATGTTAGGACTAGGATAAAGTTCGATGTCTGATGGTAAAATAAAATGAGTCTGGGCAGTTTCTCTCGCGACGTTTCGACCAACATTTACAGGGTACAAAAGTTTTTTTTGAGCTTTATACATTTGTTCGCTGCTCACGTTGAAGTATGGAGGAGACTGTGAGCAGTTAAATGGATCTTGTAAAGTTTTATCGTGTCGTGGCACCTAAAAAAATATTTTTTTTATTAAACAATTTAATTTTGGGAAATCTTTCGAGTCAACAAATGAAAATAGGTAGCATTAGATTTTCTTTTGTAGTTAAAATATTTGAAAGTTACACGTCATTTAACTAACTTTATTTATGATATCTGCATGCAATTGAAGTAAAATGGGGCAATGGAATAAAATATAAAATCAATTGCATTCATTGTGTATGTACCCACTACCTATTAATGCCAATCAATATAGGGGAAGTTTAATTATGTTAATATGAAAGAAAAGTAAATTTAATTATTGATTTTTTTAATAGTTGGCTACCTATTCGTGTAGAACATGGAATTTATACATTAGACTAATTTTTATGAATCGACTAAAAAATTCATACCTGTTTTGGAACGTGTTTCGTGCTGAAGTAAACATGGAATGTAACTAATTCCCTAACAAGAGGAGAAGTACAGTCACGCAGATATCCGATGGCATCTAACGTAGAAGCAAAATCCGTTCCAGGAGCATGTAAAGCTATACTAACAGGACCTTTCCATCTTTCTAATAATGGAACGAGATTATCTAAAAACGAGTAATCGGCGTGTGTCGTATACGTGATGCTTTCGTGACACTTGTGTCTCTTTTCGGCTTTTACATAATTATATAAAACCCAATAATCGCCACGTTGTTGAATTTTGGAAAGCATCGGTTTGTCCAAACATTTTGTTACTTCTCTAACTTTTTTAAGTGTCAAACTTTCGTAGTCGTCGATAGTATCGTTAGTTGCGATAAGTTTTTCTCCAACAAGTGAATCCAAATTTTCAACTGCTGGCGGATCTTGAGCGTTCTCGAGTACATTTAAACGATCTAAAGGATTCTCCTGTCGATCGAGTGCTGCCAAATTTCTACCCGATTCTTGTAATTCTCGTATGACAGCGGATGTACTATTGTTAGTAAATATATAAGCGAATAAATATAATAACGCTATTAAACAAACACATTTTATATAGAAAATTCGACGATTAGTGAACATGTTAGTTTTCTTCTTTAAGTTAACAATTTTTTTTATTTACATGGTTTTGAGTAAAAATATTATTTTAACATTTTCTTCTACGTCCCGGAGGTCCAACTTGAGAAAAATAATACGTAACCTTCAACATCACCGACGATCATGAGGACTGAGAAATCGAGTATTTTGTTCCTTTATAATTAGTAGACATGGCAATGAGGAGTAATTAAAAATCTGAAAACAAAAAAAGATAGAGATGAGTAATCGGTATTGACGATTTACAAATTGCTAAAGCTACTTATTCACGAATTATAAATAAATGTAATTGATTCTAACGTTCAATGAAGAACTTCAGAAGAAGAAGGTAAGAATGACATCACAAAAGTTATTTACCGGTATGTTACACACGACGAGTAAAATTTTACCTTCATTTGAATAATACGTATCTATGTACATTGTAAATCAATTGATTCACAACAATAATTAAAGTGCCCAAAAAAAATCTTAATGGCAACCAATTATTAATCATCAAAGACAAATAGTTATACAATGGAATGACTATTATCAAGCAATTTACTTCATTGGAAAATCGTAATTATTCTTTGAGGTTTCTCTAACTAATTGAAGTTTTTGATTAAGTATTTATTCCAAAATTACAATAATTAGAACCTACTAAAAGTATAATACATGTTCTTTGAAATTGAAACACGCGATAACCCAAGAGGCACGGAAAAGTCGAAAAAAGTAAATTGTAACGTTATCAGTTCCTGTATTGTTCTTGGAATACCATATCCATCACTGATGGAAGTAGTAGCGATATTCAGTCTACACCCCCTATCCTCATGATAGTATTTCCATCAGCTTCCTGACTTGTGCAATTTCACAAATCATTCTACTCATGCATAATATGGATTTCAGAGGCTCCAATTATGCAAGCTAGTGTTTCCATATTAATAATAATAGTAATAAATTTATTTCCAAATATTTCAGAAGCATATAAATTCCTAAACATAGAAGTTATACATTGGAAATAACATGGAGTCGGTTCAAAAGGACGTCCAAAGACACCCCTTGCTCTTCCACCGACACGCTAGACTAAATTCAATCAATAATGCGAACAAAAATGCCTAAACCTAATCTAAGTATTCTACCGTGTTAGCTCTTTAGAACAACAAGAGCCTAAAAAAAAACAAAAAGCAATCCACTCTTGTGGTGGCATCACTCACTATACCAATAGCATATGTGTACTATGAAAATTGGGAGTTACTTGTGCTGCCCGCTAAGTAGATGCCGCCTGTATTCACGACGAAACAGCCTAGGCAATAGCTGCCTCGTATGTACTGTACATCCGTACGAAATTTAATTGCTCGGAATGTTGGAATAAATATGGAGGTCTTTGGTTTGCAATGATCAATATGGACTTTTGAGACTTTTTGCAGACTCTTTTTAGTCTGCCATACATATAGTTGTATTTACCATGAAGAGATAGGGTTTAGTTTAGAATAATCTGTAAAAACTTCCCTTTTACTCTTGTAATATGCGTAAGCATAACCGCATAATTCGGACTTCAGAGATCAGAGGACACCAAACATGTGTTAAAAAATTGCTCAATTATCTCCACTTTTGGGATTCGAAGCGATATTCAATAATTGTAAATACCCCCACCAGTGACGTTATTTCCATCAGCTTCCTGACTTTGAGGAATTTATATTTTTAACAAATCATTCTACTCATCATCAAATACCTAATAAAATTTACACCTTTAGGGTACAAACCACGGCCCCCAATTTTATTAGAATAGCGCGCAATTCTTAACGACCCTGATAGCATCAATGTTTGACAACACCAAAATAAATAAAAAACACTAATTTGTTTATCTACATACGAAAAAAAATAATAAAAAAATATATAATTATATGCCTGATATTATGACTTTATCACGATTGTTTTTTTTTGATATTCAATAATCGGAAGCAAATTTACAATAAAACTGATAGAGGTCAAAAGGACAAAATTACATTTTCAAAATAATGAACAATATATGTAGATTATAAAAAAGTAAATGAATTATTAATGGTAAGTAGATTTAAAAATGATTCTAGATTAGCTTCCAAGTTGAAATGCGTAGTCAATACCTCAATTCATAAATAATAATAAAGGTTATTCAAAAAACGTTTATTGTAATTTCAAAAAGTGGGTAAAGTAATGTAATTTTCATATTAAACATTTAAATAATTTTCTATTATTTCAAGTATATTATTTTAATTTCTTTTCTTACTACATACACCAGTAGATTTCTACTGGTAATTACACACAAATTTCCGGTTTAAATTTCTCCAATTTTAACAATATTATTACAAAATCTATTTGCAGTAAATATGCAAAAAAATATATACCTAATTTTGTTTTTGAACAACATAAGACCTCTGACTGACATTGACACACAAAGTACAAGGAAATGAGTTTAGATTTGACTTGATTTGGGGATGCCTTGAACGTGCTCTAACATTTAAATTTTGATTTAAAAAATGTTATAAATAACTTTCTCTACTAGTGAGAAAGTGGTTATAAGAACATTTTTATTAGGAAATTATAAATAATTAAGTAATAGTAATAAAGTGCCCTCAAATGGAATGTTTAAACTGATCTTCCTACTTAACAAGAAGTATTTCTAAAGGTTATTTTTTTTTAAATTACAATTGAATTATTTATGGTTGTTTACAATTACGTGGTAAATAAAATTTCTAAAATAATCCTTTCTAAAAGAAATAATACCCTATCCTATACAGGGTGGTGACAGGACCTTTCGGTCGTATGGATTTAACATGTAAAATCATACTTTGGTAATTTCCTGCTTCCCAATTCATTTTAGAAAAAACGTCTTTAAATAAAAGTTGTGGAGCATAAAATTGTGCATATAAATCGATTAAGAAAATTAGTTTTGGATGCTTCATAACGCCATAAACTTAATTTGAAAATTTCTAAAATTAGCAGAAATAGCGATTGCCTTGAAAAACAAACAAAATTTTTCAAATGTTTTACGTTTTTTCTGTCAAAACTGTCAAAATAACTTTGAATTTTATATTAATTTAATGATTGAATTTATTTAATAATAAATAATATTTAGAAAAAAACCCAAAAATTATATTTTATTTTTAATTTTAGGTAATTTAATTAACCTCAAAAATTATTTTGAAAGATAAACCGTCAAACATCTGATAATTTTTATTTGAAGTATTTCATGGCAATCGCTATTTCTGATAATTTTCGAAATATTTTGCTTAAATTTCTGGCGTTATAAAGCATCCAAAGTTAATTTTGTTTATTGATTTCGATGCAGAATTTTAGCTCGAAAACTATTATTTGAAGATTTTTTTTTAAATCAATGGGGAAACAGGAAATTACCAAAACTTGATTTTACATGTTATTTTACATATCTATATGACCGAGAGGTCCGGTCACCACCCTGTATACCTTAGGACGTGCTGGGGATATGGTCCAAGTCCTAAAGAACTTATAACTTGAGTCCAAGCCGTATTGGTGCCATTTTGTACTACATAGGGGGAAAATAAATGTTTACCATCAAGTGAGACAATATTCGGGCAAATACATTTTTATACCCCTTATAAAACCCAATGTAAAAGATTCATTTTTAATTAACTTTCCCAAAACAATATTTTTTTTAATTTCTAATATTTATTTTCTTCTATGTATTTGATGTGCAGTGCCGTTGAATTAAAAAATCTATTATTTATGAAAAAAAAAATTGCGAACTTGTACTTTTACCAAACAAAAGCTGTGAGCATATAGAAAAGTAAAGAACATTCATCTAAAGAAAATGGGTTGAGAGAATCACGACACTTGAACTTTATCATTTGTTCTTGAACAAAAGAATTGAATATTGACTTTTACACGCAATCACAGTCACACTTAAGTAAATTTAATCATAATTCATTTCGAGATGAAATTGAGTAATTTATTATTGTCCTTTATAAGACAAGGTTCCTAAGGAGAGTTTATTTAAAACTATAAATACCAATTTGTGAGTTTGGCTAAATCGATTGTTTATTGCAGACGAAAACAATTATTTTGTTTTGGAGCTTAGTGTAAAAATAGCGATATTTTGTTACATAAATTTTCTACAAACCGTTAATTAAGATTTGGAATTATAAAGTATATGAATTTGTATACTCGTGCCAAGTGTAATATATTTAAAAAAAGGTGGAAATTTAAATAATGTTCTTGGAAAATGTCAAGCATTTCCACCTTTGCAGAAAAACACGAAGTAGCAATGCGCCATTCGTCGCTTGAACAACGTTTTAAAAGTCATTTCCAGAAGTCGCTAATAAAGGGTTTCCTGAAAGGTTTGGATTAAACTTAAAACAAATACTATAATTAGTAGGTCAAATTAATTTAATTTCACCGAAATTATCTAAGTAAATTCCGCACTCCCATAAGAGTGGGTTATGGATTATAACTTTAAGGTTTCAGTTTCACAATACCGATTTAAACTTGAGTTTAATTAAGTGGGTTTCCTATTTTTTGATGACTATGCTAAGACCCACTAAAATTTGAAATTATACATGTTTTGATGAAGGTGATTTGTAAGGCTTCACGCGAGTCTCGCAAAATTGCGAGAATCTCGCATCGCAAAAAATTGGAAGATGCGAGGCGAGAAAAGCTTATTTCTCGGGATAAACCTCCCAAGTAAAGCTATAGAAGCATCACGGGAGTCTCGTGAAATTGCGAGAACCTCGCATTCTCGCTTCGAAAAAAATTGCAAGATGCGAAGCGAGAAAAGCTCATTTCTCGGGATAAATCTCCCAAGTGAATCTATAGAAGCATCACGGCCATCACGGGAGTCCCGTGAAATTGCGAGAATGTCGCATTCTCGCTTCGCAAAAAATTGTGAGATACGAGGCGAGAAACGCTCATTTCTCGCAAGTGAAGCTATATAGGCTTCAATCGGGTCTCGTGAAATTGCGAAAATCTCGCATTCTTGCCTCGTAAAAAATTGCAAGATACGAGACGAGAAACGCTTATTTCTCTAACGAAATCTAGCAAAATTGCAAAAACTCGCATTCCCGTCTCGCAAATAATTGCGAAATACAAGGCGAGAAATGCTCATTTCTCGCGAAAAATCTCACAAGTGAAGCTATAGAGGCTTCACGCGAGTTCTGCAAAATTTCGAGAATCGCGCATTCTCGCCTCGTAAAAAATTGCAATATACGAGACGAGAAACGCTTATTTCTCTAACGAAATCTAGTAAAATTGCAAAAACTCGCATTCCCGTCTCGCAAATAATTGCGAGATGCAAGGCGAGAAACTCTCATTTCTCGCTAGTGAAGATATACAGCCTTCACGAAATGCTCGCATAATGAGAGAATCTCTCATTCTAGCCTTGGAAACAATTACGAGATGCGAGGTGAGAAACGCTCATTTCTCTCGAAAAATCTCGCAAGTGAAGTTATAGAGGTTTCATGCGAGTCTTGCAATTAATCGCGAGAATCTCACATAATCGCGAGAATCTCGCATTCTCGCCTCGCAAGAAATTGCGAGATGCGAAGCGAGAAAAGCTCATTTCTCGCGAGAAATCACTTACAAGTGAAGCCCTAAAAGTCTCTAATTTTCTAATTTTAGACAAGATTAAATAAAAATAAATCTCTATAAATTATAAATGGGCGAAGGAAAGTAGGTACGCCTAAAAGGGCGTCATTAATAAAATAAGCAGCTCTAATAATAATTTTCTCTAGAAGTCAACAATGTAGTAAAATCAAAAGGTTTACTTAAGAGCGCGAGCATTAAAAAAAATTACAAAGCGATAATTAGAGTTAATTAATTAAAAATAATTTTTTTGTTAATTAAATAATAATTATACTTGGAAAGTTCATTATTTACACTCACTTAATTTATTTAAACTTTACCTAGAAATTTTTATTAAAGACCACGAACTAATTGAAGTTTCAAGTGGGTTGTTATGAATGAAAATTTTCTAAAATTAATATTATTCAACAAAATCCTAAAGGCTATATAATTTTAATTTGTAGATCAATTACCATTAGCAAACTCTTCAGTAATTTAGGTATAAATTTTACAAGAAATTGTTACATGAACTCGTGTAGTTTAATTAAAAACGAGGCCAACAAAAATGTGAAGGATTTCAACTACAAAATAATTTTCTTTTGTTGCATGGTTTTTAGAGCTTTCGTTACAATTTTTGTTAATTGATGGACATTTAGAACAAGAGCGTTTCGTGTATCAATTATTACCTTAAAAGGAACAAATTGGGACCAAATAGAAATAGAAGGATAAATAACTGATCATTGTTGTGTGAGAGTATGGGCAAGGATTAGAAAAATTCCTGAGCAACATCCTCATAAGGTTGTAATTAAGCAATTTATTAACAGTAAATTTTATTCTAGTTAACTCACTAATACATATAAGTAAATTAGTAATTAAGGTAAATTACATGTTAAACATTTTTTTATTTATTTATAAGTTAATTAAGGAATTGTTTTTTAAAGAATTTTCGTACTCGCTTTTAAACCAAATTAAACAGAGATTTGAATTAAAATATTTGTTATCAACAAATAACTCATTTTGTCACTATAATTATTAAACTTATCAACAATAAATTAGGATTTTAATAAGGCAATTTTATTCAAGCGTACTTACGTCGTAAATAAACAAAAGCGATTATCATCAGCTTTATACAGCGCGTCTTAATTTATATTTGAGAAGGTAGAGATACATGCATTTTGTAGAAAGAAATGCACTCGGCAATTATTGAAGAGCAACAGAGAAAACAATATTCTGAGTTGTACTTTTTATTCTACTGAATCTTGAAAAATACGCAACATTTTTCTAGAAGTGAGATATTAAATGATAGAGAAAGAATTTTTTAGACCTGGGCCTTTTCTGAATTTTCAAATTTATGTAGGGGAGAGTTGGGTAAAGTCCACACACACACACAGACCTTGTCTTCCGTTTTGGCTTGTGCAGGCCACCTGAATGGTGTCCATACGCTCCGGTTTGGCCTTGACTTCAAACCGGAAGGCAAGCCTGTGTGTGTGGACGGGCCATTAAACATTTCTTTCATTTAACCGAATCGTTATCTTCTCATATAACAAAGTTACCCATTCAATAGGTACTGCTCAATTAGATACACGATACACCCTGTACATATATGTTCCACTTACACGTTTCATGACTTTTTTATGCGTACCTATAGGCTGTATAAATATTAATTATAAAAAAATCACCGTTAAAATTAATAATGTGTGCTATAATTATATCTAGTCTTTTTTAGGAAAAAACCGTAAGTAATTTGGTTCAAATTAAACGTGACCATTGATTGTAAAGAAAGTCATCGTCCTATACGGTAGGTACGTAAAAAGAATTTTAATAAAAAAGAATAGCAAAAATGTTAGCATGTAATGTGTAATTAAAGTTAATGTAATTGAAATATATTGGAATTTAAAAATAAAAACTCCTCTCGTTAATTTATATAATTAGATACGTATACAAAACACTCACATTAAAATATATTTAATTTATAACGCATGAAATCGTTTGCTACGCCCTTATCACACACATACACAGGATGGCTTATAACGTTATAACGTAGCTCAATTCAATACTCGTATGTATTTGGTATTATCCTATTATGGATTTATTACTATTATTAGTTTGGTTCGTCTACTTTTTATGAAACTCCCTATAAAGAATATTTTTATTATTTATAACAATCAAGCCATGATCTGACTATCTTGTACGCTGAGCCACCCCTTGTGTGTGTAATTTAATTAAAATATAAATATTGAATGTATCTAATAAAACATTAAACAAGTTGAAAAGTTTCAAGTTTTTCAACTAATTGCTTTAAAAAGTTTCGGTTACGTCAAAAGTGTCCAAAAAGTTATAACAAAATGCGAAAAATTAGCCTTTCTCGCCATTCTCCTGTGCTCATCCTTCATGTATAATAAATCTCCATCAGTCTGATTTAAAAAAAACACTTCTTAATATGGAAATTTCCCTTATTTTCAGTAGAATTATTAGGAAGTTGGTTAAGAAGAAAATGATTTTTTGATTATGAGTTCTGGTGTTGTTTCGAAAAAAATCTAAAAGCTGAAAAAGCAGCTAAGCTCTGTACTTGAAAAAAATTTTTATATAAGCTTTTTCGTATATTTTTAATCAACAACTTCTCTAGTAATTTCTAATTTGATTAAAATATAAATATTCAATGTACCTACTAAAAAATTTAACAAATTGAAAAATTCCAGCTTTCACGTTTTGCAATTAAGTAAGTGCTTAAAAGAGGATTCGTTAAAAGTGTGCAAAAATGAGAAAAAATTAGCCTTTGCTCATTCTTAATCTTTATCTGAGCTGCGAAAGAGTGGTGAAATGCTTTAGTAAAATGTAAAATATAATTGTAGATGGTTTTTATCAGTGGTGTTTTAAACAATGCCAAATGCCATTTTGATTATTTGGAATTTTAAACAATTTTCAATACTAGCCCATGAGCCCAACCAAATTAGGATTTTTTTTCAAAATAAAAATCGAGAATAATTTTGCATATTAGGACATTAAAGTGTACATCATAGGGATAGTAATCCTGTATGGATTTTATATTTTATCAATTACTTTGGGAGATTTTTAAATTTTTAGAAAAATTTGGTTATTTTACATTAATTAATTTTTTTCTCCATGATAAATTACTGAAAATCAAAATATTGTGCATGTACTTTAAAGCTGAAAATGCCCTCTTCAACCACGTATTTTTTGTTTTTTTTCTAGATCTGATAAATAATGAGTAATTTCCAATAACGTAAAATAAGGCGCTTTCATCGCGCAATCCATTGGGTACTGCAGTAACCACAAAATAGGTTAACTTTCAATAACCTTTTTCTCAAAAACTGTTGAATATTTTGAAAAAGAGCATAACATCTTTTTTATAGATAATTACCTCCTCTATAATTTTTGTATGAAATATTTTTCCGAAAAACTAATAGAAAGCGAGATATTTACCAAAAGGTAGTTTTCGTGACCATCGAACTCGAATAACTATTGAAACTCACATGATATCGATGGGGACTTTTCACATGTTGTTTATAACGGTCTAATTAAGGTGATGCAAAAATTCAGCTTGATACTATTTTTTCCTAAATTAAGCCTCTTTTTTGTATAACTTGAGTGGGCTATAACTCAGTGCTAGCTTTTTGCTTATGGCTTTAAATCATAAGCAGAACAAATTTCTTTTGGATCTTTACGTTTTTCAAAAATTTAATTGATTTAAGCCAATGTCGATAATGCTTATTTTGCTTAAAAGACATTTTCGAGCTTTTTTGAGCTCAATCATCGTTTGGTGATTTTTAAATGAATTTTACACGTATCTAAGCAACGACAGCCTACATGCGCACTGACAAACTTGTGTCTTTCTACCATGAACAGACTACAATCTTTTTCAATGAATAATTTGGAAAATACCTATAATTTTATACGATAATTCATTTCCTTTCGAAATGACATAATTCAAATTTTGAATAAAAATTAAATTTTGATGCTCAATTTTGGATTTTTAGCTTTTTTAGAGCTTTTATTAACCTTTTAAAAGCATTTTTAGACTTTTTTAAGCGCTTATTTTGAAATAATAAATGCTTATAAATCCGGGCTCTAGTTATTAAATGCAAATCAATTTTTCTAAACTGCCTCAAACTCCATTTTCTCGACAATCTTTTGAAATGCGGAAAATCCATAGAACTTTAAGTGTGAAAAGTAATAATAATTGAAATAGAATAATAAAAATCGACCTTGATGAATACCTATGAAGGACGTATTGCAACAGGTAAGAAGAAACCTATATAGTTCATGTTACGACGATACACAAGGGAATTTTATTTTCTTTTAGAAAACTGTAAGATAAGTTTAAATTCAGACTACTAAGGACCCTACGTTACTTATCTTTCAAAACATTATTTGTATAAAATAATAAAATTCTAACACTACCATTATTTAACGTGCTCAATCCTTTGATCATTAATGTGGGTTCACATTTTTAAATTCATTGCTAAAAACGTTCGTATTACTAGTCGTGCATTTAAAAAAATAGAGAGGTCCTAAAGTTACTTTTTTCGATTTAGAGACAAACTCATTATCTCAAGTTCAAATACTATTCAAATGCGACTTTGGTTTTTGGAAAATTTGATAGAGTATAGCTCTCTCTAGGCGAGGAAAACAATTTAATACTGCTGAAAATCAAAGAATTTAACAGCTTTCCACTTCGCAAGCGAAGTTAAACTGCGGGTGTTTTTTACCCTTGTGGGAATAAATCACTTACGTCCTTAGAGGATGTGGCACTGTAAGAAGGTAGATAAAGAATGACCATCATCAAAGACAAATGTACCTAGGGAGTGCAAGACTAAATTTCTATTTACAATTTAATTCTTTTTATAAAAAAAATCTTAGACGTTCCTAAAAAAACAAAAAGTTTATCGCAGCGACGCCTGGCGTCGTAATACAATACCATTAATTTTGGTGTCATTTAAAAGATTTTTTAAAGTTATAAAACTTTTTGTTGTAGCTACAATTTCTTGATATTGACGAAAGTTTTTGAATTATGCTATAGCTAGAAAATAAACATTGATAAATTTTCGTTCAGTATCTGTCACTTTCAATTTTCGTTTATGAATAAAAAAAGTAAATAACACGAAGAATCTTATTAAGCCATGGATTTTATCTTAAAATTTGATCTCGTGACTACCTTATTACTTCTTTTTTAAAACTGAAAGTGAGTTACCCTATGATTAAACTTAATTTGGCCCACCGTGTACCTACGTCTTGTTTTATTAAATTTGGCAAAACTAATTACCTATAACAGGAAAAGTAAGTACCTAGTAAATTAATTTTCATTTTAATTAAAATTGTACTCTTGATTGCACAATGAATTTACAATAGAATAGCATTAAAACGTTACAAATAGTTAAACATTTTGGGCTCGTTATAATCTTATGATTAACAAACCCATCAATTTTGTTACAATTAGAAATTACAAATTAACACGTACGATGATTATTTTATCGATTTATATCACATTTCACGTAATTTCAGAAAATTTTATTAAATTTTTTATTACTGAAAGAAAAACCTTTATTGTGTCTCACTGAAAGCACCTAGAGCCTATAGAGAGTATCGCGTATACACGACACCAGGTAATTTTGAATCAAGAATCGATTTATATGCAAATGTAATATACCTTATATTTTCGAAACATCAAAAAATAATTAAATTTAACTCACAATTTCATTGAGTCAAAAATGAGAGAAATACAATTTTTTTTAAATTAAATAACTTACCAATCAATTAAATTTTTTAGTTTTCGAGTGCGCCAAAAAACTACTAATTAAGTAAGAATATTGTATCAAGACTGAAATATATTGGGTATATCAAGTATAAAATAAACTCTAAAATCACAGATAACAATGATAAGCCTTTTTATCTCGTACGTATTTATCTGCGTAAGTAATTCTCATTATACTATAATAAAAATTTCATTCTTATGTAAATATAGTTCTACGTTTATTCCCACAATCAGTTAATGAAAAACAATAATCGTCGCATTACAGCTTCTCAAATACAGGGTGAGTTAGAAAAACTGTCGCCTATTTGCATTTTTTGCCATAACCAGTGGAAGAGAATTAGAAAAACATTGATGAACAATACATACTTGATGCAAATAAACAAAAAATCGGAAACAAATGGGAAAAAGAATACCCAGTTCTATAAAAATGTGGAAGCGTACCAAAAAACACCAACTACAGAACATGGGATTAAAACGAGGGGCGAAGTATAACAATTTCAGGGTTACAAATTGGAGACACACAAGAACAAACATCTACCCACCGAATCGATGTCCCAAAAATTGTAGTTATAGTCCAAAACTTATGAAAAGAATAGGGCGAAGCCAATATCTTGCGTAGTATAGTTCGGTCAACTTAAAGTCCCTTGTGACTCATCGCAGTATGTAATAAGAAATGTCAGTATAAAATATTTTTTCTTTGTCTAATATTTTAATAAAAAAAGACGCATATAAAAACGTACCTACGTCTGCTGTATAAACTATATGACTCGGCGACAAAATCAATTATTGCAGACCGTTTTCTTCAAAACTACCTAGCTTTGTCTCAAAAGTAGAATTTTCGGTTGCAGTTTTTACTATTTTATATAAAATTTCGTATAACAAAATATTGATTTAAATTAATCAACGTGCTTCTGAGAAGATCTTTGGATTCCTCTGCACTTAACACAAAAACCGTAACAAGGGATTAATTACTTTTTCTTACATTTTTGAATTTGTTGATTTGCTAATTGTGTGATGTTTTTATCGTCAGTTTCAACAGTAGCAAAGTGTGGGGGTTTCTCGTGTCCCAAAACGCAGTGCCTTTGAGTCTCACATTTTTGGCAAAAAGTCTTTAAGCAAAATAGTATTAATTTATACTATATCATTGATCATCGAGCTAAAACGCAGGTTTACATTCGACCGTGTGCGTAAGGATGTATCCTGAAAGCATATATTTTATTAGAGTGTTCCACTTTCAGGAGGTTCAAGGTACACATTTTCAAAAAATTTTGATCATTGAACCTCCTGTCAATAGATAAATGGATCGGAAATTGTTATTGCACTTTGATTGCGTTTCATTCTTCGTTTAAAGCATATCTAGGAATGTATTCCATAGTTTAGGACGGAGAGAATAACTAAAAAGAAGTACTGTAGCAGTACAACTTTATTTAATTTAAAATTCGCCTTAAAATGCACATCGCAACATACTGTGTTCCGTACTTAATTAATTTTGAAGTTTCTGACGTTGTGTGTTAAGAACGGATATACTTTTAATACCGATTGATGCTTACAGTTTAGAGTGATGAGTCACAAGTGATTTAAACCTGACTGGACTATACAGATGGAGGGAGCGAGTGCTCTCTCTCTCTCTCTATATCCATAGTATACTGTCTATATCTCTAAAAGTGATGCGACCAGATGTTACCAAACAAATTTTTGTTTTAGCGCATTGGCTCCGCCCCATTCTTCTCATAAGTTGCGGACGTTACAATAATATCTGATTTATAACAGATTCTAAAAAATTTAAGAAACATACAAAATTAATGGTTTAAAAATCATATTAAACGGCAGCCATAAAAAATCATAACCATTTAAAATAATATTAAATTAATAATGATCAAAAAAATATTTAATTATAGTGCTAATGACCAAATAGTTGACGATACACTATAAAGACTGCTAACAAAAAAAACTATCACAACACGTTTCTACAAAAATTTTGAGTATCACCGCTTATTTCAACTTCAATTAAAGTCTTAAAAGCAAATTCTTTCAAGTTTTTTGGCTTTCTCATATCCTGATTAAAGAAAATATTGTAAATGAATTTCAATTTTCCAATTCATATTTCAATTTTAGAAAATCCTTTCATTTTCTATCCAAACTTTATAGGAGAATTTTAAAGAAATAATCTCAAAGTTTAATTAATAAATAATTTAGTTGTAAAATCGATATCTTTATAATTTACCTCAAGTTTAATCAACTCCCCTATGCACGCTTTATTTATTTATATCGTAACAATCAGTAACAATGGTAACAAAAATAACATATGAATAAACAGTCATCTTTTCGCCACACGGCCACGTCAGATTATTTACATAAATTAATGGGGTTGATAGTTGCCTTGGCAATATCGAAAAACTAATTCCATGTTATCTAACTTTTGTTTAACCCTAAAATTACAAAAGTTGAGCTCATATAATTTTCAGAAAGTAAGGAAATGGAAATAGTTGCAAATAAAAATGTTGGCCTTGTTCATGAAATCAATCAAGATTGACTTTTAAATTATGTGAGTGGAAAAATGATCCTGAAAGGGTAAAATATTAGTGTAGTGAGTTTTCTTAGAATTTTTAAGCATTAATCGGTTTATAAAAAATTGGACAATAAATTGCAAAAAGTTATAGTTTATTGTGCAAGGCAGAATTGATTAAAGTAGTGGACTGCTCGGGGACCTCAAGGGCTCTCTGAGGAACTAACAAAGATTCTCATCTCATCTCATTCGGCTTATTGTTATTTAAAACTCACGAGCATTATGAATGTGATACACACATACGATACCAACAAAAGAGTACATAATCTGGATTTTTTGCTCTAAATGTTTTTGGATTTAGTGTAAAATAAGATATTTGACTACTCCTATAATAAAAGTAGGTCCATTTTCTAACATCTTGATAACTTTTAAGTCCTTAGAAGAGATTTAAACCCCAATATATTTGTGTTTTTAAACTAGAGCAGTTTTGCTTATCGCTCTTCTTTTTTCGACACAAAACTTGCAATGTTTTATACAGGGCCCGTCAGTGAAGCGGGAGTATTTATTCGTTTATCGGTTGGATGAGGGTGCTTAACTTGATGGCATATGGATGTCATTTAGTAATATGGAATGGTGGTCTAGTGGACCCAACCAAGTAATGTCATCGCACACTAATGAGAGAGATAACTAAGGTGGCGTAAGGAAACAGTAAACGAAGAACGCGTACTTCTAATAACCATTTACCATAGTAGGCGATGCCACACAATAATTTAAAAAACATAACGGACATTTAAACCAAAAGGACGGCAATCACCAATAACTAATTGTACAGACACACAGTCAAACAGATGGAAAAACAGCAACTATTCAGAGAAACATACGGACATACAGACATACATCCAGGTATACTTTAAATCCACAAATGTAGATAGCCCTGTCAATTATCAAATGAAGAATAGATTGGGTACATCGAGATTTTTCGGTACAGCATTATGGTCAATGGTTCGTACTCGGATCCACTTCTACTACCAAGATTTGATCAAATTATAGTAAAGTATGTTATGCTATTAAAGCGGCACGTGTTTTCTGCATCTATCTCAATACAAGCCGCGCTAAAGCTTATGAACTATATTAGAAATGAGTCACTATCTACAATTGTGGGTTTAAAGTTTAGGCTTAGTACGCATATAGGCAATGATTTCATATTTCTTCTCTTTTTGTAAATTTTATTTTTAACAAAATTTTTGCCTCAGGTTGCTGTAAAATGGTTAATATTAAACGGATTGAAGAAACTAAAAACTCATTATGAGGGAAAATGTGTCTACTTTTTGATGAACGAAGTTAACGAGAAGTAGACGAAGGAATGAAGCAAATGAAGAAAGTAGATAAATAGCCAATTTTTCCTTAAAATTCCTCCTAAATTATAAGTACTGTACATTTTTAATAATTATTTAAGGAAATGAAACATAATAGCTTATATTCTAATATCCGAAAATTAGAACGTCTTCGGATTCACTGAGACTAAGAGACACCGCAGACTACAGACTTTTGATTGGCCGATAGTTTAGTCGGTTGCTTAATTATCATTAAAACATATGTGAGTGCGCACACCCAACGATTTAAAGTCGGCCGACTAAAAAGAGTGATAGGCTGCCCGATTCCCTTCAAATTATAAAGACAGGCAACTATCGGCCGACGGATTGATCACGTGTTGCTCTTAGTTCGTTCAGTTTCGTTCGAAAATTCGTTATCTCTAGTAATAATACGACTAGTCTTTTAAAATTTGGTAGGTTTACTAAACATACTGTAATAATATTTTAAGTAGACGAGCGGTGACAGTGCGCAGATACCTAAATTGGTATATATAAGTCAACGTATTTAAATTATTAAAGGGGCGTGGCCAAACTTGCGTGAACTTACCTCAAGTTAAATTATTTTTACTGTACATCAGTTTGATACATTCAACTCTCAAATTTAAGTTCAACCCTCAAATTTGCTAATTCTCACCCCGAGGTGATTTTAGCTTTAAGAAAATTTCTAGTGTGTTAATAAGGCCGATTAATAATCGAGACATTTTAATGGGTTATTAATGGGTTGGGCAATTAACACAAGAGTTGATTAGGTACTAAATTTTTCCGTCGATCACCTCTCATTAAATTCGGGAAAATCTAATTTTATTTTACGACAAAAATGCAAGTTTTCAATAATATTTGGTTGCCTACCCCATAATTGATCGTTAATAGAAAATTGATCGTTGGTTAATGACAACAAATGTCAACAATTTCAATGCAATATTGGTGTGATTTGGTTGCCTATACCATAATTGATCGTTAATAGAAAATTGATCGTTAATAGGGGTTATTAACGATCAATTTCTTATTGGTTAATGGTTAATGATATCCATTAACAATCGATCGACGGAAAAATTATTTTCGGAGTTGTGGCGAGGAACAACAAACTGGATTACAGACCAAACTGGAGTGATTGAACTAGCTTATAGCTAAAGTCTAAAAGAATGCCATTCCATCATAAGAGGAGAATGGTATTTTGTTAAAAACGAAAGTAAAAAACAAAAAGAGAGGTTAACGAGAGTAGACTAGTGTTAACTAAAGATAAACCAAGATGCAAGAATGCGTTTTTCATCTCGCCTAAAGTCAGTTAGTAAACAGGAAGTTATGAAGCCTCTTTTTTTCTCATTATCATTAAATTTTGTATCTAATAAAACCATATTAAGCTCAAATAACAAATTGCAATAAAAAAAAAACTCAAAAACTCATTATTTGTACAATTTGGTGCACCCAACGGCCAAATCTCATAAGGGTATTACATTTGTTTCTTTATATTAATTGCACGTTTTGAACCGTGCTCTACAATTTTCGACACCAAATTCCACCACACTTTAAATTTAAGAGGAAAAATACAGTTTTTTATTTTAAAAAAAGTTCTTGAACCGCAGTAATTATAGTATTAAAACTGTTGGAGCTGGTCTTATTCTTGGAAAGTAATGATTAATTTAAATCTTCTATACCGCGTCTTCTTTTATTTTATTCTTTTATTTGGTACAAATTTAAATACTGACTTGATGGAGCTTGCGTGTTTATCTATTTAACTTCTATAAAGTATTCATTTAGTTAGTTAATTTAATAAATATTAATCTGGTGCTTTAATCTCTCGTAGAGGATGCGTATAAATGATGTCGATTTTCATAAATATGCAATTTTGGGTTTTTGGTATTTAATGGAAACGTGTACAAGTTGAGGTCAAAATTCAATGTCAGTTTCGAATAAACAAGAAAAACATCTCACTTACACTTTCGAGTAAAGCAAATAAATTTTGATACACCCACGACCATCATTTATATAAGGTAGCTACTTTCAGGAAGATTTTCCCCTTTGCAGATAAATTTGATGGCGCCTTTAAATCAAATTGCTAGGAAATTTTTCAAAGCGTTCTCATAAAAAAGAGAGTAGGTATAATGCACTTACGTGGATTTATGGCTGCTTTTCGATTAAATAATATCCAACATTAAGCTAACACACTTTTACAACTGATAATCATAAATCTCATTTAAATTAAGCAATTAAAATGACATAATTGGAATTTTTACTAATTTTGTAATAATTTAAACACAAATATGTGTAATTGTTTCAAATTTTCACATTTTTTTTACTGTAATTAGAAGTGAATTAGAATTATTAAAGCACCATAACACATACCAAAGTGATTATTTTGTAAAGCAACTTTCGAATTTCGCATTCGAAATTATTTGCTGGCACAGTGCTAATGTTAAATTAAACTTTATGGATTCTCCCTGATTCTCCCTTCAAATGTCAAAAATAAAATTTTATTTTTAAATTTAAGCTGGCCGTTTTGGGTCCCTCGAAATCCATCAGTCACACAATTCCACTAACACAATTATGGTGTAAGCTCGGAAAAATTCCCAAAAAGCTGGATTTTTGTATGAATAACCCTGTGGTATTGCCGTTATAAAAAAATGTTTCAAGAGTCTCCATCGATCCGACCTCTGCTAAAAATTTTATATGGAGGTGAAGGTAAAGAAACGCAAGAAAATATGAATATCTCGTAAACTATTAATTTTTCGCCAAAAGTAGCTATTATCAAATTTGTAGCTCACAAAATTAGCTACAAGAAAAGTTCATTACCATCACTCCGTGTCCTAAGTCTGCTGCACAAAATAATCCTTAAAAAGAAAATAACCTTAAACCCCTAATTGGTTTATATTTCGCAGGTATGACGTTTAGGTACAGTAAACCATTATCACTCTACGCAAAAATATATAAGGTGTTCCAATTAGAAGAATCATGTTTTCTCACTTGAAAATAACCAAGTTTGTTCTTTTCAAAAGACGCGCAGTAGAAAAAATCAATTTTTGTTAATGGGAAATGATAGAGGGTAGTTTGAACTACGTAGGAACCAAAAATCGTTGTTTGTTTAACTTACAAAAATAGCCACTCGGTAATTTTTTCAAGCAACTCCTGCATTTCGGAAAAACTACATTTTTTCACCTTCCTTCGCATATAAATTTTTTAAGCAAGGGCCGGATCGATGGGGACTTTTGAGAAGTTGTTTATAACAACAATATTAAAGTTCACCCAAAAATTCAGCTTTCTGGGATTTTTTCCTAGGTCAAATTTTAATTTGATTAGACTATCGACCCGAGTTCAAAAAATCAATAAAAAAACTTACACGCAGTCAGTCTGTCTGTATAGTTTTATTATTTATAATGAACCGATTTTGGAAAATTTCATATTTCTTTAAATGAAATTGATAGTAATTCAAAACATGGGGGATATTTTTAAGAGAACCATGCATCCTAAAATTAGCTTTGATCCGTACGAAAAAATCGAAAAAAAACTCAGAGTTTTAGGTTACATTTCTGAGGCCCGAAAAACTTTCACTGCAAATAATACGGACCTGCAAAAGTGCAAAACTCGCTTTTTATGCAAATTTGCATATTCAAAAGAAGAAGAGTTAATTAAGAAATCAAAAATCAGTTTAAAATCGCCCCCGCTATAATTTTTAATTAAAATTTATATTTCCCCTCAATTCTGTCATTTTGGTTGAAAAAATTGGAAAAAAAAGTTTTACAAATTTAAATTTTTAATATAAAAAGGTTCTAATTTATTCAAATCTGGTAATTATCAAAACGGATGTTCGAAAATAAACTTTTGAAAACTACAAAGCATTAAACAGATTTAAACTAAATAATTAAATTTGCGTGCTTTGTTTACTTATCTAAACAATTATTTAGGGCACTGTACTAATTTTCTAGTACCTTTATTCACGCGTAAGTGACTACACATATTAATTATCATAATTTTTCGTAATATTTATGTGGGTGTTCATTATTTTAGTGCCTACACTTTTTGTGATAAACATTTTTTCAGTTCCTTGTTCGTGATACAGGTCACAAAATAATAAAGCTACACATATTAATTTATCATTCATTACTAGATACATAAAGATGCAAGTCGTCTCGTTTATGAATGGATGAGCATTGACTTAATTTTTAATTTAAACCTGATTGGCAAATTTCTAATCGGTCCAAAAAAGTATAAAGCGTTACGGCATGTTTTAAGACTTTTTAGACTAGTTAATTAATGATAAAGTCAGACTGGATTTTTGAAGCTCAGGATGGCATAAGAAAAATTAACTGAGTAATAGAGTAGTCCCGACGTAAGATGAGTACACCACGTGACCAAATCTGCACAGGGCGTAGCTTCAGTGGCTGTCATGAAGACATGACTTTTTTGAGATTTCAATAAATTATGATTGGTATTATAAGAGTACTAACTCTAGAAGCCACATATTGTCTGTATATAGAACAGTTTTTGTAGCCAGAGATCATTAAAGACAGCATCGGAGTATCGGACTAAGAACTGAGCTCTGGAGTACACCGTACACACTTTTCGTAGTGTAAAGTCTACTGAAAAAGTTAGTGAATCCCGGCACTGGTCGCATCAATTTTAGAGATATAGAGAGAGAAAGAGAGCACTCGCTCCCTCCATCTGTACTACGCAAGATATTGGCTCCGCCCTAATCTTTTTGTAAGTTCCGGACTATATCTCCTACGCTTCAGAATTTAGAAAATATATCAATCACAAACGTTCTTGACGGTTCTTGAGTTCTGTTTGTAAGGTAGAATTAATTTCCTGTAATGCTCGTTTATAATTTTCCAATCAGCTTTGTACATACTTTAGTTGAGTTTTAACAAATAACACTAAATGGACGAATTTAAGATAGGACGATAGAACAGTTGAGTGATTATGATGGTGTGATCGCCATATTGGGCTGAATGGCATACTTGTGGGATCGCTCCCCAATACTCGGCCCAGGGTTGGATTAACCATTACGCAAAATATACAAGTGCTTAAGGAATCAAGAGAAATGAACACCACAAAAATTTACCGTAAACCGTTAAGGTACAAAACTCCAAAATTTTTAGCTCGACTCGGTTTTACCATGTATAAATTTCAGTGAAATTTGAAAATTGATTGGTACTTATCCAGAAGACTTATAAGAGCTTACAGTCTCCAAAAGTCTTAATACGGACCTGACTCGCCATAAAACAGACAGTAATACAGGCAGCTGTTGGAAACTGCTCTATCGTCTGAATTTGCCCACTAATTTCTATTAATGTTTCCAATATTTTGTGAGTATGTGAAAAACTGTTGTTTTCAATTGTGCTATTCCAACTATACAATTCTTTAATAAAATTTAATGTATTGCGGAACCGTAGTCCTTCTGTGAACCACTTACTTTTAATGCTTTTTTTAAAAAAAACGGCCCACTTGTACATGTACAACATCCCAAAATTATTTCATTAAACACTTCGAACTTGCTTCATTCACAAAGACTTCTTTACAAAATTCCACGAAATCTTTCAATAAAAAAAATATCTACGGAGATCTACTTTAGTTTTATTCGTAGTTTTACTGTAACGTAGATAAAAAAGAAGTATCAGAAGTGTTGAATCTGGGTCAAAAATTATTATGCACAAATTGATTTTGAAAGTGTTTTCATTTAGAATTAAAGATAATTTTCTTTTTATCATTACAAAATCTATTATGTATAAAGCTTTTAAATTGGAGTGAATTATTAATATTAACTATTATACAGGTGGCTTTGTGAGCTTTCACAGGTTGGAAATTCTCAAAAAGGAAAATTTCAAGACAACAATAATAAATTAGTCGGTTCGATAGTGTGATATGACTTTGACAGTTAAAAAAAATCGAAGTAAGAAGAGCTCTCAGTTTCACTAATTTCACTCTCTGTAATTTTCCACGTTGTTCTCAAGTGTACGTTCCTCTATACACTGTGTTAAAATCACCTACACACAAAAACTAGATTCTATGTTCATGTTCCAAAATATTCAATTATTTTAGAACACAGAATCCTCTAGTTTTTGTGTGTAGGTGATGATTTTAACTTACACCCGTATACAGGGCTGGACTGGGAAAAAAATTAGTACCGGGAAATCTGATAGTCCAGGTTTATATTTTTGATTTTTTCAATTTATCTATTTTTTTCAATATAGTTTTTTCATTGTCACATCTCGGGCCACCGGGAATTTTTCGGTAGCCCGCAGGGCCAGTCCAGCCCTACCTGTATACCAAGTTAATTTATAAGCAGACAATCAGATAGATTACAGCCACGTCATACATACCGGCATTAGAGAGCCAGAGATCTTTTATTGCTTAAGGGCGCGCTGCTAAAGTGGAGGGGAGACATTTTTGCCATAGCGTGTATTTTTACCACTTTAAGTTGAAGAAAAAAAAATATAGATGGTGCCAACATACTGTCAAAATAATTATTTTTTATTATACTTGCATTATAATCTGCCAATTTCACACTAAAAATCGTTCATAAAATCGTCTTTATAGTACAAGTGCTCTATAAAGTCGTCTAGGTAACAACAATATTAACTGTTGTGCGAGTGTTGTTCTGCAATGTAAACACAAAGCATCTCTGTGGCAACAAATATATCCAAAATCGGCATGCTTAATTTTCAAATTTTAAATACAGATTTTTTCTCTTTTATAGAGGTTTTAGTTGCAATTATAATAAAAAATATCGTATAATACTCGTGTATAAGTAGACTTTATCGCATACGCGCCGTTACAAGCACTCGCAAGCTCGTGCTTGTAATTTTCGTCGCTAATGCGATAAAGTCTTTCTTATACACATGTATTATAATATACTATTAATTACCAATGTCAACCAATCTCAAACTAAAAAAAAACAAGAAACAGTACTTAAAAGTAGAACATTACAACATCGTTTTGGACGGTTTTCGATGCTGTAATGAGTATATTGTTACAAAAGAATAGTAAAGTTAAAAATTTATACCTGGAACTTTAAAATTTTGCTTGGGCCATCTAAAAGGCAATGCCTGAACTATTGTCGAAAGATTTGGTTGAAAAGACCGCTAAGGACATATTTTGATTCAGTATTTTCTTCCTTGTTTCGTTTAATTAGCGATGGAATCACTTAAAAATTAGGTATTGTTCTTATAACGATCTCCACCAGGAAATAACGGAATTTCATCAATATTGGTTGCTTCAAAATTTGAAAGTTTCTTGTTTTCAAAAATTAATTTAACCTATTTATTCATAATATAAAGCAATGAAAATTGTTCATCTCCTTCATTGATCTTTCCTTATTAAAATTTCAAAAAAATTAAGTTCATATAACGTTTAGTTTTTAAATTCCGCAAGAAAAACTAAAGGCTTATTTTTAACGTTATTTTAACTCTAACTTTTGCCGCTTTGTCAGCGCGGCATTAAATTCGCATTATTTACGTATTTTTTGGAAAGTGAAAACCCCAATTTTTCAACATTTTTATTATGATTTTTATTACACAGGGTGGGCCACGTAACTTGTAACCTTTAACGATTTTTTACTGCAACCCAAATTATAAATATCATTCGAGTCTAGATTAGTTTATAATTATATTTTTATAAATCAAGAAATGGATTTTAGGTAAATTTCAAACTTTATATTGCATTGAAACTGAAAATTGCAAATAGTATCGTCTGCGTTGATCTGTCCATCTCTACCAACATAATATCCGTCATCTATGTGTCCATCTGTCATAGTTTGAGTGTCAAACTACGACGTATCGGTAAAGTAAGAAAAACTGAATTTTATTTCAGTGTGATAGGGTGTGATAGTTACCTTGCCTACACTGATCCATTTTTTACAAGTTACAAGTTACGTGGCCCACCCTGTATTTGATGTAGGAAGGTACCTACGCACATAGTAGTTTAATTAATTCTTAAGGCAATAGAATTAAGCAATACATACTTATTTTAAGTTTTTATCTAATACCCTATAATTAACAACAAATGTAGATGAACTTTGTTTTTGTTTAAATATGTTGGCCATGAAACCATCAAAAATATTATACTACATTTCAGCTTTGTCTAACGATCTCGTAGTAATATTATGCATATTTGTAGAGCTTTGGTTTCAAATTGACAGTGAAATACAAGAAAAACAATTTATTTTTAGATTAAAACTTACCTGTTACCTAGTTACCTTAAGCTATTGGCTTTCGAACGAGAAAAACAAAAATAAAATTTAAGTAAAAAGCTAATATTTTACAAATATTATTAATTTGATACTTTCAATTGGGCAGGTAAATAAACAGAATAAATAAATACACAATCGTTAGCTATACAGAATTGAACAATTGATGTGTTGGTGTTCTTTGATAATGGGCGATTATTTTTATTTGATTTTTTTTTACAATATTTTTCTATAGGTTTTTTGTCATGCCAAAAAAAGAATTCAGAAATGTCTATAGTAAAAACATAAAGGCCGTGAAAGCCAAATATTACATCAATGATTTTTTAGTGCATTTATGTCAATTTTTCATTTTTTGGCAAACTTTTTAGTCTATGAGTTTTAAGAGTCCTGAGTTATACAGGGTTAGTTAGAAGTATGGAAACGGCGATTTATTGTCGTTAATATTCATTTTATGAAATAATGTTTTATATAAAAGTTTTTTCTGAAATTTTTATCTACATTTGAGAATACTTAAAAATTTATTTTCTTCAATTGTTTTTGAGTTACGCCCATCCGCGACATTTTTTTTAAATGGGAACATTAATTTTATGCTACTATTCGATAGAACATTTTTTTCTCTTGACAATGGTATTAAAAAAAAATTATTAAAATTTAATTTTTATAACACTTTTTCGACAAAATGCCGGTTAAAGTATTTTCGAATAGTAGGCAATAGTAGGTACAATACATCTAAGATAAGCAAAAGCGAAGCGATAAACAAACTCGTGGGAGTAAACAATAACCAATGACAGTTAACTCGCTCGAGTTTGTTTATCGCTCCGCTTTTGTTTATCTTCGATGTACCTACTATTCGAAAATACTTTAACCGGCATTTTGTCGAAAAAGTGTTACAAAAATAAAATTTACAAAAATTTCTTAAGAAACTTCAGAATCAAATTTTGTTCCCTATTGGCAACTCCCTCTGGGGACACACTGTACCTATAAGCTGGACAATGAAAAACCAGCCACCCTGTATAAATACAGTGCCTGATGTCGCCAACTGAATTTTCTTGTTCGGGGCACTCAAAGAGCTTATCCCAAAGAGCCCAAATACTATCACCCCAATTTTTCTGCTTTGAGTCCATAGTCTCTTACTTTAGGGCATAGTATACATAGATAATGGGAAACTAATTCATAGCGACTTCCGTAATTCATAGTGACTTCCTATTTCCAAACTGCATATATACAAGTCAGGGCCGTAGTCAGGGGTAACGCCAGGATAGGCCGAGCCTGCCTGTAAAATTTTAAGCCTGTTCTAGCCAGAGTTTTCTAAGGATTTTGCAATAATAATGAAACGATAGGTTCCTAATTGGTGCCCAGGAAGAAAACATTGATTTTGAGAAAGTCAAATTTTGCAAACTTTGGGCAAAAAACTTACATCCTCAGAAGACAATACTGTGGTCAACAGATTTATATAAATCCAGAAAAGGAAAGACCTTTCAGAAAACTCTGATTTTAGCTTTCAGCCCCCATCTAAAATTTTTGAGCCTTCCCTGATAACATAGTCTGGCTACGGCCCTGATGCAAGTGACACATAGACATGGGCTGAAGCGCTGAAGAATATTCTTTCTAAATGACATAATATTATTTCTAAAGACAAACGCGAGGGGTTATCCAGTCTTTGCAGTCAATGTGCAAAAATTGAGCTGTCAACGGAAGTCATTTGCAGTCAATTACAGCCATAGCATATGCAATCAGTGTACAAATTCGGAACAGTGGTTGAACCCTCGGACAAACGCTTATATTGTATGCTTTTGAGCAAACTTGTTAGACTCAAAATGGAGATTGAAAATCCTAAAACGAATATTGTCAATAGAAGAGTTGAAATAGTAATTCACAACCCCCCTTCGAGGAGCTATTAGAAGTAAAACGCTTTTTCTTGAAAAATGTGTTATTGTTGTTGTCTTATTGAAATACAAAAGGAAAAATTTTATCCCTGAACCACCACTACTTTTATGAGATTGAGACAGGTGATTTCAAAAGAAAGTATTTTCTTGATGAATTTGTTTTGTCGCTTTTTATTAAAATGCAATCTTCTTCGAGAAGAGAAAACAAATAATAAACAGTGAAAAGCAATACTTTACAGCTACTTTTTGAGTGAGCAGCGAAACTAAATATTGAAAAATAAAGAACAATCTCAGACTCTTTGGATTTTCTTTGATAGAAATTTAAAAAAGCACTTTTCTAAATATTTACTGTTTCAACTCGTTTTTTTTTTCAAGAGGGACAATTTTGATTTACATTACTACTAAGTGTCTCCATTACAGGATAGCTTTAATAATCTTTTAATAAATTAAGCCAGCCTCACAATTATTGGCCACCTCGCTATAATTCTAGCACGAATTGTGGATGCAACCATCATAGTACCCCCTAATTAAATTGAAGGTTAACTTTATTTTGCATCAACAACCTCCCCATCTGTCCTTTTGTCGTTGTTGGCTAATAACCACCCTGGCGTACAGCCAGGGTGGTCAATAATTGTGAGGCTGACTGTACGTCTCATTAAAATGGAGGACCTCCTACAGTCGTTTCGTTCTTGGATGACATTTTTAGCTCTTACCCCGAGGGGTTATCCACTCTCTGCAGTCAATGTACAAAAATTGAGCTGTCAACGGTAGTTACCTGCAGTCAGTGGCAGCCATAGCATATGCAGTCATAGGCAGTCATCTGCAGTCAGTGTACAAATTCAGAACAGTGGTTGACCCCTCGTCTTACCCCAAGCAGAGTTACATTGCTTAACATAATTACAGGTAATAGGTTTCATTACTTGTCGGTTTTGGTTTTGTAGTTTGTTGTATAGGAGGGCCGAAAGAAAAAAAGTCAGTTTTAATAATACGTTTTCTTTTAACTAGGAGTTTAGCCTTATTAGGGTAGTAAAAGATTAACCGTGAAAACGAACGGCTAAAAAATTCTGTCTGTTCTTAAGAGCTTCTGTCCTTAATAAGAAACGTTTAATTTTGCTTTCTTTGAGTGACATGTGGTAGTTAACCTTCTCGCAGTAGTCTTTTATGAATTTATCTTAAATGAGACACGAGACTTAAGAAATAAGAAAAATAAAAGGGATATATCTTAAGTCTTTTATTGGAGCGAACCTTGCAGTTGAGAAAATACAAACTTATTTTTAACTCCCTAGTTTATTACTTAAGGCTTAATGCATTGTAATTATTATTTTTTAAATTTATGGTAGGTGAAGTGGATTTTTAATTTAATATGCAATTATCGCAGTTAATAAAAAAAGTGATAGTAAAAGTATTTATTCACGGACACTGAACAACAAATTGTTTAAATCACAACTGCAAAATTGTTGGTGATTTACTATAATTAATATCTATTCATACTTAATAAACACCTAGCACTTAGTTCCGTTCATTGTTGTTTCGTTATATATATTTTTTGAAATTTAACAGCTCTAATTTGCTTAAAATATGATTAGGAAATCGAATTTTTTGGTGTAAATTGTTATCAGTTGTTATCAAGTGCTGATAGGTTTAGTTCCGGATTTTATTTTTAACTCTCTAGGAACGATTGTAAATTGTAACAATCTGTCGAATTCAGTTAAATATAACTTCCCTTTTTTTAAAAATTGAAAAATACTTGCCAACATTTCCAAAATAAATCAAAAACGCTCAATGTGGTTGAATTGCTCAAAGTTCATTTTCTACCCTTACAATTCTTCCCAATAAGGCAATTTACAGTTCGATAATTAGAAAATCAGATAAACTACATTTTTTCTCAACAGATGCTTCCGCTTTCTAATCAATACTAAACACAATCCACTATTTGTTAAGTATTATTTGGAAATTGGAAGGAAATCAATTTATTAGTAAATATAAGCAAAAAATAATTAAAATTTTTTTTCTTAGAAAACGCAAAAATGGAATCTTCAAAGTCTTACCTCGTGTGTTTAACAAGACAGCTTCACGTCACACACTCTGTTCATCCTTTATACCCAAAGAACCTGATGCAAAATCGTAAGAAATTAATACTTTAGATGCATAACAAACCACCAAATGACGAGATACTACTGAACTTTATTAACGCACCCCACCATTTGCGAAACTACAATTTATCAGATTTCATTGGTTTGGATTGAGTCTTTGGCGTCGCGCATAAAAGAAGATGCACAACGACGCCCAATGCTTTCCCATTTATAAAAAAGAAACAGAAAATACGCAAGAGGAGCATCGAACCAATCTCCTAGAGTGGGGATTCAACAAACCAGTTCTTTAGTTCTTTAGTAAAGCTTTTAACACCGGAGCAAAACGAAACTATCGAAAACTAATTTAAATATTTATTTATTTTTAATTTAAAACTAAACAGTTACTTTTAAAAGTGGCACCTAAAGTTACCCAGTTTTAAATCGAACTATGATCGGGCAATTAAATTTAAAAAAAAATCAATAAGGAATTGATTTATATCGAGAAAAGGTAGAAAATAATGAGTTAATAATATTATGTCAAAGTTAATGATCAAATAGTTTTTCATCAATACATAAATGCCAAGGCTAAAATTCTTAGGTTTTATCATAATAACTGCAGCATTTCTAATGCTGCTGTTGTTATCGTTAAACCAACGACCCGAATCTGTTTATCACAAATCGACACACTCGTATCCGAGCTTTATACCGGACGAATATTCGGCACCTCATAATTACACCTACGTTGCAACGATTAAAGATGTAATCGAACAACAATTTAATTTAATCGAATCCGAAACCTGGAACTACCCTTTTCCCGAAAATACAAATTTAAAAAATTTCACATTAGCCTACAACGGGCAGCCTTTAAGAAATATAATCATTACAACGTGGAGATCCGGATCGACTTTTTTAGGAGACGTCATAAACGCAATACCGGGCAACTATTACCACTACGAACCTCTACTCGATTACGGTATCGTTCAAATACGAGGTCCACCTTATGCAGATTCGGCTGTAAGAAATTTAAAAAGATTATTAAAATGTGATTATAAAGAATTAAGCAACTATCTCGATTACGGTCAATCTCACATTTATTTATTTACACACAACACTCGCTTATGGAACGTTTGCGAAACATACCCACATTACTGTTGGCACGCAGACTTCTTAACTAAATTTTGTAAACTCTTTCCATTTCAATCGATGAAAGTTGTTAGATTAAGACTGGCGTTAGCGGAAGCGTTACTAAAAGATGAATCGTAAGTTTCATTTCTATTTCGAAAAATAAGTTAATTTTGCGTTTGTAGGTTGAACGTGCGTATATTATTGTTGGTAAGAGATCCACGAGGAATATTACAGTCTCGTAAACATAGAGAATGGTGTCCCGGAACTTCAGATTGTGATCAACCTAATTTATTATGTGACGATATGGTTTCAGATTATCTTTCCGCTAAAAAACTGCAGCAACTTTATCCTAAAAAATTTCAGTAATTATTAATTAAATAATACACATATTTAAATTAATTTTTCTTCAAACGTCAAAAAAAGTTGACATTTTGTTACTCAACAAGTAAGGTTCAACTTCTCCTTTTACATTCGAAGGGGTAAAAGTAAATTCTAACCTTAAATATTTACAACAAATTGTAACGCAAAATGATGTTTTAAGCATTTTTAATGTAAAAAAGTTAATGTTTTTTAAATTATCTTTTGTAATTTGTTCGTTGCTTTCAATAATTAACTTCTTTCTTACAAGTTAAAGACAAATGAACTACAAGTAATTGACAAGAGATGGCGCTTTTTCAAATTTCTTTATTTTCTGTTTTTATAAGTTTTACGTTTGAAGAAAAAATTAAATGTCTCATACGGAGTAAAAGTACTTTTACTCCTAATTAAACAAACTACTATTATGTTCTCATTTTTTGCAATTGTGGCTTAAATAAGGCGTTTTACTACCAGAGTGGGCGAACATAGCGCAGTTCGGCCTTACTTAGACCACTCTGGTAGTAAACGTCTCAAATATAGAATTAAATAATCATTTTCTTTTTTAACGTAAATATTTTCTATGTAGAGCGATACGTTACGAAGATTTATCTGTGGATCCATACAATAACGTCCAAAGTCTATTTAAATTTTTTGGTCTTCATTTTCATCCGCAAGTACAGACTTTCTTGGATTCTCACACTAAATTAAACGCCGGTGGAGTTTCGAGTACATTTCGTGATTCAAAAAGTGCCCCTTTTCACTGGAAGACAGATTTAAATTTTACCGAAGTACAAAATATTGAAGAAAATTGTGATAAAGCGATGAGATTGTGGGGTTATAAAAAAGCGTATAACGAGAGCCATTTAAAAGAATTTAATCCGCTTGGATATTATAAAATTTGACCACTTAAAATAATGGAATTGGATTTATAGCACGACTATAATTATTAGGATCAAACAAATTAATTCAGTAAGTGCTTAAGATGTTTGGGAAAAGGTAAATTTCGTAGGTTGGTGGTATCGAGAATTGCTCGATGTTTACGAAGGGAAAATGAATTTTTGTGTGTGCGAGCGAAAGTTTAGAGTCCGATGAATGTCCAAATACAACAACGACATTTGCGATGTTAACAATTTGATTCAGGTTACAAGAATTAAATTAAAATGCTTGTAGAGCTTGATTCCTTCTTAAAAAGTTTAACGTTTTCGTTAAAAGTTTGTTAGAAATTAATCGACTCTTAACATCTTAAGAACCTATCATTTTTGTGATTAGTAGTGGTGAATTTGCTTAAATAGTCAAATCAAACAATTGCTCAAAGCTAAAATACTGCACAAGCGCATCTATTTTATTTATTTATTATTTATGAAATATACTTAAGTTTTAAAAATTTTAAATTTCATAAATTCTCGACTTCGAAAAAGTCTCATATCGTTAAGAAAATTATTCTTACACAATTCGATTAATAAAAGAGATAAGACGACTTCTTTACAATTTGGCAAGCTATTTATTTTCGTATAATAAATTTTAATAGCGTTATTTATACAAGAATCAAAAGATAAAGAAATTGCATCAGTTTCATTATCTGATTGGTGTTAGCTTAAAAAGGCTTCGTACTGATATAAGTCATTTGTTACATACATGGGAATTTTCGTTATGTTAAGAGGACGGTTTCTAACCAATGAGCTGGAAAGTTCAACTGAACTTGGTGTAATTCAAAAAAGGATGTTGGGTAAAAACAACATCCAGTGTTTTTTTAATTACACCAAGTTCAATTAGACTTTTCTCACTAATTAGGCTCTTATATCCTACATACAAATATGTCATTGCCTTCTTTGAACTTTACCCTATCAGGAATTATGACTATTAGTGATATCAACCGGGTATTAAAGTCGCTAACCGTTACGAGCGATGTTGTTTTTACCCAACATCCTTTGTTTTTGTTTTTAATTACACCAAATTCAATTGAACTTTTCTCACTAATTAGGCTCTCATTTCCTATATACAAATATGTCATTGCCTTCTTTGAACCTTACCCTATCAGGAATTATGACTATTAGTGATATCAACCGAATATTAAAGTCGCTAACCGTTACGAGCGATGTTGTTTTTACCCAACATCCTTTGTTTTTGTTTTTAATTACACCAAATTCAATTGAACTTTTCTCACTAATTAGGCTCTCATTTCCTATATACAAATATGTCATTGCCTTCTTTGAACCTTACCCTATCAGGAATTATGACTATTAGTGATATCAACCGAATATTAAAGTCGCTAACCGTTACGAGCGATGTTGTTTTTACCCAACATCCTTTGTTTTTGTTTTTAATTACACCAAATTCAATTGAACTTTTCTCACTAATTAGGCTCTCATTTCCTATATACAAATATGTCATTGCCTTCTTTGAACCTTACCCTATCAGGAATTATGACTATTAGTGATATCAACCGAATATTAAAGTCGCTAACCGTTACGAGCGATGTTGTTTTTACCCAACATCCTTTGTTTTTGTTTTTAATTACACCAAATTCAATTGAACTTTTCTCACTAATTAGGCTCTCATTTTCTATATACAAATATGTCATTGCCTTCTTTGAACCTTACCCTATCAAGAATTATGACTATTAGTGATATCAACCGGATATTAAAGTCGCTAACGGTTACGAGCGGAATGTCTAAATATTAACTTTCCAGCCCATTCGTTAGAAACCGCCCTCGTAATCTAATTTTTCTTGAAGGGCAGCCAAAATAAGATTTTAATCGAAACGCGATTTATAATGCAAAATACACGACATAAAAATAGAAAGAAAAACATTTTTTGGAAGCTTCTTTGATAAAAAATTGAGACGAGCACCATTAGAAGTGCTTTGGTCTAACTTTAATTGAAAAGTAAACACATTAATTTAATTACCTACCTACAAACAAATTGACTTTATTTAAGTTTACAGTACAGTGATTTCTCTAAACAATGAATTATAAGATAATTATTAGCAATAAAAATTCAATAAATAGAAGTAGTTACATTTTTTATAAAAGCAATAATAAGTTCTATTTTGTCTCCCTATTGTGGTCAATTCTTTGATTTAAAAATAATAATTAACTCGAAAAATTAGAAATAAAATGATTGCTTAGATTTAATTGTAACGATACTCTCTTTATTTAAATTGACAAACTATTACCAAGACATTATTTGAGTAAGGAGCGAACTGGAAAGAAAACTATATACCATTAATTGTCCATGACAAACCTTCCCAGAGCTCTTTTTGTTTAAATCAAGAAATTGTGTATAATTTTACAAAAGTCGAGGCTTATCAAGTTTAAAAAGGTTTTTCCAAATAAGTTTTCTTTTTTCAAATTATTTAAAACGCTTTTTGACAATGCAGCATGGGGATCTTGCTTAGCTAATAAAGAGCTATGACTTTAAGAGAGAACTCAATGCTACACATAGAAAAGTGGAAACCCTGTATTTTCTTCCAGTTCATTTTCTATTAAAAAAAAATTGTATTTTGCGTATAAGGTTATAATATTTTTCACACAAAAACACATGATAAAGTGTTAATTTTAAGTGAACTTAGTTCAGAATTAAACATGAGGTGTGTGTGGTATATGTTTTACACTTTGCAAGTTTATGCTGTAAATCGGTTAAAATTGGGCCTTTTTATGCAAGTTTTGGGACCACCGGACCACGTTTGTCTACAACGATAAAACCCGATGGGAAAAATATTTTTACCTTACTAAAGTACAGGGACGTTAAATATAAAACATTTGTTTTTATGAGTTTAATAATTTAACGACGCATCGTAGGCGTAATATCGAGTAGAAGCATATCCAGCACACACAAGGTATTCGGTATAGTTGTAGTTTAAGAAGTAGTATAAGTTTGTGCCTTCTACACCTTGGGCCTATTCTTGTTAAGCACTCCAGTATGTACCTAGCCATTTATAGGTGTAATAAGTACTCGTAATGTGCAATGACAATTTTGTGATTTTTAATAAAAGACGACTCAATTTAATTGTGGGCAATTTTTAGAGGCAAATTTTAGTCACACTCGCATGACAACTGCCCGTAAATGCTTTACACTTTTATTGTGGATGTCTTGATGTGATGTCTAAATTTATAATATTTCTAAATATTGTTTTCGTAAATTATTTTAAATTTAAGTTCGCAAACATTGTTAAAAATAGCAACTAATTACTTTTAATTTCAAATATTATTAATATACCGGGTGCATTAAAATATTCTGTCACCTTAAACTCTGAGAAATCATTTTTTATAAGTACTCTGTTTATAAAAAGAACTTTTGAGGCAAAAACTAGCTTGCATTTAAAAACATACTTCAAAGTTAATTTACGACAAACTGATCTCTAATTTAATGAAAATGAAATACTATGTACCTTTTAAAAAGAACATTTTTGTCTACCTTGTATAAAAATAATTTCATGTTCCTATAATTTTATTTAGTAACGATATAAATTTTTATAAAAAAACTCTGCAATCGCATACGGGGCTTCCAAAATATTTGACATAGGCAATGCTTTTAAAGCTTTTACATTTCTGTATTGATGGAGTTAAAGTGCTTAAGCCATGTTTTTAAAAATTTACGCAATATTAATTAAAGTGTACTTATTTGTGAACAATTTGAAAGTATGTCAAAAATGTTTGCATATAATTGGTAAAGGTTATTAATTAGCAGCATCAAAAAGTGCGACAAAACACTTTTTTCCCATCAATAGAGATTTGACTCGCATTTTATTCACTAGAATGTTTAATTATGCATAAAGTATTTGAAATATAGAATTATTAGGCAACTACAAGAGGCTGTATTACAAAAATTATTTGTTATTAATTTATACGAATTTGTACCTATAACAATAATTAAATAAAAAAATATTGTTGGACTTAATTTTTGTCTGTGGCAAAATAAACAATTTTAAAGTTTATATTCGTTATATTTTAAATACTTAACTAATAACAAACATACGACCAACAATAACATTAAATAATAAATATCAGTTCAATTATTAACTTAAAACGTTGATACAAAATTGTCCTATTTATATATTTCGATTTTTGACTATAAAAGCAAACAAAAAACAATAATCCGTAGCAGTAGAAACACAAAAAAATTAAAACCTTACTTACGTACAACTAAATGAATCTTAAACTCACAAAAAATCTCAAGTAACTTCTTCATCTAGTTTTCTATCGACGTTATCTACAGTTGAAATTATAACATCTTCAGAATATTTACAATTTTTACTTCTACAATCGCAAGTAAACGATTTTGATTTAATCACCCAAAACTTTTCTCCATAATCAAAACTAAAATAATAAAATTATTTACAACAGAAACGTTACAAAATTATTTCACCTTAATTCTTCATGAGCTAAAATCTCCTTTTGAGCAAAGAAGGCAATTCTAGGAAAACGCAAATCTTGATGATCAATAAATACTCTTATAGGAACCAAATTAGGGTCGCAACTATGATTAATAAATCGAGATAAATTGCCATATTTTTTAGCATCGATACAAAATGACTGACCTTCCTAAAACAAACAATTTAAACTTGGGAAATATTTAAAACTTTGCTAACCTCAGAATCCAAGTCAAAACAATAACTATCATCTTCTCTTTCGTCAGCTTCCAAATCAGATATAATTTCACCAACATATTCGCAAACAAAAGATCCTTTTTTAATTGTACGTAAAGTACCTAAACCCCAACCTTTTGTTTCCGTTTTAAATACTTGAAACCTTTGAGTTAGACCACGTTGAACTACTCTATTATTGCACGTTATTGCGTTACAAGAACAAAATTGATTGCATTCAAATAACATAGGTGGATCTAAAAATGTTAATATTAAATTAATACTTTGCAAAACTCCCAATTGTACCTTTAAAATTAAAAGTATCTATTAATATTCCCTCTTCGTTATACCAGCACCTTAAAGAATTGTTGCAACAAAGACATTCAAAAATAGAACACTTTTCTTCACATAAGCACATATGGGCGGGGGCCGTTTTATAATCGATTTGTATATCGTTACTTGTAATACAATTTGTATTACAGTATATAAAATCGCTCGGTAACTTAGTTTCATCAATCTCGTTAACACACTGAATTGGATTCTGCTCTCTTCCTTTTGTCATATCACTAAAACGTTAAATATAAACAAATTATATACCATGAGAAATTAGATTACTTTGTTAAAATAACCGGATGACTTTTGATGTCTGATGCAAAGGATTGTAAGTGAACATTTAGCGAAACGGCAGTGTGGCAATCGCCAAACGGCTTACAACAGTCTAAAGCAGATTCGTCTGTTTTGTTAATTAACGTTACAGACGCACCTCTAGCTAATAATACTAAAACGCAGTTGTACATATCTTGACGTGCTCCAATATGCCTGTGAAAAAAACGTATACACAAACTGTCGACAAATATGTAATACTCACAATGGGGTATCTCCTTGTGCATTAACTGCATTAACGTCGCTTTTATGATTTAAAAGCATTTCTGCAATATTGACATTTCCACCAAAAGCGGCCCAATGCAACGCAATATTTTGTTCTACATCTCTCAACATAGGATCGGCTCCTTTTCCTAACAAAAATTTAACAACTTCAAAATGACCGTGTTCACATGCCCATACTAAAGGAGTCCAGCCACCATCATCAGGAACATTGATATAATCTTTTATTTCAAAGGAAGCTTTCCATAACAATACACAAGCAACTAAATTTCCACATTTTGCTGCTAAATGCAAAGGGGTCATACCATCTGTGCCCTACAAAATAGAATTAGAAAAGCTTTATCAAAGTTGAAGTAGGTACAGTAGCGTAAATAACGGGTCCACAGGGCCCCAGAAACATCGTTTAGTATGAAATTTCATTATAAAATCGATTTGTGATTGAGTAAAATGATAGTTAACTGGAATGGGTAAGGGTCCCTCTCTGGATTTTGCGGGAGGGCCCCCAAACTCTTAGTTACGCCACTGAGTAGGTATTTACAGTAGCGTAAAGAGTTTGGGGGCCCTCCCGCAAAATCCAGAGTGGGACCCCTACCCATTCCCGTTAGTAATCATTTTGAATAACCACAATTCGATTTTATAATGAAATTTCATACTAAACGATGTTTCTAGGGCCTTCCCGCAACTCGGGTCCATTATTTACGCCACTGAATTTGGAGTTTATTTGTGACTATTTCTAAAACTTTTACAACTGACCGACTTTTAGTTGCTTATTGTCGAAACATCTGTGTAACTTTACAAGGAAAAAAAATATTTACCTATTTTTAAAAAATTTTCAAATACATAATTACAAAACAGCGCATTTCTTTTTTTATTAAAATTGAATTTGATAATTTTAAAGGACCCCGCACAAATCTTATGGGAAATGGCCCTCGGTGAATTTTCCTAAAAATTTAGTATGTTGTAGTATTTGACCTACCGAACAAAAGTCTCCATGGCCACGAAGCCCTAAACCTAATATTGTTCGTGTTGTGGAGGCTTAGATAATCTTGTCACACACAATACGTATAAGAAATGGCCCTCGGTGAATTTTCCTAAAAATTTAGTATGTTGTGGTGTTTGACCTACTGAACAAAAGTCTCCATGGCCACAAAGCCCTAAACCTAATATTTCGTGTTGCGGAGACTTCAAGTGCTGAATAATGTTGTCACACACAACTGTGAATTTTTGAATTTTATTTTAAAAATGCAAGTTCGGTTGCCTCGCTGCTTTACAATATTTAATCGGAGACACATGGAATTTTCTTCAATAATCGTTAATTCTCTTTCAATACCCTGATTGCGATTCAAACATACTCTTGTGTCATTTTCTAATTATAGGTTTGGAAGATCATTATCTTCACGCCTTTTTATTGCAATATCCAGCCTATTATCAATGTCGCCTATTCCAGGCATTCTTACTAAAACTTCCAACATTACAAAGATAACAATTGTATCAAACTTTTCCAGCTATAATTAAATCCAACCACAGTTGTGTGTGACAACATTATTCAGCACTAGAAGCCTCCGCAACACGAAAAATATTGGGTTTAGGGCTTTGTGGGCATGGAGACTTTTGTTCAGTAGGTCAAACACCATAACGTACTAAATTTTTAGGAAAATTCACCGAGGGCCATTATAAGAATTGTGTGAATGTGATCGTTATGCATAAAATTCAAAAAATCACAATTGTGTGTGACAAGATTATCAGTACTTTAAGTCTCCACAACACGAAGACTATTAGGTTTAGGGCTTTGTGGCCATGGAGACTTTTGTTCGGTAGGTCAAATACTACAACATACTAAATTTTTAGGAAAATTCACCGAGGGCCATTTCCCATAAGATTTGTGCGGGGTCCTTTAACGAAACTAATAAATAATTACAACAGGAAAAAGTTCCTCGTATGGCCACATCCGTTGTTTTTTGTTGTTTATAATAAAATACACCTGTTTTATAATTTTTTGTGCATTTCTTTAAAAGTTTATAGTTTAAAATTAAACGGAATTAAACTTTTGCGTGTAATTACAATTTTTAGACATAAATTTTCTGAAATACTAATTTCATTTTTTAACTTTTTAAATTTGACATAAATAGAAATTCAAAATATACATTATTTTATATGTTCAGAAAGATAATTTTACGAGCTTTCAAAATATTAAGAAATATACAGGGTGTTCCATTTAAATTAAGAAATTTTATTCCATTTCCGGTTAAACCGGAAATCAAAATATAAAGTGTTTGGTATTGTGTAATAGCTAATTTTACGAGCTTTCAAAATATTTAAAAATACACAGGGTGTTCCTAAAAATTTTGGTATTTTTGTAATTTCCGGTTTAACCGGAAGCGTTTTGTTGACCGAAAATAGTGTTAAATAATAGATATTTATAGGATTGATACATATATCCATTTTCAAGTTTCCACTTTCATTACAAAAAAAATTAGAGATTTTTGAAGTTTTGACATTCCAAAAATCATTACTCCAAAACGGCTCGGGCGATTTTGATAAAAATTTATATTTCGATAGAGAATTACGTTTTCTGTAGCATATCCAAAAAAGAAAAAATATGGCAGAGGGAATTTTGAGAAAATCCATTTCTAAATTTTGACCTACTTTGACCCCTTAAAGGTAGGCAATTTTAAAACAGTTTTGAAAATCGAGTAGTTTAGGACGAAAGCCCTATATTTTGGATGTACAATGCCATTTTGAAATTTTTATAATAATAATTAATGGCAAAGTTATAAGGGAAAAACCACAAAATGGGACAATCTTTCTATTGGTCGCCATTTTGAATAAAAAAATTTGAAAGTTTTGTTTTTCAATTAGGGCTCACATGTACTATCTTATAGTCAAGTAAAATTGAATTTGGCCCAAATTTGCAAATATGCGCCCAAAATAACCACCTTATTTTTGGACACCCTGTATAGATTTCTTATAAAAGCTTAGTTTGCCGATGAAATAATCTTAAAGTGACTAAAATCAAATTTCATCAAAATTGGTTCAGTAGTTTTTGCTCCACAGAGTTACGGACATACATCCAGACATTTTGGTTCAAAAAATTGAAAAATTTTTTTTTCCAATTTTGGAATGAGGGAGACTCAAAACGTCTAGTAAGGGAGACCAGCGCTGTATACCTACCCCGATCGAGTTATGTGTACAGACTATCATTAATTTATCGAGGTAATTTTTCCAACCATGAAAAGGCAATCCTGCCTGGGTAAATGCTGCCGGAAATGTCTTTTAAGAAGGTTTAAAGTTACGCTTGTAGTGTCATGCAAGTGTCATTTAGTTTGCATGTCATCCGCAAACTTTACACGTATTTTTTGTGGTGGCGCTGGTGACAGAACCGTCAAATACGAATAAATTTAAACACATTTCGCTTTAGTTAATTTATTTGTTTTCGAAAATTCAAGATATTGGTGTAGTTTTTTTGTGTATAATAATCAATCAAAGATCTATGCACCTATAGCATAGATGCGATATACGTTGATCTGTATTAAACTCTAAAGAATAATTAAGTTGGGTGCATTTTTTTAACTTCTTCGGCCGTAGCAAGAAAACCACAATATCAGAAACGTTCAAAAAATTACAGTACTGGTAGAAACTCGATTACATTATTTTATAAAAATAAATTTCCCTAATTTTATCTTCTACTTTGGTAATAAACTGAAAAAATCATTTTTTGTTCTCGTTTTCTTGAAGTCATCCAAAATCCTCGACAGAGATTTTGAAAACTACATTATGTTTTATAAAATTAGATATTACACAACATATATTTTTAAGAAATCCTGTCTCGTGAGAAATTGCAGGCAGTGGGTGGCAGCGGTACATATTGGGAACCTGCTTACCGACTCATTTTTGGAGCTTAAGATGCTAGACATTTCAAGTTTTTCACAAAGTGACATATCAAATTAAAGGTCTTGATGTCCTCTATTCGAAAATCCAATTCTGCCTCGTGAAAACTTGCCGGAAGTGGTCGGCAGGGTAGGTTATTGGGGCACGTGCTCACCGACTCATTTTGGGAGCTTAAGATGATACACTATTCTAGTTTTGAACAAAATGACATATCAAATTAAAGGTCTTGATGTTTTCTATCCGAACATTCGTTCCTGCCTCGTGAAAACTTGCCGGAAGTGGGCGGCAGGGAAGGTTATTGGGGCACGCCATAGTCCGTGGGTTCTAACATGGTATTTTTTTTCTTGGTTGCATTTTGCGAAATTGAACTTACATAAATTGAAGACACCACTGCAATAACGCTGAATGTCAAATCAATGCATTTGCCAGAAAATGCAATTTAAAGTATAAAAGGTAAAAATTTCAAAACTCCAAATAATTGATAATTTTCATTAAATATCGCAGTTTATAAACGGCTTAGAGTTTTTTCTTAGTTTTCTTGGTTAAAATAACAATTGCAAACTATTTTCCTAGTTGTATGTAGTTTTGTTGCAAAAATACTCAAATACATCGTTTTTGCTGTGTTTCGAATCGACATTCAGCGTTCTTGTTGTGTACACGATATTTTATTTTCCTTATAACTTCCAGACCCTCAGCGATATTAGCATGGCACCTATACTATCTGATTCCTTTTAAAATTATCTATCTTTTGATACCCCTAACTCATTTTGCTCGAAAAGTGACATTCAACGTTTTTGCAGTTTTCACCGTTTTCATAAAATTCTAATAATTTTTCAAAAATGTCATATCTCGCTTGATCCACGCTTTTGCAATTTTTTATCAATTTAGATTTTTTAGGAATTTTTAAAATAATTACCTTCCCTGCCGCCCACTTCCGGCAAGTTTTCACGAGGCAGGATTGAATTTTCGGATAGAGGACATCAAGACCTTTAATTTAATATGTCATTTTGTGCAAAACTAGAAAAGTCTATCATCTTAAGCTCCAAAAATGAGTCGGTGAGATCGTGCCCCAATAACCTTTCCTGCCGCCCTCTTCCGGTAAGTTTTCACGAGGCAGGATTGAATTTTCGGATAGAGGACATCAAGACCTTTAATTTAATATGTCATTTTGTGCAAAACTAGAAAAGTCTATTATGTTAAGCTCCAAAAATGAGTCGGTGAGAACGTGCCCCAATAACCTTTCCTGCCGCCCTCTTCCGGCAAGTTTTCACGAGGCAGGATTGAATTTTCGGATAGAGGACATCAAGACCTTTAATTTAATATGTCATTTTGTGCAAAACTAGAAAAGTCTATCATCTTAAGCTCCAAAAATGAGTCGGTGAGATCGTGCCCCAATAACCTTTCCTGCCGCCCTCTTCCGGTAAGTTTTCACGAGGCAGGATTGAATTTTCGGATAGAGGACATCAAGACCTTTAATTTAATATGTCATTTTGTGCAAAACTAGAAAAGTCTATTATGTTAAGCTCCAAAAATGAGTCGGTGAGAACGTGCCCCAATAACCTTTCCTGCCGCCCTCTTCCGGCAAGTTTTCACGAGGCAGGATTGAATTTTCGGATAGAGGACATCAAGACCTTTAATTTAATATGTCATTTTGTGCAAAACTAGAAAAGTCTATCATCTTAAGCTCCAAAAATGAGTCGGTGAGAACGTGCCCCAATAACCTTTCCTGTCGCCCTCTTCCGGTAAGTTTTCACGAGGCAGGATTGAATTTTCGGATAGAGGACATCAAGACCTTTAATTTAATATGTCATTTTGTGCAAAACTAGAAAAGTCTAAAAATTTTCGAAAACAAATTAAATTAACTAAAGCGAAATGTGTTTAAATTATTTCGTATTTGACGGTTCTGTCACCAGCGCCACCACAAAAAATACGTGTAAAGTTTGCGGATGACATGCAAACTAAATGACACTTGCATGACACTACAAGCGTAACTTTAAACCTTCTTAAAAGACATTTCCGGCAGCATTTACCCAGGCAGGATTGCCTTTTCATGGTTGGAAAAATTACCTCGATAAATTAATGATAGTCTGTACACATAACTCGATCGGGGTAGGTATACAGCAGCGGTCTCCGGGACTAGTCGAGAACTTCAATAAAAAAAATTTTTTTTTTTCTCGATTATAACAACTTTTTCTTGGATTGGAAAAAGTTAAAATCAGACATTTTTAAAGTGCCTCTTTAAGCTAGCCTTTTTGTAAGCCAATAGAAACCTTGCATTTCTAGCGCCAGACTTTAAAACATGGGCCAAATTTATCTTCTATTCGTTTGGAAAAAAGAAGTTACATTCTAGAAGTTGTAATGAAAGGCTAGCGTCATGGTAGAAACAACGAAATTTTTCGGGGACCCCTTTTATTCGGGGACCCTCCCACAACGCGGGCCCAATATTTACGCCACTGGGTACTTACCTTAAAAGTAATACTTGCTCCGGCTTTAATTAAGTACCTAACCACATCATTTTTCAAAGTTAAGATAGCACAAGCTAATGCTGTATTTTGATCTTTGTCTAAAGCGTCTAATTCAGCTCCTGCCATAACAAGCATATGCACCGCAGGTAAACTACCATTTTGAATTGTGAAGTGTAATACAGGTTCATCTTTTTCAACAGTTGTTAATGTAAATGTACGAGAACCTTCAATAGAAACTTGGTTATTGGATTCTAATTATTACAAAAACTTACCTAAAACAACTGCTAATTTTTCTAAATTATCATCTTTAATAGTTTGATATAAAGCTTCGACATCGTACTTAGCATCAGTCAATGAATTTACACTTAAATCTATATTAATACCATTAGGATGAATTATTGGTACAGCTACATCATTGTCATCCTCGTTAGAGTTAATTTCTTTTGTTTGAGATTGAGAAAAACTCATCCTTGCTGTAGTACTAAAGTAACAAATTTAGTTCCATTTCATTAATTAAGATTCAAACTTACCTATGATATTTCTGTATGGGTAAAAATACTGGTTTTTTAAGAGAATGAAAATTTATAAAAATGTCATGCTTTGGTGAAGAACTGCCACAATGAGGACAATACTCGGAATCACCTATAGATATTTGACAATCCCTATGATACTGATGATTAGATTCACATTGTACAAAACGTCCCTAATAAAAAAAAAAATTAAAACAAGTCGACAAACTCATATAAAAGTTATACCTGTGTACAAAATAAACCACACTTTGGGCAACAATTGTGTCTTATCATTCTATTAAAATGCAATTCACACAGTAACATATATGGAACTCGACTTGAGGAACGCACCATAGAAACTTCTCCATTATGAACTAAATTGTTACATCCGATCAATCGATCTCCTATACTATCAATAGCTGTACAATGAACAGTATCTAAAACCAAACAATTAAACTAACGTATTTAACTCAGTTAGTCGTTGTACCATCTTCTGCATTGGAAATATGAAGTTGAGTTTGTTGAACACATAAACATAACTGAGAAGCAATAAGTTGTGCTTCTACAGAAGTACACTCGGGTTCATCAGGAAAGTGCAAATCTTGTTCTGCAGTACTCGGTTCAAATAGCTCACCTGAGTCATCCAAATTGCCAGCTTCATCTTTAGCTCTGCAAAATTAAGTCGGAAATTAATAAATTTGTAGAAAATAAACCTTACCTTGATGATATTCTGTGAGATCTTCTACAAACTTTATCATCGGTACAAGATTGATTCAATTTATTTTTTAAATCCCCTTCTTGAACAGAACTATGATCGGAATCTGAATCCTTGGAAGAATTGTGCACAATTTTAGCTTTTTTAGCCTTGTGTTTGTTTTTGTTATTTTTGTATTTTGGTTTTTTATTAGAACCCTTATCCAATTCCACATCAGACTCACTTTGTATACAATCTTCAGAATTCATATTTTGATCATCATCGTCATCAAAATCAAAACCCTTCTTTTCTGAACTTTTACCATTTCTCCCTTTGTCTGTACGTGTCTTTTCTAATTTTAAAGCAGCATTAGCTAAATTTTCTAAGATTTTTGGTGTAGCTTTCAATTGTCTGGTTAATCTCTGAGGTTTGTTAGCTTCGTTATAAGACTTTTCTTTACGAGCTATAGCACTTTGTAAAACAGATTCGTTACAATCTCTACTACTACGTCGAGGCGACCTTTTTAATATCATAGTATCCTCGACTATACGCATTTTCGCTCTTAAAGTTCTACGACCTGAATTAATTTCATTTTTCCGCTTTGCCGTAAAAGTATCATTAGTTGCAGGTTTTCGAAAAGTTAAAACTATTCTGGGTTTCTCTTCGATAGATTCTTGAGTTTCTTCTTTAATACTTTCGTCGTTTGTTAACGTCTTATCGCTTGACTCGCTTACTTCTTCTTCTTCCTTAATTTGGTTTGAAGGTGGCAGTTCTTCGTTACCATTTTGCACTGTATCTGATTCAGGTTGTAATTTAATAACAGGCGTCGATGAATTGTTGATACTAAAGTCCAAATCGTTTAAACAATCTACAGGTTCAGTATTATTGGCAGTGTTATTCAACATTGAAGAAACTTGCTTTTTCTCTGTCTTATTAAATTGATTTTTCATTTCACCTAATATTCTATTAATAAAAGTTTTATTTCCAGTTTCGGTAATTTCTATTTCTTTGTCGATTGTTTCCATAATAATAAACCTACACTATTTTCTGTACCTAATAACATTAATAAATTAATTACTACATTTAATTACCGAACCTGTATAAAGTTAGCGTCGAAGAGATAACACAACAGTGGGTTAGGTTCCGCCCATTTGTGATACGAAATTCAAATTTAAATAGCGATGTGGAAAGTTTCTTTCACATGCCATAAACGTAGTGCACCTTTAGGTGGTTTTTGGACTACGCAGGACTACGTTTTTGTGGAAAATATGTTATTATTCAAAATCAAAATAGTCTTGAAAAGAATTTTTTTTAAATCGACAAAATGGACCCAGCACTAACGTTTTATACTCTTTTATTATTAACATTAACAACAATTAATAATAATTAAATAACTATCGTTTGATAAGCGGTAAAACTTTTATTTATTGAGAGCAGCAAAGTAATTTAACAAAAATGCAAAAATTAGAATTTCGTAATTACGAAATAATTATATCGTACTCATTATAGTACATAACAATAAATAAAATAAATAGAGAATTTATAATAATAAATATTTTAAAACGCGAATTTCCCATAAGAAAATTTTTAAGCACGCCACTGGCTGCTACTAAAACTTTTATTTAAATAAAAGCGTTTTAACTATTTGCTATTTTTACATTATTAATTAGGTTCAATTATTAATATATAGCAGTTAATTGAGTTTCATCTACACAAATTAGCTTGATAAAAATAATTCGAGTTTTAAAAATATAGTTCATGTAATGAGTCATATCCAGTATGCATAGTCGATTGGTAGGTGTGCGTAGTGTGTAGTGCTGGTGGATTGTTTCGTTTATTTCTATAAATTCTTACCAATTTCTTTGAATATAATCATCGAAAATGGCTTTAAAGGCTCAAGTTGGGCAAAGTAAGTACTTAAAAATTCGTTAATACGTAATTTAACGTTAAATAGACAAATTATAATTAGGACATCTCGAGTTCCATTTGACAACATTAAGCTTTCATTTGCAAAATCCTTGCTATAATTTAAAAAATATAATTTATTTTGTAATTATAAGGGAATATCGAATGAAATAATATGCTGATATTTAAAATTTTAATCTAAAATTTTGTAAGGATTATTGATTATTTACTTTTTTGTTGTTTGAAGTTAGCCGGTTAAGACAAACGTCACAAATGTCAATGTTTTCCAGTATGCGTAAAACCGATGCATGCTTTGTTTTCGTGTATAATTACGTTTGCATATTTACAAAGTGCACCCTGATAAAAATTATATTTAATTTTTAGAAATAATGAACGAAGTAATCAAATACAAGGGTCCTAAGAAGAATGGACCATCAAAGCATGGTAACGTTGAATGGAGAATTTTAGTTGTCGATCAGCTAGCAATGAGAATGGTATCTGCGTGTTGCAAAATGCATAATATATCTGCCGAAGGCATTACTTGTAAGTCCACATAACATTTCATATTTTATAATTTATTTTTGATGACCTTTTCTTAGTGGTTGAAGATATCGCAAAAAAGAGAGAACCTTTATCTTCCATGGAAGCAGTTTATCTCATAACACCTTGTGAAAAATCTGTTCATATGCTTATGAATGATTTTGAAATACCTCGTTGTATGTATCGCTCTGCTCATGTGTTTTTTACAGAAGGTGAGTACCGTTTATAGCTAAAAAAAAATTTTTTTGTTAAAAGGAAATTTGCTGTGTACAAAAGCTCAAATTATTTTGCACACAAAGCAACCTTGTTCTTTGAAAATTGAAAAAGTATGATTTTTAAATAGAATTTTATCATACTTTTTTGGTAATTGATGTTATAAGCTGTGAATACAAAAAACTTAATTTTAATTTGATTTTTATGTGATTTTTCTACAGCATGTCCTGATACATTATTTAACAAGTTGTGCCATGCTCGTGTAGCAAAATACATAAAAACACTAAAAGAAATCAACATTGCCTTTGTTCCTAATGAAAGACAGGTAGTTTATTTTTATTTGATAAGCTTATTTTAATTCCTTAACATTTCTTGGGCTTAATACTAACTTAAAAATGGAAAATGGTACATGTGTTTTCTGTTTTCGTTCAAACTTTTTAACATTTTCAAAATATCTAACAATTTTTGTGTTTGTGATAGTTTGTCCTGAAGAACTTTTCAACGAATTATGCAAATCTTGTGCTGCGAGGAAAATTAAAACTTTAAAGGAGATCAACATTGCCTTCTTGCCGTATGAGGGACAGGTGTGTGATGATGTTGCATGTTTTCGGTTGCTCATAATTTGCTTTTTTATGTATTCTCTTTTGTTACACTTAAGTTCTGGTTTATTTTAGCTTAGTTCATTTGGATGCTGGCATAGGATTCTTTGATGTGTTTCTGTTTTTTAATTTAGTGTGCTAATTATGAATTCAATTTTTAGGTATTCTCTTTAGATTCGCCCGAAACCTTCCAATGTTTTTATGACCCATCTCTTGCTGCTGCTCGTAATGCAAATATGGAACGTATGGCTGAACAAATTGCAACTCTGTGTGCAACTTTAGGAGAATATCCATCAGTAAGGTATCGCAGGTAAAATTTTCTTTTGTTAGGTACATTTACATTTAATTTAACGAAAAATTTCTATAGTGACTGGGAAAGAAATGTCGAACTAGCACAGTTGATACAGCAAAAGCTAGATGCTTACAAAGCTGATGAGCCAACAATGGGAGAAGGCTCTGAAAAAGTTCGCTCTCAATTGTTGATTTTGGATAGAGGTTTTGATTGTGTATCGCCTCTTTTGCACGAATTAACATTCCAAGCTATGGCTTACGACTTGTTACCCATTGAAAATGATGTGTATCGGTAATTTATTCACATTTTAAGAAATATTGTATTTTCATATTACTTATTTTTAGCTATGAAGCAACTGCTGGATCATCAGAAAAAAAAGAAGTTTTGTTAGATGAAAATGATGAACTATGGGTAGAATTAAGACATCAACACATTGCCGTTGTTTCACAAAGTGTAACGAAAAATTTAAAGAAATTTACAGATTCAAAACGCATGACCCAAACTGATAAACAGTCGCTTAAAGATTTATCGCAAATGATTAAAAAGATGCCACAATATCAAAAGGAACTTTCTAAATACTCCACTCATTTGCATTTAGCCGAAGATTGTATGAAAGCGTATCAAGGATATGTTGACAAGTTATGCAAGGTTGAACAGGTAATATTTTGATATTATAATTACATTTTATTAAACTACTCGATTTATTTGCTTAAGGACTTGGCAATGGGAACTGATGCTGAAGGTGAAAAAATTCGAGATCACATGCGTAACATTGTTCCGATATTGTTAGACGCAAAAATAGATAGTGAATATGACAAGATGCGCATTATTGCTTTGTACGCAATTGCTAAAAATGGTATTACGGAAGAAAATTTATCGAAACTAGCTACACATGCGCAAATTAAAGACAAACAAACCATAGCGAATCTTCAATATTTGGGTGTTAATGTTATAACAGATGTAAGAATACAATGTGAGATTAATAACTCAATTAATTTAATCTTTTTAGAGTAGCAATCGTAAAAAACAATATACTGTTCCTCGTAAGGAACGTATAACTGAACAAACATACCAAATGTCTCGATGGACTCCCGTTATAAAGGATATAATGGAAGATTGCCTTGAAGAGAAATTGGATCAAAAACATTTTCCATTTTTATCTGGAAGAGCACAGTCATCAGGTTACCATGCTCCAACCAGGTAAATATAAATGTTTAATGTAAAAGCAATTACAACTATTATCGTGTTAAATTTTTTTAGTAGTGCTCGTTATGGCCATTGGCATAAAGATAAGGGACAACAAACACTTAAAAATTTACCTCGTTTGTTGGTGTTTGTTGTCGGAGGAATTAGCTTTTCTGAAATTCGTTCAGCTTACGAAGTAACAAACAATAATAAAAATTGGGAAGTGATTATTGGATCTTCCCACATATTAACTCCAGAAAAATTTTTAAGCGGTCTTTCGTCATTAGGACCTCTAGGAGGCTAGAATTGTAAGAAAGTTTCATTTAATTTACCATAATGTTAGTTCATTTTTAATTTTTTTTATTTAGAAACAGGGTTGGATTTTTTAGATTGTTTGATTCTGGAATAATTTATTATTTTGCTTCTAGTAAGTTAGTTTCTGTAGAAAGTATTTTTAGTATTTAAGAAAATTTTATTTATTTGATACTTCATTTTTGAATTTTATTTATGTTGAAAATTTAAAAATTAAGTGAGAGTAGTTAAACTAAAAACTGATGCAACACTCCAACCCCGTATTTGAGTAAATTGAATTTTAAATTAAATATAGTAAAAAGTGATTTTAACCATTAACTAATTATTGTAGCAATTTAAATGAATTTGAATTTTCAATTACTCTTCTGCACTAGTTGAAGATTCCTTTTATTATATAAATTGTTAAAAAAAACTATTATAGTGAGTTTTTTATTTAGTTTTGGGATAAAAATTCTAACTATTTTTTTTAATGATAGATAACGTTCTAGAATAATTAGCTAAATATATGTGGTTAAATTTTTAAAATACCACTTTTTCTATTGTGCACATGCATGTCTAGTTACCAGTAGGATACTAAGTTTTCTCCTGCGCACTATTTTATAAAATTAAATTTTAAAGTGCTAATTGAATTTAAAGTTCTGTGTTATTTTAAAATTACTCGAAGCTTATATTGTTTTACTTTTTCACAGTATATTTTTGTTAATTTTATCTGATACAATTTCGGATCTTTTGTTTTGTTCATTTTAAGTAACTTACTTCAGGCTAATGTTCATTTAATTATTTAATTTCTCTTCTATAGTTAATTAGTTAATATACAGTACAGGGAGTTAAGCTCAAGACATGCAAAAGTTCTACACATTCATATACTGTTACAATTGCTTTGTCTCGAATTAATTTTCTGTACTGTAATACATCATTTAATGTTATGGAGCCATTATGACGGTTTTCTTATTCTTAAATATTTATGAAGCAAGTGTTAATAAAATTATTCAAGTGTTGAATTATTATAGTTCTAATGTACTAGGGACAATATTATGTAGAGATAAATCCATATTCAAGTTTAGCATTTAATATATTTTAATTTAATAATTATACGCTTAAATTATATTCAAAATGTGTATTATACTTAGAATAAAAGATTGTCGTTGTTGGTTTAAACTATGTAAATTTATGTTGAGCAATAATAATATGATAGCTATCTTAACGTTATCTTTAATTGTTGGATAACATTGAACCTATAAAATGATACTTTTATGAGTAATTTGATGCAAGATGTCTAGAGAAACGGTTGTGTTGGCTTATTCTGGTGGTTTAGATACAAGCTGTATTTTAAAATGGTTATTAGACAAACAATACAATGTTATTTGTTACATGGCTGATGTTGGGCAAGAGGAAGATTTTGAAAGTGCTTGCAAGAAGGCTACAAATATTGGAGCTAGTAAAGTAAGATTTGCAAACAATTAAAAATTATGTTTTTAATTTCAATTATTCAGTTTCGTTTGTACTGCTCTTGACTGCTAATTGTATTCACTTTAGCAACTAAAGTACAGTAAAAATCGGAATTTATCTTATCTCTTATTTTTTACTTCATCAATTGAGCTAAAATAAACCACTTCTGTATCACATTTTCTCCTTCAGTTAATTCTCTAATCTAAAAGAATGGAAATACCTATTTACTTAACAAAATTAGCAGGTTGTTGTGGATGACTTAAAAGATGCTTTTGTGCAAAAATTATGTGTGGATGGCAATTTAGCACTTAGAGTACCAGCCGAATCGCACTTTCAATTCAGTTTTTCTCATTCAAATTTGAAAATTATGAGTTCTTATACCTGCCAAATGCTGCCAATATCAGATCTTTTGATTAAATTTTGATTTTGAAAAAAGGGGGTGTGCAGCGCCCCCTCGAATATTTCTTTGGTCTTATCAATTCAATTCTGTTTTTACTGCTCTTGAATTTACTAATTTTATTCAGTTAAGCAACTAAAGTGCAGTAAAAATCGGATTTTATCTTATCTCTTATTTTTTACTTCATCTTGCACCTTGCAAATACTTGAAAAGCAAAGATATGAGCTAGAATAAACCACTTCTGTATGACATTTTTTCCTTCAGTTAATAAAAATTCTCTAATCTAAAAAATGAAGATGCCTATTTACTAAACAAAATTAACAGGTTATTGTGGATGACTTAAAAGATGCTTTTGTAAAAGATTATGTGTGGGTGGCAATTCAAGCGAGTTTATTATATGAATCAAAATACCTTTTGGGAACATCTTTAGCTCGTCCATGTATTGCAGTAGGACTTATTAAATGTGCACAATTACATGGAGCTCGATACATATCACATGGAGCAACAGGAAAAGGAAACGATCAAGTACGTTTCGAACTTTCTTGCTATTCTTTATGGCCAGAAGTAAAGGTAGACTTTTAAAATAAATTTGTATTAATTTTTTAATACCTTTGTAATTATTAGATAATATCTCCTTGGAGAATTGATGAATTTGTTGCGAAATTTCGAGGCCGTCAAGATTTACTGCAATATGCTAAGGATCATAACATTCCTGTTAGTGCAACTCCAAAGTCTCCTTGGAGCGTAGACGCTAACTTAATGCACACTAGTTATGAATCTGGAATTCTAGAAAATCCCAACAACGAGCCTCCTTCAGATTTATACCTTACAACTGTTCATCCAAAAGACTCCGTTCAAGAACCATTTAAACTTGAAATTACTTTCAAAGAAGGTATACCCATTCTAGTGAAGACGCAGAAAAATGAAGAATTTACAAATGCTTTTGATATTATTAAATTTTTAAATCTTATTGGCGGACAGTGTGGCATTGGGAGAATTGACATAGTTGAAAACAGATTTATAGGTTTAAAGGTAATGTAAAAATATGGAAATACTAAAGGTTTTAAGAAGTAAACAATTTTTAGTCTCGTGGGGTTTATGAAACTCCTGGAGGATACATCTTGCACGTTGCTCATAATGATTTAGAGCTTTTTTGTTTAGATAAAGAAGTTTATAGAATAAAACAAAGCCTTCGAGATAGATTATCCGATTATGTTTATAATGGATTTTGGTTTTCACCAGAAGGAGAGTATGTGAGAAATTGCATTGCTATGGCAGAAAAAACCGTTAATGGTACGGTAAAAATAGAAGTTTACAAAGGAAATGGTAATTATTATTTAATGAACTTCATTCTGATATTTAAAAATTAAATTTTAGTGTCTATTCTTGGGCGATCTTCCAATTTATGTTTGTATAACCAGGAGCTAGTTTCCATGGATAGTCATGCTGAATTTACTCCTTCTGATGCAACAGGCTTTATAAATATACACGCAATACGTTTGAAAGAATATCGTCGCTTTAATAACTTGGCTAATAAATAAATTGAATTATAATATTTAATTTTTGATTGTTATCTTATTTAAAATGAAATAATATATAAATCTTAAATAAAATTATTTAAATTTTCCTATTTATATCGAAAACGATACTAGTAGCGTCATCTATTATATGTGAAAGTAATTAGGAATTTCAATGGCGGTAATCGGTTCAAAAAGTTTGAGGTTAGAATTTCAAGTGTAAACAGTGTAATGGACTCGATTACAGAAAGAAAAGTAACTTCTTTAGAAAGTTTAAACGATTTTCTCAAAAATCGAAATACTTCAGAAAATACATTTTATTTATCATCTATACCTGAAGCATGTAAGACCTTACCATGTATTTTAGGAATCGATGAAGCGGGACGAGGACCTGTCTTAGGTTACTATTAATGCTATTATCAAAACCACGTCATCTCTTGTATTTAATTGTAGGTCCAATGGTTTACGGAACTGCATTTTGCCCATTAGAAAGTGAAGACCATTTAAAATTGCTTGAATGTGCTGATTCTAAAGCGTTAAATGAGAAAACCCGAGATTCTATTTTTTCTAAAATTTGTGAATCGATGAATGTCATGGGATGGGCTGTTGAAATTATATCGCCTAATACGATTTGCAATGGAATGTTAAGAAGAACAAAACATTCTTTAAACGCAATTTCTATGGATTCAGCTGTTGGGTTGATTAAAGCTGCCGAAAAGGCTGGAGTTAACATTTCACATGTATATGTTGATACAGTGGGCAAACCAGAAAAGTATCAGGATTATTTATCCAAAATATTTCCCAATTTTAATATTACTGTAGCAAAAAAGGCCGATTCTACATATCCTATAGTGTCTGCTGCAAGTATTTGCGCTAAAGTAGCACGAGATCACGCACTAGAAATGTGGACTTTTCCGGAGAATTTTGATATTGGTCATAAAGATTTTGGTAGTGGTTATCCTGGTGATCCAGTAACTAAAAAGTTTTTAGCTGAACGTTGTGACTCGGTGTTTGGATTTCCTCAACTTGTAAGATTCAGTTGGTCAACTGCTGCTAATGTTTTAGAACAACATGCACTTGAGGTTGAATGGGACGACCCAGAAAGTGAGACAACCGCTAGCAATAATACTTCAATCACGTCCTTTTTTAAAATGGTGAAAAAAGAAAACAGCAAAAAAAGGGTTCGTCACGAGTTCTTTGTGCAGTGTGGATTAAGCGATAAAACTGATTTTTAAATTTATTTTCATTAACTATTTTATACATAATAAAACTAAACAAGTAATTACAGTGGTTTTGGTTCAAAGGTATAATGTTTTACCCCAGGTTTGGGGTACTGCTTTTCTGCAAGTTGAAGGAATATTTTTTTATCCTCAAAAACCCAAACCAAACCTGCCATTAAAAACATCCAAGCAAAGAATTGGGCAAAGTAACTACGTATAGAATAACGAAGTTTTGTAGTTACATCGTATCGATCTTCACTAATAAGGTCATGGTCAGCATGCATCTGTGAATTTAAAATAAGTAAATTTTGAACCACTGGAAGTGGTAAATTATACCGGTTCATTAAAATTTCTTTTTAATTCTGGGCTATCATAGGGATAATTTGGATCTTTTGCGTCCCCTGAAATCAAAGGTAACTTTGGATAATCTCCTATACCATAACCATCATCGGCGTATGGTTCATAGTCTACAGGTAGTACATTATACTTCTTTGCTGCTGCAGCACGTTCTGCAGGAGTTTTTGGGAAATCTCCTGGTCTGTAATCCTTATTCCAATCTAAACGAAACTTGATTACATAACAAACAACACAATTTTATTAACTTACGATTTCTTACTGCAGTGTATAAAACTGACTGATTTTTAACCATTAATCGTGAAAAACCACTTATTCTTGATAGAGACATTTCTACAAATTTGCTCCTCAATTTCACCTCAAAAATTTGACATTTCTTTACAACATATTCATTTGAACTACTGCTCTTGTAGATTATTTCGTGTTGGTTTTATTCTTCCTGTAGCAATACTTATAAATAATTTTAAATATTAACTACGTATTAACTTATTAAAAATATTTAATTACAAGAATTACTCTTATTTAAAAAATTATTAGACAAATAAAGTTTATAATTAAATCGAATATTAGTTCAATGCTCAGAGTAGTTCAAGTACACATTTAGGATCTCTGTCATCAAATGTCATTTTGACATTTCGGTTTACTTTTTCTTGGAAAAGTTAATAAAATGATCCACAGCTTATTCATTATTAATTCTTCAGGGTATTGAATTAAAATAATTATTGTTTCAAAATTTAATAAAATCAATTTTGCAGGGATGTTTTCTTGGAAAAGCATTGGCGCAGTGTCATATCCCGTTCTGTATGTGATTATTATTTAGAAGCTCAGCGAGCCAATTCTCAAGATGTACCTCCAGTTATTGCAACACCACATCACTACTTGCTTTCTATTCAACGTGGAGGAATTAGTCTAGTAGCAGTATGTAATCAGGAAGTTCCGCCTTTGTTCGTAATTGAATTTTTACATAGAGTAGTTGATACATTCCAGGTGGGTTTTGAAATTTACATCTATTCTATTAGCCTATCTAATTAATATATTTTAGGACTATTTTTCCGATTGCACTGAAAGCATAATCAAAGACAATTATGTAGTCGTTTATGAGGTTTGTACTATACATTTTTTATTACTGATTGCATTATAGTGTTGTTTTAAAGCTTCTTGATGAAATGCTTGATAATGGATTTCCATTAGCAACTGAGAGTAACATTTTGAAAGAGTTGATTAAACCACCTAATATTTTAAGAACAATAGCCAATACAGTTACTGGAAAATCTAAGTAAAGCTTACTCAATTCTGACTTAAAATGAATACTTATTTGAATTATTTTAGCATGAGCGATTCTTTGCCAAGTGGACAACTCTCTAGTATTCCTTGGAGAAGAACGGGGGTAAAGTACACTAGTAATGAAGCATACTTTGATGTTGTTGAAGAAGTGGATGCCATTATAGATAAATCCGGTGTCACTGTTTTTGCTGAAATTCAAGGATATGTATGCACCTCTGAATTAATATAAACTTGTTCTTAATGTTATAAAATTTTAGGTAGATTGTTGTATCAAATTAAGTGGAATGCCAGATCTGACCCTATCATTTATGAATGCAAGGTTATTTGATGATGTAAGCTTTCATCCATGTATTAGATTTAAGAGATGGGAGGTAAGTAAAATTTAATTGAAATACTTAATTTTAAATGTTTTTATTAAAGGCAGAAAAAGTATTATCATTTATCCCACCTGACGGCAATTTTCGTTTGATGTCATATCATATCAATAGTCAGAGTGTTGTTGCTATTCCTTTATATGTAAGGCATACATTTATGGTAAAAGCGGGAGAACAGGGGCGTTTAGATTTGACTGTTGGTCCTAAACAAACTTTAGGAAGAGCTATTGAAGGTGTAAAACTAGATGTTTTGATGCCTAAAAGCATTTTGAATTGTTCCCTAACATCTAGCCAAGGAAAATATAATTATGATCCTGTTTCAAAAATATTACATTGGGATATTGGTCGAATTGATGTTACTAAATTACCCAATATACGCGGTTCTGTAAGCATACGAATATAATTAGTTACCTAAACTGTTAATCATTGTAATATTTTAGATATCAATTGCTGCTGGAGCAAACACCTCTGAAATTAACCCCTCGATAAACCTGCAGTTTACAATTAGCCAACTTGCTGTTAGTGGCTTAAAAGTAAATCGATTAGACATGTACGGAGAAAAATATAAACCTTTTAAGGGCGTAAAATATATAACTAGAGCAGGACGATTTCAAGTTAGGATGTAAGAAATTTTTTATATTAATGTTACTTGTCTCGCATTTCTAATAAATACTATTTTAAAAGAAAATTTTTTTTGTGCCAAACCTTAATCGGATGGTAGACGGTATTATATTTTATGTTTACGTTAATATTTGAGTTATTGATTAATTTTATAATAGTTTGTTTTATTAGGAGTAACGAACGAAACGTTTAATTTTTTCTTCAAACGTAAAACTTCTAAAAACAAAACATAAAATTTTTTGAGAAAGCGCCATCTCTTGAAAATTATATGTAGTTCAATTGTCAAATATTTTTAAAAATTAACCAAAATTAACTTTAACTTGTAAAAAGAAGCTAATTATTAAACGCAACGAACAAATTATAACAGAAAATTTATAAAAAGATTACCTTTTTACATTACAAATGCTTAAAAATATCATTTTACGTTACAATTTGTTGTAAATCTTTAAGGTTAGAATTTACCTCCTAGAATGTAAAAGTGAACTTTTACTGCTTTTACCTCCTAGGATTTAAAAGTAGAACTTTACTTGTGTAGTAACAAAATGTCAACTTTTTTTGACGTTTTTAATTTTTTTTTGAAAACCCCCCTAGAAAATAATTATAATTTCTTCCTGTAGGTGGTGCGACGGTCGAGGTGATGAAAAGAAAGGCTAGGTTGTTACAAATAGTAAAATTGTTAATTTTTTCAAGTGAATTTCATTTCTAATTGGATAGCACGTAAAAGATTCTAGTTAATTAGGTAATTACATTAACTTTACCTATATAATTAGACAATTATCGTATTTGGAAAAACATTGGTGTATTGAGTAACACTTTATTTTCACCCAAAAACTCATTTGGAAAAAGTGGTTTTTATGGTCATTTTTGATTAACACGTTGAATAAAAATGTCTTCAGAGGAACGATTAAAAAGATTTTTGTATTTGAGCACAGAAAACCCGTATTATGTCTCAGGCGATCCATTTATTCACAACTGTTATGCTGCAGATAAACTTTCTGCAGTTTATGAGTTATTACAAACACCTAAAATAGATACTTTTTGTAAAATTATTGAAGAAGTAAATGAGAAAAATGTATTAGCAAAGCGTGAAACTTTGTTTTGTGCATTAGCAGCTGCACTTAGTATTTCAACTTTACATTCGGTTAAACATAAAATATACTGTACTCTCGGTAAAGTTGTAAGAAGTAACGAAGATTTGTACTGTTTTATAATGTTCTATACCTTACGAAAGAAAAAGTTTGGTGGTGCCTTAAGCAAAATTATATCAAACTATTATACAAATAAGGATCCTTACGAGTTAGCTGTGGAGTTATCTAAGAACAATGGTTATCATTCGTGGACCCATAAAGACGTCTTAAAGTTGATCCATATAAAAACTGACAATGTTTGTAAGTATTCTGTTTAATTAATTACGTAGTGGCTACTTTTCTTTTTAAAGATACAACAATTGTTTTATATTATATATTATTTGGATTAAAACGAGCTGTAACGATAGCAGAAGGAAAACCTGAAGCAGAAAAGGTTATACAACATCTATCGAAAACCGATGAACTAAAACGATGTGAAGACGAAAAACGAATTGTAGAACTTATTGGGGAACTGAAATGCAATTTTCAACGAGTTCCGTCTTTTTATCACAAATCATTATCGGTATGTTTAAGCGAATTTAAAGTATTATCTAATTGCTTTTTGTTATTGAATAGATATGGGAAGCCATAACACCTCATATGCCGTTAAGTGATTTAGTTGCATGCCTTCCAAGATTATATAAAATGGAATTTTTAAAAAATAATACGGTGCTTCAGAAAAAAATTATGGATTTATTGACAAATAATGAAGCGGTGCAAGCTTCAAATATTCATCCAGTCGAAGTTTTAATCGGGTTGAAAAATTTTATGAAAGGGGGAAAGTAAGATATCACTTTTAGTCTAAAAATACGTTTATTTTTGTATCTATTGTAGACCGATACACCCGGCGTTGTTAGAACATATGAAAGGTAAACAAGAGACAGAGGAAGAAAATAAAAGTACCGAAGGAAATGCCGAAGTTAAGATTGACAGAGATACCAAATGCCCTAACATTGTTAGTGCTTTGCATAGAATGATGCAAATTTCTTTTAAAAATAGTTCGCCTCATGGTAAATCTATGTTACTATCAATTGAATGTTCCGACAAAATGGAAAGAGCTTGTTTGAATAATAAAAATGTAACGTCCTTAGAAGGTGCTGTAATATCTGCTCTTAGTTTTTTAAGAGTTGAGAATGAAGTTTATATTGCTACATTTAACGATTCTAGAATTACCCAAGTAAATTGGGAAAAAAGTAAGTTTTTAAAGAATTATAAAATGTAGTACAGATCCAAACATCTAGTTTTTTAATTTACAGATATAACATTTAATACAGCCATATCAAAACTGAAGCAAGGTAAACAAGGTAAAAGTCCAATATCGTTAGTTAGCCCATTTGATTGGGCGACTCAAAAGAAGAAACATATAAAGGTCTTCATTCACTTTGTTAACCGCCACAAATTTCACCAAGTACAAGAACTTCCTAGAAAAGACAAAATAATTGAAGGTTTCAGAAAATATAAAACAAAAATGTCGGCACCTAACAGCAAGTAGGTCAATCAATTTCATACAGTTCGTATACTAACATTTTTTTTAAAGGTTGATTTTGGTTTCATTAAGTTCTCATAAGGGAGAGGTGGTTGTTGAACCAAATGTTCTGACTATATGTGGTTTTACCAAAGAAGTGCCCAAAGTAATGGACGCATTTATAAGAGATTTGTACTCTTAACCATTTCATGAATAGCACTAATACCTTCATTCAAAATAATTTTTACAAGCATTGCTGTTGATTTCCATGCTTATAAATACCAATAGTTTGTTAGTTGGAACCTCTTCGTTCTAATTACAGTTTTAACTTATGCTGCTCCTAAAACGATTTTTTGGCAACTATTTATTATTATTTAAATTATTAACGATTTCGTTTTAATTGCTTGAATGTGATTTCAAAATCTTTAATGCGAATGCTATTTTTTAATAGTATCATTGGATTTTGAAGGCTTGGAAATTATAATTAATTTTTTTTCTTATACATTTTTAATGCTTTAGTTGAATTTTGCACGTTTTTTAAACCTTTTTTGTTATATAATACTAAAGGCCTAGCTTTGGTAGTAGTCTAAAAGTGGTATAGTTCAAAATAATTGTGTAATCTATGATAATTTATATAATTTTTTTTGGAGTTAAAAATAATGATATTAATTTTGATATTTATAAATCTATGTTAATTTATCCAATAAAGTTTTACACTGACAATAAATTTTGTAGGTATTTACAAATATTGGAATTTTTTAAATTAAATAAATGTAAAATGTAAACAAATATTCGATTCTTTGTATTTATGGTTCTCCACAACAAATATAGTTGTAAATATTTAATTATTAATAAATAATTAAATGACCTGAGGTTTTAATCTGAAACGAAAATATGAATATGAAGTACTTCTTGATATTTGTCTCGCTTTCTATTTTGATTTGGGAAAAGAATACCAATAATAATAATAAAGCTTATTTTGTCGTTGAAATTCAATGAATTTTTAAATGTCTAACCAAATTTCATCAAACTTGTTTCAGTAGTTTAGTAGTAGACGGACTTTTTCTAATGTTTTTTAACTTTTTCCAATCCAAGAACTTGCATCTCGAGAAAAAAAAAAATCTTTTTTTTGCATTTCTCGACGTTTTGAGTCCCCCTGATTCCAAAAATGCAAAAAAAAAATTTTCGATTTTTTGAACTGAAATGTCTATGTATGTCCCCACCCCTAGAGCAAAAACTACTGAACTGATTTTAATGAAATTTGATTTTAGCCACTTTTAAATTATTTCTTCGACGTAATAGGTGGTAATAGGCTTTTATAAGCAAGCAATCTAGACAGGGTGTTCAAAAATAAGGTGGTTATTTTGAACGCATAATTACAAATTTGGGCCAAATTCGTTTCTACTTGGCTATAAGATAGTACTCACTATAAGATGGGACTCACATGAGTCCAGAGATTATAAATATACAGTCTTTGTGAGTCCCAATTAAAAAAAATATATTTTATTCAAAATGGCGGCCAATAGAATGATTGTCCCATTTTGTAGTTTTTCCCTTATAACTTGGCCGGTAATTATTATTATAAAAATTTCAAAACGGCATTGTACAGCCAAAATATAGGGCTTTCGTCTTAAGCAAGTCGATTTTCAAAATTGCCTACTTTTAAGGGGCCAAAGTAGGTCAAAATTTTGAAATGGATTTTCTCAAAATTTCCTCTGCCATATTTTTTCTTTTCTGGATATGTTATCGACAACGAAATTCTCTATCGAACTATGAATTTTTATAAAAATCTCTCGAGCCAATTTTGGACTCAGGAACTCAAAACTTGAGATATAAGTAAAAAGTTTTTTTGAATGTGGCGGGCAAAGTTTGGCAATGTGTCACTTTTTGACTTTTACAAGTCGTTGACATTTCATTCATTTTATAAATTAACCTAAAATATTTGCAAGCGATGTTCATGAAAATTGATAAAATTCTTTTCAATAACTGAGATTAACCATTTTAGTCCTAACAATGCTGTCTGACATATGTAAAACGGATGAAAAGTTGTAGTTAAAGTAGGTAAAAACGTAGAAAGTTGTATGAATCTCGAACAATATGTTTTCTGCATTTAAACGCTTAACTGGTAAAAGCGATGGAAATTCTACTGCTACGGCGGAATCAACGAGTTCCAAATCGTTGGGTCATAGCAGTATGTCTTCTTCTTTACAACGAAAGTTTGCTCGAGGCGTACAATATAACAGTTAGTAAAACTTCACTTCTCCCGTAACTTGAACTAACATATCATTTTAGTGAAAATAGTAATTAAAGGCGATCGTAACGTAGGAAAAACATGTTTATTTAATCGCTTACAAGGAAAAAAATTCGTTGAAGAGTACATACCTACGGAAGAAATTCAAGTAACATCAATTAATTGGAATTATAAAGCTGCCGATGATATTGTTAAAGTTGAAGTGTGGGACGTTGTTGATAGGGGAAAGAAGAAAAAGAAATTTGAAGGATTAAAATTGGATAATTCACAAATGGAATTACCAGAAGAACCTGCTTTGGATGCAGAATTTTTGGACGTTTATAAAGGTGCAAATGGTGTAATAATGATAATGGATCTCACTAAAACTTGGTTTGTTTGCATGAAGATTTTCTAAAAGAAAATAACAATTGTAATATTTTTAGGACATTTGATTATATTCAAAGAGAATTACCCAAAGTACCAAATCACATTCCAGTTATAATTTTAGCAAATCATTGCGATATGTCTCACCATAGGACTGTTACTTCTGATAGGGTGGTATATTATATCGATTCATTATCGAGGTAAGTCGTTTCTCGATTAAGTTTTTTTACTCTAACAAGAAGATTTATAGTACTCGTTCATCCCAAGTTCGTTATGCCGAATCGTCGATGAGAAATGGATTTGGATTAAAACTTCTACACAAGTTCTTTAATCTTCCATTTTTACAATTGCGTCGAGAAACCTTGTTGAAACAGCTAGAACGCAATGACGAGGAAACTAAATGCACAATCGAAGAGTTAGACATGTACTTTGATTCTGATGAAGCTGATTATGGTAAATTTTTGGATAGTCTTGTTAAAAAGAGAAGAGAAGCAGCAGATATGAATGCCAATGTGTCAGTTCGAGTACCAGAAGGACAAGAAACTGTAAAACGATCTCAAAGTGGTCCGATTGGTGGTGGAAAGCCAATACCGTATGACATTAATGTGCCAAAAAGTTGCAGCCAAAATTTACAAACTGATGTAGTCGATTCTAATAAATTAAAATCGCGAGATGTTATTTCAGATATGAAACGACTTGAAATAAATCCAATATCTTCGGTGGAAGAATTTTGTCCCGATGGTGGACAACTGGATAGAACATTTTTAGATGATTTTAGTGGAAGCGCTTCTCGACCTACTAACGTTCATGAAGCTATCGATTCTGATAGGTAATTCAAAAATTATAAAGTAATAAAATGATTATTTATTAATATTTCAGTGACGTCGATACCGGCAATCCATTAGTATCAGAATTTCAAGATGACTTTGAGGCTGTTGAAGAAACTTCTTGTAAACAAAATGATATGCGGTATTACAATACTTCTTCAAAACGGCCTATATTAGACTACCTCGAAACTGATAAAATGCTTCTCGAAGATTGTGAAACTAAACAAAATGACGAGTTTGATTCAACAATTAATTCAGAAATTTCTGAGATTACTTCAGACGCTTTTGATCCTTGTTGGATGGGTGCCGATACGAAATTGAGAAGATCTCCCGAAGGTGGTGAAGATGTAGTTGCAAGCCCAGTGTTAGACTACAGTGGAAGTACAACATACGATGACAGCGCTAGTTTTGCTTCGTCTTCCAATGTTCAAATTGAATTACTACCATCCAAATGCAATCAGGACATGGATATTAGTACAAATATAGACAGCGAAGGATCTTTTGTTTTAAAAGCGGATAAGAAAAAGGAAAATGAAGAACAAGTAAATGTTTTAGTTAAGTAAATGTATCGATTTTAGCTCTTTGTTTTAGGCTGATAAAAAGCGTAAGAGCAAAAAATCGAAACATAAGGAAAAATCTAGTAAAAGTGATAAAAAATCACAAAGTAGAAAGCGTTCCAAAGATGAAAATCGTCTACATCGTGATGAATTGGAAGAGTTTTTAAACGGTTCTGTCAGTCCGACACTTGAATCTGCTTACGAAGCAATTTAGTTACTTATTTGTGATGGTGTAATTAATCGCTTTTTTTTAAAAGGTCTGCGTATAACGCATCATTAACTTATTAATTTTTTTATATGAAACGCTATTTAATTTTAATGAGACATAAGTCTTAAATATTCCAATTTTTGTAACAGCTTGTATATCCAATTATTTTGTGCATACATTTATAAACCTCTTGTTGATCATGACAATTAGAAATTATAAGGGTTTTTAACTACATTATTGTATTGCTAAATGTTGAACAATAATATAATAAAAGTTGCTCTTCAAAACTAAAATAATTTAATTAAATTGTTTTAAAAGAAATAAAAATGAGCTTTTGAGTACATAATTAATTATGATCTTGATGTCCTTAATTTTTTGCAAATCTTTAAAAGGCAATGACTAAAGAATACAGTGAAATCCCCCTTTACGGACACCTCCAATAAGCGGAAAACTCTTAAACAGGTAATTTTACAGGAACCAACTATTGTAATAGTTTATTTAATTTTCTCTATTTAGCGGACAATTAATAAGCGACCAGTGTTGTCCGCTTAAAGCTGGCCTTACATGCCAACTTCTAAAAGCTAGCTTTTTTTTCTAAGCCAATAGAAATCCTGCATTTCCAGCGGCAGAAGCTAGAAAGTTGGTTCAAGTTTAACTTCTAGCGTCTGCCGCTGGAAATGCAAGGTTTCTATTGGCTTAGAAAAAAAAGCTAGCTTTTAGAAGTTGGCATGTAAGGCCAGCTTAAGAGAGATTTCACTGTAATAATTTATTCTTTAGTCTTTTTAAAAGGTCTGGTATTTTAGATACGTACTGTATAATCAGCAAGATGTAAATATAACCTCAAAAATATTTGTAAAATATTTAAATAGCTATAAAAAAGTGTTTTTTGTGCACAAATAGCAAGAGCTAGATATTATTTAATTCAAGAAATGAATTCAGAAACCGCAAAAAAACTACTTATAGAAGGTGGAACCTTTGTAGCTTTAAATGTACCGACTGGAACGGAATTTGGAATCGACATGAAGCAGTGGACGACTGGAGATAATTTTAGAGGTGTCAAAATGATTCCACCTGGAATACATTTTATTCATTACAATGCAACAGATAACTATGGAGGATTATCACCTAAAGTTGGCTATTTTCACAACTTTAGAAAATCAGAATTTTTGTTAAGAAAATGGAATGAAACAACTTTCGATTTAAATTCAAGTTGTGAAGACGAACAAGAAATAGTTAATTTAAAAGACAATATAGTAGCCTTAGATAAGTTTTTAGGACCTTATCCGTACGATATTTGGAATAAATGGGTTTTATTAACATCACATGTTACAGGTACAGTTCCACAGTTTATTCTTAAATTTATTTTAACAAGCTTTTTGTAGAAAGTTTAATAAGCAAACTGTCGCCCCAATCAGGTCAAATAAGATCAGCTTTGGATTTAGAATCTTGTAGTGATGCCGATAGACCACGTCATAACTCACAAGCTAATAGTGAACCTGAGCAACCTGGTTCCAGTAACTCTAAAAGTAAACGTAGAAAACCATTCAATTTCAATGAAGTAGATGACTTATTACCTAATTTAAAACCATTTCCTGGAACAGAGTTACGTTTAACGCAATTTCCAGAACAAAACTATCCAGATGGTGCAACGCCATCAGAAATTACACAACATTCGTTAGATTCATCATTTGTATTAGAAACAATGCTAGCAAATCATTCTCAGTTAGTATATTCGTTATTACTTAAATTATTAAATTCACAATTTCACTTTTTAGGGATGTGGATTTAATCGGTGAATTGCAATTTAGCTACGTTTGTTTTTTAATTGGGAATAGTTTAGAAGCATTTGAACATTGGAAAAAATTAGTTAGTTTATTGTGTTCATGTGAAGCTGCCATTAAAAAACATCGTGCACTTTATGATAATTTTGTATCTACGCTTGAAGCACAAATATTGGAAACTCCAGAAGAATTTTTAGCAGATATTGTTAGTAATAATAATATAATTTATTTAAAACTACGAGAGTTATTTAGAACTGTTTTAAGTGGTGATGTTGATGGAAGGTTAAAAAGTAAGTTTGAAAGGTTTAAACAAAATTTAACAGCGACTTACCATTGGGATTTTTCACATTTGGATTCTGATGATGAAGATGAGGCTCCGGTAATTGTCGAAACTTCAGTTTAAAGTTAAACATTTTTTGTGTAAATTTAAAAAAACTAATTGTTCAAACGTTTTATAATTAAAGAAATAAATTACAATTGTGACTGCAAGGTACATCGTGAACTTAAAAATACATTTTTTCTACTAAAACTTTTAAGAAAAGCAGTTGAAAATTGGCATAGAAATGAATGAAACTTATGACTAGAATACAATTTTAATAAGAATAATTTACTAACACACTACGCTAAGGCACATACGAATAATAAATATTATTTTAAAAGTAACAATTTCTTTATACAGTTCTGTTCATTAATGTTGTACTGCTATAAACAGGCACAGGGTGATGATTTTCACTGAAGCTCGAGATTCTACCAAAAAAATATTTGGTAAAGTAAAATGGTACAATGCTGATACAGTGCAGCTGTTCTTTGATTCAAATTAATAATTAACAATGATGAGAAACTAAGACAGAAATGATGCACTGTATAGTTATCATCGCACTTTGGTTTTAATATTAAGGTTTAAATTCAAGCGTGCATGGTAACTGATGGTAACGCATAATAATGCGTAGTGTGCATTTCATCCGCAAAATTTATATGTATTTTAATGTGACGGCGCTGATGACAGCTCTGTCAAATACTTATAAATTTGAATATTAATCTTTCGCAAATTTAATTTTTTTTCGAAAATTCAAATAATTGGTCCGGTTTTTGTGCATAATGCGCTACTACAGACCAACGTCCATCATTTTCTGCATTGATCTGTATTAAACTCTAAAGAATAATCAAATTGTGTGCATTTTTATAACTTCTTCGGCCGTATTAAGAAAACCACGAGTTCAAAAATTTTCAAAAAATTACAGTATTGCTAGAAACTCGGTTACATTTTGTAGAAATAAATTGAGGAAATTCTGTCCTTTACTTTGGAAATAAATTGCAAAAAACCGCTTTTTTTACCGTTTTCTTGATGTTATCCAAAAACCGCGGGTTGGAGTTTAATGAAAATTACATATGTTGTTTAACAGTAGGTATTACATAACATATATTTTTTTCAAAATTTTTGAACTTTTAGTTCAAAAAACGCAGTGTGAACTTAAACCTTAAATAAAAAACTTTTAGTAAATAAAATAATACAATAAAATGTATAAACGATATGAAAATGTATGTCTCTACTTAAAATAAGTTATATTAGTAGCAAATAAATAATAAAAAAATATATGAAGAAACTTGCTAAACGTGTAACATTTCTGTATCCATAAGTTCAGTCATTCAAATAAAATTCTGCACTCAAACCACTTCTTTATAAAATAACCTTAAACTTGTGGTAATATTAATAATAATGCGTTATGAATTATTTAACAGTGCTACGAAAGTTTAGGATTAGTCTAATTTGATATATCGGTATTAAGATCAACACAAGTTGTAAGATTGTTTTTTATAAAATCACATAAAATTTGGTATAAACAAAATGCTTACAAACACTAAATCACAATAAGCTTTAGTAAAAATTTTCGAGTTCGATATTTGGTTATTGTTGGTTTATTATCATTTTGACAAGTCTTGTAATAATGAACATAATGAAGTAGGACAAGATAAAAGTGCTTATTAAAAGTGAATAACAAAATTCATATTTGCTGTACTACAAAACAAGTGCATTTTTATACTGCCCTGCAGTTTTAGTGTTAATTGCAATCACTTGATACAAGCGAAGCAATACTTTGAAACATCAAAAAGTCTTTAATTAAAGCTTCGAATAATCAGTCTTAAAGTACATTGTTCAAAACTACTATAGGCGCCGTTCAAAAGTATTACAGGCGTTAGTTAAGAAAAGTAACACAATTGCTTACAAACATATAATTTTCAACTAACCGAGCATAAAGTTCCCTACGTACTTTTGCTGTAAACTTATTTGCAATACACAGTGTAGCCGCTGTTGCAAATACTAGATTATACATTAAAACAATTTCAAAATTCCCCAACCATTCGATACTTCCAAAATCTCCTAGCAAATCAAAATTTGTAATCCCTAAAAAGTCCAACTATTATTTAAAATTAAACAAAATATGACAACTTACCTAAAATTTTTGATAGCAGTGGTAAAGCGGAACTCAAAATGAGAATGAGTGCACAATTTGCTATAATTAAACTAAAGGACGTACTTTTTATTCGAGGCCTTATCTTTAACATTAGTGGTGAGGAATATAGGCCAACTGACGATGTTGCAATCAAGTACAAAATTAAGACAATCTCTAAAAATGCACCAAATGGTCCTAATTTTGACAACGATGTTACACCTAATGTAAATTGCTGTAAATATAAAATTATTACAATATTTTATTTAAATAGTGGTGTAATTAGGTTTAATGGTTTTAGTTTATTAACCATTTTACAATCGGTAATTTAAAAATGTACTTACTCTCGAGCTCAAGGGTAATGCTTTAATGCCTACTAGTAGTTCTACAGTGTTTTGTAATACCATAAATATTGTTATAACTGTGAGACCTATTAATAAAATCATTGCTATAGGATACAATACATTTCTTCTTAATGAAGAAGTTTGACGTTGCTTATCTGCAATTAAAAATTTGTACCAAAGTTCCCAAGGAGCGAAACTTCGCGTAAACTAATAGTGCATATTTTCTACATACCTAACAGTCTTCGTTTTACTTCTACTTCTGTTAAACGCAATCCTAAAGCAGATTGTAATTGTCCATTCCTTAATCTTATAAAATTATCTGGAGAATCATTATCATTGGACAAAATCGGTCTTGCTTGACCTACTGACATAGGTGTTGGACTTATGTACGAATTGCCTGTTGATTGAGCATGCTTTAATCTGCGGCGCAAATACTCTTCTTCTAATGCATAAGCATGAAATTCTTCATCAATGTCATGAAGAAATTGTGGTTTAATTAAATACTGTCCAACTATATCAAATAAACATACAAAACCCAAAGGTGTAAAAACTATAAAAAGTGTAATTAGTTAAACCGAATTAAAGTTTGTGCAAATATACGAACCTAACAGCATCAAAACACCCAAAAATGATATGCAAGAATACAAAAAAGGTAAATGGTAGTCCCATAAATCTAAAAATATTTAATTTATGTAGAAAGTCATAAAACATTGTATAATCTTTGTATTTAAAATTTGTATTATTCATGACCTAATTTGTAATTTTCTTAACTTAAATCAATGTCAAGTTCATAACAGATAAATTCCAAAAATATATTAGTTATCTATTGATAAAATGTTTAATTACTTACTAAACCATGTCTGAATGCTATATTTATCCTTATCCATTAATGCTGCCATTACAAAAGTTAAACCAAGTACAGCCATTTCAAGCAGAACCAAAACAACAAACGTTTCATAAACTCGAGCCATTATTCCTTTACGATGACCAAAAAATCCTTCCGATTCCGTAAATAAATACGCAAAAGGTAACAACATAAATAACGATAAATTCGAGAACAGAAAGATGTAATTCCATAAACCTAATCAAACGTATTTTTAGTAACAAAACAAATCAAAATATCTTTAACTCACCTTGAATAAGTGAGCTGTTAAGCCACTTCACGTAATAAGAGTTTGGATATAAAATTAAGACTTCGTTCGATATTATTGAGATTGGTAAGAGTAAGACTGCTCCAATGGAAATAGATAAAGAAAATGTGCAAAGCCAAGTGCTAATTCTATAAACCATAATTTCATCTTCATCGCTGCTGTAATAATCGTCACGACTTCTTCTTTTAAATCGATATAGCAAAGCAAAACTCGATAAATATAGAATTGTAAACAAGAGCAAAAATATCTGAAAGTTCAAGTTCACGTTCTTTTATTGTAATAAACAAAAACAATAAAAAACTTACAATTTGTTCTCGCACATTGTTGTGAAATATTTGTTCTCGTAAATCAGTGTCTTCATAATCGTTTTCTATTTCATCCATGTCACCTTTACCTGTATGTAAAGATTGTTGTAGCTTTTATTGAAAAAATTACCATTATTATCGTTTTTATGTTAATTTTGTTGTAACTAAACCGCACATCACTTCAACATTACCACATTGTTAATATTCAAATTATTAAATAATTTATATTACATTAATCAACTTGAATTTCGATATTTGATACACTTGAATTGCGTTTGATAAGTGGCAGGAAATTCTGAAATTCAGTAGCAGCGCCACCTTCGTTAAGAATTTTGCACTAAAAAAATAAACAAAACGTAGTTTCTGCATTATACAGGATGCTTATTAAAAATGTAACAGTGATTTTTATAAAACTAGCTTTGTAAAAATTAACTAAAAAAAAATTTACTAATGTTTTGAAACAAAAAAAATGATTAGTAACCATGCACTGCGCACTCTCGTTAAATTTACAAAATTGCATTATTAGTTTATCCTTGTGGCATCATGTCGCTTCTGTTGCAATTTTGGTAGTTTTCGTCTTTATTATAGTTGGTAGCTAATTACCGTTTCTGTTGCTACCATTATAATAATATTAACTAAAGTAAAAAGGACGTTGCTACTGACAACCAGTGTTTTGTTTAACTTTCAACTTACAATAATTTTCCAAGTAATGTCTAAAAAATGTCTAATGTGGAATTAATTTAAATTCATCAAATTTTTGAATTGTGGCGAGTTTTAAAGTATTATGTTATTATTTCTACAATTTTTAACAAGGACTAAAAGCGCTCAATATATAAAATATGTAAGTAAGTGTCGTTTATTTTCACGTGGTTTTCAATTTCATCAAATAACTGGAATTTACTTAATTCTAAAGAAATTTAGAAGGTTCGAGGTACAATGGTGTTTACTTGTTGCGTTTTCTACATTGCAAGATTTCTCTAATGAAAACTTAAACAAAATGTCAGATATGAGGTTTTTATATTTTTTATAAGATTGTAACTTGAGCTATCGGGTATCGGTAACTCATTAGAGAAATAATAAGGAATATAGTTCTTTGTCTCTAAAAATTGAATCTTATGACAGCTCTCAAGAAAAATTATTAGGGAAATGTTATAATATAAAAAGGCCGTATAAGATGTAAATTTAAAACAATATGTAAGACTTGTATAATTTCTAATGTAAATAATATTGATATTTGTGCAAACGAAAAGTCTTAATAAAGCGAATTAAATTATAATAATAAATTGTTTTTATTTTTTCCACAATTTCCAGCAAACTGCCTGTTCCAATTTTAGTAATTTCAGTATTCTTGCAATTTCTAGCTTTAAAATTGCATGATTTTACTGAATTGCTTTAAATTATCTGTCTTTTAGCGTATTCAAAAAGTTTTTTAGTACAATAATAGTAATATAATATTTGAAATTCCCGCCACTTTTTGAGTATTTGAGCAGCGCCAGACACGCAAGATGCCACAAGGATCAACTATTTTCATTATTATTACTATTTTATCATTATTATTATCAAATTTTTACGATTACAAAAAAGGAGTCGAGTCGCCTATCTATTTCTACCAACATAATATCCGTCATCTATGTTAGTAACCATAAAACTAATTTTAGGTTAAATAAATAAATTCAAAAAAATCTAAATTAATAGTTTAAAATAAATTTCAGAACATCCTGTAGTTGCAAAAATTCATCAAAATTTATAGGTTAAGGCTCGATGAGATGAGAATAGAATTTTTAAATAAAATTGTTTTGTAATCGATTGTCGTAAAATCGGTGTTGAATTGCATAATTGTAATTCCAAGATAGACCCTTTAAACGTCAATACAATGATAACTGTGATTAGCCTTTGTTAAAGCTAAGTGATAAGTTAATTTCTGTGAAGAAGTCCTGCCAGTTAAGACAAATAATCGAAAATTTAGTACAAAATGAATTTTGCCTTAAAAATCAAAACAACCAACGGCGAACAAGTGCTAAAAAGTTTGGCTCCAACAAGCACAGTTTTGGAATTGAAAACTGAACTGGCATCAATCGGAAATATCCATATCGATCGTTTACATGTGTTAGTTGGATTTCCACCTAAAGCACTTGATCTTTCACGTGATACAGCAGCTTTGAGTGATGTTGGAATCTTATCGGGAGATACTTTAATAGTAGACGAGAAAACGGTCGTGTGTGACTCAAAACCTGTAGAGACAAAATCGGAGCCTGAAGTTGCTAGAGCTCATATATCGGAAGAAGGATTAGATTGTCCCGGAATTTTAATGAAATATGTCGTACCTGCCGATAATTCTTGCTTGTTTTCAAGTATATATTATGTTTTAAATGGAAAAGTCGATTCTTCTGGAACCATTGCTCCGTTAATGAGACAAATGGTAGCCGAAAAAATTTCTAACGATTCCGAAATGTTTACAGAAGCAATTTTAGGTAAACCTAATACCGAATATTGTAATTGGATTCAAAATGATAACTCCTGGGGTGGCGCCATTGAATTGGCTGTTCTATCTAACCATCATGGTGTGGAAATCACCGTTGTAGATACAGTTAATGCTATTCTTAATAGATTTGGGGAAGATCAAAAATATCAGTTTCGTGTATTTCTTATGTTTGACGGTATTCATTATGATCCTCTTTATTTAGAGCCATTTGATGTAAGTTGTATAAATTATGGTAGTATTACACTAACAAAGGTGTTTTTAGGGTGGAAAAATACAAACCATATTTCCTATAAATAATGAGAGTATTTTAAGAGACGCCGAACAGTTAGCAAAAGAAGCTCAATCTAGTCGGCAATATACAGATGTTAATAAATTCACTTTAAAATGTTTGGTTTGTAATATTTCCATTAAAGGACAAGTCGAAGCACAACAACACGCTCAAAGTACAGGACATCAGAATTTTGGCGAGATATAATCTTCACATTTTAAATTCTTTTACATGTTAAAGCTCCAAATTTAAAAATATCAATTTTGGCGAATATCGTTTATAACCAAGTTGTTATTCTCATGGTTTACTTATAAAGATTTTAGAATAAATAATATTTTATAATTTTCTTTAAATATGTAGGTAGATTATTGAAAAATTTTATTTTTAACCTATTAAAAAAATAATTTATTTCTTCTAAATTAATTACAGTTATCGTACTTAAAAAGTTATTGTTTTGTTACTTACAATCACAACCCCTTATAGATTTATTATAACACCAAACTTAACAATTTATGATATTAATTTACATTAATGAAGTTTAAGGGTTCTTATTGAAATATAAAAGTTATCAGTCACATGAAAAATGGTAAAAAAATTTGTAAAAATATTTTATTTGCAAATCACATCATAATAATCACACAAGTGAGAAACCTTCGGTTTGTTGTATTGCTTGTAACAATTTATATCGTAACTTTTCTTTTGTCTTATACCGTGGCAAGTCTAATAAATTAAAGCAAGTATGAGCTACTGGTAAGAATCGATCATCATTAGTTGGCTGAATAATAATCTAAAAAATTTATATTATTTAATTGAAATATTGATTTGTAAATCTTACTTTAAGTTCTTTCATTCCTTGAATAGGTATCCTGTAAGTGCCAGTTAAAAATATTAAGAATTTCTTTTTATTTTCTGTAGACATTTCGTGAATAACTTCCCAAAACCACCTTATTGGTTTGTCGGATGATTTATAACCACCTTTATACTCTGCAACTTCTTCAAAAACGTGCCAATCGTAATTTTCGTTACCAGTTACAACAGCCAATAATTCGTGCGAATGAAACAATTGCAGAACTCGACCACCACACACACGAAGAAATCCTTTCGCAAACGCTTCATATTGATTTTTGACAGATTTATTAAATATAAAATCAACATATAAGTCGACAAATTCGTGTCTGAAAAGTTAATAAATTACATTAAAATTATCAATTTGTCGTAATCTCACTTGTTTTCCTGGGTAACTGGAATTTTATCACCACCTGGTTTTAGATCAACAGTAACGTTATCTCCAAACATTTCGTATGTTATTTGGAAATTAATACAAAACACATATTCGAGATCGGGCTCTTCATATTCGAGTATAGCGTTCAAAGATGCAGCTACAGTGGGCGATAAGTCTTTCAAATCGGCCAAAGTTACAGTTTCTTTTAATATTTTTTTATAAAGCGCCAGAGGGAAAGGTAAATCTATGATTATGAAGTTATAGATTGCTAATCCACAAATCAATCCTAAATATTTTTTATTTAATAATCGATAATTATAATTGAATGAAACTTTACCTATCAACATATATTTATCGTCGGATTCAAAATCAATTTCGGAAAACCACAAAATATGCGTGTCTTCTTGGTAAGAACGAAACATACCATATTTAGGATCTAAAATTTCACGAAGCACCAATAAAAAAAATTCTTTTCTCACTCCACCCCCATCTTCCGCTTCTTCATTTAAAAATTCTACCTAAAAGTTTATTTTCTAAATTGTTAAATTTAATAGTAGGGTGGTTTTTGAGATTTTAAACACCTAAAAATCCCATTAGTGGGCAGCTTGGGGTTACAACCTGAAACCTTTAACAGAATTAAAAACAACGTATGTGGTCATACGAGGAACTTTTACCGTCCGTTAAATCTTGGAATTTTGTATTTTTTTTATTAAACTTTCATTTAATAACTTATAAATAAAATACATTAAAAAAAACTGTAAAAATCGCACTAAAGAAACGTTTGAGTATTGAAGTTTGAGCAAGAAAACAATTCCTTGTATGGCCACATCTGTGGTTTTAATTATTAAATTTATTTTTATGTTTAAATTACATGATATTAAAAAAAAACTTTTTTAAAAACTGCTTTCGTCCGGGATCGAACCTAGAACTTCTGCGTGTAAGCAGAATTTTTAGACATAAAACTGTCTGAAATACTAATTTCATTTTTTTTTAATTTGGCATAAATTGAAGTTCAAAATACACATTTTTTTATATGTTCAGAAAGCTAATTTTATGAGCTTTCAAAATATTGAAAAACATACAGGGTGTTCCTAAAAATTTTGATTATTTTATAATTTCCGGTTGAACAGGAAGCGTTTTGTTAACCGAAAATACTGTCAAATAATAGATATTCATGAGATTGATAAACAAATCCATTTTCAAGAGATTTTAGAAGTTTTGACATTCAAAAAATCATTACTCCAAAACGGCTCGAGCGATTTTAATAAAAATTTATATTTCGATAGATAATTACATTGTCTGTAACATATTCAAAAAAGAAAAAATATGGCAGAGGGAATTTTGAGAAAACCCATTTCAAAATTTTGACCTACTTTGGCCCCTTAAAGGTAGGCAATTTTAAAACAATTTTGAAAATCGACTTGCTTAGGACGAAAGCCCTATATTTTGGCTATACAATACCGTTTTGAAATTTTTATAATAATAATTACCGGCCAAGTTATAAGGGAAAAACCACAAAATGGGACAATCGTTCTATTGGCCGCCATTTTGAATAAAAAAGTTTGAATTTTTTGGAATCAGGGGGACTCAAAACGTCGAGAAATGCAATAAAGAAAATTAATATTTTTTTGTCTCGATTATAACTTTTTCTTGAATTGGAAAAAGTTAAAATGTATTTCAAAATCCAAAAGTTGTTCAAAATTGTCCTGTGCAGAAGGGCACTATGGTCAAAAATAGAGTTATCTAGCTAACAGGTAGAAATACACCTCAACTTTATTTTGCCACAAAAATCCAGTTCGTTTTTGTAAAAGTTCATTTTTTATGAATTTTCAAAAAATTCAAATTACACAGACGTTTATGGGAAGAAATGTCAGAATTTTTTACGTTTGCACTGCCTTTACTCGAAATCGCGACATCTTATCAAAAAAAGCTATTCTCTAAAAAAGTTAGCCTCGTCTATGTTGAGTTTTTTGCTACAAGAATTATAACATTTTATGATTTCATAACGGAGATATAGAATTAAAAGTGAAGACATGTAAAAATCATGGCACATTATATCTATAGCAACCTAATTTCCCACCATAACGTTTTCTAATACCTATCTCGCTTCTTTACATTGCCACGAGCCTTGAGTCTCATTCATTCCCACTTATGTATTGATGTTGATTTAGTACTTTTAATTTAAAATTGGAGTAAAGTAAAAGAAATTGAATTTTTCATAATTTTTAGAACAGCTTTTTAAGAGCAACTTCTTTTTTAAATCCGTCGAAACCTGACTTTTGACTTTTTGTGCCAAAATAAAGTTGAGGTGTATTTCTACCTATCAGTTAGATAACTCTATTTTTGACCATAGTGCCCTTCTGCACAGGACAATAATGGACAGCTTTTGGAATTTGAAATACAAAAATACATTCTTTAATTCTGTTTAGGTTTCAGGTTGTAACCCCAAGCCGTCCACTAAAGTCATAATTGAGAAGCAAATTCTCCCTACTATAAGTAAGTAATGCAACTTACAACTAAAGGCTTTTTTAAATCGCTGTCTGCTACATTTTGCAGTTGTTCAATTGCATCTGCCGCTATTTTACGTCTATCAATAAAAATTTTTAAAAGATGGTTTTCAGTAGGATGTGCAGTTGACTGAAATAACATTGCGAACATGGTACGCTGTGCAGCTTCGTTCATAGCTGAACGCATCTAAAAAAAATTTATTTAATATTAAAAAGTATAATTTATTAGGCGTTACTTACTTGCATTGATTGATCTGTTTGTAAAAGTTGTACCTTTGCATTAGCATCAAATAAAAACGGATAGTTACACAGAAAAAGTACGTTAGGCTAAAAATAAGAAAAACATAATGGTAATATTTTAAGTTGAAACCAATACTTACGTTTGAATCTGATAACCACAGCAAATAATCAACCCTTACATCTACACACTCTGATAATTCAGGCAGATAAAAGGTATCATAAGGAACAATATTACCTGTTATATTCCGATTTAGTTTGTTTAAATTCATTAGCATATCCAAAGCAATTTTTAAGTTTGGGTCGCTAGATATTGTCTAAAGCAAAAATATTTTATCTACTATTTTTGCTTTTAGAATACCCCTTACCTTTCTTTCAGGTATATGTTGGTTGCGTATTATAAAGTGTACAACATTTTTAAAGTTGTTAACCAATTTTTCAAAATAATGGCTGGTAGTAGTCGATAACCATTTACTTATAACTTTACTAGCAGGAAATTTAAGATTTAGAAGTGCTCTAGCAAATAATACGTGCAGTTTTAAGTAATGTCTAGGATTATTAAATTCGTGATAAAATGGTAAAGTAAGATAAATGCGTAACGTCTCTACATCAGGTGGTTGAGGTGATAGAGAAGGTAGCAAATCCTCAGTTATGCAAGTCCAAATCTAAACAAATAATCAATTAGAAATACAAAATCTATTAATGAAAACATACCAATTCTTTTATATTTTCATTTTCAAATTTTCCAATTAAAGAAAACGTTTTTTCAGCCAATTCCATATCTACTCCGTGATTATTACTCGAACAACAATAGTGTTCACCGTTGTTCAACAAAAAAGAACCATTTATACAAGATATACTTTTAAATACAGTTTCAATATAAGCAAGAATTTCTTGATCAACTCGCTGTTTAGCCGATATTTGTAAACACTTACTTAAATGTTTATAATCCAAAAGAAGGATTTTAGTGTCTGGTGGATACATGCGACAATCAAATGCTGCAATTTTATTTGACTTTGTAGTTACTGTTGCAAAACAATGATCACCACCAGAAAAAATTCGTTGTACTACATAGTCGGACTTAGAATTTCCTATAACAGATGAACCACTCGACGAGCCCCAAGGACCATGAACAGTTTGTGGTATTGACGAATTAGTTGGTTTACTAAGTCCTAACTGTCCTGCACTACCTAAACCAAAACTATACACTCGACCTCTTGACGGAACTAAAGCAAGTGTATGTCTACTACCACAAGTAACTTGAGTAATTGTTGATCCCATTAATTCTACAATCTAATTCAAATTTTTATTATTAATAACAAATGAAACAACTAAATATACTAACTTTTCGAGGTAACATCTCATTTGCAGTATTACCGTGTCCAAGCTGACCATACATTCCAGCACCACAAGTAAAAACTCCACCGTCTGAAGTTAAAAATGTTGAAAATTCGTCACCACAAGAAATATATACAATTTTAACAGTTCTTAGCATTCGAAGTTGTGTAGGGTAGAGTCTAGATTCATTATCATTAAGACCTAGTTGACCGTGAGAATTTTTACCTTTAGATTTTAATATAATATTGATTTCCATATTGCGTAGGTAATATAAAATGAAAAAATTAATTTGATAAAAATTAAATTTTGATAAATTTATTCACTTACCCCAACCAAAAACGGCACCTGATGTAGATAAAGCAAATGTGTGATTGTTACCACATGCAATAAAAGCAACAGGAATGCCACTTAAGCTGGTAACTAGAGTGGGTTTTACTTCAAAATTTGTCGCTTTTCCAATCCCTAATTGACCATAACTGTTTGCACCCCAAGCAAAAATTTTACCACCTATAAAATTATGTTGTAATAAATTTGTTAATAAACTGATTTAAAACGTACCACTTGTTAAAGCTACCGAATGACTTTTTCCAGAAGCAATTTGAATAACGTGTTCTAGTGTTAAAGCTTTTAAAATCTTAGGATTATGTTGAATTTCCTCTTCTAGCTCATTGCCAAGTTGTCCTTCTGAATTACAACCCCACGTAAAAACTTGTCCCCATTGGTTTAAAGCCATAGAATGTTTCAAACCACATGCAACATGAGTTATTCTATATGCATCCAAGTCGCTAACATTATCTATAAGAATGAAATTGCGACAAAATATATAACAAACTCAAAAAAACATATTTCAAAGCAATATACAAATAAAATAGCAAATATATTTTGTATTACATACTAAATATAGACATACGTGGCCTTTTTCTAGGTTGATTATGTCCTAACTGTCCAAAATCGTTATTTCCACATGAATAAACTTTGCCATCGTTGGTTAATAATAAAGAGTGATTTAAACTGCATGCAGCTTCTTTAACCGAGTCAGCACCAAACCACTCCAGAAATTTTGGTACGTGAATATGTTCATCTTCTATACCACCTAATCCCAGCTCTCCATGTATGGTGCTACCCCATGCGAACATTTCTGTTGTTTAAAAAAATGTTACAATATTTAAATTTGAGTACAAAGTTTATCAACATGTGTGGTTTTGCGTTTTGGAAAATTCTAGATGTTTCATGAACTGAAAAACAACAAAATCAGAAAATGATTGCGCATTTAATAGAAACTTCTACTAATTCTTGTATAGCAAATTAAATGAAAACCAACCAATATTGTCAGATGTAACAAAACAAATACAAACGGAAAAAAAATAACATTATTACATTCAATTTTTAAACGTCAAAAACATAGGTTATGGCTTAAAATTTTGCTGTTCAGTGGCGTAGAGACTAGGAAATAGGGATTAATAAAACCACAATAAAACTTGACAAATTTTTAAATTTTATTAAAATTGGTTTTCGTAAACAGACTATAGTAAGTGCAAAAATACATTTTAAATCTAAAAGTCGCTTAAATCAACTGGTTCATGTTCTGGTTCAGTCTTCTCAACTGTGACATCTTGAGGCTTATTTTCCCTTAATTTTTTTGAACGTTCTAATTTTGTCCAAGTATATGGTTCAGCTTTTCTTAACTTAATTTCAATTTTAGTACCAAACATAGACACCTGACTTGCTTTTAAATCAATTACCTGTTATAAAAAAAAATTAATAACTAATTAAAGAAATAATCAAGAACTTAACTCTTTCTAATTCTATATCTAATGTAAAAGTTGCATCCGACTGTTGTGGAAATACTAGATTTGCAAATAATCTTATAGGATTTAATTGAACGATTGTCGAATTCACACAATAATTTTTCGCATAAATGGAAACAACTACATGGGAGCCAGTTTGGTGCCAATCCCAACGACAGTTTACTGTTTTTTCGTCATTTTCTTCCTAAAAGATCTACTATGAAAGATATTACATACTATAAATATTACCAACTTTTTTCCAAAGATGTTTTCCAGTTTGACAACCAGCTTGATTTAAAAACACATCAAAATCAACAGTTTTCTTTTGACAACAGGACCAGTACTTTAAACCTTCGTGAAAGATAGGTGACCCTGAGTGATAAATGCAGGTTTCTTCGTTACTTTGCACACCTTGAAAAGATGCTGTACAGCCATTATTTTTGCAAGACGTACCAATTGGGACACTGTTGCAATCTAACTCTTGATCAATTGTGGTGTTTTGTAATTGGTTCATCAATAATTGTTGTTTTAAAGATAAAGCAATTTCAGGTTTGATTGTAACCTGAAAAAAGTATTTTGAGCAAGTTTAAATATATTTACAATTTTTAAATTTACCAGTGGTGTATCAATTGGTGGTCTTTTTAACTCTACACGAACCATAGGTTTAATTTCTATAATTTCCTTATCAGCAACTTCTTGAGACTTTTTCTCTTCAACAGGTTTAATATTTGAATGTTTTGAAAACGTACACCCTTTAATGTTTAAAAATTCCGTAAAATCGATACATTTCTTATTACAACAAGACCACCCTTTATAGGCATCGTGAAATACTGGGACCCCAGGATGATGGCAACATACATCTAATAATAATGTTAAAAATTAATTTTATTACGTATTGATTTTTAAAGTATAATTACGACTATATTAAAATTTTACCTTCTTCATTCTTTACAGGATCAAATTTTAAACCACAACCTCTGTTATAACATTGTGCTAGATGAGATTCCATTCTAAACAACAATGAATTATTAAAATTATAGTTTTAACTCGAGAAATTAATTACTGTATATAAGATATTTCTAATTATTATTTAAAAAATTATAGATCGACGAAACTTATTTTAAGATTTTTTGACATTGACATTTAATCACGTTTAATCAAAAATTACAGGAATCTGTTTGATTAGCTAATAAAATTGTAATGTGACGTCACATAAGTAGAAAAAAATTGAATTGTTTTGTTTTATCGTAGTTTTATGGAATTTTTAAATTTATTGTTATGATGCGGTTTTAACATTATAATTCCTGTTAAATTAAGTTAATTAAAAATGCATTTTCCTCAAAATTTAAATTTTTGTCAAACTTTTCGGTTGCAGTCGATCGTTACCGCTAAAAGTCGTGGTAGTGTTTCTCCCTCTTCTTCAGGTCTGGCATTTTTATGTTGTTAAAAGACATGTATACAAAACTAAATTATGTAAAATTATTGGTGTACTGTTAATTTTAGTGAGTTTTTCTTGTAACGGCTGCATGTACAATCGGAGATCAGGTACTTTTGTTGTTAAATGTGTTATTTTTTTACATTTCCATGTACTGAAATCGGGGACCGTCTCCTACTACAAATCTGACATGGCGCTCAGTCATTATTAATTTTATCTATTATAATCAAACTTATTTTTCGCTTTTGTTTTTACTTTATTATTACATGTATATTTCGCTGCTACATTTCTTATTCTTTTGTTTATTTTGATGTAGTATTTTAACTGTTGTGTATGAATATTAATCCATATAACCTTTAATTATAGTTGTTAAATAATGGAAGAAATGAGCGGTGGTTTGGAAACGGACGATTTAATGGAAGTTGAAGATGGTGAAGGATCGGATTTAGACGATGATGAAGAAGAGCTGGATGATCCTATACCTTCACCACTCCAATTACCTTCTTCTGATCCTGCTTCTACTGCTACCTCTACAGCTTCTTCACCACCCAATAATGATGATATACCTATGCCCTATTCTTTTTCTGGAAAACCACTTAGCATTAAGAGGGGACGTGGAAGACCTCGTAGAGAAGACAAATTAACAATAAGAAGGACTGGATTTGGTGGAAAAATTAGGCGTGTTAAATCTACAGGATATATGAGAGGAATGCCAATTCGACGCGTCAAGAGTTTCGACAGATCCGATTTTGAGTTTGCTTCTGTTACACCATCTCCTAGTGATGAAACGGCACCAATGTTAGATGCAGATTATGGAGCTTTCGGAATATCTGAACGCGAGAAAATGATGATAGCTTTGGAAGAAAATCCATATCCACTTGAACAATGGTAAGTTTTTAAATTTATTTTAGCTGTTTTATTTCATGCTACTATTTTAGGCCCGGTAAAGTATGTGCTTTGTGTAACTTGGGCGAACGTAGTCAGTTAGGTCAAGGCGACTTAATGCGACTTATGTGTCCTGAGGGATTTATACCACAACGTACATCAAATCCTATCCTCATGCAATCTACCATAGATCAAATTCCCGATAATGAGTTTGGTGATAAAAGTCCACGAGGGCCAGTTACATGTAGACGACAAAAGAGTTTTAATAAGTGTCGAGTACCATCTCAAACAAATGAATATATTGATGAGTTGACAATTATTGGATATAATGAAGAGCCAGATTTGCAAAGTGTGTTTGAGCCTTCGGGTGTCTTTTACGTACATAGACGTTGTGCTACTTGGTCATATGGAGTTGTCAGATGTGGTAAGTTAAATTCTGTAAATATTTATATTCTGATTGTGATTGTCTAAAATATTCACACATTTTCATATAATGAAACTTGATTCTTTTTTTTTATAGAAAATTCTGGTTTGCAAAATGTGGGTCCTGTGGTGTTACAGAGCACATCAAAAAAATGTAGCTATTGTAATCATTATGGTGCTAGTTTAATATGTAATGCTGAAAGTTGTGCAAAATTGTATCATTTTCCTTGTGCCACAGCTGCAGGTGCCTTTCAAGATATCAAAACTATGTCTTGTTTTTGTATTCAACATCTTGTTCAAGTACCTTTAGTTTGTGAGTGTAAGTCTTGATTGCTTTGACCGATAACTATTAACTTATGTGCAATTCAATTTCAGCTGCTGTATGCTACACTTGTAAATTGCATGGTGATATAGCAAATTTAATGTTCTGTTCATCTTGTGGAGAACATTACCATGGTACTTGTGTTGGTTTAGCTCAAACTCCTGGTATTAGATCAGGATGGCAGTGTCGAAAGTGTCGTATTTGTCAAATATGTCGAGGAGTAGGAGATGAAACTAAGTTAATGGCGTGTGAACAATGTGATAAAGTGTATCATACAACCTGTCAAAGACCTATTGTTACTAGTATACCAAAATATGGATGGAAATGTCGGGTAAGGTCATTTTAATTACTGATTTTTAATTGATTGTTAATTTAAATAATTTTAAACAGTGTTGTCGAGTTTGTGGTGACTGTGGTTCAAGAACACCAGGTGCTGGATCTTCTTCTCGGTGGCACAATCATTACTCAGTGTGCGATTCTTGTTATCAGCAGCGCAATAAAGGGTATGCATGTCCTATATGTGGACGATCTTATCGAGCACATGCTCAAAGAGAAATGGTTCAGTGTATAACTTGTCGCCGGTAAGAAATTGTTATTCTTATATTTATTGTCATTATTAATGAATTTTTTGTTAGTTTTGTACATGGAACTTGTGATCCTGAAGCTGACATGATGACTTATCAGTTACGTAAAGATAGCCATCCAGAATATGACTACATGTGTCAAGTTTGTAAATCAGATATGTTGAAAAAGCAACAGACACAACTACGAAATAGTAAGTGTTTACTCAAGTAGTATGTAAAAAAAATAAAAGATACATATTTTATTTGATTGTTAAAAATATAAAAATGTATATCAGTTGTTCAAAACGACTGTGAAATCATGGAAATCTACAGGGTTAGTCAGTAAGAATTGCTTGATCGATATTCCTTCCCTGTTTTAAAATGTGAAGAAATGAGGTCTTACATTCTAATATTATTTCATGTTAAACAAGGTTTCTTGTTTTTTTAGGCGTTGCTATTGTCGAACTCATTGCATTGTTTTTTATTTCCTGCCGCCAAGATTTTCAATTTTTTCTTGCAAAATTCGACATTTTTAGCACCCAACGAAAATACTAACTACATTTTTGCAGTTGAATCAATTCTGCTTGTGTAGGGTGATATTATTGTTGTATCAGTTGAAAAACTTGTAACCTAAATATTTAAATAGAAGACCTTGTGTATCTTCAGTTCTATTTATAGCGATCATAGTCCTCTGCTAATCTTATCAAGTAATGATTATACGTGAAATCGATGGATCTTGAGAAAATAGATTTCAGTGATTTCATAAAATATTATTGACCAATGATTTCAAATAATTAAAGATATACAGAGTGTTCTATTTAAAAAATTGACTTATATTCTTACTAGCAGGACCCGTGGGCTACGCCATACGCCTTTTCATTTAGCGGCTCCTTAGTTTGCAAAACCCTTGGCAAAACCTATCAAATCTTAATTATTAGGTATATATGAGCCCAACATACTCTACAATGTAACAATAAATCGATATTGTGAAATTTGTGGGCATACGAATGTATGATAAATAATAATATGTAGAAGCAAAAAAAAGCCGCTATGATGTCTATTAGGAAAAGGAGGAAGCAGGTGCTTTTTATCGTGCACTACCAATGACGGCAACTCCACCATCTCAGAACCGTTACCTCAAGAGACCCTCTACAACCACCTGCTTTAATTTTAAGTAGCACCGCCGCCTTAGGGACCTCTATAACCCCCCGCTTTAATTTAAATTGGGAGGCACGTGCACCACTAATATAAACATTGCCGCCACCAAGCTCACCAAAATCCCCGCTTCAGGGCACCCTACAACCACCCGCTTTATTTTAATTGGGAGGCACATCCACCACCTACGACAGCACTTCTGCCACCGGAATCACCAGAATACCCTCAGGGCACCCTACAACCACCCGCTTTTATTTCATTTGAGAAATACGTGCACCCCACTAACGCCAGCACCACCGCCACCGATATCACCAGAACGCCGCCCCAAGGACCCTTACAACCACCTGCGTAAATTTCAATTGGGAGGCAAGTGCATCACTAAAGTCAGCACTATCGCCACCGAGAACAACAGAACTGCCGCCCCAAAAACCCCTACAACCACCCGCTTTAATTTCAATTGTGAAGCACATGCAACACTAACGTCAGCATCGCCGCTACCGAGTACACCAGAACTGCCGCCTCAGAGCACCCTTCAGCACCGCCCCCCCGTATTACCAACACCGCCTCCTCCGTGGCCCCCCAACAACCACCCGCGCTTTTATTTCAAATGTGAGGCAGTACATTTCTTGGCGAATTTGTTAGAGTAGATTTTTAAAAGTAAAATTTGAAATATTAATTTTTATGTGTCAATAAATTATAGAATTTAACTAACTTGAAACCATAAAGGAACGCATTCAAAATTGATTTATAGTTCATGGTACATTTCTGTATAACGTAGTTTTAAATTTTATTTTTTGGGAGTTCTTTCACATTTTTGGCAATTTCTAAGCCCCCAGTTGACATATCGTAATCATACCTAGCCTATGTTACTCCCAAAAGTACGGTCTATACGTGAAAGAAAAAATTATTAAAATTGGTTCGGTGGTTCGCGAGATCTTAAGTAACGCACATACATACATACATACAAACATCTTACTTTATATATTAGTATAGATGATAGATTTAAGTAAACTTTTGAACCGATACCATAAGTATTACCTTGTGTAAGCAAATTAAGCTGTAAAGTGTCAGGAAGGTCATCCAGTCTAGACTAGTGTGAAACGAAAATTAATTTAACTCCAAAGTTGTGGTTGGTGCAAATCTTAGATATCAAGTCAAAAATATCATTTTTGATTGTCACAGCAATGACATTAATGTGATAAAAATATCGAAATTATAATATTATTATGTTATTAATGAGAAAGAGCGAGATAAAAGTTTCTGGACCTGTGCCAGATCGTATAATAATCGTGAATAACACCCAATATGGGGCTTTGGAAAAGTAAAAATTCTTCTGGTACAATTAAAAATCAGGGTATAAGAGGGTAAAGTTTTAAGGTGCAGAAATTCTTCATTTTAACTTTTTCCAATCCAAAAAAAAGTTATCGAGAAAAAAAAAAAAAATAATAAATTTTTATTGAATTTCTCGTCATTTTGATTCCAAAAATGCAAAAAAATTTTTTTGAACCTAAATGTCAGGATGTATGTATGCCCCCCCCCCCCTAGAGCAAAAACTACTGAACCGATTTTGATGAAATTTGATTTTAACCACTTTAAAATTATTTTATCGGCAAAAATAGCTTTAATAAGAAATAAATATACAGGGTGTCCAAAAATAATATGGTTATTCTGGGCGCATAATTGCAAATTTGGGCCAAATTCATTTCTACTTGGCTATAAGATAGTACATGTGAGCCCAAATTGAAAAAAAAAATTCAGATTATTTTATTTAAAATGGCGGTCAATAGAACGATTGTCTCATTTTGTGATTTTTCCCTTAAATCCCTTATAACGTGGCCGCTAATTATTATTATAAAAATTTCAAAACGGCATTGTATAGCCAAAATATAGGACTTTCGTCCTAAACAAGTCGATTTTCAAAATTGTTTTAAAATTGCCTACCTTTAAGGAGCCAAAGTAGGTCAAAGTTTTGAAATGGATTTTCTCAAAAATTCCTCTGCCATATTGTTTCTTTTTTGAATATGTTACAGAAAACGTAATTTCCTATTGAAATATAAATTTTTATCAAAATCGCTCGAGTCGTTTTGGAGTAATGATTTTTTGAATGTCAAAACTTCAAAAATCTCTAATTTCTCTTGTAATAAAAATTAAAACTTGAAAATGGATATTATTATCAACCCCATGAATAATCTATTATTTGACACTATTTTTGGTAAACAAAACGCTTCCGGTTAAACCGGAAATTACAAATATATCTAAATTTTTCAATATTTTTAAATATTGTGAAAGCTTGTAAAATTTGCTATCACACGATACCAAACACTTTAGATTTTGACTTCCGGTTTAACCGGAAATGGGATCAAATTTCTTAATTTAAATAGAACACCTTGTATATTTTTCACTAATTTGAAAGCTTGTAAAGTGCCGCTTTCTGAACATATAAAATAATGTATATTTTGAACTTCAATTTATACCAAATTTAAATAGTTCATGTCTAAAAATTCTGCTTACACGCAGAAGTCCTTAAATTCGATTCCGGCAGGTAGCAACAACGGATGTGGCCATACGAGGAACTTTTCCCGTCCGTCAAATATTGGAATTTTATATTTTTAACTTTTTCCAATCCAAGAAAAAGTTGTTGTAATCGAGAGAAAAATAATAATAATAATAAAATTTTTTTTATTGAAGTTCTCGACGTTTTGATTCCAAAAATCGAAAAAAAATTTTTTCAATTTTTTGAATTTTTGATTCCAAAAATCGAAAAAATTTTTTTTCAATTTTTTGAACCAAAATGTCTGGATGTATGTATGTCTGTAACTCTGTGGAGCAAAAACTACTGAACCGATTTTGATAAAATTTGATTTTAGTCACTTTAAAATTATTTCATCGGCAAACTAAGCTTTTATAAGAAATCTATACAGGGTGTCCAAAAATAAGGTGGTTATTTTGGGCGCATATTTGTAAATTTGGGCCAAATTCAATTTTACTTGGCTATAAGATAGTACATGTGAGCCCTGGCGACCCAGAGAAAGATTGTCCCATTTTGTGGTTTTTCCCTTATAACTTGGCCATTAATTATTATTATAAAAATTTCAAAATGGCATTGTACAGCCAAAATATACGGCTTTCGTTCTAATCTAGTCGATTTTCAAAATTGTTTTAAAATTGCCTACCTTTAAGGGGTCAAAGTAGGTCAAAATTTTGAAATGGATTTTCTCAAAATTCCCTCTGCCATATTTTTTCTTTTTTGGATAAGTTACAGACAACGTAATTCTCCATCGAAATATAAATTTTTATCAAAATCGCTCGAGCCGTTTTGGAGTAATGATTTTTGGAATATCAAAACTTCAAAAATCTTTAATTTTTTTTGTAATGAAAATGGAAACTTGAAAATGGATATATGTATTAATCCTATAAATATCTATTATTTGACACTATTTTCGTTTAACAAAACGCTTCCGGTTAAACCGGAAATTACAAAAATATTAAAATTTTTAGGAACACCCTGTATTTTTTATTAAAATTTCATTTAATAGCTTATAATTAAAATGTATTTAAAAAAACTTTTAAGTTTGTTATAAACTGTTAAAAGTGCACTTAAAAATACAACAGGAAAAAGTTCCTCGTATGGCCACATCCGTTGTTTTTTAACTAAATTAAAATCTAATACATTGAAATATGTACATATGTTAAAATACAAATAGTTGTTCATAAAATCACAAAAATACAAAATTTTTGAATAAATGAAAGAGTTTAAGATTTCTTAGCTAGTATGTCATTTTTGTTATTTAAATATTAACATTTAGATAAATATTAGTGTAATAGAATTGTAACAAAAAATATTTAATCATAGTGTTTAGAATTTTTTCAAGTTAATTATGATAATGATAAATAGTGTTCGTTTGTAAACTATAGTATTTAATTGCTATATTCTTCTATTGAAAATAAGTTTAGATATAATTATTAGTACAAATAGCGTACTCCAATTACTTTAATTAAAAGTATACTTGTTGTAATTACACGAGTCACATTACTCACAACATTCAGTTAAAAAAGAAATTAGTTAAAAGAAACAATATTAACAGCTCAATTTTTTCTTTTAAGGTTTTGACGATGGTGATTCGTTATCAGGATCTCAAGATTACCTTTTAGATGACGCTTATGATTTCGATTATTGCCCAATGACTGATGATTCAGTTCGACTAATTGGTTTAGGAAAAGGTAAACCTTACAGTGCAAGTAAAATTGCAAAAAAGAGATTGGGATTAGGCAGTGGTATAGTTGGCAGACCCAAAGGTATCGGTAAAGGTTTACCAGGAAAAGTTGGTTTTGCTAAACGTCAGCGTTTAGTAGAATTTGGCCGTAAACGAGGTCCAAAGTCAAAAATGCGTGGTATGTTTGGAGTTCCTGGAGTTGGTTTACAGAGACCGATAAGTGATGGAAGTAGAGCCGACGAAGAACCTGGTGTTGAAAATAGACTTGTCTTGTGTTCAGCAATAGATCAGTACGTTTTAACTCAAGACATCTGTGTTATGTGTGGTGCACTCGGTACCGATCAAGAAGGCTGTTTAATTGCTTGTGTACAATGCGGACAATGTTATCATCCTTATTGTGTGAACGTTAAAGTAACAAAAGTTATATTACAAAAAGGGTGGCGTTGCTTAGATTGTACTGTTTGTGAAGGATGTGGGCAAAGACACGACGAAGGTCGCCTTATTTTATGTGACGAATGTGATGTTTCTTATCATATTTATTGCATGGATCCACCTTTAGAATATGTACCACACGGTAATTGGAAATGTAAGTGGTGCGCTATTTGTCAAATGTGTGGAGCCACTGATCCTGGCTTTAATTGTTCTTGGATGAATAGTTATACAGAGTGCGGTCCTTGCGCATCTCATTCTGCGTGTCCTAGCTGTTCAGAGAGCTATAACGAAGGTGATCTTATATTACAATGCATTCAATGTGAACGTTGGTTACATGGCGCATGTGACTCAATTCGGACAGATAGAGAAGCAGAAAAGTGTGTAGAAGATGGGTATAATTGCTTATTATGTCGACCACGTGATGTTCCTCCACCACATTTACAACAACTGTCATCACCTAAGCCTCCCACTCCTTCTAAAAGTCCCGATGTTAAATCGAACAATCAATATTTTATCGACGGAGTGTCTTTACAAGAAATTGGATATGTACATATTAAATCTTTAAGCAACACGCCAAGTATCACTAGAAAGAAACGTAAAAAACTGCATCCTGTTCAAGATAAAGAAGCAGGCATTATGGCTACTATCGAGTCTGTTGTTGCAGGCAGTAGTATCTTAGGTAAATTGTAATTTTATTTAGTCGTTTAAACGTTATTAAAGTATTTAATTCAGGTGGATATCATGATGATTCTAAATTTGGTCTTATGGATATGAAAGATGAACTACAAGATCTTTATAAAGAAGGAATGGATTGGACTAAAGAAGATGGTGCTCCACCAGAAGGTTTTACTCTTTACACTATGGAAAATGGTTTGAGTGTATTGAGAAAGAAACGTCAACGAAATTTACAGAAATTAGGAATCGGTGGTTTTATAGTACGACCTCGTGGAATTAGAGGTACACAAGATAACGACGATGTTGACATGTTACCCGGTCAATTAACGACAGTCGAAGGACTAATGGAAGGTGATAAACCACGTCGAAAACCTACTAGAAGAAAACCGAAGAGTAAAGTTTTTGAAAGTTACCCTCCTCATATCCAAGAGGCTTTCTTTGGTAAAATGTCATTGGATAATGCCAAAGGACTCGAAAGCACTAGTGATAGTGATGAAGAAAATATGAAAAATTTTGATGGAGATAGAACAATACAATTGTCACAGGTAAATTCTTATTACACATGTGTAATTTTAAATTTTAAATTAAAATTTTTTGTTTTAGGATGAACTTAAAGCTGTCGTTATGACTAAACAAGAACGCCTCATTAAGCATCAATTAAACAAAAATTTAAGTAAGATCAGTGCTCCCATAGTTCCAAAAGAGGAAGATGAAAGTGATACTGAGGAACTTAAAGATGTTTTAGCTCTTCCAGGTGATTTGTTAGATACCGATTTGGTAAACACAATAATGAATGAAGATGATGATGAGCTTGCAAAGAATTTAACAGATTCAAATTTACCGGATGATTCCAATACTTCTACTACATTAAAAGAAACCAAAGATGAATTAACCGACATATTAGGGTCACATTTTAACATTGAATCAATACCTAATATTAATAGTAAGGATGTTGAAGACATATTTAAGGTAAATTATCAGTTAAAAATAAATAAATTGTGCTTTGAATTTAAATTTTCAGAATGTTTTAACTGATGAATCTCAAGAATCACAAGAGAGTTCATCATTTCCTATTTCAAATGCTAATACTTTCACCAGCACTGTATCGCAAGCACCTATATCACACCCTGTGCAACCACCAATGAGGCCTACTTCCTTACCGACTGTAAATCAAAATAGTTTAAATTCTCCAGTCGGTTTCCCACCTCAATCGCCATATCATTCAGAGTACAGCAAGTAAGTATTACTAACACATTAGATACATTTAATTTTTAATGTATTTTTGAATGAATAGTAGCCCGCAATTTAGCCCAGCTGCATTTTCCGAACCTCGAAGTCCATGGGTAACAGTTAACGACAGTTCGGATTTAGAACCTCAAGCGACCGTCGCTGTAGCAACTACATACAATCAAAGGTCTTCCGAAAAAATGAAAGCTGATGAAGGGTTAGGATCAGGAGCTACTATATCGGCAGTTTTGTATGCAAATATGAATCATCCAGAATGGAAAACTGATTTTCCATTGTGGAATGATCGTTACAAACAAATTATCAAAAAGTGGAGGACATTGAGTACAGAACAAAGGGCACCTTATTTACAACAAGCGAGAGATAACAGATCTGCTCTTAGAATGAAAAAACAACAGCAGGTATGTTTTAAATAAACACGTTTGGAGACAAAATTTTTAAAAATAAATTTCGATGTACTTTTAAATTTCTTTTATTCATAAGAGAAAAAGAAATTTGAAATGAATGTGACAAATATTTTCTAAATGGCTGGGAAAAATATTTTTCACATTGTGGGGGTCATGACTAACCTCTGCGCATATATATGTGGTTAAGCATTAGCTCCTGTGTGCGCTTGTCTCTAATCCTATCACTATATTTTACGTACGTGTTTTTCATCCCCCCTTTCACAGATCAACAAGGAGAGTGTGAGTTCGACTCCTACAGTATCAAAGCCGATCGTGACAACACCCCCAGTTACCAGTACACCCCCAACAATCCAGACGTCAACTGTCATGGCTCCAGTTTCAGAGGTGTGCACTCACCAGTCGAAGCCTACACCATCACTAACCGGTGCTTCCGTTAGCTCTGTGTCTGTATCTCCCCCGATATCACAACCACCTCGTTCCTTATCACTACCACCTTCACCACCTACACAACAGCAGTTTACAATACGTGGACACTTTATGGGTCCGAGTGATCATTGTGGTTCGGCTCCTAATGTAACTGTAAATCCCCTTTATCATCATGCTAATGAACGGGACCTCACCTCATCTCCTAGAGCCATTGCACCTTCTGCTGCCGATCAGCAGATTCGTGTATTAACACCATCTGAAATAATGCGCACTCTTCCTTCCCTCAGTCAGGAAAATTACGAACCTCAGCCGCTGGTGAGAATTAACTCGATGTGTCCGTTTCTCAAAAGCTTATTTGTTGAAATTTTGTTAAATTTTAGTATATGCGTAAAGATTTTTGATTTCGTCGGTGTTTTTTATAATATTGCATTTGTAAAAAATTATTTCGAAAGTTTTGAGCATGAGAGTTTTAATCGTCGATTTTTATTATTTTTTTTATATTGTTCTTATCCCAGTTCCTTCTTATATCCTAAACAGATGCAGGTATCAGAGCTCTTCTGTAAAACTAATTTACTAACAGAATAGATCTGATTATAATTCTTTTGGTTTTGGGTTTTTGCACGTTTTTCTATAATTTCTATGTTTTTCAATTTTCTTTCTAATTTAGCTTTGGCTTTGCCTTCAATGGAATGCATAGGTGGTGTAAAGGATTATATTTATTATTTATAAACGTCGAATAGGGTTTACTATAAAGTGTATGTAGGTGCTTAATATTTTGGAGTTTTTGTCAAAACTTAAAATTTTAGATGTCATATTACTAATTTAGTTTAAAATTTTTTAATGTAGCGATTATTTAATATTTTTTGTAACAATTTTAAAATCGATTTTTGAAAACAGCCAAAAGTGCTACATAGTGAAGATGGAAAGAGTAATTTATTCAGAACTAAGCCATTTTAGGAGTACTTTTTATTTTTCTTTTAGTTCCATAAGCATTAAAATGTTGAACACTACATGCACTTTTTAGAACACTCAACTAATACTTAAATTTGTTAATCGTCTTTGTATACAGGTACAATTAATATTTTTTAACAAATTTTTGCATACTGTTGCTTTGTAATTAAACGAAGAGATTATGTATATTTCTGAATCCTTCATAACGAATTTTTCGAGTTTTATTATTAGAATAATCGAAAGGTTGAAATATACATTCTTTATTAACACATAGTTTGATAGCATGAATTAAATTTGTAATTTTTTTTGTTTGAATAACAAAGTTCTTGTAGAAATTAACATAATTAAAATTCTGCTTATTTGTTGCAAACATCTTTTTACATTAAATATTTTTGTACAGGATCAAGAAAAAATTAATCAGCAACAAAAATCTGCGCGTGAAGCTGAACAGGAAAGGCAATGGAAACAATTACAAGCTATAAGAAATCAACAATCTCAAATACAAGCACACATATTACAAGAACAAAGAGCACAAGGTAAAAACAGTACGTATGATTTAATTAAACGTTTTACAATTTTAACTTTTCCCAATCCAAGAAAAGGTTGTTACACTTATAATCGAGAAAAAAAATTTTTTTTTTGCATTTCTCGACGTTTTGAATCTCCCTGATTCCATAAATAGCTTTAATAAGAAATATATACAGGGTGTCCAAAAATAATGTGGTTATTTTGGGCGCATATTTGCAAATTTGGGCCAAATTCATTTCTACTTGGTTATAAGATAGTACATGTGAACCCAAATTGAAAAAAGGAACTTCAAATTTTTTTATTCAAAATGGCGGCCAATCGAACGATTGTCCCATTTTGTGGTTTTTCCGTTATATCTTGGCCGGTAATTATTATAATAAAAATTTAAAAACGGCATTGTACAGCTAAAATATAGGACTTTCGTCCTAAACAAGTTGATTTTCAAAATTGTTTTAAAATTGCCTACCTTGAGGGAGCCAAAGTAGGCCAAAACTTTGAAATGGATTTTCTCCAAAATTCCTCTACCATATTTTTTCTTTTTTAGATATATTACAGAAAACGTAGTTCACTATGGAATTATAAATTATTATCAAAATCGCTCGAGCCGTTTTGGAGTAATGATTTTTTGAATGTCGAAACTTTCAAAATCCCTAATTTCTCTTGTAATAAAAATGAAAACTTGAAAATGGATATTATTATCAATCCTATGAATTGTTTGACACTATTTTCAGTAAACAAAACGCTTCCGGTTAAACCGGAAATTACAAGAATATCAAAATTTTTAGGAACACCCTGTATATTTTCAAATATTGTAAAAGTTCGTAAAATTTGCTTTCACACGATACCAAACACTTTATATTTTGACTTCCGGCATAACCGGAAATGGGATCACTCCTCCTAAAACAAAAATATAAATTTAATAATAAAAACAACGGATGTGGCCATACGAGGAAGTGTTTTCATGCCTAACTTCAATATCCAAACGTTTCTTTAGTGCAGTTCTTAAAGTTTTTTATATTTTATTTATAAGATATTTAAATGAAATTTTAATTAAAAAAAAAAATTAAACATTCCAAGATTTGACGGACTGAAAAAGTTCTTCGTATGGCCACATCCGTTATTTTTACAGACTATTTTCTAAATAATTTAATAAAATAATTCATGTAGTTTAAAGATTTCTGTAATCACAATCCTAATTTTTAACAATCAGCCATTTAAAAATGCCTTATAATAAATATTTTTGCAGCTACAGCAAGTGTTCAGCGATCACTGTCGGATGGCAGTCAACCGTTTATACCTGATCAAGTAGGTGTACTACAAGTAGCTTCACAGCAATTAAGCCCCGCTTCTTCTCCATCTGCGACTACTTCCCAATTTTTCCCTTTAAATATAAAAAGTAATCAAATACCCCCTTCATCTCAAATATCAAATCAAACAAAACTATCGCCATCTTCACACATTGTAGCTACGCTATCATCATCAACAACAAACACACAACATTCAGTAATTGATAATAATAATTCCCAACCACCCCAACAACTACCACCACCACCACCACCACCACCTGTTTATACTAAACCACCACTTGAATCTACAAACCATTTACCATCAACGCCTAGATTACAATTCACAACACCTCGTCCTAATCTACAGGCTTACACACAATTGGTTCGACCTGGAGAGTCTCCTGAAATGAGCCATCAATTGCGAGAATTGTTGCAAAGGCAACAATTTAAGAAACTTGATGAACAATTAACACCCGGCAAGGGCCAACAAAGAGTGTGGCCACCAAGCGAATCTGGATTACAAGAAGGCGATCAAAATGCTTCTGTAGTGGCGACAACTTCTGATGTAACTTTCAGGCATCCATTACCACCTGGAATATCCAGACCTCGTGCTGCTACAGCAACGACTGGTATTTTATTACGTCAACCAGGTTCTTTGGTTGGGTTAAGATTACAGGGTAACGATATACGTACACAAAATGTTGATTTTAAACGCCTTTTATTGCAACAACAACAACAACAGGTAAATTCTAAAATTAACAAATAAGTAATAAGTCACAAATATTAAAATTACAGCAAAGAACGGTTTCACCTTCAGCTCTACAGCAACAATTTCAAGCAGGTGCTCCTCTACGTTCGCCTCTTGTTGCTACTAGACCTGCTAATGTTGAACAATATGAACAATTGCTACCAAAGCAACCTCAACCTCAAAATGCGCGTCAACAACAAATTGATCAGGCTCCTCCTGCATCAAATTTAGTTGTCGGAAGACCATCTAGTTCTGAGCAACAACACCAAGCATCGGCTTCTAATGAAGCAGCCAATACAGATCAAGAAATTCCTGATAATGTTACAGCCGAGTTAGAAAAATTAGAACAAGAGACAGGTACTATGGTGGAACTGCAAGGTGTTAGCGACATACTTGGTGGATTGGGTGAAGATGATGATGATATTTTAGGTAACATTTAGATTATTACTGTTTGTTAAATCGATATTTATTATTTATGTTTAGCTGAAATGGGAGCCGACTTCAACATATTGGAATATGCCGATCCTGAACTAGATACTTTGACAGGAGGTGAGAAGACAAATATACTCGATAGTTTAGATTTAGTTGAACCTGAGCCTGTAAAAATGGAGCGAAGAGACGTTAAGACAAGGTAAGTCAGTTTTATTTTTTAATGTTTTTTAATTTAATTGTTATTTTTGTAGCAATGTTTTATCTAGACCACCAATTCCACAAACTTCAGTTATATTAACGTCTAGATCTAACGTGATCATAAAATCTGAACCTACAGGAAACGTATCGACTGTAACAACTGCTGTATTACCTGGTAAACTTGTTAGGCCGAGTCTTCCTCCACCATTGGCTGTTTCTCAACATCAGACTCCAACGGGCATGCAAACACAACAGACTATTACACAACTTCAGCTTACACCTCAACAACAAATACATCAACAAATGCTTTTACAGGTAATATGGTAGTGTTTCTTTGTTAAAATTTGCTACAAGACCGATGTTTAGGTTCAACAGGCTGCAGCTGCTGGGCGACCTATGGCACCTGGAACTAAGTTAATGTCTCCAGATGGTGTTGTTGGTATAGTAACTTCTAATAATAGCGTTTCTCTAACATTTCCTGCCAATTATACTCAACGAATAATAAATTCGCATATGCAGTGTAAGTTATAAACTATTAAAAATTGAAAATTTCTAATGTAATTGATGGTATCAAATATAGTACAAAATCAAAAACTTCAAATGCGATTGGGTGCCATTGGCCAAGGACCTCGTATGGTCTCACCTACAGCTACACCATCGATGACTCTTACTGCCTTGAATTCTCCTAGAGTAAATCTTGCACCACCGCCGCCGCCACCTCCGCCATATCCACACCCACCACCTCCATACCCTGGATCAAGTAGTACACCAAATCAGGTACGACTAATTTTTTTTTCTATTTTAAGCATGTGTAAGGCTGCAGTTTTGCTATAAGTGTGTCTATTTTTAACATTTTACGTATTATACAGTCAAAATAATAATTCTTGTACTAATTTTAAAGAAAAATTTCAAGTCATTTGGTAAGGGTGCGTGTGTGTATGTGGGGGGTTATTTATAAGTAGGGGTACTAACAGTAAAAATGGTTGTGGTATGGTGTTGCTTGCATGTATGTGGTAGATGAGGTTGCGAATGGGAACTGCACCTATGGGGCCACTTCGCCTACCGTCGGGATTCGTACATCCCATGCCTACGCAGGGCATACCCCTGCACTTGCAACGCAGATCATTGCTCTTGCAGGTGAGACGACACCCCCTATAACTTAAATTAACACTGCATTTTGTATTTTAATAAGCATGTTGTTTTTCTTTTAAATATTAAGAGGGCGGTTTCTAACGAATGGGCTGGAAAGTTGATATTTAGACATTCCGCGCGTAACCGTTATGTTTAGACTACGTGATTTTTGCTATGCTTTTTCATATGACAAAATTTTTTCTACAATCTTATGCAAATAGGAATCGCTCTATACTGAAATTAGTCTATTATTTTGCTATTTTAGGCTTATTATGACCTGTTTTTGAGGCTTATGACCAGACTCATAAGAAAAATCATGTAGTCTAAACAAAACTTTAGCGACTTTAATACCGGTTGATATCGCAAATAGTCATAATTCTTGATATGGCAAGATTCAAAGAAGGCAATGACATATTTGTATATAGGAAATAAGAGCCTAATTAGTCAGAAAAATCCAATTGAACTTGGATACTAAATAATAACTTTTTCTTGGATTGGAAAAAATTATAATTCCTAAATTTTTTTATATTTTTGTAATTTCCGGTTCAACCGGAAGCGTTTTGTTAACCGAAAATAGTGTCAAATGGCATTGATCATATATCCATTTCCAAGTTTTTATTTTTAATGCAAAATAAATTAGAGATTTTTGAAGTTTTGACATTCAAAAAATTATTACTCCGAAACGGCTCGAGCGATTTTGATAAAAATTTATAATTCGATAGAGAATTATGTTGTCTGTAACATACCCAAAAAAGAAAAAATATGGCAAAGGAAATTTTGAGAAAATCCATTTCAAAATTTTCACCTACTTGCCCCTTAAAGGTAGGCAATTTTGAAACAATTTAGAAAATCTACTTGGTTAGAACGAAAGCCCTATATTTTAGCTGTACAATGCCGTTTTGAAGAATTATAATAATAATTACAGGTCAAGTTCTAAGGGAAAAACCACAAAATGGCACAAATTTTTTCTTTTCATTTTTGGAATCAGGGCAACTCAAAACGTCGAGAAATGCAATAAATATTTTTTAAATTTTTTCTCGATTAAAATAACTTAATAACAAAGGATGTTGAGTAGAAACAAATTAGGCTCTTATTTCCTATATACAAATATGTCATTGCCTTCTTTGAACCTTACCCTATCATGTATTATGACTATTTGTGATATCAGCCGGATATTAAAGTCACTAACGGTTACGAGCGGAATGTCGACTTTCCCGCCCATTCGTTAGAAACTGTCCTCTTAAGCTTTGTAATATTCTTGCTTTAATTGTTTAATAGATTTTTATATTTACTAATTTTACTTTAGGGTGTTTAATACTACCTTAATTTACACATTGTTGACTTCAAGAAACACTAGAAAATTTTAATTTTTGTTTAGCTTATTATAAATTGTTAAAATTCGTTGAAGTTGCTATATTTCTAAAATTATTTAAAATGTAATTTTGGTTAACAAGTTGATTGGTTTTTCATTTAGTAAGTAGTCATAATTTCTGGTATTTAGTTTGTTGTATTGTTTACACCACTAGAAATTACCACTTCTAATAATTACAAAAAAGCACTTAATTTCATTTATAATCTGGGCAATACTTTATCTTTTAGTAATCAGCTTTAGTTAGCACCAACACATCATCTTATATTAATTTGTAATAATAATAATACATTTCTTTCTAAAATCGAAAACTTATTTTATTACAGGAACAGCCACTTTTATTAGAAGATTTATTAGAACAAGAAAAACGTGAACAAGAAAAACAAATGCAAACACAAACTACTGCACAACCTTCTCAAGAAACACAAGGAGGTTCAGCATTACTTAGTGACCACGATTTTGAAAGACTAAAAGCTGACGTTTTTAGTTCTAGCAATATTGGACTAAATAATTCCACTGCCGGTATTTACACATAATTTAAGTCTGTCTAATGTTGCTATATCGTACATCTTTTAGGTCAAAACGCTAATTTACCTGGGAGCCAAATTAGAGGTAATTTTTCTTCAAATTCTCCAAGTGTAAGTCAGTGGCAACAAAGTCCCGCTCGACCGAGTCCTGCTTCTACTCCATCTTCGATTGAAAGTGGTCAAATTCCTACTTTCAATGTTACTCTTTTACCAGCACCTCCTCTTCCACCTGAAAATATTATAACCGACCAAGATAGACAAGCGCAAATTGTTTATGAACAATGGCTTAACAATCAGAATGCTATTTTGACGCAACAGTTAAAATATTATGAAACTGAAGTTCAAAAATTAAGAAAAATTAGAAAGGTAAGAAAAAATATAATAAATTAGTGGCAACTAATTATTCTTCTTTTTAGTCCTTAAACAGCAAACAGAGACAGTTGCGCAAGTCAGGAAACCAGTTAGCAGATGCAGATGCTAGTGAATTACAGAGAATATCAGCAGAACAAGCAGTTCTTCAAAAACATTTGGAATCGAGCCGTAAGCAGAGTCGTCAACATGGAATGCTCATACAGGTATCTATCTTTACAGACATTGCTTGCTGCTTAGGTTGCGCACAAATATTAGTAAAACCATAGAGTAATTAATTAATATTGGTTACTTTATGGTAAAACGCAATACCTAAAATAGTGGCTGTCTTATTTTTTTCTATGTTATATAATTCTGTATTGCGTCTGTTGGTCTATATGAAGGAATATCGCAACAAACAGCAAGCTAAACAGCGTCCGGTATCTGTACCGTCTCCTCTCATGTCGGGGCAACAAAGTCAGTCTCCTATGAGCTTGTCGGGATCATCTCCAATTCATCATACACCTCAATCTCCATCGCTAATGTCACCTTCGGCTTCTCCGATGATGGCTCAACACAATTCACCATTGCCTAGTCCGAGACCTATGGTATCTCATTCACCGGGACCTGGAGTTGTTACTAGTGTTATACACAGTCCCAGTAATTCTTCTAATACAATGTCACCTAGAATAGGAACGCCTCATTCACAAAGTGAAGGTAGTCCTGGGCCTGTTCAATCTCCTTCCCAAGTTTGTTTGCCTCCTCCTGTTCCTCGTATGACTTCTCCACAACATCGTCGTATTGTTACTAGTCCTGTTACATATTCCACCGAAATGCGACCAGGAATGCAGCAAACTAGATTCATTCGCCCACCCGTAACTGACCAACAACATAGACCAAGGCTGTCTATTTCTACAACAAATTTTCTACAAAGATCAAGTACACCATCACCGTTAAATAGTCCACCACCTACACAACAAATACAGTTAACTCCTCAACAACATCAACAATTATTACAAAGACAACTACAGCAACAAGCTCTGCTTCAACAACAACAACAACAACAGCAGATTCATCAACAACAACAACAGCAGCAGCAGCAGCAAATGCAGCAACAACAACAAATTGCAGATGGCAATCAATTATCAAACGAATCTACAATTCATCATTCTCAGAGAACTTTACAGTTATTACAACAAAGACAATTGATTGTAAGACAACAACAATTGTTGCAGCAACAACAACAACAGCAGCAGCAGCAAACTCAGCCTTTAACACCACAACAGCATCAAATGATGGTTCAGCAACAACAACAATTGGCTAAACAACAGCAACAACAAATTGCTCAAATTCAAGCGCAAGTTCAAAACACTAGAATCAATCAACAAGCGCAAGTCATTAATCAACCTCCTAGTTCACCGATGCCACCAAGAAGTCCTATGATAAATCAGGGACAACAAATTATGTCTCCTCACTCTGTTCATAGTCAACCAACTTCACCAATGGTAAATTTGAATACGCCTAATTCACCTATGGCTCGAAGCCCGGCTGTTCATCAAAGTATGTCTCAACCACCAAACAGTCCCATGTTACATCATCAGCAAGTTACTTCGCCTTTACCAAGGAGTCCTATATTAAATTCTATTCAATCACCTTTGGGTATGCGTAGACCACCGAGCACCAATAGTAGCCCAATCATGCTGGATCATCCAATGAACATCGATAATCCAGGTACACCAAGAACACCTTACACTCCACCGTCTTATCCTGATAATGATCATTCTGGTGGAGGAAATCCACACAATCCTCATAACCCAATACCCATGTGCGGCAGGTTTGGTTATTTTAAATTGGGATTACGAGGTGGATCTCCTATATGGTCATTGGGACGTGGTGCTAAAAGATTACCGACATCTTCAGAGAATAAAGATGATGGTGTAGAATTAACTTCAGTTCCTGCAGCTTCACCAAAAATTAAACGAGAGCCACATTTAAATAAAGTGTCAATATTAAAGAAAAAGGCTTCGACTAGCAAAACAAATTTAAAATCATTAGCTGTGAGTAAGGTGGGTTCTTTAGTTAGTAGCGATTATAACGAATTTGATGATAGTTCGTGCACGCCACCACTTACGCCTCCACCAGGTGTTGCTTCAACTAGTAGAGGATTATTGCATAAAACTATTACTGGAAAAAAGTTGCCAGAACATACCGAAATGAAAGAGCAGATTGTTGTTATAGACGGTAGTTTGGACGATAAACAAATGCGTTGTGAAAATGTAATGGATTATGACGATGATAATGACTCCTCATTAGTTTCTACTGAAATTTCGTTGAATTCTGTTGCTCAGCAAGCAGATAATGATGATATAACTGTAATAGAAACATTTTCTCAAAGTGATCTAACCGAAACTATATCAAGTCCTTTGGAACCTGGTCAAATTGGAGATGATTATTTATTATTTCCAGGGAATATGGTTGTTGATATTTCTAATACCGTACATTATTCAGATAAAGAAGACGATGAAGAAGAAGAATATGGCGGTCAAATTGTTAATGTTGCAATACATAGCCCTACCCCAAGCGAAGAAGAATTGATAATACAGGGAAAGACAAAACAAGTTACCAGCGATGGTTTAACTTTGAATATCGTTCAGGGCTTATCATCTAATCAACTTTTAAGTGTAACTGATACTCCAGATTCTCCAGAACAAGAAGAGTTAAATGTAGATCCTTCTCCAGAACATTATTCTCAACACACAGATGAGGAAATGTTAAGTCATCTTGAAGAGTCCGAAATTGTAATTATTGACTCTAATCGAAAAGAAAGAGACAAAAGCTCAACTGTTGTTGATTTTGAGCAACTGATTGACGTGACTAATGAGGAAGAAACTTTAAAGCGAGAAATATCGCATAATCATTTGTCCGAAATTCATAAGTATGCTGCTAGCCCTTCAAGTAACATTCAACCAATAACTATAGCAGTATCTAGCGTTACCCAAGCTATTTCCAAAAGCAACACCAATTTTACAACATCAAAAATATCTTTTATACCTACTTCAATTTCGACTAACTTAAACTCGTCCAAAGGAAATATATTGGGATCAGATGTCGTAATAACCAGAACAGCCAAGTTGACTAATCCAAATTCGCCCACTCTTGCTAGTTTTATCTTACCTATAAAAACAACTGTTTCGCCTGCAATTACAATTGTTGGGTCGAGTTCATCGCGTTTCACAATTCCTGTTATAAGTGCAAGTGCCATTAGCAAACTTCCAAATGTTAAAGTACTAGATAAATCGTCATCTTCGTTATCTTTGACAGCACACGATGCTTGCTTACCAAAAAAGATATTTGACGACGAATCATCCGTTTCGCCAGATAGTTCAACTTGTGAGGACGAAAAAACAAAGTTAGATTTTGTAGACGAGAAGTTTAAGCTTGAAACTAACACCAAAGCCGTCTCATCAGAAAATAATCCGGTTAATTTAAAAATTGAAACGGCAAACGTAGAAAATTTGACTACTGAACCAAAAACTATGTCTGTAATCAAATCGGAAACGGAGAGTTTACAAACACTTGCAAGTTCACATGCGCCTTCATCTGCTGTACCAAATCAACCCGAATTAAAAATGACAGCTCAAGTTATTCAAGAGAAGCAGTCTAATCTACAAGTGAGTAGCGCAAACATCGAGACGCTTCAAACATCCTACATGGCTTCTCGTGAGTCTATTGACTGTAGTAATGATTCTGATAATGATTCGAAGTCAGTTGTCATATCCATTCCATCGCCAACACCCAGTCAAGAACAAATGCTCGACAATATGGCCTTACAGGCACTTGAAAATAGACGACGAGACGGAAAAAGAATGTCTAGCGAATTTGACACTTTCGAAGACGTCTTAGATATGATCGAAAATCTTCAGCCTCCAACATTACTAGAAGCAAATATTAAAGATAAGATTAAATCCGAAGAAACGGTGATTCCCAAACATGAAGTAGTAGAACATAAAGAGGTGGAAGATTTGGAACAATCTTTCAAATTAGAAGAAGTAAAAATTGAAACTAGTACTTCTGAATTGCAAATTCCCATAACGGTTTCAACTACCACAAAATCAACAATTATGCCTCAGTTATCTCCGCTATCGCAACCTACCGATTTGACCACAAATATGGCGAATGCATCCCAACAGTTGCGCACTTTATTGTCATCGCTACACACAACTACAGTCACAACTTCACCAAACGTTTCTACAGTCGTTAAAAGCGATCTTCAGAAAGAAAAGGTGACCGGAAGCACTCGAATTATTCCATTTTCAAGCGCAAGCAGTGCTTCTCAATTAATAGTTAACACAAGCGGTATAAATTTACTCACTAAACAAAAACCTGTAATGGCGTTTGCAGTTACTTCAGCCGGCATTGTTTCAAAAAGTATTTCGGTTACGCCATCATCAACTTCTGCTTTTGCTCAAATTTCAGATTCTTCTAACGTTACCCCAATATCGTTAGTTTCCGCTAGTGGGACGATCACAAAAGTTAAAGTGGTAAACGCGCCAAGTACTATACAGTTAATTTCTGATAACCAAAAACTTCCTTTAATGACGACAGTTATTGGTACTTTATCAGCAAGCCAAAAACAAAACGCCGTTATTGCTAACGTAACCGATTCTCCAAGCAATTCTGGCCCTAATAGAAAATCGACTTTGAGCTTAAATGCAATGTTGCAATCCCATCCTGCAGCAACTGTACCACAAACTGCCCCCGGTACCATTACAACCGCTAGTATTTTGGGCTCTCCTATTTCAATTGCAAAATCCTCATTTAGTCCATCTTTAGTACACGCTCAACCGCTAGTTGTTTCGCCTGTAGTAACAAGTCCTACAACTACAGCTGTTGCAACTTCTTTTACTTCTGGAATGATAAAACCAATAGTAACCACTACCAATTTATTACACTCACAATTGACAAAAGTTACAGTTGTGAGAACCAAATCGCAAGATGAACAGATTCCAAACGTCGATTTTATAAAGAAAGAAGACTTCAAATCGGAATCTTGTGATTCTACACCAACAGACACTTCTCAACCGTCGCAAATATTACAAAAGTCAGATTATAATAGCGGATGTAAATATTCATCTATTCAAAGTACCACAAGAGTCGAAGACTCACAAAATGTTTTGTTAAAACAGTTGCTCCAAAATACAGCATGTGCTACAACAACTCAAGTTCAGAGTGTTCCAACAACTACTACCGCAACACCTTCTAACGCACCTAGTTTGCCTTTAGTTCCCAATTTAGAAGCACAGTTGGCTAGACCGGTTCCTCCGACACCCACATCTTTACTACCTCCACTATTACAAAATGATAACACACCACCACAACCATCGACATCGAGAACAACCATTGTTACTCGCGAAACGTCATTTGTATCAAAGCCTGTACCTAGCGCACCTCCACCAACATCACCACAACTTCACATTGATATTAAAAAATGTTTACCACCTAGCAGAACACCTAGTCGAGACGAATTGCTATCACCTCCTACTCCAAGATCTACATGCAGTCAAGATTCAAATTTACAAGCTCCAATATTATACATCAAAAAGGAAGTACAATCGATACCATCTTTACAAAGTCCTCTGCTGACTTCTCAAGAAGTTAAGAAAGAGTTCGTGGACGAATCGTCGCAACATTCCGAATTATCGGAACATAGTCGACCCGATATTCCGATAAAAGAAGAAATGGATTTATTGGATTCTTCAGAAAAAACAACTTTGGAACAAAAGGAAGAACTTAAAAAAATGAAAAGGCGAGCGTATCAACAAAAACGTCGACAAAATCAAATCTTAAACAAAGAAGCAGCTGGACAACCTAAAAAGAGACCTCGTAAGAGTTCAAAAATTGAAGAAGATTATGATACTTACATAGACAGCCTTTTAAGTCAGTTACGTAGTTTACCGCCAATGGTTGTACAAGAACCTCAGTTAAATCGTAATTTTGGAGGAATAACAGTTTTTGGAGCTGGTGATTTATCTAAACTGGGCGTAAAAAATCGTCAAACTACATGTGGCGAATTGAATGGTGTATACGGAAATGCTTTTGTGTCCGGTTGTTCAGATTATTATCATACAAAACCTTATGGTAACGCCGATCCTTTACCAGAAAAACCTCCAACTTCAACACAAAGAGGTTTTTACGATGAAGAATTTCCACCTATTAAGTTTGAAACTGAAGAAGAGAGAAAGTTTGAACTATTTTGTCGTGATACTGATACACCTGATTCTGTTATTAGCGATTCATCTATTGAAGAGTGGACACAAAATGAAACTTACGCTAAATTTTTGGGACTTAAATTAATAGACGACGATGATGAAGATGATAAGGAAGACGACGTTTATAAAAAACCAGTTCCCTCGCCAGTCGTTCCTATAATTATTCCAATACCCATTAGATTGAAACCAGTTGATCCGTATCTTAAGGACTACACGGATGTAAGTTACATTTTTAAAATTTTTTTTATTATTTTTCACTTTATTTTTTATGTTAGGACAAGGAAAATGCGTATAAAGATTTTACTACAACTTCGAAGGCTTTATCAAATCAAAGTGGTCCATTGAAGGATTCCGGTAATGTAACAGTAACGTTAACTTTGACATCTTCAGCCGCCGAAGATATAATGGGAGTTTTAAGAGATTTAGCTAATCTTTTACATGTACCACCACCAACAAGTTACCAAATTGTAGAAAGAACGGGTACTCCACCTAGTCAAAAATTGGGTTTGTATCGAACCAAAGGTAAAGATGGAAAAGAAGGAGGTAAATTTGTGTTTTTTATGTTTGATATCTATTTGTATTTTTAAATTTTATAGCTCCTATCGATATTCAAAGTATTTTAAATGGAGCAGCTAAGTTTTGTAAACATTGTGATGTAGTTATTTTGAATAATATGATTAGAAAAAAAGTATCTGAGCTACCGTTTTTGTCTAAAGATACTGAATTATTGGGAGACGGAGATGAGTTGTATTTCTGTAGTACAGCTTGTTACATGCAGTTTGCAATAATGCATCGATCACCATCTATATCTGAAGACAAGGTATGTTTTTTTCTATTTTGTTTAACTTTTGCATGGGCAGGAGGTACAAATGTAAAGATTTCAATTTTAATTTTTGAATAACTCCGACGTTTCTGAACCGATTTTGAAATGCTGTCGACTCAGTGATCAAATTTTTGAGATCTTTTCGAAAATGCAAAAAAAATGAATAAATATGATTTTGATGCTATTCTTTGCAACTTGTCTTTTTATTTGACTTAGTGGACAGGAGTGACAAATGTAAAGATTTTTGAAATACTCCGCCGTTTTTACACCGATTTTGAAATGCATTTGAGTCAGTGATCTAATTTTTGAGATATTTTCGTAAATGTAAAAAAAATAATTTTGATACTATTCTTTGCTATTTTTAATTTTTTTGCAATTTGTCTTTTTATTTGACTTAAGTGTACAGGAGTGACAAATGTAAAGATTTTTGAATTACTCCGCCGTTTTTGAAATGATTTTGAGTCAGTTATCGAATTTTTGAGATCTTTACGAAAATGAAAAAAAAGTATCAAAAACAATTTTTTTCAAATTTTGCCTTTCATTTTCAAGAAGATCTCCAAAATTTGATCACTGTCTCAAAAGCACTCAAAATTGGTGTAGAAACGGCGGAGTTATTCAAAAATCCTTACATTTGTAACTCTTGCCCACTAGTAGAAAAAAATTACGTGCCCATGCGAAGGTTAAGAATCGTTGGAATTAATTTAATTTAATATTTTAGGCTGCCGCTATTATCGATCATCTTTCTCAAAAAGATAAAGTCGAAGTTCAGAGAATGAATACGTCTGCTGTTAATCAAATACTTGAAAACACAGTATCTAAAATAAATTTAGGAAATATTTTCCATAAAACATCAAATCATGAATTACTCGAGGTAGATCAAATAAAAAACGAAGGCTTTTTATCTCACATGGATGAATTTGATTTTAAAAATAAGAACCGCAATAGTTTTGAAAACCAACAAATTTGGAAAGGTTTGAAGTACAAATTTTGGATGATGGGTTGTTTACAACCAAACACAAAGTATAAAAAACCAACAGATAAAGAGACTTTGGAGTTATTGTATCGAATGGGAATAACAGTTTTACCTTCCAAATTAAACGATACTCGCAGATGCATGTTTTGTCAAAACATAAGAGATGGAATAGCCGACGGACCTGCTCGACTGTTAAACTTTGATGTTGACAAATGGGTTCATTTAAATTGTGGCTTATGGTCCGATTTAGTGTACGAAACTGTTAATGGCGCTCTTATGAATTTAGAGAATGCGCTTCAACAAAGTTTAGTTACAGCTTGCATTCACTGTAATAAATATGGAGCTACAATAAGATGCTTTAAAACTAGATGTTCCAACATTTATCATTTACCCTGTGCAGTTAAAGATGGCTGCGTTTTTTACAAAAATAAAACAGTTTATTGCGCGTCTCATTCTCTTAAAAACGAAAAAGATAATGAAATTACAACTTTGTCAGTTTCTAGACGTGTTTATGTTAATCGAGATGAAAATCGTCAAGTCGCTGCTATAATGCATCATGCTTCAGATACTAATAACTTGTTACGTGTCGGTAGTTTGATATTTTTAAGTATAGGACAGTTGTTACCTCATCAGCTACAAAATTTTCATACGTCAAATTATATTTATCCAATTGGTTATACAATTGTTCGCTTTTACTGGAGCATGAGAAGAGTCAATAGACGTTGTCGTTACATTTGTTCAATTCATGAAGTATCTGGGCGACCAGAATTTCGTATACTTGTGCAAGATCCTCCAGATGAAGATGTCGAGTTCCGAGACATATCACCTAAAAGAGTGTGGAATAGAATTTTGGAACCGTTAGCTCTATTAAGGAAAGATAATCATTGCTTACAAGTTTTTCCCAAATATATTTTAGGAGAAGATCTTTTTGGGCTGACCGAACCTGCTATTGTTAGAGTACTAGAAAGTCTTCCAGGTAAACACTAATTTAATTATGACCTTTAATTTCTTTTTAATTTAAACTAATTTAGGTATAGAAACTTTAACAGACTATAAGTTTAAATATGGACGAAATCCACTGTTGGAACTCCCATTAGCAATAAATCCATCTGGCGCTGCTAGAAGCGAACCAAAATTACGTAATCAATTTCATTGGAAAAGACCACATACCCAAAGAACGGGTTCTTCAGTTAGACCCGTTTTTGTCTCTACAGTGACGGGTATTGGCGAAGCTGTTTGTCCATATAGTAAACAGTTTGTACATTCAAAAAGTTCGCAGTATAAAAAAATGAAACAAGAATGGAGAAATAATGTATATCTTGCGAGGTATGATCAATTTTCATTTTAATTTACCTTTAAACTAATTCTTACGCTTTTCAGATCAAAGATTCAAGGTTTGGGTTTATATGCAGCTCGTGATTTGGAAAAGCATACAATGGTAATTGAATACATAGGTGAAATTATTAGAACCGAACTTGCCGAAACAAGAGAAAAGCAATATGAAGCAAGGGTAAGGTTATCTTTATAAAATTTAGATATAATTGGTTAAAGACATCATTAGCTGTTGTTCATTATTAACTTTTTCCAATCCAAGAAAAAGTTGTTATAATCGAGAAAAAAAAAATAATAAAAATTTCTTTTTGCATTTCTCGACGTTTTGAGCGGGGGGCTCAAAACTGATTCCTGATTCCAAAAATTCACAAAACATTTTTTCGTTTTTTTGAACCAAAATGTCAGGATGTATGGGGGGACCCCCCCTAGAACAAAACTACTGAACCGATTTTTATGAAACTTGATTTTCACCACCTTAAAATTATTTTATCAGAAAAAATAGCTTTAATAAGAAATATATACAGGGTGTCCAAAAATAAGGTGGTTATTTTGGGCGCATATTTGCAAATTTGGGCCAAATTCATTTCTATTTGGCTATAAGATAGTACATGTGAGCCTCAATTAAAAAACGAAATTTCATATTTTTTTATTCAAAATGGCGGCCAATGGAACAATTGTCCCATTTTGTGTTATTTCCGTTATAACGTGGCCGGTAATTATTATTATAAAAATTTCAAAACGGCATTGTACAGCCAAAATATAGGGCTTTGGTCTTAAACAAGTCCATTTTAAAAATTGTTTCAAAATTGCATACCTTTAAGGCACCAAAGTAGGTCAAAATTTGGAAACGGTTTTTCTCAAAATTCCCTCTGCCATACTTTTTTTTTTTTTTGATATGTTACAGAAAACGTAATTCTCTATCGAAATATAAATTTTTATCAAAATCGCTTGAGCCGTTTTGTAGTAATGATTTTCTGAATGTCAGAACTTCCAAAATCTCTAATTTCTTTTGTAATAGAAATTAAAACTTGAAAATGGATATATGTACCAATCTCATGAATATCTATTATTTGACACTATTTTCGGTTAACAAAACGCTTCCGGTTAAACCGGAAATTACAAAAATACCAAAATTTTTAGGAACACCCTGTATATTTTTAAATATTTTGAAAGCTCGTAAAATTAGCTATTACACAATACCAAACACTTTATATTTTGACTTCTGGTTTAACCGGAAATGGGATCAAATTCCTTAATTTAAATGGAACACCCTGTATATTTTTCAATATTTTGAAAGCTCGGAAAATTAGCTTCCTGAACATATAAAATATATATTTAAAACTTCAATTTACGCCTAATTAAAAAAAATGAAATTAGTATTTCAGATAGTTTATGTCTAAAAATTATGCTTACATGCATAAGTTCTAGGTTCGATCCCGGATGAAAGCAATTTTAAAATTTTAAAATTTTTTTAATATCATGTAGGTACCTGCATATAAAATATTGATATTTTTATTAGAATCGAGGAATCTATATGTTCCGCTTAGATGAAGAACGTGTAATCGATGCAACTTTAAGTGGTGGACTTGCTAGATATATAAATCATTCTTGTAATCCAAATTGTGTTGCTGAAATTGTAGAAGTTGATCGTGACTTGAGAATTATCATTTTCGCCAAAAGAAGAATTCAAAGAGGCGAAGAGGTACCTAATTGTAGTTGTTTTTTAATTTAATCTACATTTAAATTATTTTTTTTATTAGTTGGCGTACGATTACAAATTTGACATCGAAGATGACCAGCACAAAATATCGTGCATGTGTGGAGCTCCCAATTGTCGAAAGTGGATGAATTAAGTTCTTATAGTAATTTCAAATTGATGCGAATGTAGCTCACGATTGAATAGTACAAAACATTCCATAATATTTTATATAATTTTATTACAGTATTTGAAAATGCCTCATTAAAAACATAACTATGACATAGGTTAGGGACCAATGAAGACGTTTGTTACATGTTTCCCCAACCTTTTTTTATTTAAACGATGAAGTAAGTCGCGACTTTTTTGTGTCTTTTTAGACTAGTATGCTTTGTTTAGGCTTTAATATACTTTTATTTATTTTTTCAAGTGTAGGTAGTTAATTTTTTACAAGTTTTTTTAGTTTATTATTTTAAATGATGGTGTATTATGAACCGTTTTAGGTAATGGTTAGTAATTTGCTTTGATTATAAACATCTAGTTAAGTAAATTATAAGAAAAATGGACACCAATGTTAGTTGAAGCTAACATAGCCTTTTATAAGAAGCCTTGTTAATAGTTTTTATCTTCTATGTAAGATTTACATAATTTGTATAAATAATATCTTTTTGGTGTGCAATATAAACGTAATGGCAGTGTGTACATAATGCTTAGTATGGAAAGCCTTGTACATAAATATAAAAATATCGTAATAACAAAAATTATATTTTAAGTTAGAAATGGTAAAATCGTTTTATAAATTAAAAAGAAAAGTAATCGGAAAAAGAGATAAAGAGAGAGAATACTTTGTATGAAGGCTGTTTAATTATTGTTACAGTTTTAAGTACCTACGTATGGTTTAAAAAATTATGTATTGTTGATTTTATTTAAGTGCCATTCGAATACTTAGTTTTATTATTAATAATTGTAGCCTCACATTGATCCGTTATAAAACAGTATTGACAATAATTCTTTGTGTTTTATGTAACAAAAATAAAACAAGTCGTTTGTGTGCTTCTTTTTTTTTGAATTGTATTATTTTTGTTTATAAATTGCATTTTCAGTTTATTTATTAATAAATGTTAGACAAAAGGTAAAAGATAAATGACAATCACAGTTAGTTTTTAATACTATTGAGCACTTACATAATCTGTAATATTGTTTTATGTAATGAAAAAGTTGTATATGCTCACAAAACACTGTATATATTAAAATTGTGCATTAAGTTTATTTTCGTTCATTCATTTCTTTTAGTTGTAAGCATTTCATAAATCAATTTAATTTAGTACATTATTTAGAATAATACATTTGAGCCCCAATTGAAAAAAAAATTTCTACAGCCAAAATATAGAGATTTTGTCCTAAACAAGTCGATTTTCAAAATTGCCTACCTTTAAGGAGCCAAAGTAGGTCAAAGTTTTGAAATGGATTTTCTCCAAAATTCCTCTACCATATTTTTTCTTTTTTGGATATGTTACAGAAAATGTAGTTCACTATAGAATTATAAATTATTATCAAAATCTCTCGAGCCGTTTTGAAGTAATAATTTTTTGAATGTTGAAACTTTTAAAATCTCTAATTTCTCTATTATTATCAATCATATGAATATCTATTATTTGACACTATTTTCGGTTAACAAACCGCTTCCGCTACCGGAAATTACAAATATTTGATGAGTGGGAAAAAGTTCCTTGTATGGGCCTGTTGTTTTATTTCAGTTTTCCAGCATGTTTGAGTCGTTTGTTAGAACCCTACTTTTCTACCAACAATATTTGTCATCTATGACCCTACTCATTGTGCAATGACACTTGAAACTTTATATTATTTATTATAGGAGAAAACAACTTGAAGTTCATATAATGATATACTTCATAAATAATTAAAATAAATTTATTGCTTTAAATATCAACATAAAAATGACATTTTAAAATTCAAATCAATTCATGCGTTACAATTTGAATTACTAAAAATATTTAACTACATTATTTGGCTTTAACTATTAAAGGACCAACGTTATCTCCAGTTTCTTTATTATGATTTCCGTGGGATCCATCACAATACGGCCACTAAAATAAAAGCGTTTAAAAGGGTTTTACTTAATTAACTTACATTATTTACATTTTTAGTCTTCCAACATCTGCAAAAACAAGCTTTATCGGCAATATTTTCGATATCTACCGTATCGACAACTTTGGGATTATCTTTTAGAATTTTTTGATTCACTACGCAATTATGTTGAGGTCTTCCATGTGGGCAGAAAGCTTTGTAACTTACATAAGTAAGACCAGCCAAAAAGGCAGTAGGCGGTATTAGAGATAACCAGTCTTTGACTTAAAACAAACGAACAGTTAAGATTATTAAAACAAAATTAAAAATTCTACTTACAGCCTAGTTTAAACCATCCACCTACTGTATCGGGTATTGGAAGATTTGATAAATAATTTGGCAAAGTAACTTTAACCAAATGAGCCATAATTACTCGCTGTTAAAAATGATTTAAAAGTGTAAAATGATTAGAGCTGAACAGAGGTCGATTATTCAACAGTACTTTTTTTTAGTAAATGTGCTATTTCGCAAAATAATTGCGCCCAGTGTCGGCACTTAATTTCCTTTCACAACCTATCGTTTATCAAGAACACATCGTTATCAATTGGAAAACACTTCCTAGTTACGCTACTGAACGGTAGATAACAAAGATGTCATGATCAGTGGCGTACTCTGGTGACGCACACCTGTCATTACTTAGTTGTGGAGGTTATGTGGTGTGAGAAACATAGCGTTGTCAGTGTCGTGCGTTTTAAAATCGATGGTGTTCGAATATGGCTGAAGAGTTATTAATTGTGTTAAATCGTCAAGATAATTCGGGTTTTGGTTTTTCTCTTTTAGGAAAACCCGGATTACCACCTATAATTTATAATATTTTAGAAGATTCACCGGCTGCAGAAAGTGGCGAGGTATGTAAACTCAATTTGCATTTCTTGTTTTGTAATTTGGCGTCCTTAAACTAAAATTGACAAGGTAATCGACCTTTATTATTTATAAACGAAAGTTAACTCCTTTTTAATTTATAATATAAATATATAATTGATTTATTTAATTTGTTGCTTGATGACTTACTCATCTTCGATATCAATTTTTTTCATAATCAACCTTGTACTTTTATAAGCCAATTAGTCTTTTAATTGTTGAAGTAATTTTAAATTAATCCTATCTAATAGAATATTTTTGATAAAAATTTTTAAGCAAATATTCGATAAAAACCATCTGGAATTTTAAAAATGAACAACGCCTTCTTTGATTCTAGGTAGTATTACCTTGAACTGACCATGATAATAATTTTATCTTTCGAAAAAATTTAATATTGATTATCAGTAATTAGGGATTAAAACTTTCAATTTCAAACAGGTTACGAATTATTTTCATAGAGAAATTATTGAATATTAGTACGTATTTTATGTACAGAGGTAGTGGGCATCAGTGGCGTAGTGTCGTTATAATTTCATCAAAACAATAATAAAATTTTTACAATAAAATTGTGTGTGAGTCATAATTTGACTTAATTATGAAGTTGATGGGCATTTCAAATTTGTAAAAATTTTAATTAGTTTATTATCATTTTAATATTGTGTAGCAAACTTGACTCGAGGGACTAGTTAGAGAAAATTATGTATCTGTAGAGGCTACCTAGATCGAATAGATAAGATCTCAAATTTCTGAAACTCTCGAGAGACTTGCGTAAACTTTAACCATCTTGGACTAGGATAAGACATTGCTTGTAGAGTTGGGTCATTTGACTTGTTTAAAATTAATCGTTCGTTTTGCTCTAATAACTTCTGTACAGTATTTCTTGATTAGTATTATGTTTCGATAGCTATGTTATTGTCGTTATTGTTTTTTTTATTATACGGTATAATTGCATTAATTTGTCTTTATACAGGGTGTCCCACTTCGCATGCTCACCATGGGGGGAATTCGTAAACCGTAAAAGATACGAAGTCGGTTAAATGACACTTGATGACACCAAATGTAGCCTTGTTAAAGGCCAACTCAATGCTGCTTTTTTTTTTTAAAAAAAGTTATCTGCATTCTAGATATTTAGCAAAACTGAAAAAGTCAGTTTTCCAAAACGGCGCAATAAAAAAATTCTTTTGCATATTAAATTTATTGGTTTTAGTAGTGCCTATTATTCATTTCTTGAAAATTGAAAGTATTTTGATTAATAAAAAAGTTATAGGCATTTAAAGATAACAAACTTTTTCAGTTTTTTCTAAATATCTAGAGCGTCAATAAATTTTTTCAAAAAACAAAAGCAGCGTTGAGTTGGCCATTAAGTCATTTACCCGACTTCTTATCTCTTACGGTTAACGAGATTCCTATGGTGAGCATGCTAAGTGGGACAACCTGTATAGAACTTTTTTTTTTTAATTTTAAAGGTGGTCTTTCCTAAGTTTATTTACTTAAAGCTAAGGTATAGTAGTGAAAAGTTAGAGCTGTAATTGAATGTACTTTACTTTAATGAAAATAACTTTAATTTTTAATTTCAGCACAATGTACGGTCAGCCTCACAATTATTGGCCACCTTGGTTATACGTCAGTGTGCTTATTAGCCAACAACGACGAAAGGACAGAAGGGAAGGTTGTTGATTTACTACTTGTTGGCAAACTAAAATTACCCTCCAATTTAAGTATGGGGTGTTATGATGGTTACATCCAAAATTCGTGCTAAACGTATAGCCAGGGTGGCCTTTAATTGTGAGGCTGACTGTTCATTTTATTGTTATTGAAATTAGATTGGTATTTATTTTATTACCTTTTCATGTGCCACGAGAATTAAAATAATTGTTTTAAGACGCTCTTCTTAGTGTCATCCGTCCACACACACAAGTTTTGCCTTCTGGTTTGGCCTGTGCAGGCGGCCTGAACGCTGTCCAGACGCTCCGGTTTGGCCTGTGCAGGCAGCATAAACGATGTCCTGTGTATGTGGCGCCGCCATTACTTTTTAAATGTATCCCAATAAGCTATTCAAATTATTATATCTTAAGGCCCGTCCACACACACAGACCTTGCCTTCCGGTTTGGCCTTTGTAAACCGACCTGCACAGGCACATGATAAACAAGCAGACACTATTTACTAACAGCTAGGGCTCTTCCACACACACAGGCCTTGCCTTCCGGTTTGGCCTGTGCAGGCGGCCTGAACGACGTGCTCACACTGCGGTGTGGCCTTTGTATGTGGACCCGCCATTACTTTTTAAATGTAGACCAATAAGTTATTCAAATTATTGTATCTTAAGGCCCGTCCACACACACAGACCTTGGCTTCCGGTTTGGCCTGTGCAGGCCGACCTGCACAAGCACATGACAAACAATAAGACACTATTTACTAACAGTTAAGATTCGTCCACACGCACTTGCTTTCTGGTTTGGCCTGTGTAGGTCGCCTGGGCCCCAGTAACGTCATATTCGTTGATGGACGTCAGTAACAAAAGAAACAGATTTTGCTTCCTTTGTTGTTGACGTCATAAACGAATATTCGTTTTATCACGAAGGGTCGAGAATACGCCCCTAACGCTGTACAGATCCTCCGGTTTGGCCTGCACAGGCTGCCTGAACGATGTCCACACGCTCCGGTTTAGCCTGTGTGTGTGCCGCCTACATTACTTCTTAATTGTACCCCAATGAGTTCTTGAAATTATTGTATCTTAAGGCTCGTCCACACACACACACCGGTCTTGCCTTTCGGTTTGGCTTGCGCAGGCCGACCTGTACAGGCACATGACAAATAGTCAAACATTATTTACTAACAGTTAAGGCCCGTCCACATATGCAGATGCTTTGCCTTCCGGTTTCGCATGTGCAGACCACCTGAACGCTGTACAGACCATCCGGTTTGCCCTGTGCAGACCGCCTGAACAATGTCCACACGCTCCGGTTTAGCCTGTGTGTGTGGCGCTTACATTACTTCTTAAATGTACCCTAATAAGTTCTTCAAATTATTGTATCTTAAGGCCCGTCCACACACACAGACCTTGTCTTCAGGTGTAACCTGTGTAGGCGGCCTCAACGCTGTCTAGACGCTCCGCTCCAAACTTACCGAATGGTATAAACCTTGTATGTGTGGCGCCGCCATTACAGCTTGTACAAAAATTCATCTCAATGAAAGGCACGAAAGTAATTATGCAATTATTCATTGTCTATACTCATTGCTATTGTTTTACGTTTGTCAAGAAACGTAGAGGTCTTGGGTTCGAATCTCAGACCACACCATGAACTGTTTGACGTTTCTTCGATCATAGAGTAACTATAAGCTTCGATCTGGTGTACTAATAATGTAATAATGGGCGGTTCGAAGCGTAGTGCTGTCCACAGTACCTTCATTTTAATACCGAACTCACGTTTAGCGACAATAATGTAATTATTGTAATTTTTTTAAAACATTCGCTTGTGTAATCACTTATCTATATTGATGGTACGACGATAACAATAATTTAATGCATGAATTTTCCCAAAAATTCAATAAAATACATGTTTATCATTGCTACCTAAAATACCAAAGTAAACATTTTCATCGAGAATTTAATTATGCAACGTCTATGCAATTTTAGTTTGCCTTCTTATTGTAAAAGTTTTATTAAGCGTTATTGTAAAAAGCGAGGTATATTATAGATTTAGTTATATTACATGAAAAAACATCGTTTAACCATCTCTAGTTTTAAGTATAGCCTTTGCTATTGACGTAGGCCAAAGTATGACTTAACACAAAAATTTTATTATGAACTTTTACGATCTATATGTAACACATTATAGTAACCACTGCTGCAGTTATATTGTACTTTTTTCTTATAAAATTTTAATAAGTTTTAAGTAAATTCGATGCTAATGAGCAAAGTACAATTTCAACCTTTGACATTAAACTGTGTACACATACATTATGTAATTTACGATTTACTCAAACGCCTTTGAAATTACACCAAGTTGAAATCGAAATCATTTTGAAACTACCCCAATTTAATATAAATCATAGCTTGTTTAGTTTAGTGCTTCTTACTTTGGGACATATTATAATACAAAATTTTGACTGTCCAAGCTTCCCACAAATACAAATTTTTAAAGTATTCCAAAATCAGTCTTATACAATAGATTTTTTTATACATTTTTAAAAAACGCCGCCATGTTGCAATTTATTTTTCTTGTGAATACATTTAAAGATCATTAAATTAAGAGATGTCAGTTGCGCTGGTAATTAATTAGTTAATTCATTGGTACATTTGTATGGAAATGTAAAAGGTAAATGAAATTCTTAATCATTAAAAATAATTAGTTAATTTTGAATTAATCGCATTTTTTTGTATAAAAAGAAAATTTGTAATGCTAATTATCAAATTGTCACCATATGTAGCGTGTTATAATGTAATGAAATTGTTAATTGTTTCTTTAAGCTCATGTATACGTTTACATGTTTCATTTAAAAAAAGATTATTATCCACATGCTTTGCTAATAAGTATATATTAAATTTGTTCTCAATACTTGGTGGGATTTGTTAATCATAAGAGAAGGATATGGATTATCGAATATCCAGTAATGGAGACATATTAATTTTGTAAATCAAATCTTGAGTGTATTTTATTGTCCAGAATAATTGTCCATTTTTTAATCAAATCTCTTGCTCTTTTATATGTTCGATCGATTCTAGGTGTGAAGGTATGATGTGTTTTGTGTTCGGTACCAAACTTCTTATAGCTCTTTGGTTAACAAGAACTTACGCCCAGTATTATAAAGCCTAGTTAACCGAAGGTTAACTCAACCTTTGGTTGAGTATTCGGTACTTCGGTATTATAATACAGGTTAACTCAACCTTCGGCTAACTAGGCTTTATAATACTGGCCCTTAGTCTTTTTGTTATTTTTAAAAAGAGTTGATTTTGTTATTACTGCTTTTGATTTGTTGTAGCAAAGTATGATGCCGATGATGCTATAATAGTAATAGTCCATTCATTTGATGCTTAAATAGGGGTTGAGGTGGAAAGCGGTGGAAAGTTAAGCGGAAGTTTTGAAAATTGATAGTCTTATTGATTTCAAGATGCTCTTGAACGAACATCTAAACTATTACTTATTAAACTTAAACGCCAACAAAACTGTCTGTCATAGCATTCTTGCCTTTTGCTTATTTTTCTCGATATTTTCTAATCACTTTAACACTGAAGTCAAGTAAATTCAATTTTTATTTTGGAATTATAGAAATTGAAATTTTGTAATTTAATTCATGACTTTTAATTCACGAATTAATTCATAGGAATTAATTCGTGCCAACCCTGTGTCTAATTGGCTTTTTTTGGTTAGAGGAGTAGTTTTGGCGTACGAGTGTCACAAATTTAATCGCAATACGTACATTGATGGAAAACTCATTTCCACACCACCTTGGGGTAGAGTTATACCGCGTTTTTTTTCTGGTGATATCTCAGTAGGCCTAATCCACCTGATGCACTTATTATTATTATACAGAGCTATGCTAGTTGGGGATGCCTACTCTAATCTAACCTAGCCAAACTTTTTTTTGGAGGAGATTTTCCACTTCGAAAAACGCTTTGCAGTATTGCTGGCTGCCAGTTAGTATCGAATTCATCTGTGAAGGTAGCCCAGATGAATCCTGGCATGTATCTCTGGGATGCCCTGAAGCTACGATTATTTTTACTTCGGGGTAACCTAACCTAAGCCTTTCTTTAAAGGCTAAGGGGTAAAGACACCTGACATGTCGAGCTAGGTCGTATCGGATTCATCTGGCAAGCGAGCGCCTACCGGTTAAACCCTTCCCCACTCTAGTAACCTAACCTAAGCTTTTCTAACCTAACCTAACTCATCCTATTCTATGAGTTTTTGCTTTTATAATCGGTTTTGACCAAGTTCGACAACCTATAGCCTCATAATTGTTGGGGATAGGTACCCCAAATGCCATAGGTGTGACCTCTAGCCCTTATTTTGAAATAATAAATGCATATAAATCCGGGCTCTAGTTATAAGCCTCATCGTAATAGTTGAAACCTTACTTTTGCTCAGTACGTAGTTAAATTGAGAAAATTTTATATAGTAAGTCCTTAAATATCCCAGTTCGGTCCTGCTGATGTGTGTGTACTCGTCCAAAAATTGAAATGAATGAATCGAACAAATCGTTGAAAGTATTTTTTTTAAACAGGAATTTGATTAATTAATTTCATTACTTTTTCAGTCAAAGATTTTTGATCCACTCTTAATGATTGTTTTATTAGTTAATAATGAAACAATCTTTCTCATAAGGTTATTATCTATACTTACACTCTTTTTATATTATTGCAATAAAAATTTATAACCATCATGATTTCCCAGTGAAACTGTAAGTGTCAGTTTTTCTTTCTACTTTTCCATGTGTTACACGTACGCAATTTCTTTTCACAGTTGTAATTCTCTAAATAATTTATAAAAGTGATTCCTAATTTGTTACACCGTTGAATGTAAACGCACTGTATACGTTGAAAATAAAATTTATCAAGTGCTCTGCGCGTTTTACGATATATTCAAAGTACTACGTTTATACAGTTTTGCAACTTCAATAAAGTTGGTTTTAAGATTTTGAATCACACTAGCGAGAGTAGCGAGTGTCTAAAAAGGGTGATTTTTCTTTACGGCTTTTACTTAGGAAATCTCCACATTTTGTTACATTTTCTCAAATAAATATTTTAACAAAATATATTACAAATTCTGTGTGTCGAGGTTTATCCAAAACTTAAATCAAGTGCATTGTTTAAATTGTTGCCAAAATCAATAACGAGTTTTAAATAAGGAAACGAGGGAAGCTCGACTTTCAAATATTTGAGCAATTTATCAATTTTGACGATTGACATTTTGTACTTATAAACTACCTGTTTTGAACGGTGTTAAATAAATAGCCTAATGACCAAACTTCGTGGCGACGGAATTATTTTTTATTTACTGTATTACCCACGACCTATAATCGCCTTGATTAAGGTCGTCTAATAAAGGACAACGTAAGTTTGCACTTATATGGATTTGTTGTATTTTATAGCTACATAGTTTGTAATTAAATATCCCTATGTCGTGCCATTAGAGATTTTTTATTCCCTTTTTGATGGAAATTTAATAGCCATAATTATAATCAATTTTGGAACGTGAAATTAAATTGCTACTTAGATTATAATTTTTTAATTACTCGCAAAAAATTGAGAGAAAATTCAAAAATAAAAGTACCTAACAGTTTTATTATCGATTGTTGTAAACGATTTCTAAAAACAACTCGAAACTCATTCAAGATTTGTTTTTCTTATGTATGATATCGTGACAAGAGAAAACGTTGTTTTCTTAACGATGGACTTGTTTGGTACTTTTTTTTTTATTTCTCGATAGAACGTTTTACTTTGATGGGTCGTCTTGTTAATTGGAATCTTGAACTTTAAATGCTTTTCCACTTCAATTTGCGATTAGTTTTACTTTGGTAGTTGAAAAACTTGCAATAAGAGATCAATTTAGTCTTGACGTGTGTTATCGAAATTCTTAGTGCGTTGTTACACGGTCCGTTTTTGCGGGTCCCGCAATGCGGGTCCCGCTTTGCAGGATGGCAACAACGCAAGAGCTTAAATGGCAGGTGTTACACGTGTCCGTTTTGGCGGGATGTGCGACAGCATGCTGCCGCAGTGCAGGACTGAAGGATGCGGGAAGCAAGCGGGAAGCAAGCGGCGACACATTTAGTTGAATGCAGACTGCTACACGGCACGGTTGTGCGGCACCGTTTAAATTATTATTATGTTTGATACGGATAAATTTATTGAAAGTGTCCATGGGGAGCCAGCCCTGTGGGACAAAGCAGCGCCCGAATACTCCAATAAAGATAGTCGGCAAAGGGCATGGGTAAATGTGGGGGAGTGTATGTATCCAGAGTGGGCAAGATTCACATGCAAAGAGAGAGACAACGAAAGTAAGTAATATTTTTTTATTTACCATAATTATAAGTAGTTTTCAAATGCAAACTATTTCTAAAACATATAATTGTTTTGGAAAGCTACAGCTCCTACTCCCATGAAATAATTTGCGAAATTGTCCCTGACATTCAACCCGGCACCACGTGGGCCAGCACAATCACGAACATCAATAAATGGATGAGTTTCCGTGTCCTCAAAATGTATGCCATCCCTTCTACGTACAAAATTGTGAAGAATACAACTAGCTTTCACTATGTCATCAATGAACTCCGGGTGCACGAGAATAGGTGTGTGAAAAATTCTCCACTTGTTTGCCAACACACCAAAAGCACATTCTACAGTGCGTCTGCAGCGTGAGACCCTGTAATTGAAGACTCTTTTGGTTGGATTTAAATTGCGAGCAGGGTAGGGCCGCAATAAGTGTGTAGAGAGCTTAAATGCTTCATCGCCCACCATAACAAAGGGTTGAGGATTTCCGTCTGTATTTGGAAAATTCCGAGGTGGTGGCAAATTTAATCTTTCCGAATATAGTTTTCTGCCAAGAGGGCTGTTGCGAAACACTGTCGAATCTCCTTCTTTGCCGTATGACCCGACGTCAATAGCAATAAAGCGTAAATTTGCATCTGCCACCGCCATAAGTACGACAGAAAAATATTTCTTATAATTGAAAAAATTGGAACCTCCTCCTCTAGGATTAATGCATCGTATATGCTTTCCGTCAATCGCGCCGACGCAATTAGGAAAGTCTGTCTTCAAATAAAACGTGTCCGAAATCTCTAACCACATATCCATAGTTGGTTCTGGCATTTCCATCTCTTTAAGGACATTCCAAATAGCTTGCAAAGTTTCTCGAATTACTAATCCAATTGTACATCTTGCAACATAAAACTCGTATTCCAGACTTGAGAAAGTATTTCCAGTAGATAAATACCTGCAAACAAGTAATTATTATTCAAAGTGTTTCATGAGCGCTATAAACCTCAATAACTACGCAAAACGTTTAAATTATTTTGTTCGTCTTTGAAAAGACGGATGAACCCTTGCAGAATTCAAAAGTTTTCGAGATATAGCAGTCTTATTTTAACTTATTTTCAGTTGTCATTAACAGTCTTATTACATTATTTACAAGTTATTATTTCTTTCTTGCAGTAAAACAGTTGAAGAACAAATGGCGACATATCAGAGATGGTTTTACCAGGTCGTTAAATAAAGGAAAGAGTGGTGATGCAGCATCATCTACAAAAAAAAAATATACATATGCAGATTCACTTGCGTTTCTCCTAAACACTCTAGAAAAAAGAAAGACTTCTGGAAATTTGGAACACTCTGATGATGATGACAAACAAGATGACGCAGGCGGAATGGGAGAACCTGGTGTAAGTGATATCGATGACGAAAACTCTGAAAAACAGCCGGAGCCCAGCACTCAGACAACAGGTTTTCCAAATCGGCAGAAACGGAAGCGACCGATCAGTTCAAGTCTCACTTCTTTTCAGAGCCAGTTACTCAATAAATTAACCGAAACTAAAGACAATGAAGTCGACGGAGACAAATTATTTTTGCTTTCTATCCTTCCAGATTACCAAAAGTTGAACGATGACGAAAAATTAGACTTCAAATTTATGACGCTCCAGTTTTTTCGGGACATTCGAGCAAAGAGCAAAGCTAGAAACCAACCAGGAAATCGCTTTGTACCACCAAATTTTCAATTCTCTTGCCCGGGACCTGGTATGTCTGTACAAGCACCACACCCACAGAATCTCATGAATATGTATTCTGGTGGTAATTATTCAACTTATCAGAATCTCATGTCTCCAAATGATTCCCAATTATCTACTGGATCATCAGCCTCTTCAAACCTACTTATGTACTCTAGTGATGCTCCTTCAAACCCTCACAGCCTTATATCCCCAAATGATACACAATTAACTACTGCATCTTCACCACCATCTTCTTATTGATGTATTAATTTATATAATTAATGTTTTGTTTTGCGTTCCAATGTCATGTATTTGCATAATGCATAATAAAAAATTACTAGTAAGTAGTAACTAGCATTAATATTTTCTGTACTTACCTAAGTGTTATTGTTAGACGTTCTTCTGCACTTATCGCCATCCTCATTGTTGTGTTTTGTTTCGTGATGGTGGGTCTCAAAATTTCAAGCAGTTCATCAAAAGATTTTTGAGACATCCGGTAGTAGCCAAAAAATTTCTTATTGTACTTTCGAATTTTACAATAAAAGTGTTCAAACTTTTTATTCCTTTCTCGTTCGGAATTGAAAGGATGAACCCAAATAGTACGTACTGTCGGATCAACCAACAAATTGCAAGCTTCAAGTGCACAAACAATTTTTAACTTTGAACGGGACATACCTACGATATGCCTCGCAGTCACAACATCCAAAATTCAAATGTCTGTACATGCTGCGCGAGTTTCCCGCAGTCCGTTTATGCAGGAACGTGTAAATCGTGACGCCATCCGTTTTTGCGGCATCCCGTTTTGCAGGATGCTGCAGAAACGGACCGTGTAACAACGCACTTACACGGACTTAAAAAATGAAATAATAAATGAGATTGTTTACTAAGTCAAAAAGTATTGATTTGTTTTGACAGAGCTTTTATTTGCAAAAATATTTACCTTGCGATTTATTTGAAATGAAGAGAATTTAGAGAATTTATGAAAGAGAACGAACGTGTGGGTTGACTGATGCTTGTCAGCTGGATTAATTTAAAAATATTTTTATTATTGAAAAAGGTCGTTTTTAAGAAAACCACTGTTAATAAAAGTAAACATTTATTATTTGTGCCAGACCTAAATTTTTAATTTAAAAAGTTCTAAAATAAACGACGCATCGATCAGTTTTACCTTTATAAGAGGGACTCGAATTCTATTAAAAATACAACGTTTTGGAGCATAAGTTTTACGAAATAATTAGTAGCATATTAATAGGATTTTCCCTAACGTGCAAAATTTTTGACTCATCGTCGGTCATATTAGTCGAAAATTGGACCTTTAATTAGCTAGGCACTTTAGTCATTAATTAAATAATAAGTAGGTACACAAGGGGTATAGCTTTAGTTATACACACTATTATCAATTAACAAGCATTGCAAATTGCTACTTATACAACCAAATAACTTTATTTGTTTATGTGGTGGCAAACATTTAATAATTTGTTAAAACCAGTATAGCAGGGTTATCAAATATTTTGTCATAAAGAAGTAGATAATAGGACAAAAATAAATTTTAGTTGTTTGTCTTGAGTTAGGCGTTAGCTCTAATTGTGGTTTGTGCTTCGACCATCATTAAGGGAATTTAAATTTTAAAATATAAAGGTGAGGCAAACTATTATTAACGACCACATTTTCCCCACTTTCGTCATATTTTTATTTCCCTTTTGGAAAATTTTCAATGCTTCATTAATATAGATTTTCTTTTATAAAATAGTTTATTGTTTAACTTGAGCAATTATATAATTTCAAAACTGGAGCTCTAGTTGAAATTTAATTTATTATTACTTACACTTTACGTTTTAATTTGTTTGAACTCTGATGTGTAACTATATTTAAGAAATTATTCACTCTAGTTATTTTTAATAATGTTGTAAATTTAGATAAGGGGATACGACGGGAAAATCTTTACTATATTTCTGGAGAGGGTACTGTCAAGTAAAATACCTCTACTTCTTCTCTGCTATGTCTTATTATCTTTATGTTTATGATGCTACAAAATTTATTTTCTCCTTTGAAATGGGAAACTGTAGAAATAAGTAATTTATTTACAAAGCGTATTCCGCCTTTTTTCCGTAACCACTGCTTTTACTGATGCAAGTATTTATACCTTTGCAACGTTGAAATACTTCCGAGGAATCATTCACAGCCCAACTAGCTCGTAGTGTCTTTATAAAACGATAGCGATAAATTTAATTTAACTTTAAACTCGTGTGTTCATTTGTTTGAAGTTCAAAATAACGTAAGAGAAATTAGAAACGATATTGCACCGGTGAAAGGTCATAAAGTGCTGATTAAATGCTTATATGCAGCTGATTTTGTTTTGAATTAATTTAGCTCCTTTCCGAGTTCTTGAATAGTTAAAGAAAAAAAGAAAAAAGAAAAAAATAAGTCGGAATTTTTGAATTAATTCAGATAGACTTTTTTGAGTTAATTCTAATTTTTGAAGAAAAATTTTATTGTGTACTCAACAGTAAATCGAAAGCTCTACTGAAAACTGAAATAGAAAAAAATAACAGGAAGTCAAAAAAGAGGTGTAAAATTAACAATCTTCTGTTCATTAGTTATTAAACTTAAAAACACAAACAAAACTGTCATAGCATTCTTGCCTTTTGCCTATTTTGCTCGAGATTTTCTAATAGAACGTGTCACTTGTCATGAAGTTCAATTTTATTCCACAAGGTTCGCACAATCGACGGTCCCAAATGTCAAATTACAGTATTACCATATTACTTAATTCAAACAAATTGGAACAAATTCACATAATTTTATACAATAAAAGTAATTTGGTAAAACTGTAATTTGACGTTTGGGACCGTCGATTGTGCGAACCTTGTGGAATAGCTCTATCTTAAGGTCAAGTAAATTCTATTTGGATTTTGGAATTATTGAAATTGTGCGATTTAATTCACGACTTATTTGAAAAATTCTTTTAAATTAATTCACCGAATTAATTCGGTGAAGAATGAGAATTCATGACACACCTGCTGTTGTGGTTCTTGTTTATTAATACTTTTTTCCTTCGATCGATTGTTAATGCATGTCATTAACCAACAAGAAATTGATCATTAATAGCCCCTAGTAATGATCAATTTTCTATTAACGATCAATTATGGTATAGGCAACCAAATCACACCAATATTGCATTGAAATTGTGACATTTGTTGTCATTTTTGTTTTCAATGGTACCTTTGATTGTAGATTATTATTGAAAACTTGACTTTTTGTCGTAAAATAAACTTAGATTTTCTCCAATTTAATGAGAAGCGATCGACGGAAAAATTTAGTAATCAACTCTTGTGTTAATTGCCGATTAATAATCTCAACAATTAACGCGCTCGCTACTCTCTCGCCTTAAAATGTCTCGATTAATAATCGGTCTTATTAACGCACTAGTTGATTAACTATTAATTCATATTTAGGAAATAAGAAATTTTAAGTTTGCTGTTGATGTCTGACTGACACCCCTTTGGGGTGGCCAGAATGGTGCTCAGAATGGCTTGTGCTTATGTCCTCACATTATTACGTTTATACCTTTTCGTTGATTGATAATTGAGTATAGCTGGGGGTACCAAGGAAATACAACATCTCTTCCCAGGCAGTATTCTTTTAGCAAACTGTTGCGGGCATCGTTGGTGGTTCTCTGTCTTTGTATCTATGGCGCACTGGGGTAGTCCCTCATTCAGTTGAAAATTTTGAGAATTATTTGGCGACTGGCTGAATTAAAACCCAGATATGCGTGAATTTTTTTTTTTTAATTTTAAAATTTTGTTTTTAAAACTTACTACATAAACGTTACATACATGCTACATAACATAAAATTAATGCACACTCCACACTGGCCTTCTAGAAGGACAATAGGCATATCTGGGAACCATCATAGCTTTACTACTGTAACTAGATACTTCAGTTTTTGGATGGTCTTTGCTTCTTCCAAAACTGCCTATTATTTCTATTCTTGTCTCGTATTGTATCCAGATTTGTATTGTATCCAAAAGGTAACATTAGGCGGCCATCTTCTACGACTCCTTCCACTGGTAGAGTAGTTCCTTTAGATTTTGTATAAAGCCATTGATCGCCATTGTCTGACTATTCTTTATAGAATATATATATTCGTTAAAGCACCACATCAGCTACCTTAACCAGTACCGTAACAACGCAATCACGAGTCTGGGTTCAAAAGTTAACCGCTGGCCTCTAACTTTGTTTGAGAGTTTTTACTTGCTAAACATACACTTGCACCCTCACGGCCCCTACAGCACCGGACTGGAACCAGGGAATCCCTGTAGTTACGCCACTGGACTTGTTTTTGTTTATCCACGACCTTCCAATGGTACATTCACTACTATATCATTTTATGAACAGTTCCAAATCGTTAAATAATATACATATTATTCAATGATTATTATATTACTCAAGGGTTAACCGAGCGACACAGGGGATTGCAACACTTTTATGTTTATGTCAGTATTCAATGTAAATTAGTTTATAATATTTACGGTCGTTGATAAAGTATAGTATTCTACTCGAGGGTAATGCTCATTACCCTCATTACTTCATTACCCGCTCGTTGGATAATATACTATTTTTGGTTAATCCTATTAATTTCTCATTATTTTAATTAATGATTTATTATTCTTGTAAAATCAATGTAATTGTAGTTGAATTTAAATAATTTCTAATTCTGCCCCAATACTCAAAAAATTAAGTTGTTTTTGACAAGACAAGTCGAGTATTTGGTAAAAGCTCTTTATACATAATTATATTCTTGATATTTTATGAGTTTACCAACAAATATTTGTTTTTTTGTTGTGGGAAACTAACTACACCAGGTCAATCACTTGGTTTTATCGATTTATATTTAATTTTCTTTTTTAGTAAGTATTTCTATTCTATTCATCTAAAAAGTCATATTCATTCCACTGCACTTTACTTGACCTGTTCTCTGCTACATATTTCTCCTGAACGCCAGATTGCATCATACGAAAGTTCTAAACCATATACTATAAAGCTCTGAATTAACATGTATCAGTTCTAATCGGTCAAAAATAACAGTTAGACTGCTAGAGTTTAACGTTGATGTTGTTGAACGACATCAGCAGTTAGAAGACAGAGCAGACGAATTTTTTGTTGTTGCCGAGATACGAACCCTTAACAAGCAATTAAAAACGAACCTTCCAATCTTTGAACCATCACAAATATCCAAGTTTATGATTTACTGTGCTTTACAGTATGAGTTTTAGAGCTGAATTTATAGCTTATCATGTTAAATATAATGAGTTAAAGAGAAGAAAACTCGATTTACCTAGGAACCTTCTAAGTAATTTGATTTGGCGATTTAATTTAGTACAGATTTGTGAATTTCAAACGCCAAGGATAGAGTTTAAGTTTCATTTAATTTGTCCAGATGGTTTTAGCTACGTGCAACGAATTTTAAAAGAAAAGGTGAAAAGGAAATTGTAGAAGATTTTCCCTCGACTATTTAAATTGTTGTTATACACAAGGATATCGATAGTATCTTGAAAGAATTCTCGAAGGTGCCATTTCGTAAACTTGCTATTATTTATTTATGGTGGTCTACTATAATATTTATTTTCTTTTTTGAATGAAAACTCAAATTTTCCGTGATATTTGAGTTTTTATTAATGCTTTTAACTTTTTTTTTCTATTAATTCACATCTTCCCAAGTGATAATCTTTCAAGTTACATTCAATTTTCTCGATTCAATCCGAGGCTTATCCCCTGATGATAGTTTTTTGAATTTTAAATTTTTTCCCTGATATTTTCACCACCGACCGAGGTCAACGTTCACTATATTATTTTGAATTGTATATTAACATTTTTTTTAAGTATTGAAATCGAAAACTAAATTAAAAAGTATTTGCTGTCAATAAACGGAGATTAACGCGCTGTGGTTTAAAATTATTTATGCAGAAAATGGATTTTATGCATCGGTGTTCTTTTTTCATCAATTTATTCGACGAGTAGCTACTGCGTATATCTTTTAGATTGGTTAAACAAGCGATTATCGAGTGTTGGAAAAAATGTTTTGGAAACACGCAAATTTAACAAATCGATATTTCTCAATAGCTTAATCTTTTGTTTGATCTACGATATTCGAAACAGAGAATACACACATTTATACAAAGAGAAGTAGATCATTTTGGCGTAACTCTCGATGAAACAAAGGGAATGGAACGAACAATGAGTGATGTGTTGTGTGAATGTTGAAATACACTTTACTTGTAAGTTCTAGGTTTTCGACAAGAGGCATTATAACAATTAATGATACTTTGGGGTCAAATACAGGCGTCCAAATTATACGCAAATATGCCATAGGTCAGTCCAATGTATGGGTAAACAGACAGTTTGAAATATTGTTACGTGTCGCTGTAATGACATTAAGGCTGCTGATATACCTAGATAAGTGTTAATTAATTAATAGTAAAACTTTGCGACGTATTTAATGCTTTTCATTTGGTTAGTTTTCCTATTTAAAGCATTTTGGGTTAAAATTAGTAAAGTAAAAGGAAATTTTTCCGTGATGTCCACAAGTTTACGTGTGATGTGAAAAGAAATAGTGCAATAAGTAAACTTTTGATATCAAATAACTTATTTCAACTTAGTATCGACTTAAACCTTACAAATTCAATTTTCCTCTTTTATTTTTCTTTTTTATTCGAGTGGCAAATAGAAACTTGCACTTAAACTTCTAAAAGTACTAAAGCCAAAAGCTTTGTTTTGTTCGAGAGAATAATGTAAATTACAAAAGAAAAATAAAAGATTTGCAATAGAAAAGCCGCATTGCTGATATATTGACTTATAATATTCTTAAAAACCCAGCTATAGTTGTTGCACCCAAACTATAGACTTTTAGTTCATACGTGACCCCAATACGACCCTACTGGCATTTAAATTGGATTTATGTATTTTGTATGGATGCATTTTTAGACACGTACATAGTGCAATTATTTTCAATCTTAATGAAGTTTTTGTATATCGATTTTACTTTTTTGTGTACTTCGTCCTCGTATACGAGGACGTCTAAACCTCGTCCTAAACTAAAGTCAACTTTGCCTGTTTTTTCATTTTTGGATATGTTATACACATTTTTGGACATACTGTATATTTTGAAATCTTGTAAAATTAGCTTACGTAAGATAAAGTCCTTTTATGGCTACATTAATGCGCATCATTTTTTAATGTCTATAATAGAGGGTTGGGAAAAGTAACGCAACAAGGCTATCACTTTTTTATAATTGATTTTTCAGAAAAACGTTTTAAATAAAAGTTACTAGGCTAAAAGTGCTTCACTTGTTCGTGACCTTTAACTATGCTCATGCGTAATCGCGCGTTGGCACAGGGGCACGTAACTCTAATTTTTTAAATGGCAACAATTTTGGGAGCGGCACATGTTTCTGCTTGTGGTATCATAAATGTTTTGATAAGACATTTTTTTAGAAAAAATCGACTTTACGTTTTTGACTCTAATTACGATTACAATTATGTTTTATGCAAAAAGAACTTGATTTGGTTATTTGACAAATCTAAATAGGAGCCTACAACTTTACCTCTATCACTGTACTTCCTCCGACGCACGGTTCGGGAGATAACGACCTCGAAATAAAACTTAAAGTTAGGAAAAAAATAAAGAACTTATTAGACCTCGTTTTTTTGAGATCTACAACTTTACATCTACAGGGTGATTTTTTTAATTGGTACTAACATTGGGATCTCGGAAACCGTAATAGTTACCAGGCTGGTTAAATTAGCAAAAAGTTGCATATTTTGATGATCTTTAAGAATTCGTTTAGAAAATTTCAAAATTCAAAATGGTTTCCGAGATAATGCAGAAAAACAAAAAATTGGCAATTTCGTTTTTCGACTGTAGTTTCAAAATGGCGTACTTTAGAAAAATAATTGTAAGAAATCCTTTTAGGACATCAAAAAAGCTATCAAACGATACCAAACTCGACTTTTTATCACATCGACGCGAAGCGTCGCAACGTTCAACTTTTCATTTTCTTATGGGGGACATATTATTTTTTTTGCAAATATTACTCAGTAGGCTTATCTAAATTCGGATACCAAACGACAGCTTCCTATCTTAAACTTTTCTTAATTTTCACAACTTTTCAGGTTATGTTATGTTATGTTAATATTTTACTTTAGGTTATTTTTTACAATAAAAAATAACGACTAAAACTTAGTTTTTAAATTTTTAGAAAAGTAATTTATTCAAGAAATAAAATTTCATTACTAAGATTTAATAAATAAATAATAATTTGATTTATTTTTATTTCCAGCTCAAATTACTTTTCTAAAAATTTAAAAACTAAGTTTTATTCGTTATTTTTTATCGTAAAAAATAACGTAAATATTATAATAAAGTAAAATATTAACATAACGTAACATAGCATAACCTGAAAAGTTGTGAAAATTAAGAAAAGTTCAAGATAGAAAGTTTTCGTTTGGTATCCGAATTTAGTAATGCCTACTGAGTAATATTTGCAGAAAAAATCGTATGTCCCCCATAAGAAAATGAAAAGTTGAACGTCGAGACGCCTAGCGTCGATGTGATAAAAAGTCGAGTTTGGTATCGTTTGATAGCTTTTTTGATCTCCTAAAAGGATTTCTTACAATTTTTTTCTTAAGTACGCCATTTTGAAACTACAGTCGAAAAACGAAATTGCCAATTTTTTGTTTTTCTGCATTATCTCGGAAACCATTTTGAATTTTGAAATTTTCTAAACGGAATCTTAAAGATCATCAAAATATGCAACTTTTTGCTAATTTAACCAGCCTCGTAACTATTACGGTTTCCAAGATCCCAATGTTAGTACCACTTAAAAAAATCACCCTGTATAGTCCGACCTCCACCGATGCCCCTTTTGGGAGCTATCGTCTTCTATAGAAAAGTACGAGATAGGAACAAAGATAGGGTAGACTCTGTAACTTACGAAAAAAATAGAATGGAGCCAATGGAGTGCTCTATCTCTCTCTCTCTCCGTATCTCTAAAATTGATGCGACCAGATGTTACTAGGCACATTTTCGTTATAGCGCATTGGTTCCGCCCTATTCTTTGCAAAAGTTTCGCAGTTTACGACCGAGGTACGACACTGTTTAATAGTTAAAGAAGAATAGTTTGAACATTTTTTATTAAATCAATTTCTTTTGTTTAGGTTTGTCAAATAAAGTTATTTTTGTTTAAAACAGAGATTAGAGTTGACAATTTAATGTCGCTTTTATGCTGCCAGAAGCAGAAACATGTGGCGATTCCAAAAATGTAAAAAAAATCAAAGGTCACGAATTAGTGAAGCAGTTTTAGCCTAGTAACTTTGATTTAAAACGTTTTTTTGAAAAATAAAAAAGTTATATCCTTGTTGCGTTACTTTTTATACCCACCCTGTATTAATTTCTATAGAAAGGTAAAATGAATGCTTTTGTATAAACGTAGCATTTTTTAAATTTGAGAACTTTTATTAGTAATTTTTTAATTACACAAAATCGTGTACAAATAAACAACACACCAGTGAGCTTTGTTTGTCAAGAGACAAAACATTTTCATTTTCCAAGTTACACGCTTCAACCTATCTGTACTAACTAACTAGAGAGGGAGTTGAAAACTAAGCGATTTTCTATCTGTTTGAACATGAAAAATTGCAATGTCGGATTCAACAAGCAAGCAACACAATTATTTAAAATATACCTAGTTTTATATCCATAAAGCTTCTCTGGAAGATTTATTTTTCAAAGTGCAAAATAAGCGAGAGAATAATTTAAATTTGTGTCTCCACAATTTCCTGCTAATTTAAGGGAGGATTTTAAATTATTTTTTTATGAAATATTATACAAAAACGTGACGTAAGAAAATAAAGTTACTGGATGGCTGCCTATCTGTTCACATATAAATGAGATGAGGTTTATGCATGTGGATATGGTTGAAATACCATTTGAAACAAATAAATTGGGCGTTTGAAATGTTTTCGGTTTCGATAAATCGAAGAAAAATATTTATGTGCTGTCTAGCAGTACATAGTATCTACATATTCCAGAGTCCGTATCTCTATATTTGTTTATTTTTTTGTAACCAATTTAAAGTTGTATGAAAACTGGTGGATATAATTCTTCTGAAAGAAGAAGTGGATGTAAAGAGCCATAAATTTTAATAAATACTAAATCTCAAAACGCAGACAAGCCATTTTCTCAGCTGATGGTCTTTTATTTTCTTCAGATGATATTTTATAGGTCAGTGCACTGGCTAATACCAATTTATTTGTTGTGCCCTAGGATGCATTACTGCGGGCCTTCGTGGCCCGACAAAGTTCTAATTTTACCCCAACGCGCCAGCGCCTTTTGATTCATAGCGTATTCTTTTAGATAATACTTCTGAACAGAATTTTCTTTGAGATTATATTTTTTATCACTTATTGATTTATCGATACGCTCCATTTACATAAACCTGGTTGAAGCTTTTACATTTAATCCCCGTATATAGTCAAAGAGTGGTGATAAAAGAAGCATTTACTCTGATTCTGATTATACCTACTGAAAAACGATATGATAAAAAAATATGGTATATTGTTGTTACAGTTTTGGATCTATCGAACGAATAATATTTTTACCTCTAGTTGTAGCTTTCAAAACGAACAACCTTCTGTCGCATCACATTGATCCGTTCATTTGTTTAGTTTTAATTGCTAATTTCGTAACTCTGTTTTTTGTACTTGACCACAAAAATGGATTGCGAACACTTCGCGAACATTAAATTAAACGCTGTTTGTCCTGCCGATCTCCTTCCTCATGCAGGTCCTGTCTCTCCGTGCTTTCTTTTACGTCATTTGACCATCTTTCAGGTGATCGTTCTTTTTCTACGATTGGGCTTGGTCTTATTATCCGAGGTTTTCGATGGCCAAGACTTTTTAACATTTTACAGATTTTACAATGGATAAGGAGTTAGTTGAGCGCTCAAACTAGTGTTTCGCTCTCGCGAGAGCGAGCGTAACTAGTCGCGTTCTCGTAAAACAAATTCTCGTCACGCTCTCGTGCGAAAGCGAGGCGAGGCATGTCTATAAATCTCGCTTTCGCTGATATAAAGGTTGATCTTTCTTCAGATTCATAACAGTCGAAATCGCTTAGTATAAGTAATTGAAGGAACCATTAACATTTTTACTTAGTAGCTGAAGTTACTACACACACACACACACACACACGATAACTGAAAATTTCGGGCGAAGTACCTACTAACCTCAACCAAGAGGACCAGAGATCAAAGTATATTTTCAGGGACCGTAGAACTGTGTTATCACGGCAAGCTCAAAAATTTCAAGGGAGGATGAAAACCTAAAATCAGGGCATCCTGTCTTCTGGGTTTTAAATCTGTTGACCACTGTAATCTCTTCTGAGGATACAAGTTTTTGTCCAACGCTTGGACTTCAATGTTTTCTTCTTCAGCACCAATTAGGAACTTATCGTTTTATTATTGTTGCAAAATCTTTAGCAAGCTCTGACTAGAACAGGCTTAAAATTTTCCAAGGCAGGCTCAGCCTGCCCTGGTTTATCCCTGGCTACGGTCCTGTATATTTTCTTTGGGTAGCGATGATTGTTTTCACCTAACTTAAGAGATTTGTATCCCATTTATCATGTTAGTTCTATTCTCCCGCCTCGTCCACTGTTGAGATTTAAATATATTCTTATTCTGCTATCAGAGCTGTTGACCGTCACTGGAGGCTGAGTCCTAATTGGGTACTCAGATTATTTTAAAGAACTGGCTCGAACTGGCTAAGGCAGGGACGCTAAGACCTAGCAGAATTGATAATTCTTGTTCTTGGTTTGGTTCTGAGCCTGCATTATGCTCGAAACTTATTTTGTTAAAAAAGGTCGGTGAAGGAGAACTGTACTAATGGTTTTGTTTTGCATTACGACAGCGCGCTTAAAAGCATTGACGAAAGACTATTTCTAGTGCTTCTTTAATAAGTGGTATCGACGTTTGAGTAAATGCGTGTTACAAGCCAAAAAGAGTATTTTGAAAGTGAGCAAGTCGCTCATATTTAAAATTTAATTTATAAAATTTGTTAAGTTCGTCGTTTTATTTGATCAAATCAATCAGGTATAACCGTCATCAAGTTTACTCTTGCAAATTATTTCAAGTCTGCGAATCGCTGCTTTTCTTCTAATTTATTTGAGTTTCGATTTGAGTAGTTACGTAGTTATTAAGTATTTACAATTATCGAATTCATCGAATTAGAGCAATGTGATGTTCCTAAAAACAAAAACTGTCAGTTTGAGAGAAAATTCATGAATAGAAAATAGTTATTTGTTTTATAAGGAGACAAAGTGACGTTTTGTGTGACAAGACTGTGATTGGCTGAAGAGCGAGCACGCAGCGAGCGAGTCAGGCAATACAGGCGAGTCACACAAAACTACTTTGACTCCGTATAAAACATTAAATTTTTTCTGCAAACGTAAAGCGTAAAACTGAAAATTTTGATTTTTGAAAGAGCACCATCTCTTGTCAATTCCGTGTAGTTCAATTGTCAAATATTTTTTAAAATTAACTTAAATTTGTAAAAAAAGCTAATTATTAAAAGCAACGAACTAATTATAAAGGAAAATTTAAAAAACATTAAATTGTTTACATTACAAATGCTTAAAAAACATTTTTTACGTTAAAAATAAAAATAATGTGCGGTTAAGATTTTACTTTTCCCTCCTAGACAGACAAAAATTACTTTTCTGACAATTTTTCCTGCCTCGGCGGGAAAGTTAAACTTCACCGTTACCTATTGAGTGACACAAAGGCGACTTTTTCTGACGTTTGAAGAAAAAAATTATTGTTTGAAAAGAATGGCATTTCAGAGTAAAGAAATGACGATATTGATAAAAAAATTGTTCAAATAACTATTATTGAGCAAAAAAGATGAATGTAACCTATTACATCAGTTCAAAAGAAAACGGACCTTATTGTGTCGTAACAGCATCCGAGATCATAAACTCAAAATTTTCTTCGAATATCGCAAAAGATAATTTGATACTTAATAAACTACGCTAATAGACAATAATTTTTTTATTTATAAACATTAATTATCTAACACTTTGTTTGATGCATCACATTTCCTTTCTTTTCCTTTTACTGTCGGGCCTCCGTTGTAGTGAAAGTGTATTCGAATTATAGGGTAAACTAGGGAAAGGGGTATTGTTCTTTTATGCAAGTACTTTATTTCTACAGATGCATCAGTTGAAATTCAAGAATTCAAAATTCTGTGCATGCTGAAAAATATGGGAAAAACTTACCTCTTACATCCGAGATAGTACAAAAAGTTACATGAAAAGCTTAAGAAAAATCCTGATTTACAGTTGAAAATCGTCGACTGTGAATTGGAAGTTTCAAGAAGATTCTTTTATGCAAAACTTAGTATCTTTTTCACCAGCTTTCGTGATGCATTTTTCAAAAATGCGATATGTGCTCTCAATGCAACTCAAACGAATTCTGTAGTAAAAGTAGGTACATTCGAAGTTCTTTTCATCTCTTATAAAAATCTCGTATTTTTGTAATTTTTGTGTTTTACGAGCGGTTCAAACATTTTCTTCAACAACTACCATACTGACTTTGTTAGAATGGTAGGTTTTGTTATTTATAAAATTATAATTTAGTTATTTCTCTCTAAATTATACCTCGTGTTTAAGGTGTAGAAATAAAATTTTTATAATAAGTTTGAGGACTTCGTTAACGATGCAAAGGCATTCTCTTTTTTTTTTAATTTTAAAGAATCGTGATCGTGTAGGTGTATTGTGTTATATTTATATCGTATGGGATATTAGTGATTAGGTACTAATAATGATCATTAAAATACGTGTGGTGTATGTACGTACAATTTTGTTAAACAAAGATAATAAAAATTTACAATATATTCCGACAAATTGTTGATTTGCGTGTTACTGAAACATATTTCAAATTTTACAGCAGTATAAAGTTGGTCGGATTATTGTAAAAAAGATGATTATATAAACATATGAATAATAAAACAAATTATAAACATAATTTAATTAAACTACACTACAAACTATTTAAAATGTTTTTAATCATTTACGCCATTATTTGAGCTATACCATTGACTATAAAATATCTTTATATATTTAGATATTTTATAGTCAATGGCTATACTTAGAGAATAATTTTCGTATTTCAATTTAAAACGATCAAGTTAATAGATTCAAACGCGTTCCAAAATTTCCATTTTAAATCTGAATATTTAAAATTGGGTCGTATTCTATTTATATTTAAAAAATAAATACTTTTGAGTTTTTAAATGCAATTCATATTGGAGTGTTTGAATAAAATCGTTTCGCGATTTCCTTCATCTCGTCAGCGGACGTTTAAGACGGGAAGCTGTGCGCGCGTGTGGAGAGGAAAAGTGTTTTATTTAACTACGTTATTTTTTGTATTTTTAAATTTTGTTAATTAAATTTTCCAATTTAAATAATGCAAAGTGGTCGTAATGAAAGGATGAAGAAGTAGGTGTTGGCCCCGTACCAGTTTGTTTTAGTTGGGCGGAAAATTGTATAGGTGGTCGGCCCATCGTTTTAAACGTGGGATTTCTTTGTTTATTCTTGAGAGATTTGCTTTTATTATTATAAGAAGAAATTTTAATAGCGCCTATTTATTTTATGTTTTCTTAAAAATTTAAATGTTTTTCACAATGATGCTATTAATTCTATAAAAACATGCCTTTGGTGTAGTAATTATTAAATGGGAACAGTCTATGAATTTGTCGGTCTTGGGCCAAACACTGACGGATTTAAGGGGTGGGTTGTTCTTTATTATTGAACTATTTGTTATTAACGTCGGTGTCCATTAGAGTGGCTTCCATTCAGGGCCGACCTTCTCTATAAAGGAGCCCGGGTGCAAGCAACTTTTTGGCTCCCTAATAATATATTTCTCATAAGTAAAAATAAAGGGATTGGAAATAAACGTTTATTGCGTAATATGTCTTTATTTAAATAGGGGAGGGGGAGCATACACTAATTAGAAATACAAAAACTGATGGGAAAATAATATCAATAAAATTTAAAAACAACATTTAATTATTACATGTACTCGTAGATAGTACCGTTTTTATTTGAAAATTAATGAACAGTTGTAACAATCAAATAATCCTGAAGATATAATATTTATAAAACAAAGCGTGAAAATGTGTTTTGGGTCAATCTTCAAATTTCGAATTATTGTAAACTTATGACTTGCCGATGCCGTCCGACAAAAAAAGTAGGTATAAAAATATACTCTATTTTATGACCGCTCTGTAGTAAATTGTATTGTAATATTGTACTAGATGGAATTTGTTGAGAAAACAAAATAACTAAAGGACCTCCAACTTTTTATATGGAAAAACGGTTTCAGTCAAATTTGATAACATTTTAGTAAGTTGTAGATTTTGACCTCTTGAACAAAAGTCTCCAAGGGCAAAAATTTCTGAGATAGAGGTCGTCAGATTCGTTAAAATAGATAGAAAATAGACTGATAGCACATATTTTTTATTACTCAGAATATTGGTAAATATACATTTTACACGGTGAAGATAAACCATGGTGCCAACCAATAAAGTGACCCGTATTTTTTTGTTTTGCTAAAATCTGATTTTTAAGGGTCCTAACGGGGGCTGAAAATGGGTCCTAGAGAGAACATTGTTTTTAGTTTGTAGTCCCAAACCTCTAGACCGATTTAGTTGAAATTTTGGGGATACGCATAAAACAACAAGTCTTATTTTATTAACCCATTAGTTTCGGCATAGCCGCCAGAGGGCGTTAGGTAAACTATACTAACGAGTTTGACGGCCCCTATCTCAGAAAGGCGAGGTCTTAGAAATGTTTGCCCATGAAGACTTTTGTTCAGAAGGTCAAGATCTACAACTTACTAAAATTTCATGAAATTTGACTGAAACAGTTTTTTCCAAAATGTGTTAAAAATTTTGTTAGGTCAGGCTTAGATCTTCTGTCTAATTGTAAATATACCGGACGTCCTACAAAGAGAGTGATTTTTATGACCTCCCTGTTATAAATTGTGTTGTAATCATCATGTTGTAATGGTACCGAATAAAATTTTGAAGTGAAAAAGTGATTAAATACATTTGAAAAAAATAATTACATAAAATTAATATGTGGGGCCCGGGTTCATTGCATCCACCGCACCCCCCAGATGGCCGGCCCTGCTTCCATTTCGACTATAGTTCTATCTATAGTTCTGTCCGGTGTGAAATTAAACATTTTTCCGATAATTAAAGAAAAGTAATTCCAAAGAGTAAATACATCGTGTTTTACGAAAAACTTTTATTATCTTTCTGCTCCTTCTGCTCTTCTTATTTTAGCGATATTTTAGTATACACCGGTATTAGGTCGAAATTGAGACATACAAAATCTTGAAAAATTATATTATTTTAAAGATATTTCAAGTTTTTATAATTACAAATTGCAGTAAATGCACACTTCAAGTTTGTATACTCTGTAACCCTAACCATCTTTAGGAAAATTAGAACTGTTTTTCTAAAATAGTTATTTATGATACAAGGAGGAAAAATAGAATTTCTGGAATGAAAACGTGAATTTGCTGGACGAGGCGAAGCCGAGTTCTGCAGACGTATGAGTCCGAAAAGCATTCTCGCCCTCTACTGGTTAGCTAACGACAGAATATAGTAGTTATGACTCCTAGTTCTATCGAATAGTTTCATCGGAAAAGGCACAAGTGTGTCAGACATTCTTTCTGAAAGTCGCGAATAACGACGTCGCTTATAACAACAAGTCTGATATTACGACGGGGATTTGAAAGTTCGGTTGGATTTGTATTCTACTTAATGCAAAAAATCTGACTATGCTTTTAACGTTTGCAAAAAAGCAAAATTTTGATTTGCCAGACCGCGTATAACGACGCGAACCGATATTTTAAAGACTTGCAAACGATGGCTGCAAATAATTCTCGAGAAATCACCCGGCGGCGAACGGGAAAAATTCTAACGCATTTATTTTGTCTCTTGACTATGTGTTTTACGTTTGATATAACGACGACCGGGTATAACGACCCTTTTTAGTCGTTCCTTTCGCCGTCGTTATATCCGACTTTTACTGTATATTATTTATTATTTGGTGAACTGTTGTCGGTATATTTAGAGCTGAAAATGTGGAGTAAATTTTACAGAAAGATTTACCCTATAGTTGCAGCACTAATTTCTTGTTTCTTGTGTTTTAGTGCCAACGTAATAACTTGAGACATTTGTGTAAACTTTAATATTTTCTCTAGCAATTAAGTTGGTAATTTTATTATATTTTGCTTTAAAACTTAACTGCCGTATTTCTTCCCTTTAGTTTTAAATTTAAAAGCTAAAGAAACTTTAAATAGAAGTATGAACAAATCCTGAATTTACTGTGTAAAAACCGGTAAAAACGTGGAAGTTAGTTTCAGAGCAGATATATCTTGGTTTTGTAAGATAAGCAGTGGTCACGAAAATGTCGGGGGATCAATAACGAAATTATGGGTAACGAAACCCTTTATATAAAGTTTAGCAATTATAGCCTATTAGAAGCCGAACTAAATTGGCGTATGAATTTATTACTAATTAAATTTTTCTTCGGTTAAAACTTTTGCTCGTAGTATATTAGTAAAATGAGTGACGTTCTGCAAATGAACTTGTTAGGAGTAAATATTCGCCCGGCTCTTTGAAATCTCTTCTTATTTTGTTGTCATAAAATTGAACATTTTAAAACCCTTCTTTATCGATTTTTTATACTTTACTATGTATAAAATACATATTTGAGCTACTTTTCGCAAATATTTTATAACCAATTAGGATAAAACCAAAACAAATAAAGTTAATTTCTCTTTAAACTCATTAAAAAATTATAAAATTACGTCGTTGTATGATAAAATAACATTTTTGTTTAATGAAGTTTAAATAATAACTGTTAGGTGTGTTAGGAGATGATGTATAGGACTCATAGGGATGATAGTTTATTAAAATAATTGTTTTAAACTACAAAAACTACTTTGTAGTTATTTCACGTTTGTCGTCGAAATTTTTCTATTTTGTAAGTGGACGTTAGAGATGCTTCGAACTATATTTTGATCATGATGAGTTCGTATTTCTGTTACTACTTAAATTTGCTATGGGAATAATATTTGGGATTGATAAATAAATTATTAGTTTGCGAAATATAACTTCTTTATAGTTCTTTTCCGTCGCCATATTTGTTATTTCTTCCACTTCCCCGTGGATATAAAAGTATCTCCAGAAACTTGGGGCTTCACTGTCTCGACAGTGCGATGTTTTGAGATAATTTTTTCGTTTGTCTGAGATAGTTTATTGTCGTCTTAAAAAATATATGAATTAATTTTAATATACATAATATATGTATATTAAAAAATATGAATTCTTTCGTTTTTAGAGTGGGGGGCTGTGGACCCACAGCAAAATCCAAGAGATAGTATTCCGATTCATCTCTTGGGGATGTGACATTTTAATTTGTTTGAAATTTAAAGTTTTTTTGCTTGGTTTGAACCTTAGAATATAAAACATCAGGAACGAGCATTGACAGCCGCGTTGCTTATAGGATAAAATGCGACGGAAATGTCATTTTGGACCCACGGCAAAATCCAGGAGATAGTATTCCGATCCATCTCTAGGGGATATGACACTTTAATTTGTTTGAAATTTAAAGTTTTTTGCTTGGTTTGAACCTTCCTATAGGAGAAAATGCGACGGAAATGCCATTTTAGACGGGGGAGTATAAGCAACCATTTTTATTCTAGAAATTGAACGGAAATCGCTATATTTACTCTTCCATTGGGATCTATATTAGGGAAGAAGCTCTTTCCTGGTAGAGAAGAGGTATTTTTTTTATTCAACGGTTTGTTGGTATGTGCTAACCTGATAACTCTGGACTGGCACTATGAAACGTCAAATGTGCACGTTTAGATAAATTGCCTTTTACATGATGGCCTAACTGTGTGGACACTGGATACGGTAGTTTCTTTCCCAACGCAATTTTAAGGGCAAAAGAGAATTAAATGAAACATTTTGGGATATTAAATAAAAAATGGCAAATCCGGAGGAGTTGAAGAAGAATCAGTAATTTAAAAAAAGCAATATTAACCGTTTGATATTTGTACGAAACTCAATTTCATTTAGCTATTATTTTTTACACGCCTACACTTTCGTTTGGTTATCGAATAGAAATAAATTTAAATTATTTATGTTTGGCACGTATTGATTTATTATGGGATTATCTTGGGCCTCTCGTGTCTAAAAACATTTTCAAAAAGAAATATACTATCTTGTATCTTATTTAAAAAAAAGCTCAATATTTTCAATTTACTTTTATTCACTTGTTGGTGGAAGTTTGCTGTTCATGCCAAGAAGTAATGTTGCCAACTTGATTTCAAAGTTTAATGTAATCAATCTTTCACAAACCTTATCCTTAGAACACTTTACATTTCTTATACCTTGCTTATCTGTTTGATGTAGGTTTTTTTCTCGTTTAATTTACTTCCTCGTTTGTTTTATTTGAACATTTGTCTTAAATCTGTTATCAATTTTTATTTGGTGTGTGTTGTTTGATTTTGAATGTTTTATAAATTATTTGGCGTTTATAATGATTAAATGATTATAGAGTACAATTTATTACTTATTACATGATTAGCGGTATTGAATCACTAATACTACTACTTGTCGAAGTCCACGATAATTTATTTGTTCTATGAACACAATTTTTTTCGTTGTAATAAATTATTTTATGCGAATACAAGGTGCTTCACCTTTTTTGACACGGTCTTTTAGTTTCAAACTCTCAAAAATTCTTAATAGAAGTTGTTAGAGGCGGTTTCTTCTCCACAATTGTACAGATAATTTGTATTGTACCTATACAAGTACTTTTCTGAATCATTAATCGTAACATAATTGGTGAGTCAACGAAGCAAAATTTTTCATGATTTTGGGAAATCTTTTGTAACTTAGCAAATATGCAAAAGAAAATTTGAACAAAAGTTCAAAATTTTGGCAGTTGTTCTTAATATTTTTTAACCTTCATGTGGCACACGTATTTGTTACTATAAAAGTTATAACTTCCCTCAGTCTCGTGCCATAACATTAATTTAAACCAAAGTTATTTATAAAAAACTACGATCCACTAATGACGGCAGTTTTTAATTTTTTTTAGGTTAGGAAATTAATATAAATTATTTTAACACTGGCACTAACTTTTAAAAAGATATTTATTACAAACAGAAGCTTTTTTGACCCCGATTCGACCAATATAAGCGAATATGGCGAATCTTCAGGTTTAGATTCTTTAGATTGTTTATATTCAGATTCTTTAGATTCAATTTCTTCAGATTTAGATTATTCAGATTCTTTAGATTAAGATTCTTTGGATTAAGATTTTTCAGATTTTGGTTCTTCAGGTCTATATTCTTTACATTAAAATTCATTAGATAAAAATTCATTAGTTTCAGATTCTTCAGATTCTGGTTTTTCCGGGATTTTCAGATTCAGATTTTTCAGATTCAGATTTTTTTAGATTCAGATTAAGATTCTTTAAATTCTGATTCTTCGGAATATCTGACCATCTTCTAGATCTAGACAGCCTATTTCAAAAAAGAATTTGCTTATTCTTCAGATTCAGATTCTCTAGATTCAGATTATTTAGATTCAATTTCTTTAGATTCAGATTCTTCGGATTCAGATTCTTCAGATTTAGGTTCTTCAGGTTTATATTCTTTACATTAAAATTCTTTAGTTTCAGATTCAGGTTTTTCCGGGTTTTTCAGATTCAGTTTTTTTAGGTTCAGATTAAGATTCTTTAGATTCGGATTCTTCGGAATATCTGACCATCTTCTAGATCTAGACAGTCTATTTCCAAAAGCATTTGCTCATTCTTCAGATTCCGATTCTTTAGATTCAGATTCTTCGTATTCGGATTCTTCAGATGCAGATTCTTCAGATTCCGGTTTTTCAGATCCAGATTCTTCAGATTCCGGTTTTTCAGATCCAGATTCTTCAGATTCAGATTTTTTTAGATACATGTTATTCAGATTAAGATTCTTTAGATTTAGATTCTTCGGATTCAGATACTCCAGATGCAGATTCTTCAGTTGGAGATTCTTTAGATTAATGATTTATAGTTTCAGATTCTTCGGGTTCATATTATTTAGATACTGATTCTTCAGATTCATATTACGATTGTTTATATTCAGATTATTGAGAACATCTGACCATCTTCTAGATCTAGATCCTTTAGATTCGGATTCTTCATAACATCTCACCACCCTTTAGATATAGACAGTCTATTTTTAAAAAGCATTTGCTTATTCCTTAGATTCACATTTTTTAGATACAGATTCATATTAAGATTCTTTAGATTCAGATTCTTCAGAATATCTTACCATATTCTAGATCTAGACAGTCTATTTCAAAAAGCATTTGCTCATTCTTCAGATTCCGATTCTTTAGATTCAGATTCTTCGTATTCGGATTCTTCAGATGCAGATTCTTCAGATTCCGGTTTTTCAGATCCAGATTCTTCAGATTCAGATTTTTTATATACATGTTATTCAGATTAAGATTCATTAGATTCAGATTCTTCAGAATATCTGACCATTTTTTAGATCTAGACTGTCTATTTCAAAAAAGCATTTGCTCATTCTTCAGATTTAGATTCTTCGGATTCAGATTCTTCAGATGCAGATTCTTCAAATTCAGATTCTTCAGATGCAGATTCTTCAGATTCAGGTTTTTCAGATTCTTCATATTCAGATTTTTTAGATACAGATTCTTTAGATTCGGATTCTTCAGAACATCTCACCACCCTTTAGATATAGACACTCTCTATTTTTAAAAAGCATTTGCTCATTCTTTAGATTCTTTAGATTCACATTTTTTAGATACAGATATTAAGATTCTTTAGATTCAGATTCTTCTGAATATCTGACCATCTTCTAGATCTAGACAGCCTATTTCAAAAAAGAATTTGCTTATTCTTCAGATACAGATTCTTTAGATTCGGATTCTTCAGAACATCTCACCACCCTCTAGATATAGACAGTCTATTTTTAAAAAGCATTTGCTCATTCTTTAGATTCTTTAGATTCACATGTTTTAGATACAGATTCAGATTAAGATTCTTTAGATTCAGATTCTTCAGAATATCTGACCATTTTCTAGGCCTAGACAGTCTATTTGAAAAAGGCCTTTGCTCCTCGATTGTAAATGTCGAAACTTACTCCTTCCCCCTTCCTCCACATTCAATCTAGCAGGCTCATATTTAGTTTTATTATTTATAGTCTCTTATTGCTTTGTTTTGTATGGAAAATGTTATAGCTTTACGTCCTAGCCTAGATGGGCCACCCATTGAATTGAAATCATAAAATAGTTTCGAAAAAGCTACGAACTACGAACTTTTGGCTTAAACACTCTGAAAAACTTCATTGGACTTGCACTACTGAACATAAGTCTTTGATAAGGTTGCTTGATTTGAACTTAAATATTGTAATTGTTTATTTATAAGAGCCATAATGTATTGCTCGTCCTTCTGTTGCATTTTACCCTTCTTACAATAAATAAAATCCTACTCACAAATGCAAGTTTGTATAGAGGGCAACTATGTTGAGCCACCTACTACAGTGCCCAAAGTCTTGATTTATAGCGTTGGCGTCATCCCCTTATCTCTTTTGGCACAATTTAACATTTTGACCTATTCAGAAATATTTATAATTAATAAATGTAGTTTTAGAACAACCAATATTAGTTATGAAATTGATTTTCCCAACATATTTTAACACTTCACATGAATATTGAATTTCAAAAAGAATGTTATTATGTTTACCTTGGCAACCTTAGTTAATATTGTTCTTATTATATTCCACGATGTGTGTTACCGAGAGCTTTTAAAGGCACATTTGTGGCCTCTCTTAAGACCATTCATAATTTATTTAAATTACTGAAGGGTTGCTATAAAGCAAATTTAATTTAAACGTTCGATATAAAGGTAGTACATACGTATTTACGTTTTAATTGAACGTGTTTTAATAACATTTTGAATTTTGACTGAAATTTTGATCAGAATTTTGATTGGGTATTTAATAACCATGCGTCTCATAGTGCAATTAGGAAACAAATATAATGTTGCTAAAACAGTTGGGAAGTATTATTTACAAAGTAATGTGGATAGTGGTACTTATCGATTTGAAGGGAAGTGACAAATAATTCCCTCGCTTTTTAGATATTACAATCAATCGACGAAAATATTTCCTATTGACATTTTTGTCAATAAATAAATTATCATTGAGAGAACTTTTATCTTAATGATACACCACACACGAAGTATAATATTTGATCGCAATATAATATTATTATTACACATTTTTTCTCCGTCACCAAAGAGTTGTAAAAATAATGCTCGTCCGATTTATTTCAATTTCTAGGGCCGACATTTTGTACCAACGTAAAACTTCCTCATTAAAATTTCAGGGACTCGTCGAAGTTGAAAATTGCTTGCTGTATTAATAATAATTTGCGTTTAATGAGACTGTGGAAATAAAAATTATTTAATTAAAATTTTAATTCTTAAAACAATAAATTATTTTCAATTGTCTAGTAGGGCTCTCTGTTTTAAGATAAGTATAAAGGGTGCAAAAAGGTTGTGGAGGGATTTTAAAAATTTAAAACTTTATGGAGCTCTATTTGGAAAATCATCATTCCGTAGTCTTAAGGTCTATTCACACACAACCGTGATTGTTCCGGCCCGTCTCCGATCAGTCAAATGACTGAGACAGTGATTTTATTTTAACCGGACAGTACGATTCACACACATCAGTCTTATATCCGTCATTTACCTTCAGTGGTAAAACGATAAAATTTACAAGTACGTATATTAGTTGATATAAGATACGCAAACAATAAAAAACTAATTGTTTTCAAAGGACAACTGCGGAAAAAGTGTTCTAAATAAAAATATTACGCGCACTTCTTGTTTTAATTATTTTCCTATTGTCATGCCATATTTTAAATTTAAAATTAGCGTATTTTAAATTTAAATATATTTCGCATGAGACAAATCGTATAATACAGGATACCTGCATACATGTTCAATTAATTTTTCGTCATTAATTTCCATGATGAATGGATGAACCACTATTTAACACCCTACTGCCAGCAATGACTGACGGTGCTTTATAAAAATATCGTCGCCGACGATATCCTATTTGACTGACCGGAGACGGCACGACGTCAAAAGCAAAATTTCGGAACCAAGACTGACGAGTGTGAATAGAGTCATTTAAAAGCGCACGTCTCCGATAATTTTTATAACAATTTTGACGGACCGGAGACGTGACGTGACGGAACAATCACGGTTGTGTGTGAATACAACTTAATAAGTATAAGCTTATCGTCGTCATTTGTAATTCGCTTTCAGACTGCATATGATTCGACTTTGGTAGAAAGACGGGAGTGGGCAATTCGAGGGCGCCACTAGGGCTTCACGCGAGAGTCTCGCATCGCATTAGAAATGTTACTCTCGCCTCGCAAAAAGTTGCGTTCCAAAGGCGAGCATGCGAGACTCTCGCGTGAAGCCCTAGGCGCCACACATAGGCTTGCCTTCCGGTTTGGCCTGTGTAAGTCAAACCTGCGCAGGCAAGTCGAAATTACTACTTTGCGCCCACAAGTGCTTTTACTACGGCCAGGCCTATGCTGACGAATTTTAAAGCAACGCTTGAAGTTGGGCAGGCCAAATCAAAATCTGCGCAGATTGCCTAAACGATGTCCTGACGCTCCGGCTTAAAACCCGTAGATAAGCTTGTGTGTGTGGCGCCGCCTTTATTCCGGCTTAGTCTGTGCACCGGCAAACCGGAGCATCTGTACATTGTTCAGTTGGTCAGCGCAGACAAACTTGGATAATATGTAGAGGCCCGTGTAGGCCAAAACTGGACAGAGAATCTGGAGTATAAACCTGGGCGTGACGTGTCTCCACTTTTTACGTGCGCCTGTTCGCACTTATAAGAGTTAGCCATAGATTAAAAGAATTTATTCATCACCTGATGAGACCAAATATCCAATTTAATAATTTCGTTAACAAACGGAACTGTAGAATAGGGGATACCGCAAATCTAAGGAACCAAGGATGGTTCACCAATTACTATTACACGCCAGTGTTAACTTCAAAGGCAAGTATGCATTTACCAGGCGTTAAGACTCCGCCACACGCCTGTGCAGGCGGCCTGAACGCTATCCAGATGCTCCTATTTGACCTGTGCAGGTCACCTGAACAATGTCCACGCGCACCGGTTTTTTACCTTTGCAGGTCGCCTACATAGGCTAAACGGAAAGACAAGCCTGTGTGTGGACGGACCTTTACCCCTGCTTTGGGAACACGGTGCGGAGCGGTTGCCATTTTATCGAGCACATTTCATTTGCACTATGTTGCACTATCTCGATACCTGTATGTAGCAGTTGCTAATTGTTCCACAACTGTTACGTCTGATGAATGCGCTCAATGACAATGCCATAACTAACTGAAGAGAGATACAGATCAAAGAAAACATTAGAACTGCCCGAATCACCACGTTGTCTTAAGGGATGTTTTTTGACAAAAGTGCATTGTCCAGAAATTCCACAATTGACTCCTTCATTTCCCGAATAATTATTTCATTTTCTTGCAAATATTCGAAGGAGAGGGTATGTTATTAAACTCAGGACTATTGAGCTCTTAAAAGAGAACATTCAAACTGTCCGAGTCACCACGTTGTCTTACGGGATGTTTTTTGACAAAAGTTCAATTTTAAGAAGTTCCACAATTGACTCCTTCATTTCCCGAATAATTATTTAATTTTGTTGCAAATATTTGAAGGAGAGGGTACGTTTTTAAGCTTAGGACGATTGAGCTCCTCAAAGAGAACATTAGAATTGCCCGAGTCACCACGTTGTCTTCAGAGATATTTTTTAACAAAATTAAAATTTTCAGAAATTCCACAATTGACTTCTTCATTTCCCGAATAATTATTTCATTTTCTTACAAATATTCGAAGGAGAGGGTATGTTATTAAGCTCAGGACGATTGAGCTCCTCAAAGAGAACATTAGAATTGCCCGAGTCACCGCACGTTGTCTTAAGAGATATTTTTTAACAAAAGCAAAATTTTCAGAAATTCCACAATTGACTTCTTCATTTCCCGAATAATTATTTCATTTTCTTACAAATATTCGAAGGAGAGGGTATGTTATTAAGCTCAGGACGATTGAGCTCCTCAAAGAGAACATTATAGAACTGCCCAAGTCACCGCACTGTTTTAAGAGATATTTTTTAACGAAAGGTTAATTTTCAGAAATTCCACAATTGACTTCTTCATTTCCCGAATAATTATTTCATTTTCTTGCGCAAATATTTGAAGGAGATTGAAGGGAGGGTATGTTTTTAAGCTTAGGACGATTGAGGTCCTCAAAGAGAACACTAGAACTGTCCGAGTAACCACGTTGTTGTAAGAGATATTTTTTAACCAAAGTGAAATTTTCAGAAATTCCACAATTGACTTCTTCATTTCCCGAATAATTATTTCATTTTCTTACAAATATTCGAAGGAGAGGGTAAGTTATTAAGCTCAGGACGATTGAGCTCCTCAAAGAGAACACTAGAACTGTCCGAGTCACCACGTTGTTGTAAGAGATATTTTTTAACCAAAGTGAAATTTTCAGAAATTCCACAATTGACTTCTTCATTTCCCGAATAATTATTTCATTTTCTTGCGCGAATATTGGAAGGAGATTGAAGGGAGGGTATGTTATTAAGCTCAGGACGATTGAGCTCCTCAAAGAGAACATTATAGAACTGCCCAAGTCACCGCACTGTTTTAAGAGATATTTTTTAACGAAAGGTTAATTTTCAGAAATTCCACAATTGACTTCTTCATTTCCCGAATAATTATTTCATTTTCTTACAAATATTCGAAGGAGAGGGTATGTTATTAAGCTCAGGACGATTGAGCTCCTCAAAGAGAACATTATAGAACTGCCCAAGTCACCACACTGTTTTAAGAGATATTTTTTAACGAAAGGTTAATTTTCAGAAATTCCACAATTGACTTCTTCATTTCCCGAATAATTATTTCATTTTCTTACAAATATTCGAAGGAGAGGGTATGTTATTAAGCTCAGGACGATTGAGCTCCTCAAAGAGAACATTAGAATTGCCCGAGTCACCGCACGTTGTCTTAAGAGATAATTTTTAACAAAAGCAAAATTTTCAGAAATTCCACAATTGACTTCTTCATTTCCCGAATAATTATTTCATTTTCTTACAAATATTCGAAGGAGAGGGTATGTTATTAAGCTCAGGACGATCGAGCTCCTCAAAGAGAACATTATAGAACTGCCCAAGTCACCACACTGTTTTAAGAGATATTTTTTAACCAAAGTGAAATTTTCAGAAATTCCACAATTGACTTCTTCATTTCCCGAATAATTATTTAATTTTCTTGCAAATATTTGAAGGAGACTGAAGGGAGGGTATGTTTTTAAGCTTAGGACGATTGAGGTCCTCAAAGAGAACACTAGAACTGTCCGAGTCACCACGTTGTTGTAAGAGATATTTTTTAACAAAAGTGAAATTTTCAGAAATTCCACAATTGACTCCTTCATTTCCCGAATAATTATTTCATTTTCTTGCAAATATTCGAAGGAGAGGGTATGTTATTAAACTCAGGACGATTGAGCTCCTCAACGAGAACATTCAAATTTTTAGTATAAATAGGCTTCTTAGGTAACATAGTCAGAAACAGGTAACAACTTATAAAAATGTTCATCAATTGAGCTTTATTTTACCGCAGAGTTATTGTTAACCCCTGTGCGACGTTTGTGCCGCTCCTGTGTTATATAAATTATAATAAGAGGGTTTGTAGTGGTTCAGTGTATGTACACTTTTGGATTACTGATTACGAAATGTTGAGTTTTTGGTCCTTTTTAGTACTTGCCATGTTAACGACAAAGTGGCTTATTTTCCACATCAAGGCACTCAAGGTATATTTAGCTATTTAGCTTTTAAAATCGAGTGCAAGCGTGCATATCTGTGGTGGTAAAATAGCTGGCTAAAAGCATAGTGACTAACCCTACAGTACAGTCATGAAAATGCTATCGGTTTGTAATTACCTAGTAATCTTTGCAAATTGAATTTAGTTTTAAGAACCTATCCCAAGCCACCCAAGTGTGTCTAGTTGCACCATCCAAACCATTGAGAATTATTCGAACTCTAAAATCGATTGTTTTCAATTCGCCAATTACAAAAGTAACAACTTTTGTGTGTATGCTAACACAGAGCTGTTTTTAAGCTTATTAACTTATACTAATTGGGGAAAATTAACCCTCGGCCTAATAAATAACTTTTTAAGAGATGAAAAGAAAGTTTCTTTTTAAACTCACGCAAAAAGTGCGTGCAATTTTCACCATCCAATTTAAACAAAAATCAACTCGAAAGTTTTTAGATGATGTAGATAAATTTCTTTCATTAAATTTTTAAAGTGGCTCTCAAGTAAAAAAGAAAGATGCGTAAGAAAAAGGCATTTGCGTTTCTGTTTCGCTTTCGTTTAAAATTTGTCAACAACCCTTAAATTGCAAGGTGTAGGTACGATTTTGGGTGTCGCAGACGGCGGCGCTGACGTTGGATGTGACCTAGTTCACATCTCAGTTGCAATCATTTTCTTCTCTGGATCGCGTGTTTTTAGTAAAAGCTTCTCTCTAATGTAGGAGGAGGAAAAAGAAAATTTAATTTAATTCGATATAAATTTTCTTTTTTTAACGTTTATTTGGATTTTTAGAAAATTTCGAATGGTGCGATAGCTGATAAGAATTAAATTATACGTATTGTGATTTGTGTTTGGTACACCACTTAACTTTTTGATAAGTTCAAACTGTAATTATTTCTCTTCTTTTTAAACAGTTTTCTCCTCGTTTTTCCTCAATTATGCGTGACCCAACTTTTTTGTTTAAATATTGAAGTTGGAGAATTGTTTAAGCGGGCGCTTATTAAGTTATAACTAAAACGTCCTCGGTGAAACATCACAAGAGATAAAAGTGATTGTCTCTTATTGTGTTTAGAGCAACCCCTAATGTTTCTCGCCCATTAAATGTAAAATTAATGCAAGAGCACAAATTCAACTTACAGCAATAATATATAAATAGGGCAAAGATAAACAACCAATTCTCCTTTCATTTATGAGTTATCATGTGGGAATTGTGAAAATGTCGCGCTGGGTTTTAAACACACACATAAAATGTCGAATGACTATAAAATTTTGAAATTGTCCTATAAAAAAGGGGATCTCCGGTAGAAGACTTCTACATTTTTACCTATAACTGCTAAAACTTATTTATTTATTCTACACCCAGCACTTTGTGAAATTTTTATTAACTTGTAGTTTATTGCTATTAGGAAGACTCCCATAAATATACTTTTTAACTGTTGTAAATTTCAACCTGTTGTATTTTTGAGGGTGATTTTCCAATTTTGGGGGAGAAGGCTATTAAAATTTAAAGGGTGTTGATGTAGTTTAATGGTATAGAAGCAAAATGTTCCCAACACTTGATTAAATGAACTATAAATCTTGTAACAATGTGTTAGCTTAAAGTTAAACGTGTAAAATACCTAAACCAAACGTCTTAATAGAAATAAGGGTGTGATTGTGAAATGAAAGCATAGAAAGTTTAAACAAAAATAATAAATTAGAAAATATGTGGTTTTTCAAGCAGTTTACCGCTCTCAAAAAGGTCATCTATCATTATAGCTGCAAGGATTCTTTTAAAAGGAGATAACTAGGTGTTAAAATTTTCTTATTAAAATAACTATCAAATTAATTTGTTTAAAAACATTTAAAATTACGCTCATATAAATTAGACGACATCTTGTTAATTATATTCTATTTTTAGTTAAATTTAATACACTTTAAAACTATTAAATACTGATAGCTTAATTTGATTACAGGTGGAAGTTGGAGATGTAATTTTGAAAGTAAACGAAACTGATGTAAACAAATTTAGTACAAAGGAAGGTAAGTTCGATTATTAATTTTAATATTAATTATTAGAGATTGGATTTTACACAATAATATTAAGAGAGTAAAGGAATTTGAATTGAGTGAATAAATAGGTACAGTGCGTTCATTAATGTTTGGTCCCTGTAAGTTGGGTTGCATATATACGCTAGGACTTTTTAGATTGGCTAAAAAAATCTGATTGGGTTGCATAAGATCTCGGAGCCATGCATTAATGAACGCAGTATACGCCAATCATGACTGAGCAATAAGTGCGCAGGAAGTATTATAATGGCTGCTCACAGCTAAAAGAAGTTCCACGAGTTGAGAGCCGCGGCTGCGTGCTTGGCGCTCAATTATCATCAGTTTGGTAAGGGTGCCAAAGGTCTACACGTCTACACTATCAATTCTCCACTACTGTCTATGCAACTGAGCCAATAGAGGGGACCAGTCTCCAACTTCGGAAGAATAATTTACGATTGCCAAGATAGTCTTCAACAACTAGGCTCGCCGATTCGACGTACTCTCTGAACCACGTTGGGTATGACTTAATTTCTACTGTCATGCCTATGTGGTAGGTTCGCGCCTTATAGCCCTGAAGCCGAATCACACTTTTTCCTTCTGTAACAATTTCATTGAAGGATCCTGAGGCTTTACGTCAGTGCTTTGGTCAGTCAACCAGATTTTTGTGTTCATTGGCACTCAAATAGCTTATTCCCAAAAGATGGGCCTGAATACAATTACCTCGACTTTTCTGTTATCGGTCCATAGTTTATCACGCACTACTCCAGCTTTCCAAACATATCTTAAAATCGTATTTTTTAAATGGGGACTAACCACTTCTTGTTATTTGTAGTTCTGAGCACTCCACTTACTAATCTACGATTCGCAAGACGAACTTACCAAATATTTGTGTACACATCATGCTCTTCATATTTAGGTTGATTTAGAGATAAGTTCCAGCCGGTAGTTTTCTCGAACGGCTCATCGAGCCGTTCAGAGCACAGAGGAGTTTCCAACGGCAGTTGATCGATTGCTCATAATTTTCTCCATCTACATGCTGCTGAAATAAATAGAGAGAATTCATCAGCTGTTCGGAACTACGCTGTATTTTGAACGGGGTCATTGTTGGCATGTTGGCCATCCATAATGGCTTTCAACGTTCAGTTCATTTCATTGTAGAACTAGCACTAGCAAGAACGGACTAGCAGGTCGGGAAGTCGACAATTGCTGACAGTACCAAATGCTTTTGTTGGCCAAATAGGGTTGGATCGAGATTGTTAGTTCAGATTTATTGTCTCGATGCAACTCTATTTGGCCCCAAAAAGCATATGGCCCTGTCAGCAATTGCCGACCTGCCAGTCCGACACTGAGAACGTTTTTCGATTTAATTTATTTTCATCGACCGGAGAAACTCAAAGACTTAACAAGGGCTAAGCAACGTCTAAGTTTATGTGCAAAAAACAAAAACTTCAATTTTTATAGAAACTTAGCAGAACCGGACTGACCTCATTTATAGATATTGAACCAACGTAGTGTCACTACACTACGTTCTTCTGCTTTCGAACCGCTGCCTGTCCAAACTGACCACTTTTATCAAAATATGTTGTTAATAAATCAATCGGTACCGAATCTAGGTCATCAAGTCATCAAGTAAGACCCTGCTGTATTTCTGAAGTAATTTTTGTGTCCCAGACTTGGCAACGAGTCATTGTCATCTGCTCATTTGATTAAAAGTCAGGTTAAGGAGGGCTACGGTTCGAGAGAAGAGTAGAAGAAGTAATATGGATTGCGTACACTCGGGTAAACTACATGAGGTAGTTGGAATCCTGTGACCCCGGGTCTGGAAAATATGTTTCGCTTGTTTTCTAGTTTACGGTTTGGCCCGATCGAGCTGCTGACACGGCCAGCCCGACCCTGAAACGAAGGTTTATTTCGAAAAGTACAGCACAAAATAGAACGACGACGACGGTAAAATTAATGTTTTCTTCTTGACACTTTGGCATTCCTTCCTGCTACCATCTTTCTTACTTCAGGGGATATTTTGTTTGTAAATGTTGTATTGGCTGGACCGCAAAGATATTAATTACAGACCAGACCTCATGTGATGATGTGGTTCACGAGCAGCGAGTTTCTTCTTTATTACTTCTCTCTCAGTATGGGCTATCTCCGTTAAAATAAGAGTTATGAAAAACTAATAACACGATCTTTGGTAATTTTAATTTGAATCAATGTCTCCCTGATTTCTCAAGATTTTTTAAAACTGTAAAGACATTCTTATGAACCTTTTTAACGTAAATTTCAGTGCCGTAGTAAAAAAAATCCCCTCGGCTACGCTTCGCCTTGCAAATGCAAAAATTGTTTGCTAAACAAAGTTGCACTTTTAATCCTAATAAAACAATATACTATTATTAGACATTTTCGAGTTATTACATAAACTTTTTTTTTAATACGGATCATGTCGGCGCTGAATGCATCTTGCGGTGATTTTTTTTCATTCCATCTTACGTAGAATTTTTCAACTTTTTTCGAGTAGATTGTAAAATTGCAAAGCACCTCAAATCCAATCTCTATTAATTACCTGCACCAGTTATTATAAACTTGGTAAAATAATTAGTTTATAAATTTTAATATTACTAAGCTCGAGGGTGTTTTTAGTTTTCGTTATTTTCTAGGCGTTTTTAATTATTTTTAATGTCAAACTCATTAATTTAGCTAAAGGAGCATGTTTTTAAATTTTTAGTTATAATTTATTTACATTTTAGTTACAAATTTTTTTTTTATGTATGTACTAACAATTGCTTATCGCACATAAACTAATTTATTTCATTTTGCTTCCAGTTTTAAAATGTCTACGATTATCGTCAGATCCAGTAACATTAAAAATCAGACGGGGTAAGATTTTTAACACCTTAACCAGGCAGATTTCCATTTCATATAAGCTTTTGTAAATCTGAGGGTTAATTGAAATGCATCTTACAATAATTATTGTACAAAGGAAAATTAATTGATGCGTTAGTTGCTATTTGATTGCTCTTTTGAGAGCTAAATTTTGAACTTGGAACATACAACACATTTGAACCAGCTTACAGCTTACATATACTATTAAGTTGAACGTTCATAAAATGCCTAATGCAATTTGTATAAAGGGGTAGTTTTTTTATATTGTCGAGAGATTTGAATACATTTCAGAAAAATTGGAAAAAGGGTTTTGATTGCCGAACTTGAGGGAATTTGAATAAATTAAGGGGCACTTCTTGTGCGATTCTCAAAAGAAGGTTTAGGGAAGATGAGAATGTTCGATTTTATTGGACATAACAATAATAGTCGCACAAAAGTTAATACCCAACTAAACGATATTATTCAATCTATCGGTTCTCTACCTTCGGCTTTAACCACTATAAAAACATTCAAAATGAGTTTGTGACTTTTGAGTTTAGAACTTGTTGCATGCTCTTTAATTAACCATTGCTATTTAACCTGAACCTAATGCCAACTAATGCTAATCTAAAATTTTAACTTTTTCAATAAGTGCTTATCGGTAAGACTTGTGTGCAAAGATGTCAATGAATGTAGATATGTTGTATAAATAGAGTAATTATTGTTTGCCACGCGTAATTGACTATTGGATTGGTTAAGTACTATTCCATTGATCTATTTGTCATGGTGATAAGATTAATTTATGCAGTTGGTAAAATACGCTCATTTTATTGATTATTATTAAAATTGGAATGAAGACATGTTTGTGATGTGGGTGATTCAATAATTTGTCGACTTTTAACTCGAACTATTGGCTCATTAACTTCTTAACAACCCTTCGTAATTGCTTAAAAACTACAATTGTTGATAAATCTTCTGAATAATCGAGTAAAAAATTTAAATGGTTTTACTGACTGTAAGTACGTTCATTTTTAACTTCAGGGTAGAAAATAATTTACCATCGTTTATTTATAGGTCTATAATGGAGCATGTAACAAATGTACTCTCTTTAAGAATCTCCCTGTACGTACTTTTAAGTTAACCAAACATTTAAATTAACCCTCAAGAGTTATTATACAAACGTATTTTTGTAACATTTATTTATCGCATAAACTCATAGTGTAATTTGTTTAAAATGTAGATCCGAAGGTAAAAGCAATAGTAAAAAAGCATTTGTTATCTCCGAGCGGAGATATAGAGTCGCCAGCTTATCGTAATAAACTTGGACATACACATACAGTATATAGCCATTCGAGACCAGAACCGGCTGTACATCAAGCACACATTAAAACAAATGGGACGTGTCCAGAAGAAGAAGCTTTGTTGGCCGATCATTTTCAAGAAAATGAAAGATTGCAATGGGAACCACTATCATCTGACATTTACAAACCGAAGGGTCCACCCAAGTTTGAAGCTTACATGATGACAGGAGAACATATTCTTAATATTTCGAGAAATCAGCCAATACTTTTACCGAAACAACAAAAGAAATTAGACAGTTTAAGGTAAATTAAAAAACATTTTAAAATACATTTTTTATATTTCGGTTCTGTAATGGAGCTATTACGACACCGAAAGTAGTTTCGTAATATCTGAAGGCGTGTCTGAAAAGTGTAGTCAAATTTATTTTTTTCGAAGTTGGTACTATGTATTTTTTTAAGTGAGAGTTTTTTAAAAATGAGAGGATTCACTTGTATGAACTAGGCTATACGGGTAGATACCATTTGGTGATCAGCTGATTTTGCTTTTTCAGCTTTTATAGATTAAAATTTAATTTTAATTTGAAAGAAATTGATTAACTTGTAAAAACTTGTGAACGAGTAAACGACGCCAAACTTTTAATTGTTCAAAAATATGACATTAACATGCGATAAATTTCAATAAGGAATTTAAATAATTTATATTTTGTACTATAAACGTTATTTTTGTATAAGCAGAAGTACTAACTAACAAAAAATAACCTCAATTTTTAAATTTGAAATTTGTTACGATTTTTGATTTAAAAGGCCAAAATATAAAAAATATTGTATGATATTTATGTTAAAAGGTATTTTATTTTGTTTATAGAGTTACTCAATTCGCTTCGTTCATTTCGTAAGCTTCTCCACTCACAAAATAAAACGCCCCTTTTAACACGTATATCATAAACTACTATTACTTATAGCTTTTTTTTTTAAATTTAGGAATCGCAACTCACATTCACACATGAATTACCGCCACAACCATCAACAACATAATTCAGTTCCCAACAGTCCTAACGAAATGGATATGGGAATGAAAACACACAAAATAAATTCTAATTCAACCAACACGTCTCCAGTTTGTGCCAATAGAAGAGACTCCAATTTATCTAGCGGAGAATCGAATAAACCATTAGCATTTAACAGTAATAATTTCGTTCGTACTAGTAGATCTGAAGATCAGCTACAAATGCAAAAAGATTCAAGTATGAATGCGGTAGACATCGATATAGAAGATGACGTTACTAGTTCTTTAAATACTTTATTAGATACGCGTCCGGACGTGGGTTCTAATTCTAGTTCTTCAAATAACGTATGTTCATCTACTAAAAGTGATAGAATAGTGTGGACTTATAATGCACCCGTAACGACGTCGTTGGAACAACATAAAAGTTGTTGTCACACAATATCCAATGGTAGCAATTCGTCTCGAAGTAATTCCTCACCTTCGTCTCCTAGTCCGCTCAGATCGAGATCTGGGTCGCCCGCATCGCCAACTTCAGTGTCTTCCTCCGTAATGTCGAGTCATTCAGGTTCATATAGATTACCATATACATTGAGCAACGGTCCTCACGTTAATGATAATGGACATTGTCATAGGACCAACGGAGATTATAGTATGTCGGAAGCCATTTCTAATATATCTAGTCCCGATTATCACGACGATAATAGTATTAGCGGTATACGCGATTGTGTTATGGAAATTAGTGATCATAGTGACAGTGATAGTACACTTTTAGTATCGGAACCGCGACAAAAATATGGAAATAATAATAGTGGTAATCTCGAAGGTGATCATAGAATTGTTATTCAAGTTAAGGGACCAGACAAAGATTTAGTGGGCTTAAAAGATAGAGGCAAGATGTACAGAGAAAACGAATTGTGTCATAGGATTAGATATGAATTAGCCGAGCAGGTAGGATTTTATTACTACTGTTACATTTTTAAGAGCTGGTTTTGCAGTGTCGGCTTAAGGTCTGGTTTAAAGTTTAAGTCTAAATGTGGAGCTTAAGCAGTTTCCAATTTGACATAGAAAAGAATATACGTAAATTATTAACCTTTAGTGCTGTCTTTATCAAACTTTTTTGTTCAAGCGAATATTTTGGAACATGCAAAAGCTTTGGGCTCCTTGAGAAATCCTCTAGGGCTTCGTGGATTACAGTTTGAGAAAGGCCGTTTTACAGTCGGTACTATAAAACTTGATTATCAAATTAAAATGAATTTGACCAGTTCACAGCTGTTCTTGACCGATTAGAATTGATTATCGACACAATAAAAAACACATGGATCATCGGAAATGCGCAGTAAGGTCCGAAAGAGACAGAGATATAAAAAAAGAAGATATAGATAGTGGATGAAGTAGGATAGATATTGGTTTAGAGAAATAGGGAGTGGGGAAAGTAGTATAGGTATTGGTTTAGAGAAATGGAGAGTGGTCTGTCACCATAGTTACTATGTATTTTTTTAAGTATTTATTTTCAGGAACTACGTTTCGACCCCGTTTCCGGGGTCATCATCAGAATTCTGAATGGTTTAGAGAGATGGGGAGTGGGGGTAATATGTCACCATAGTTACTATATGTCAAATTTCAAATTGTCACCATGGGGGGGGGGTTCATCTGTGATCCCATCTGTCAATCCCTCTGTCAACGCATCTGTCATCCCATATTTCATTCTATGTGTCATATCATCTGTCATTCCCTCTGTCGTTCGATATGTCACAGACGAGTGAGTGACAGATTGGATGAGATGACAGATAAGATTGACAGAGGAGATCGTTAGTTCAATGACAGGGGCGATTCATAGATAAGATTTATAGGTGAGATGATATGATCTAATATGAGACTGACAGATGAGATTAACAGTTGATAAGATGATATATTCATAGATAGAAGATGCATAAACAAACGGTGACGGACACATAAAAATGATCTAGTTAATTTAAAAGGACCAATAAAAAATTCCACGTTAAGAGGGCAATTTCTAACGAATGGGCGGGAAAGTTGATATTTAGACATTCCGCTCGTAATCATTAGCGACTTTAATCTCCGGTTGATATCAATAATAGTCATAATTCCTTATAGGGTAAGGTTCAAAGAAGGCAATGACATATTTGTATATAGGAAATCAGAGCCTAATTAGTGAGAAAAGTCCAATTAAACTTGGTGTAGTTGGACTTCCCTTGAAAAATTGAAAGAAGGCAATGACATATTTGTATATAGAAAACAAGAGCCTAATTAGTGAGTAAAGTTTAATTAAACTTGGTGTAATTGGACCCCACCAAGTTTAATTGAACTTTTCTCACTAATTAGGCCATTATTTCCTATTTACAAATATGTCATTGCCTTCTTTGAACCTTACCCTATTAGGAATTAAGACTATTATTGATATCAACCGGATATTAAGGTCGCTAACGCTTACGAGCGGAATGTCTAATTATCAACTTCCCCGCCCATTAGTTAGAAACCACCTTCTTAAATTTAACGTGTAATTAAATTAATCAAGAACTTTATAGTACCGACTCTTGGTAGTTTATTATGTATTCCAACGCTAATTTTAATTTATTCTAATGTAATACTTTGAATTATAAAGGAAATGGGAAGTTCTCGAGATGATATGACGGAAGATGGAACGTTAAAAGAAAATTTAAGATCGTCGTCATCGCCACCTTCGTCGGAAGATGATAGTGATATAGAGAGCCTGCATAGTTTTCATTATTCGCCTAAAGCAGTAGATCTTCCTTCTGCAGTACGCCTTGCTAAAAGACTTTATGGCCTTGATGGATTTAAAAAATCGGACGTTTCAAGACATCTTAGTAAAAAGTAAGTTTTTAATTATTATAATTGTGTTTAAAAGTTTTCTAAACTTTAATTTTATTTTAGTAACGAGTTTAGTCGAGCTGTAGCGGATGAATATTTAAGATATTTTGAATTTAACAAAGATACATTAGATTTAGCGTTAAGGAAGTTTCTGAAACAATTTTCTCTTACCGGTGAAACGCAAGAAAGGGAAAGAGTTTTAGTTCACTTTTCAAAGAGATATTTAGACTGTAATCCCGGTACTTTCAACTCTCAAGGTATTTTATTATTAAACTAAATTAAAAACTTTAGTTGTAAAAACTTTGTTTAATTTTAGATGCTGTTCATACTTTAACTTGTGCAATTATGTTACTTAATACTGATCTTCATGGCCAAAATATAACTCGTAAAATGACTTGTAACGAATTTATCGATAATTTAGCCGGACTTAACGAATGCGAAAATTTTCCTAAAGAAATTCTCAAACACCTGTATCAAGCAATTAAAAGTCATCCTCTCGAATGGGCTTTGTTAGTTGAATTATTTTATGTCTTAGTTGAGACGCTAATGGATTTGTTTTAGGGACGAAGAATTGGAAGAGGGCGGCGTACAGTCTGCTGCCAAAAATTCCGATTTGAGTAGCGTAGGTGGAAATCCTTTTCTTGATGTTCCTAATTCAACAAACGCCGTCGAATATAAGAAGGGTTATGTTATGAGAAAATGTTGTTATGATTCTAATGCCAAAAGAAGTGAGTACAACATGGGTTTATTATTATTAATCTTTGTAGATGCGGAGTACTTCTTATTTTTCTACAAGCATATATTGCTTGGTATGGAAAACTGGTTGTGGCTTTTTTAGATATAATACAAGATGTTCTATGGATAATTTTCTTACTAGAAAAAACTACAGAATTAGTTATCGATGTTAATTTATTCAAAAGAAGACACGCGATTTTTTTCGTAATTACAATTTAATTGTTTTAATTCAACCATTCCTGTAGTTTCAGTAATAACAAAATTACCTATTGAACGAACATCGGTCGATTATTGTCTTTGTGTATTTAATTTCTGCTTATTGAAAGTAGAATTGTAAGATGTCACTTTTAATGTAGTAGTAATCACAAATTATTAATTTAATGCCAAATTAGCTCTTGTTTATTGTGAGCGCCCTTCTCAAATTTGAAGCTCACTGGAGAATTGTCTTAATAAATTAATATCTAAACGTGTAGGGGAGAGTGGGGTATAATGATTCCTCTAAGAAACATAGAGGAACTAAAGCAAGTGTTAAGAAATCAGATTTTTTTTATAAAAGATAGTATAGTTAAATTAAATTTTGGAAAGATTACTTAGGTTAAATTAGAGCTTTTGTAGCAATGGAGATAGTGCCCACTCTGTAAAACCGGTTATAGCGACACCGCTTTGTACGACATATCGGATGTAACACGAAATGTAGAAGTCCCTTAACTTTAAAATAAGGTGGTTATTTTTGAGCGCATATTTGCAAATTTGGTCCAAATTCCTTTCTATGTGGCTATAAGATAGTACATATGAGCCACAATTGAAAACAAAAATTTCAAATTTTTTTCAAAATGGCGGTCAATAGAACGATTGTCCCATTTTGTGGTTTTTCCCTTGTAACTTGCCCGGTAATTATTATTGTAAAAATTTCAAAACGGCATTATATAGCCAAAATATAGGGCTTTCGTCCTATTAAGTCGATTTTCAAAATTGTTTCAAAATTGCTTACCTTTAAGGGGCCAAAGTAGGTCAAAATTTTGAAATGGATTTTCTCAAAATTTCCTCTGCCATATTTTTAATTTTTTGGATATGTTATAGATAACGTAATTCTCTATCGAAATATAAATTTTTATCAAAATCGCTCGAGCCGTTTTAGAGTAATGATTTTTGAATGTCAAAACTTTAAAAATCTCTAATTTCTTTTGTAATAGAAATGAAAAGTTGAAAATGGATATACAGTGTGTCCCCAGATGGACCTAACTATACTTGTGAACTTCTTCATTTTTCATTTTTAGAGAAAAAGTCATTCTTTATAAAGAGTTTTGCTTCTTCTGAAAAGTCTTTTGCCATAATCAAAATGTCGATATAACATACAGGGTGTCTAAAAAATAGGGAAACGTTAAATTGTGATAAGAGTAAAGTACTAGTTCTGTGAGAAAAAATTAAAAATGTTAGAGGAAAAAGTTGTTTCTAATGATAATAGGAACTCAGATATGAATTTTAAGTATTGTATCTCAAAGTTGATATTTTTGACTTCTTTAAAATAAAAGCAGTAGTAATTGTATAAACTTTACTAAAATGCATAATTTAGTGATTTAAAACATGAACACAAACAATAATAACATCGATGATACTCGTAGATTTTCTGTATAAATTAATATTTCTTACTAGACTACGATGAGGAAGAAAATGGGGGTGATCGTATTCAGGTCCATCTTTTGGGAGTAAGCTATTTCAGTGTTGGCTAACACAAAAATATTGCGGGCTGTCCAAAGTACTGACTTAAGGCTTTAGGATCCTTCAATGAAATTGTTAGAGAAGAAAAAAAGAAAGAATTATGAGAGCATTCGGGAAGCAACTTTGTTATTTTTACATATTCTTAAAAAAAATGGAAAAAGAAAAATTGGCTGCTCTCTAGAGTGGATCTGAGAGCGTAGCAGCCGTTCTGAAATTAACGTCTTTATGCTACACATAAACTCGTAACTCATAAACGGTATTTGGGTTGCTCATTGTCAAAGTAACTACTTTTTACATAAAAAGTAAGATTTAACTTTGGCATTCCTCTCAGGTGGGTTTCTCGCCCTCCTCCCCCTTCCACACCAATTATAAGTTTATTATTAACAGTCCTGAGGCCTTAAGCCAATGCTTTGGGTAGCCAACCAGATTTTCGTGTTCGCCAGCACTCAAATAGCTTATTCCCAAAAGATAAGCCTGAATACGGTCAGCCCCTCGACGTGCTTCATTAAAAAAGTAAAAAATATCAACTTTGAGATACAATACTTAAATTTCATATCTGAGCTCCTATTATCATTAGAAACAACTTTTTCCTTTAACATTTTTAATTTTTTCTCACAGAACTAGTACTTTACTCTTATCACAATTTAACGTTTCCCTATTTTTTAGACACCCTGTATGTTATATCGACATTTTGATTATGGCAAAGGACTTTTCAGAAGAAGCAAAACTCTTTATAAAGAATGACTTTTTCTCTAAAAATGAAAAATAAAGAAGTTCACAAGTATAGTTAGGTCCATCTGGGGACACACTGTATATATCAATCCTATGAATATCTATTATTTGACCATATTTTCGGTTAACAACACGCTTCCAGTTAAACCGAAAATTACAAAAAATGTCAAAATTTTTTGAAACACCCTGTATATGTTTTAATATTTTGAAAGCTTGTAAAATAAGCTATTACACGATACCAAACACTTTATATTTTGACTTCCGGTGTAACCGGAAATGGAATCAAATTTCTTAATTTAAATGGAACACCCTGTATATTTTTCAGTATTTTGAAAACTCGTTAAATTAGCTTTCTGAACATAAAAAATAAAAGACAGAAAGACAAAACCGTTATAACCGGTTTTGATTGTATAAGCGTAACAACATATTAGGTAAGGTTTTGCCCCAAATTCATTTAGTGGATCTAATCTAACCTACAAATTTTCAATGAGGAGATACGCGTGATAACCGTAGATACTATCTAAGGCAGCGGTCGGGGAACCGGGGTAAATTACCCCAGATGGGGTAAAAATTAAATTAGTGGGGATAATAAGGAAATGAAACTTTTTTCATTTTCCATAAAATGATTCAATAAATAGTGTTTAATTTAAATTTATATTGATTTTCTCCTTTTCAAATTTTCAAATTGAGGGGGTAATATCGACTTACACAAATACATTTTGGGGTAATAGCTAAAACAGTTCCCAGATCGCTGATCTAAGGCAACCTAGATGGCACCTTTGATTTTTTTAAATAATTGGACGGATTATTTTACCTGAAGGGATCATTATACCCCACTCTCCCCTACCTACGATAATATTAGCATTTTAAATTTAGTTTTTGAAAAGAAGTTTTCTTAATTGGTACATTGGCAGATTAATTCAATACAATAAAACGACTTTAATAATTAATTAAAAAACTAGTATGTAGGTTAGCTTTCCTTTCTTTTAACACTGGTGATGGTTTTCTATTTTATATCTATCTATTAAGCATGTTGAAATACAAAATAGCTGTTTCGAAGGCCTTTGCTGCATTTTTCTAGCTCCGTTTCATAAGCGCAGTTGGAAAATGTTTTACTGCACACTTCGTGACCTGATACTTTATCTACATAAGGACGAAAATGGATTTAGAAAAAATCAAATGGGAGATAACGTTCATAACGCTATTCGTTTACATCACGCTCTTGCTACGAAAGCTGCCGATTATACTAAAAAGCAATATGTGTTTCGACTTCAAACTGCAGACCAAGCTGAATATTTATTTCAAACAAGGTGACAGATTTTAATTCGTCAGTTTTTGTAATAATTTTTTGAAATTTTAGTGATTCTAAGGAGTTGCAGTCTTGGATAGATACGATAAATTTTGTTTGTGCAAGTTTATCGGCGCAGCCTTTGGAGGCAGCTATAGGTTCGCAAAAGAAATTTCAAAGGCCACTTTTGCCTTGCAGCCGAACTAAATTGAGTTTGGTAATATTTTCAAAATAATCTTTTAATTTTTCATCTTAATATTTATTTATTTAGCGTGATCAGATGCATGACCACGAGGAGAGAGTAATTAGACTGGAAAGCGAGTTAGATGATCATCACAATACACCCCCCGAACGAGGATCTAAGTCATTAATTATACAAAATTATAAAGAAAAGGAAACTTATTTAAATTATGAGGTTTGTTTGAAAGTGTTTAGGAGTAGTTTCTTTATTAAATTTTTGTTTTTTGCAGTTAAAAAGATATAAGACTTATGCGTTTGTATTAAGGTCGCGTTTATCTCAGTATCCTGAAGTAGAAGTTAGTTTAGCGGAAAATAGCATAGGGGAGTTGGACGAAGCGAGTGGAGTTGCTCTTTTGGAAGGCTCTTCTGGTGGAATAGTTCCACCTCCTATACCTGACAGACGATCTTCACCAGTTACAAATAGGTACAGTTACAGACAAGCTATTTATAATCGTGCTATGCTAAATGGAGAGGCTGACATAGGCTGATGAGACTTTGGAATATTTTCAGCTTGTGCGCTTTGATGGGCGATAGTCGGTTATAATGAGGTTTCATTGTATGAAACATGTAGCATTTGTTGAGTGCAATTGTACTTTGAAATAGAGTCAATTAGTTGTACAATTATTTATCGACATTTTAAAAGAATGTAAAATTCCATCGATTAGCCTATAAAGTTAGATGTTGACAAATTTCAATTGTGCAGCAACAAATGCAAAATTAATTGGGAACAAACAGTATTAAAAGTATTTTTTAAATAGTCAACTAACAAACAGAAAGCAGCATGGGTTTTATTGTTATTTTTTTAAATAATTAATTGGCTTTCAAATTAAAATTTTTTATTTCGAGCTTTGTTGTGCAAATTTTTATATCGTTTTATTCGACTTTTTAAATTATGTTGTGATGGGATGGTTGTTTTAATCTCATCTTGTGCATGCGTTTTTTGATTAATTTGGTGAAGGATAATTAACATAAAATTTGTTGCTTAATTGCAACAACCAAGTCATTAATTTGTGTCATAAGTCTTTTTATAATGAAAATTAATTTACGGTTTTAAATGTTAATAAAAAAAATGCTTTTAACAAATAGTTTCAACAGCAATACCTTTTTGCTCAATTTTTGGAACATATAAATCAATATAGAAATTCAGCGGTTCTCAACCTTTTTGGGCTTGCGTACCCCTTGGCAGTTCATTATCCTAAGTTGTACCCATTACATTAGAAAAATGTTTATAATTTAAATACTCCTAGTTGTTATTATTTTAAACTTGTTCTAACACTAAATAAATAGCAATAACACCATTACTAAATTTTTTTCGCGTACCCTTAAGCCATCAAACGGGTTGAGAATCGCTCAACTAGATCATGAACGCGCGCTACTTTCTCTGTGTGTTTATGCCCCTTCTATCTATGAATTTCATCTGTCAATCTCATCTGACATATTTTGGCCATGAAATTCAGTATTAAGTAACATAATTGCACAAGTTAAAGTATGAACAGTATCTAAAATTAAGGAAAGTTTTTACAACTAAAGTTTTTAATTTAGTTTGTCATTTAACTAACAATCTTCTCTGTCACTCCTCCTATCTGTCAAACTCATCTGTGAGTTTAGATGACAGGTTTAATGACAGATGGGATGATTGATAGGATGATATCACAGATTTAATCACAGATAGAATGGCAAATTGGATAACGGATAGGTTGAGAAATGGATTGATAGATGGGATGACAGATGACCCGCTTGACATAGGAAATGACATAGCATGACAGAAGACCCCCTCCCCCCTATGGTGACAGATTACCATTTGACATATAGTAACTATTGTGACAGATTACCCGGACTTCTCAACTCTCCTAACTAGAGCTGAGATTTTAGATAAAAAAATAGTTCTATAAATGAAAAATTTAGGAAAAAAGAAGGTAAAAACAATAAGGCTTATATGGTCATATGGAACGAAATCTTTGGAAACCGATTTTGTCGTTGTTTTTCGTTACATAACTTCCCTGTGAAAAGGTAGAAAACCTAAAATCTCACCTCTACTCATAAGCAATATGTAAAATTTATAGAGAACTCCACCAGACATTTGAAATGACAGATGAAATTGACATTTGAACATGTGACAAATGAACCCTCCTCTCACATTGACATATGAGCCGCTTTCTTTTGCTAAACATCTTCGAATCATGTTTGGATCACAATTTTCGCGACGAAAGAAAGTAGCTATTCAGTGGTATGTTGTAAGCAACCGGTTATTTATAACGTCAACGTTGAGTCGTTGAACGAAGCTGGATATATGTCTGTTGCATTCTGTTGAATAAAGAAAAAAGACTCAACGTTCGGGTTATATTATAACTGGTTGCTTACAACACACCACTGATTGTGTAAGATAACGACATTGACATATGGTAACTATGATGACAAATTGACATTTGCCACATGGTAACTATGGTGACAAACCACTCCCCATTTCTCTAAACCAATCTCTATCCTACTTCTCCCACTTTCTCTGTCTCTATCTCTTTCTTTAATATAATTGTGTGTTTCGGACCTTACTGCGCATTTCCAACGATCCATGTGTTTTTTATTGTGTGAATATTTCCCCCACTTCCTATTTCTCTAAACAACTCTATATTTTTTTTCTTTTATATCTGTCTCTTTCGGACGTTACTGCGCCTTTCCGATGATCCATGTGATTTTTATTATGTGGATACAGAGTTGGGCAAGATACTTATAAAATGTATCTTTGATACAAGATACATGATAATTCAATTTCAGTATCTGATACAAGATACTTTCACCTCAAGTATCATAGATAGAAGATACAAGATACAAAAGTATCAAAGATACATGTATCATTGATACTGCCCAACTCTGTGTGGATACTTCCCCCACTCCCTATTTCTCTAAACAACTCACTATCTCTTTCTTTTAGATCTGTCTCTTTCGGACGTTACTGCGCATTTCCGATGATCCATGTGCTTTTTTAATGTGTGGATACTTCCCCCACTCCCTATTTCTCTAAAACTCACTATCTCTTTCTTTTAGATCTGTCTCTTTCGGACGTTACTGCGCATTTCCGATGATCCATGTGCTTTTTTAATGTGTGGATACTTCCCCCACTCCCTATTTCTCTAAAACTCACTATCTCTTTCTTTTAGATCTGTCTCTTTCGGACGTTACTGCGCATTTCCGATGATCCATGTGCTTTTTTAATGTGTGGATACTTCCCCCACTCCCTATTTCTCTAAACAACTCACTATCTCTTTCTTTTAGATCTGTCTCTTTCGGACCTTACTGCGCATTTCCGGTGATTCATGTGTTTTTTTAATGTGTGGATACTTCCCCCACTCCCTATTTCTCTAAACAACTCACTATCTCTTTCTTTTAGATCTGTCTCTTTCGGACCTTACTGCGCATTTCCGGTGATTCATGTGTTTTTTATTGTGTGGATTGTGATCCTTTTTGTCTTTTTAAGTTTTGTATTTTCTACAGAATTCGAAGAAATTTTAAATCCAACTCGCGCTTCATTTAAATGAATATTAAAGATTGTTGTTGGAACTGTTTATAAAAATAAAACGATTTACAAGTTATACTGTAATTTCTTACTCATTTAAATACGTTGTGTTAAAATTAAAATCTTATCGACCTGAATTTTTGTACATAAATATTTCTAAATACACAATCCATGTTGCATAAAAGATGCAAATCCATTTAAAAGTATTTAATACATTTGGATCTTAAGATTGTGTATGATAAGTAAATTGAGTAGCACATCACATCGGATATTGAACAGAACCAAGTGTATAATTATTGCAATATGTAAAATACGCTTTAATTTTGTCAACTTAACATATCTTACCGATAGCTTTAATATATTCTAAACGTAGAAATTACTAGACATTTAAGCTTAACAAATCCAACTAATATTTTCTTGTATAAATGAAACAAAATATATACAAGTCGTGTAAGGGAACATACTTTTTAATTAGTTGAAGCTTTATTAAACTACTTACAGCTTACGTATAGTTAACAACTCATGCTTTATTATTTATAAATTTGGTTTTGTTCGATGTCGATACTTAATTTTAAAATCACCTTGTGTTGTATTATTTATTACGTTTTGTGTGAGACTATTACACCGCAATGCATATCTAATTGAGCTTTATTGTGTTTTTATTTGTAAATAATAAATTTTATACATTTTTGTGTTGTGCTATTAAAATGTTTATTGTTTGGGGTGAAAGTTTGTTCAATTTTTTTTAGCTCGATTTAAATATTATATACAATTTAAGAGCGTTTGATCTTATTTGTATAGTGTAGGGGCTGTGAGAAGAATATATTATTATTATCATGAAAAAAAACGTACTTTTAGAAAAGTTGCTATAAAATTATTTACCTTTTAGGAACAAAGTTATTACTATGTAACTTGTGGTTACAGCATGTTAAATTTAAAACTTATATTAAGACAAAAATTGTGTTTTAAAAGTTATTCCAATTTATGATTTTAAAAAGTAAAATAAATTATAACAAAAAATAAATTAAGGTGGTTATTTTCAACAAACGACATTAATGTTTTAGGTGTAATATTATCGTTTTCATTCACTACACTTCTAAAAGAGAATTAAAATCGTAAAATAAAGGTTTGTGTTTTGTTATTGTGTGTTTTCAAAAAAATAAAAGAAATAAAGCACTTGTATTCTACTTCCCTTGTAGTGCAGTAAACTTAAGTTAAAATTTAACACTTTGAACGAAACAAATCAATTTTGTGTTTCTAAACTTACCTTTACTGTACTATTACTGTAGATTTAATTTTTTCTCATTAGAGTTAATTTTATTTTGATTATTTTTTTTTTGGCTTGGCTTTATCCTTTGCATGATTCAAGGTGCTGTTGTATGCATGCTACGAATAGAAATTCGTCCGATTGGAGCACTTACACTTATTTGCCCGCATCGAAATCTTAACATTTGCTTCGTCAACAGAGCCAACCACGCTAATCAGGCATGTTTTTTATTCAAACTTCTTAATAATTATTTCAAATGAATTACAGTTAAAATAATTGAGTGCTTCAATTCTAATATATTTTTTTGCATGTTTTATTTAGGCAGTCGATCAATTTGTTAGACAGCCACAGCATGGATATTGGAAACCTTCAAATTATGTCAGCTAATTGGTAGCTAGCATTTTTCTGTGTTGTGTAAAAAATAAGTTGTGGAATGCATAAAGTGAGATGATTTATACATAAATAAGTTTAAACCTTGAGTATAATTATTACCAAAGAATTTTTAGAGTCAAAATTATAGAATATTCAGATTTCGATGTATTTTGTATTAAACGAACCCAAATATTAAAAAAAGAATATTTTGTATACAGTTTAAGAACTTTAAAATTTGTTTGGATATGTTGCTACGCTTAGTAGCAATTTTAAATTTAAATGGGTTTTTATAAATTTATTTTATTTTTGTATATTATATTATTATAATTTGTTTTTATAACGAAAGCTTAAATTTTTTGCAATCTTTTTAATGTAAATACATAAATTCGCTATTTTTATGGGTAATGATGTAAATTTTATTTTTATTTTCAATATATACACAACATGAACTCTTAGTGGTGTTTGTTTGTGCTTCTTTTTTAACTAATTTAGACAGAAATTTATTATAATTACTAATTTGGATAATATAATAAAATATTAAACAACAAGAAGTATTAACTCGATAAGCATATCTTTTAAAATGAAAAATGTGTATGCAATTGGAAGAAGAATTGCCACAGTGGCAATTTCAACATAATTGCCACACTGGAAGGCCTTCCTGTGGCCTTGGTTAGGATCCACCTTGGTCAGACCCATCGTGACTACATGGTTCTTCCATCTTGCCAGTTCTTTGGAAACCGTCGTTGTATTATGGTAATGGTATGGTTTATCTTCCAAGTATTTTTTTTATAATTTGAATTTTTTAAACTTTTTTTACAGGTCATAAACTGCTTACATGTTCAAAGTTAAAAACTATGGTGCAATAAACTATGAATTAATCTGCTCAGATATTATGTGGTATGTGGTGTTGTTGCCCAGCAGACCATTTTAAAAATGCGATTGAGGTAAAGAAATTGTTTCTCTTTCTCTGTGTTATTTTTAATTTATTCATAAACATTTTGTAACATTTTAAATTTTTCAGGTTTTCATTCAACTATTGAACTGTTCACAAATTTAACAACGTCAAATAGACTATAGAAGTGCTAGCTAAGGATTATAAGAAACCAAGATCCAGAACAAAATCGGAGAAATGTATTAATTTCTTGACTGTGAGAAAACGTTCCCAAATGTCCAAAATTTCCCCACTTAAAAAGGTTTTGCAATGAACTTATATTAAACAGCTTACTGTTATTGTATTTTAGTGAGGCCTTCAATTGAGATGCAGGGTAACCCCTGATGATGGAAAATGGCCTAAGATAGAACATTTAAAATAGAAGGTACATGAATTGTTTTTCTTTCTCTGTTACTTTTTAATTTATTCATAAACATTTGTAACATTTTTAATTTTTCTTGCAAATTTTAATCTGGCAAATAAAACCTCATGATTTAAGAACTAGCTCTAATTGTTATCCATTTAAGTACCTATATTAGTCCAACAGAATTAGAAAAATTTGATGGTATACAAAACAAAATTAGGTCCGTATTAAGACCTTTCTTAATATGTTAATTTGTCTTATACTTTAAGAATTCGATGAGTCCCGAGCTGGGTGACAGGCGCGCGCGTGAATAAATGGACTTCAAGAGGAAAAAAATGTTTGTGCGTAAATTTCTCGGAAAGGGTGCAATTCAGTGAAAAATGACTAGAGTACAATTTTGTAGATGAAGCACTTTTACAAAACAAATGTTCTATAAAAAGTTTTCGTTAGAGCAATGGTGTAGCCACAAAATTCCTGTTAAGAAAGATATGTTTTCAAAAATAATTTTAAGCAGGCGAATCAATGTCGTACAAAATAATTGCACGCTGATGGGCGAAAAACAGTTTTACTCCTAGACGAACAATGATAAAATTACAAAAATAATTTCAATTTGAAGCTGAAGATTTTGGCTTTCATTTTTGTACATTTTTGATTTACTTTTGTTACGTCTTGTACTATTAAACAGCTAATGAAATTTTCTTTGTACCATTTCTTAAATAGTTGCAGATATTTTGTTGGATAAATTATTTTAGAAATTTTTCCTTAAGGCATATCGCATATAACTTTTTCCTGTTGTATTTGTTTTGTGCATTTCTTTTTATTAAAATGCAATTTGAAAATTTTAAATTATAAACTTTTAAAGAAATGCACAAAAAAATACAACAAGAAAAAGTTCCTCGTATGGCCACGCACATCCGATGTTTAATTAAGACCTCAGTTGTTAGAATTTAAATAAAATCCAAAAGAAATTTCTCGTTAACTATTTTATGCAATACAATATACACATGTGCGAGGTGGGTTGCCTACTGAGTACTAACAATTTTTTACATAAAAGAGTTTATCTGGCTTGAAAACAGCACCTGCACTAAATTTAATTTATTGTTTATTTCCTTAATAGTATTTTTAATTAGTTTATTGTAATTTTAACACGAAGATTTTAGTGAAATGACCATTATATTGGTGCACTGAAAATGTAGTAAAATTAATTTAGAAACCTAATTTGACGGATTACTTTAAGCATATTTAAGAAATGTGAGTAGGTGCAATATTTTCTACAACCCTTTGTCCCTCATTCTTTACTTTGTGGCATAATTCATAATTTTCGGTTTTAATTCTTTGTGTATCTGCAACCAGCACTACATAAGTGTATAAAAAGTTGCGAGTAAGAAATTTATTCAATGGATTTTTGAGATATGCAAGTGATTGTCATTTTAAACTTAACCTAAAAATTTGGATTTTTTAGTTGCTCCAAATATTTAATTTACTTACTTTTTGCTTTTAGTGAAGTGTAAAAGGGTCGAATTTAAGCTTTAAAATAAGCTTTTGTGATGAAGTAAGTACTGTTGTTGGAAGTAGAACTTATTGCAGTAGTTTTTCCAACCGTTGACCACCGCAACATTGATGTTTAATAGGATTTGGCAGGTTTATAAAGTTTTACTATTTCCTTATATCTTATAATAACTGATCGAGTCACAACTATGTGTACCGGAATTGTTACAATTTAACTTTCGACTTGTTTTCCTATAGTGTCTAAAACCCTAAAACTAATAGTTTATTGTATATTTTATTTTCTTGATCAGTAATAACTTAATTATTAATATCCTAATAATTAATAATATCTAACTAATAATAACTTAATTATATTTCAAATTTGAATAATTCTTATAGTCATTCCAAAATTAATTTATTTTGTGCTTTTAGATGCAAACGACTGTCAGAGCAGTTTCTATTCCAAGAAATACTAATTGGAGAGAACACCTACATGGAATGAAAGATGGAACAATAGCAAAAGAATGAAGCTAAATAAAAGCTTGAAGAAACATAATTAAGTGGAAGACTTAGAAAACAAATAAAATGGAGATGAGAGGCCAAAAGCCTCAACTTTGTTAGAAGAAGAAAAAGTAGTATATTTTTAATAATTTATTTTGTTAATAATTATTTTTCATATTTGAATAGTTTTATAAGAGTTTGATCCTGGTCAAATTCATACTATAATTTTTGATTCGTGTTATGGAAATGTTATTAAATTTCTTCTATATTCTATGTGCCCATCTTGTAATCTTTGTTTAATTTGGTAAATAGTAATCAGAAAATTAATTAATTTTGTGCTTTCAGGTACAAACAACTACCAGAGCAGCTAAATATCAGATTAGTAGTAGGAAGCACGATAATTGTTCAAGAAAACAACTCGTTGGATCAGGTCACTCTTCCATGTTTTTTTACTGATGTGAGATATTATTACTAAATAATAACTAGTAGCTACCATTAATTATTAAAAATGTAAAATGATGTTAATACAAACATTACAATACGTTCAAAAAAATTGAATGAAATTATTTAATTTAATTTTTAAAAAGAAAGGCATTACTCCATTATACAAAAAATATTTCTTATTGTAAGTAGTGGAAAAATTTGCTAAGGATAAGAAAATACGTGATATCACATTTAAATTTATTTGTCGATGACTAATACATGTTTACTTTTAAAATAAACTAAAATAACATTTCAAAATGTAATATGAAACATCAATAGTCATTGTTACCTAATTATTTGCTGTTTGAGCCTCAGTTTGTCAATGTAAGTCGAACTGTTTAGATCTAGTCCTAAGACCTTAGTGAGTAGTGTATTGTTTTATCATTGGATATAATATGCAAAGCAAGGAATAGCAGAAATATTATTACGGTATAGAGAATCTTTTAGTTATTAATTAATTTTCTTATGTAACTTCTTGTAAATATTAGCATAAGCGGTTATTGAACATTAGGGTAAGAAAACCACTAATCAAAATTCTGTTTTTGTATTTTAACTTTGAAATGATGTTAAGAACAATAATTATATTTATTCAGTTTCCTGGTCATACTCAAATTTGTAAACAACATCTTTTTGTATATTTATAGTTCGAATTTTTATACGTTAAAATAAATTGTGGGGCACCTAAAGTTCAAAACTGAATTTTTCTTTCTTGGTTGTCTATTAATTTAACATAAACATTAGGTACAATAAGTTTGAAAAACTAAATTTAAAAAGAACAAATCAGATTACTTACTGTTATTTTAATTGCTTAAATAATTAATTAATTTAATTTTGTTTATAAGCAATCCTTAGAAATAAATTAAATAATGCTAATGTGATTGAAATTTCCGCCTAACACATAGGCAACCGTTTGCTTTAATACTCGCATATTATTGGTTGATATTTCTTAAGTGGTACGGAATGAGTGGGAAAAAGTTAATATAAGTCGGAGTTTCGCCATAAGTTCAGATTCTTATCAGTAACACAGATCAGCAAATTTTAGAAAAATAAGGGTTACTCTTGTGAAAATCAACTTTCAATTTTCGAATTTTTTTTCATTGAAAGTTGTTCTTTATATTATAATAAGTATTTCTACCAAGTATTAATTAATTTACTTTAATATTAAGGGTAAAAGTTTAAATATCCTGATCAACAATTATTTTGTAATTCAAGTTAATTGATAAGCTTATTAGTGATTATAACTTTAATTATAACTCACTTACATTAATATTAATAATTTGATATGGTGTATTGCTTTTATTAATATCCTTTTATGTAAAAAAATAATTTAAATTCTTTTATTAATTAAAGTGGTATAAATTAATCTTTTGAGTTTTATTTGTGTTATAACTTTTGTTTATATTTCTTAACCCCCAGGAGGTGGTGCACGTTACATAAACATCCAGTACTTATATAAGTGATTAAATTTTTTGTAGAAAAAAGTCTGGGTAATAACTAATATGATAATAAAAACCGCATATAAAACTGTTTAGTTTATAAAAAAGTATATTTTGAGTATACCCAAAATTGCCAATTTTAAGGCCGCTTCCCAAAATTTTGAGTTATGATAAATTAAAGAGGGTGCATAACATAATTAGTTTAGGGTTGTTGGTTCCTCAAAATTTAAAACAGTAACCTTTGTTGTTATTGGGAACAATTTCTAATTTTATGGACCGTTTTTCCAAAATTTCGGGATTTATATAACAAATTTTTAATCAAAAAGGATGCATAAAAATCTCACTCATAAAAAATGTTTAAAAAAATTAAAGTGTATAAAAAACTTCATAACAAATATCTTCGTCTATAAAAAAATGTTGTGTTATAAATTATCTCGGTTCAGAAAAACTATATTATAAGAAATTACAATCCTTCAATTGCAGTAAAACAATTACATAACTAAATTTATACCTTTTTTATTTTTAATAAACGTGCTTCGGAAGGCACGTTAAGCTGTCGGTCCAGGCTACCATATAATTAGGCCGTAGGCCTGTTTGGTAGTCTATAACCTCAATTAGAGGAATAAATAAAAAAAATTATTAAATAATTACAAGTATAGATAATATTTCAAATATAACTTAAATATAACTTAGGTATTAAAATTTAAAATAAAAGATTATTTGTTATTAAAATAATATTAATAACATAGCTTTATTCTACTAATTAAAAATAATTATTGATCACAATACTTAAATTTCTACCCATAATATTGAAGTAAATTAATCAATATTTGGTAGAAATACTTATTTTAATGTAAAGAACAACTTCCAATTAAAAAATATTCGAAAATTGAAAGTTGATTTTCAACAAGACTAACCCTTATTTTTGTAAAATTTGCTGATTTGTGTTGCTGATAAGAATCTGAACACATTTGGGAATTCGCACGTATATTAACTTTCTCCTACCTATTCTCTACCACTAAAGAAATGTCAACCAATAATATGCGAGTATCAAAGCAAAGGATGGCCTATGTTGTGTTAGGCGGAAATTTAAATTACATTTGCATTATTTAATTTATTTCTGAAGATTATTTATAAACAAAATTAAATAAATTAATATTAAGGGAATTAATAAAATAACAGTAATTTTAAATTAGAACATTATTTTTTTATCCTGCCAAGTTTTTAGTAACAATAAATAATTCACTTTTACAAGAATAAAAATACATATTTCGTTACATGATAATTGTTGTGTAAATCTAAAGTATAAATTTACAAAGACACAACAATTGATAAAGTATTTGATGATTCACCCTGTGTCATTTATAGTAAAACTTCGTAATTTGTTTTAGTTTCGTTTGAACTTCTGAGTCGAAAGGATCGTTCCTGAAGTGCCAGTGCGTTTAACAACAGAACCTAGGGATTAACAGAAAATTAACAGAGACACGGACAACAATTCCAGAGCTGGAATTGTGGAAAGAAAGCTGCCAGTTGCATTCCCAATAAAACGAGTGAAAAAAATTTGTAAGTAAGATTTATGATATTTATAACTTTTGTCTAGCTAACTAATTATTAAATAAATTTAAAGCGTTTTAATTCACTGTTTTGAGTTGTTATAAAAATTAAAAAATATTTTTAATTAGATAGTGCTTTAAATACGTAGCCATTAATTTACATAAACATAAGGATCGAGTCAAAATAATCAGTAATTCCTATGTAGGTAATTAATGCAATTACCCGTTAATTGAATCTGTCATTCATTAACCCTCTAAAATAAGAAAAAGACTAGGATTACTTTCATTAAATTAATTTTAACAAAAAAAACAATTAATTATTAATGTTCAAATCAACCAATAGCATTTAATTATTTTTAAGGGTGTATTTGTAAGAAATTTTTGGCAAGTAATATTTTAGAGTTGATTAATTAAGTTGAGTTTTGCCCTAATTTCAAAATAGGCTTTAGCTAAAACTTCTTACTATGTAAAATAATCTCTTAACAATTAGCATTAAACTAATTTAAATTATCATGTAAACACATAGTAATCTGATGTTTGAAATTCTATTCTCTTCAACATCCTGTATAATGTAGTGATAAGCATAAGAATAAATTTTGTAAAAGTAAAAAAAATTAAAAATAGATAAGAACATTGAATTTGTGATGATTCACTTTGTGTCTATCATAGTAAACATTTCGTAATTTGTTTCAGATTTCATTCAACTTTTGAAGTGGAAAGATCGTTCGTTAAGTGCTCTCTATATCAGAACAATTCCAAAGACCAATGGACCGAGGATTACACGAAAATTAACAACGATTAATGTAAGTACTTTTCGTCTTTTTAAGGATATCTAAAGTATAAGAGAAAGAGCCATTTTGCAAATACATTTAGTAGGCTTATTAGTTAATAAACTTCTTTCTATGTAAAATATCTCATAACAATTAAACATTTAACTAATTTAAATTATTATGTAAATCCATAGTACCTACTTACTCCGATACTTTATTTCTTCAAAAAATTTTAGAAAACTTCCCCTAACTTATTAAATAAATAAATAAACTAAATAAAATGTTTCTTATTTCAGTTTCCGTTCAAACCTTCGACTTTGAAAGAATGGTCTTGTAACTAACAGTTCTTCATTTTGCCGAACAGCTAGAGGATTACAAGAAAACTTAATGGACCAAGTTGAAGTTATTTTACCTAAGTTTATTTACTTTCGAGCTATTTTGGATCAAAATATGTTTAATTATTAGTTACTAAAAGTTAATTAATTCGAAATAATCATTGGGCGAAAATTACTAAAATTTAAGTAAGTAATTTTAATTAATTTTAAATAGAGAAGACACCCTAGAAGTTGTTTCCTTTTTGCTATGCTGCATGTATTTTTAATTAATTTATATTGAAAAATAAAAATTAATTACTTAATCGAAACATATACTAAAACATATCTTATTTCAGTTTCCGTTCTATCGTCGACAGTGTCTTTTGGTCCACATCAAGAGGATTTTTTAGAAAACCTAATGGACCAAGTCGAAGTTACTTTATCTACGTTGATTATCTCACAGCGCTTTCAGGATATTTTGAATAAAAATATTTTTAATTATTATTGGTTAAAAAATTGGAAATAATCATTGGGCGATAACTACTAAAATTAAAGTAAGTACCTAATTTTAAGTAGAGAACTCACCTCCTAGAACTTTATTGAAGCACTTTGCTTACACCTTGTATTTTTAATTAGTTAATTTTGCTAATTAAAAATTAATTACTTAATTAAAAATAATCATTGGTTGACTCCTGTATCGACACAATGCCTATTACATACTAAAACGTTTCTTATTTCAGTTTTTCCGTTCAAATCTTCGACTTTGAAAGATGGTCTTGTGACTAACAGTGCTTTATTGTGCCTAACATCGAGAGGATTACAAGAAAACTTAATGGACCAAGTTGAAGTTACTTTATCTAAGTTTATTTACTGACAGCGCTTTCGAGATATTTTGGGTCCAATTATGTTTAATTATTGGTTATTAAAAGTTAATTAGTTGGAAATAATCATTGGACGAAAATTACTAAAATTTAAGTAAGTTATTTTAATTAATTTTAAATATAGAACCTACTCTAGAAGTTTGTTTGCTTTTTGTTATGCTGAATCCTGCATGTATTTTTATTTAATGTTTATTGCAAATTAAAAACTAATTACTTAATCGAAACATGCCTAAAATACATACTAAAACACATCTTATTTTAGTTTCCGTTCAATCGTCGACAGTGAGAGTGCCCTTTAGTCCACATCACGAGGATTTTTAGAAAACTTAATGGACCAAGTTGAAGGATATTTTGAATCAAAATATTTTTAATTATTGGTTACTAAAAATTAATTAATTGGAAGTAATGATTGAGCGATAACTACGAAACTTTAAGAAGCAAAAGTCCTTTTAGCGATTCAGCTTGTGTCCAAAATGGGTACATCAGACTAACATCTCGATTAGTTTCAGATTACATTCCACCTTTGATTCGGAAAGATGCTTATTTTTATCAAGCCGACAGTGTCTTCTGGTTTTGGACCCAACATGAGGATTAATTTATTTTTAATTTATTTTGGGTTGTATTTAAGTATAGTAGTAGAAGGGTAGCTACACCTCTCGATTAGTTTTTTTTTAATTAATTTTTTTCAATTTAAATTCATTGCTTGCTTAGGAGGGTAGCTACCCCTCTATACTGGTCATCGCTACGGATGACGTAGCAGCTAGGTAAGTTGCTTCCAACAGCTCTTCTCCACGTTAAAGAGAGCGCGAGGGGAAGCAACCTCTAAGACCACTGCGAGTTGTCCTCGAATTGGTCGGAGGTTGTTCCTCTTCCGTAGTCTTTAATGTGGCGATGGGCGTGGACTCCATGTTGGAATGTGGGTGTGCGTTGGCGCCGGGCGGGGAGGGGTAGGTGGGAGGGGGGTCGGCGGTCCCCTCCCCCCTACCCCTCCCCGCCCGGCGCCAACGCACATGCGCACTCCTACACGGAGTCCACGCGCATGCGCATTAGAGACTAAGGAGGAGGAGCAACAACCGACAATTTCGAGGACAACCCCCAGTGGTGGACGGGGGTGCCACCCCTCGTACTCTCTCGGACAAGGTGCAGGGTTGAAGCGACGCCACCTACCTAGCAGCTACCCGATAAGCAGCCATTACCAGTTTCAATATTAATTAATATTTTGTAATTATTTATTGTTTTAATTATGTATTATGTCTTGTGGGCCACCGCTTGATGAGCCGAACTCCTCAAGCTTTATTTGTTACAGTTATTTCTTTCCAAATCTAACGAGGGGTGGACTTGTTGCAGCCCATGCCCTGGGCTGCAACCTTTAATCTTTTTTTTAATGGTATAGCTATTTTTATAATTTATAATTTCTGCTGCATACATCGATTAGGACACAGACTGAATCATTAAAGGGACTTTTATGTCTCTTCAATCTCGCTTGGGTGATTTACTAAGCGTTGGCCCGTCAGTCAATAATAAATTGTTTACAAATAATTAGTTTTAAATTTGTAAAATTAATTACAAGTATATTATTATAATTTTCTTGTGCACATAATTATATTAAATATGTATATTATAGGTAATAGAAAATATTTTTGTGTATTTTTTCATTTTAATAAACAGTAAACTTATGTAGATCTTGACTTTTTTGAGATAACAGCACCCTTAAAGAATTTCTCTCAATAATCTTCTTCTTTTTCAATTACCTTGAAAAATATATTCCCTTTCCTACTCCTTTCCTCTCTTGATTGCCTTACACTTTAAAATCCAAGTCTTTAATTATTATCCACGGTCTCTTTAGTTCTTAAAACCCAATTCTAAAGAAATTAAACCAGTACTATTTGGATTTTAAAAGTGAAAAGTAAATTTATTAAAAGCAAACAAAGTCTTAGTACATAAGACAATAAAGTCCAGCTGGATAACTCTGTAACACAAGAGTTCTTCTTTACTCGACAGATGAGATAACAGAGAGAGAGAGGAGATTGACAGGTGAGAAAAGAAGACGGTAAATTAACAGATGAGTATGGCAGATGAGAAGATCGTTGATATTTACAGAGACAGAGGGAGAGATAGATATGAGATAGAAATAGAAAAGTAGAGAGAGAAAGATATAGAGATAAGAAGATAGATAAAGAGACAGATATGGAGACTGTTTAAATGAGATATTCAGATAGTAAAATTGAGGGAGATAGAGATAGATATAGAGAGAAGAAGACAGATAAAGAGACTGTTGAAATGAGACACTAAAATAAAAAAATGAGAGGCGATAGATATACATAGAGATAAAAAGACTGTTGAAATGAGATATTTTGATAGAACAATTGAGAGAGATAGAGAGAGATAAAAAGACAGATAGAGAAATAAGAAGACAGTTAGAGAGACTGTTTAAATGAGATATTAAGATAGGAAAATGGAAAGAGATTAGGAGATTGTTAAAATGAGAGAAAAACATAGTAAAGTAGGGGGTGTTTAGGGAGTTTAGGGAGAGATAGATACAGAGATAATGAGATAGATAAAGAGGCTGATGAAATGCGGTATAAAAATAGAAAAAGAAAATAGATACAGAGATAGAGATAGATAGAAATAGATATAAGGAAACAAATGAAATGCGATGTATATAAATAACGGTAGACAATATAAATAGATAGAGAGATCGAATTAGAGATAAAGAAAAAAATGAAATGCGATATAAAGATAGATATAGAGATAAGGAGACAGATAAAGAGACTATAGAAATGAGATATTAAGATAGCAAAATAGAGAGAGAAAATAGACAAATATTGATATTGAGATAAGGAGACAGATAGAGAGATACAGATAAAGTGTCAAATAAAGGGACAGATAAGGAGAGAGATAAAGAGACAGATAAGGAGAGAGATATAGAGACAGATAAGGAGCAGATAAGGTGAGAGACAGATAAGGAGAAAGACAAAATAAAAAATGGCAGGACATAGAGGAAGATAAGGAGATTGTTGAAATGAGAGATAAAATGATAAAATGCGATAAAAACATAGTAAAATAGAGGGAGTTTAGAGATAGGTACAGAGATAAGGAGATAGATAAAGAGACTGATAAAATGAGATAAAAACATAGTAAAATAGAGGGAATTTCGAGATAGATACAGAGATAATGAGATAGATACAGACAGATACAGAGATAAGGAGATAGATAAAGAGACTGATGAAATAAGAGAAAAACATAGTAAAATAGGGGGAGTTTAGAGATAGATACAGAGATACGGAGAGAGAGAGAGATAGAGAGAGAAATAAAAAGACAGAAACAGAGATAAAGAGAGAGAATTAGAGATAAAGACACGAAGATAGAGAGATTGAGAAATAAAAGTCTCCTGGGCTTTTTCCCTGGGGCTTCTTTCTATCTCTATCTTCTTCCCATTCTTTGTCTTTCTCTTTATCTCTGTTTCTGTCTCTTTATCTCTGTTTCTGTCTCTTTATCTCTGTTTCTGTCTCTTTATCTCTGTTTCTATCTCTTTATCTCTCTCTCTGTATCAATCTCTAACTCCCTCTATTTTACTATGTATTTTTCTTATTTCATCAGTCTCATTATCTCTGTATCTATCTCATTATCTCTGTATCTATGTCTAAACTCCCTCTATTTGACTATGTTTTTATCTCATTTATTACTATCTATCTCCTTATCTCTGTATCTATCTCGAAACTCTCTCTATTTCACTATGTTTTTATCTCATTTTATCAGTTTCTGTATCTATCTCCTTATCTCTGTATCTATCTCCTTATCTCTGTATCTATCTCTAAACTCCCTCTATTTTACTGTTTTTATCTCATTTCATCAGTCTCTTTATCTATTTCCTTATCTCTGTATCTATATCTAAACTTCCTCTATTTTACAGTTTTTATCTCATTTCATCAGTCTCTTTATCTATCTCCTTATCTCTGTATCTATATCTAAACTCCCTCTATTTTACTGTTTTTATCTCATTTCATCAGTCTCTTTATCTCTGTATCTATATCTAAACTCCCTCTATTTTACTATGTTTTTATCTCATTTATTACTTATTAGTATCTATCTCCTTATCTCTGTATCTAATATCTAAACTCCCTCTATTTTACCTTTTTTATCTCATTTCATCAGTCTCTTTATCTATCTCCTCATCTCTGTATCTATATCTAAACTCCCTCTATTTTACTATGTTTTTATCTCATTTATTAGTATCTATCTCCTTATCTCTGTATCTAATATCTAAACTCCCTCTATTTTCCCTTTTTTATCTCATTTCATCAGTCTCTTTATCTATCTCCTTATCTCTGTATCTATATCTAAACTCCCTCTATTTTACTATGTTTTTATCTCATTTCATCAGTCTCTTTATCTATTTCCTTATCTCTGTCTCTGTATCTATCTATAACTCTCTCTATTTTACTATGTTTTTAGCTCATTTCATCAGTCTCTTTATCTATCTCCTTATCTCTGTCTCTGTATCTATCTATAACTCTCTCTATTTTACTATGTTTTTAGCTCATTTCATCAGTTTCTTTATCTATTTCCTTATCTCTGTCTCTGTATCTATCTATAACTCTCTCTATTTTACTATGCTTTTAGCTCATTTCATCAGTCTCTTTATCTATCTCCTTATCTCTGAATCTATCTCTAACTCCCTCTATTTTACTATGTTTTTATCACATGTTATCTATCTATAACGCCGTCTATTTTACTATGTTTTTATCTCATTTTATCCATCTCTTTATCTATCTCTAACTTCCTCTATTTTCTATCTTTATATCTGTCTCTCCCTCTATAGCTCTCTCTTTTAATGAGCCAAGTGAATAAAACAAGTAAATACTTAACTTTCAAGGTATTACTTATAAGTATTTACTTATTTTAAGAGCTTACTGAATACTGATACCTTGTTATAAGTATTCGCTATGGAAATACTATACGAATTAGAAATAAGTAAAGACTATATTTGTAAGTAAAAGCTGTACTTATTTTTATTCACTTGGCCCAATAATATCTGCTGTCATACTCATGTTATTTAATCTTATATAACAATCTCCTCTGCCTCTGTCATCTCATTTCACACAAGTAAAGAAGAACTCTTTGTATTGCAGATTTAGCCAGCTGGAATTTATTGTCTTATGTATTGAGACTTCATTTGTCTTCAACAAATTTACTTTTTGCTTTTAAAATCCAAAGTTAATTGAAAATTAAGAAGAGTATGGAGAGAAGAGTCTTAAGGACTCCAAGAGTACTGTTTTCTTGGGAAAAAATGTCAAGATTTACATCAGTTTACTTACTATTTATTAAAATGAAAAATACACAAAAGTATATTATAAAACGTATATTTAATATAATTATGTACACAAGAAAATAATAATATACTAGTAATTAATTAATTATACAAATTTAAAACTAATTATTTGTAAACAATTTATTATTGACTGACGGGCCAACGCTTAGTAAATCACCCAAGCGAGATTGAAGAGACATAAAAGTCCCTTTAATGATTCAGTCTGTGTCCTAATCGATGTATGCAGCAGAAATTATAAATTATAAAAATAGCTATACCATTAAAAAAAAGATTAAAGGTTGCAGCCCAGGGCATGGGCTGCAACAAGTCCACCCCTCGTTAGATTTGGAAAGAAATAACTGTAACAAATAAAGCTTGAGGAGTCATCGCTTGAGGAGTTCGGCTCATCAAGCGGTGGCCCACAAGACATAATACATAATTAAAACAATAAATAATTACAAAATATTAATTAATATTGAAACTGGTAATGGCTGCTTATCGGGTAGCTGCTAGGTAGGTGGCGTCGCTTCAACCCTGCACCTTGTCCGAGAGAGTACGAGGGGTGGCACCCCCGTCCACCACTGGGGGTTGTCCTCGAAATTGTCGGTTGTTGCTCCTCCTCCTTAGTCTCTAATGCGCATGCGCGTGGACTCCGTGTAGGAGTGCGCATGTGCGTTGGCGCCGGGCGGGGAGGGGTAGGGGGGAGGGGACCGCCGACCCCCCTCCCACCTACCCCTCCCCGCCCGGCGCCAACGCACACCCACATTCCAACATGGAGTCCACGCCCATCGCCACATTAAAGACTACGGAAGAGGAACAACCTCCGACCAATTCGAGGACAACTCGCAGTGGTCTTAGAGGTTGCTTCCCCTCGCGCTCTCTTTAACGTGGAGAAGAGCTGTTGGAAGCAACTTACCTAGCTGCTACGTCATCCGTAGCGATGACCAGTATAGAGGGGTAGCTACCCTCCTAAGCAAGCAATGAATTTAAATTGAAAAAAATTAATTAAAAAAAAACTAATCGAGAGGTGTAGCTACCCTTCTACTACTATACTTAAATACAACCCAAAATAAATTAAAAATAAATTAATCCTCATGTTGGGTCCAAAACCAGAAGACACTGTCGGCATGATAAAAATAAGCATCTTTCCGAATCAAAGGTGGAATGTAATCTGAAACTAATCGAGATGTTAGTCTGATGTACCCATTTTGGACACAAGCTGAATCGCTAAAAGGACTTTTGCTTCTTAAAGTTTCGTAGTTATCGCTCAATCATTACTTCCAATTAATTAATTTTTAGTAACCAATAATTAAAAATATTTTGATTCAATATATCCTTCAACTTGGTCCATTAAGTTTTCTAAAAATCCTCGTGATGTGGACTAAAGGGCACTCTCACTGTCGACGATTGAACGGAAACTAAAATAAGATGTGTTTTAGTATGTATTTTAGGCATGTTTCGATTAAGTAATTAGTTTTTAATTTGCAATAAACATTAAATAAAAATACATGCAGGATTCAGCATAACAAAAAGCAAACAAACTTCTAGAGTAGGTTCTATATTTAAAATTAATTAAAATAACTTACTTAAATTTTAGTAATTTTCGTCCAATGATTATTTCCAACTAATTAACTTTTAATAACCAATAATTAAACATAATTGGACCCAAAATATCTCGAAAGCGCTGTCAGTAAATAAACTTAGATAAAGTAACTTCAACTTGGTCCATTAAGTTTTCTTGTAATCCTCTCGATGTTAGGCACAATAAAGCACTGTTAGTCACAAGACCATCTTTCAAAGTCGAAGATTTGAACGGAAAAACTGAAATAAGAAACGTTTTAGTATGTAATAGGCATTGTGTCGATACAGGAGTCAACCAATGATTATTTTTAATTAAGTAATTAATTTTTAATTAGCAAAATTAACTAATTAAAAATACAAGGTGTAAGCAAAGTGCTTCAATAAAGTTCTAGGAGGTGAGTTCTCTACTTAAAATTAGGTACTTACTTTAATTTTAGTAGTTATCGCCCAATGATTATTTCCAATTTTTTAACCAATAATAATTAAAAATATTTTTATTCAAAATATCCTGAAAGCGCTGTGAGATAATCAACGTAGATAAAGTAACTTCGACTTGGTCCATTAGGTTTTCTAAAAAATCCTCTTGATGTGGACCAAAAGACACTGTCGACGATAGAACGGAAACTGAAATAAGATATGTTTTAGTATATGTTTCGATTAAGTAATTAATTTTTATTTTTCAATATAAATTAATTAAAAATACATGCAGCATAGCAAAAAGGAAACAACTTCTAGGGTGTCTTCTCTATTTAAAATTAATTAAAATTACTTACTTAAATTTTAGTAATTTTCGCCCAATGATTATTTCGAATTAATTAACTTTTAGTAACTAATAATTAAACATATTTTGATCCAAAATAGCTCGAAAGTAAATAAACTTAGGTAAAATAACTTCAACTTGGTCCATTAAGTTTTCTTGTAATCCTCTAGCTGTTCGGCAAAATGAAGAACTGTTAGTTACAAGACCATTCTTTCAAAGTCGAAGGTTTGAACGGAAACTGAAATAAGAAACATTTTATTTAGTTTATTTATTTATTTAATAAGTTAGGGGAAGTTTTCTAAAATTTTTTGAAGAAATAAAGTATCGGAGTAAGTAGGTACTATGGATTTACATAATAATTTAAATTAGTTAAATGTTTAATTGTTATGAGATATTTTACATAGAAAGAAGTTTATTAACTAATAAGCCTACTAAATGTATTTGCAAAATGGCTCTTTCTCTTATACTTTAGATATCCTTAAAAAGACGAAAAGTACTTACATTAATCGTTGTTAATTTTCGTGTAATCCTCGGTCCATTGGTCTTTGGAATTGTTCTGATATAGAGAGCACTTAACGAACGATCTTTCCACTTCAAAAGTTGAATGAAATCTGAAACAAATTACGAAATGTTTACTATGATAGACACAAAGTGAATCATCACAAATTCAATGTTCTTATCTATTTTTAATTTTTTTTACTTTTACAAAATTTATTCTTATGCTTATCACTACATTATACAGGATGTTGAAGAGAATAGAATTTCAAACATCAGATTACTATGTGTTTACATGATAATTTAAATTAGTTTAATGCTAATTGTTAAGAGATTATTTTACATAGTAAGAAGTTTTAGCTAAAGCCTATTTTGAAATTAGGGCAAAACTCAACTTAATTAATCAACTCTAAAATATTACTTGCCAAAAATTTCTTACAAATACACCCTTAAAAATAATTAAATGCTATTGGTTGATTTGAACATTAATAATTAATTGTTTTTTTTGTTAAAATTAATTTAATGAAAGTAATCCTAGTCTTTTTCTTATTTTAGAGGGTTAATGAATGACAGATTCAATTAACGGGTAATTGCATTAATTACCTACATAGGAATTACTGATTATTTTGACTCGATCCTTATGTTTATGTAAATTAATGGCTACGTATTTAAAGCACTATCTAATTAAAAATATTTTTTAATTTTTATAACAACTCAAAACAGTGAATTAAAACGCTTTAAATTTATTTAATAATTAGTTAGCTAGACAAAAGTTATAAATATCATAAATCTTACTTACAAATTTTTTTCACTCGTTTTATTGGGAATGCAACTGGCAGCTTTCTTTCCACAATTCCAGCTCTGGAATTGTTGTCCGTGTCTCTGTTAATTTTCTGTTAATCCCTAGGTTCTGTTGTTAAACGCACTGGCACTTCAGGAACGATCCTTTCGACTCAGAAGTTCAAACGAAACTAAAACAAATTACGAAGTTTTACTATAAATGACACAGGGTGAATCATCAAATACTTTATCAATTGTTGTGTCTTTGTAAATTTATACTTTAGATTTACACAACAATTATCATGTAACGAAATATGTATTTTTATTCTTGTAAAAGTGAATTATTTATTGTTACTAAAAACTTGGCAGGATAAAAAAATAATGTTCTAATTTAAAATTACTGTTATTTTATTAATTCCCTTAATATTAATTTATTTAATTTTGTTTATAAATAATCTTCAGAAATAAATTAAATAATGCAAATGTAATTTAAATTTCCGCCTAACACAACATAGGCCATCCTTTGCTTTGATACTCGCATATTATTGGTTGCTATTTCTTTAGTGGTAGGAAATGAGTAGGAAGAAGTCAATGTAAGTCCGCTTTCCGTCAAAAATTAAGATTCTTATCAGTTACACAGATCAGCAAATTTAATAAGAGTTACTCTTGTTAAAAGGGAAAAATTTAGATATTCTAATCACCAATTATTTTTTAATTGAAATACAAAGCAAAGTCATAACCAATCAATGATTATTTCCAGTTATTTAATTACTTATTTTTATTTGCAAAATTAATTTATTCAAAATTCAACCCCTATGAGAAAAGAATTATAGGAAGGTACTTACAATAACTTCATCTTGGTTTATTAAAATTTCTTGTAATCCTCTTGATGTGAGCGAAAAACTCTCTGCTAAGGCCGGCGTCCCGGCGTTAAGGGAACATCTTTGCACGTGAAAAGTTGAATGTTAACTGAAATGAATTAGTACATTATAATTATTTGACAACACAAACTGAATCGTCAAAAACATTAGACATTTATGAGTGTTTGAATTACAAAGCAAAACCATAATCAATCAATGATTATTTTCAATTAATTAATTTACGTTTGCACAATTAATTAATTAAGGATATTTGTTTCAAAATATCTCTAAACCCTCGTGAGAAAAAAATTATCATCAAAACCGTTAGTCACTAGTGCGTTATTGACTTAAATTGTCCCAATAATGTAAACTAATTTCATTTTTATTATCAAAAATGGATTGGAATTAAGTTGGATGTTAAAGACAATTCAAGAACATTCAGCACACCCTTTATGAAAAAGCAATCTCCCCGACTTGCTATTTTTGTCTCTGTGGCAAAGTCAGAACACCCACACCTTGCTTTTGGGACATTTGGCGATATTATTATTATATTATTATTTAATGTTAATTACTAATATAATTAATTAGAAGCAAAGTTAAAAGAGAATAACTTACATTTCGTCTGTGTTCATTTTCTTGTAATCCTTATGTTCTGGTGTTAAATGCACTGGCACATTTAAGGAACGATCCTTTCGAGTCGAAAGTTCAATTGAAACTGTAATAAATTACGAAACTTTACTATAAATTACATTAAGTGAATCATCAAAAATCTATTAATGTTGTGCGTTTTAAATTTAAAACATTTCAGATTAACATAACAATGTTACTAAAAGTTTGGCAGGATAAAAAAATTTTAGTAGTTGGAGTAGTGGGAATCCTCTTAATTGTTTGTAATCTCACAGTTCTTGGATGGTATGGTTGTCGTGGTTCAGTGCTGCCTCGTGATACAGAACAGGATGCAGATCATCCTGATGTAAGTTGCTGCTTCGAATGAACCACTGAACCAGGGGTGTTGACGATGGTTCTTTGTATCCTATTTAGGATGATCTCCATTTACGTACGTACGTACGTCGTGATTGGTCGGACGACGGTCGTGTATAGAAGCAACTTGTTCCATCAGAGGCCCTACTTTGCTCCTGAAAAAACGGATATAGAGTTCCAAATGCAGCTCGTGATTGGACGATAACTTACTCGATATGTATTTTCCAAGCGAGCCCCTTCGTCGATGGCGAGTCCTGGGTATCTGGTTTCTCCTTCTTCTAATGTATGGATTGTTCGAAGGTTTTGTTATTCGGTGAACGACGTCTACTTATTCGCTTAGAGAATAATATGGACGGGTCCTTCTGGAAGTTAAGAGAAATTCGCAATTTTTTGAATTAGAGCTGTAGGTTGTCGACGGCTTTTTGGAGAGTATGTCGCACTAGGCAAAGTTGTTGGCTACGAACACATTGTCGCCTGTAAAAATATGTAGGCAATGTATCTTAATATATACCCCTCGAACTATGAATTCAATCAAGTAAATTAGGGGCAGCTAATTTTTTTATAAAATTTTTCTTTTTAGCAAATGTTTGAGACTTTATAATTTAAGGAAAATGCCCGAGACCGCTAGGTCGAGGGCTTTTACCGCATTTTCTAAGCAAAATTTTAGAAAAAAAAGCTACCCTTAATTTACTCGATTAAATTCATAGCTCTTGGGATATAACCTATGATTAAATTAATCGGAGAATCCATTAAAAACGTCAATAACAGCTACATAGTCCATATTATGCTTATTAGGAACGAATTGATACGATAGTTCTTGTTTGATTATAAATGGAATATCTATAGGATAAAAATCATCAAGTATAATTTGTGCCGGATTCTTATGAACCTTATGCAACAATGGTGCATTTAACTGTACAAATATCAGTTGAGGATTTTTAGTTAAAAAGTTAGGCATGTGTTTTTTGTTATTAAACTTTGATTTTACCTTACATTCTACAATTATTGTTTCAAGAGTTTTCTCTTCTAAAGAATTAAAAACCTTAAAAATTTTAGCAAGACGATTCTTGCTAATTTCACAACTAAGAAGTTTGAAATATTTCAGATTCCTCGCTGATCTGATGCAATGGTTTAACGTTTTAAAAAATGTGCGTGACGATGATGATGGAGGCTCACAATAGCACAATCTCAATGTGTTTATTGGACATATCTTACAAATATCCAGCAGAGCAGCTTGGTTTTGAAAACTAACATGGATCTCTAACGTCAGACTTGATAAGTTTTTTAAATTCTTGATCGGTTCCAGAAAAATTGTGTCGACCAACTTTCTACGTCGTATAGAAGTTACCGTAAATTTAAAATCTTTGTAGAAATTTAATTTTTTACACACTTTTCTTTCGTTCAATAAATACCTCGTGGATGGCATTGCGGTAGTTACAATCTGTTTTTCGTACTTATTCAAATTTAACATCTTCTGGTATTGTATTAAATAAATGTAATTGAAATTTCCGCCTAACGCATAGGCAACCCTTTGCTTTACAGTGTATAGAATTTGACACTACTTGTGCCGTGCTCTGTGCGTGCTCTGTAAAAACTAGAATTACGCATGTCGTTACTTGACACTTGTTGTTGTTATGTAGGTCCTAACCTAACTTTATTACTCACAATAACTGATTTTAATTTAAAAAAAATAAAGATTATTTAACTATACTACTTTTAAATTTAAATAATGTGCGATAGTTTTAATATTAACGACACATTTGATAATTTCTCTTTTACTACTAGTGGAAGATTTGTTAATCAAAAAACAATTTCAAAAAGTCCTTTAGCAACAGAAAAGACTACAAATGTGGCAAGTACAACAAACGCTTTAAAAGACATAACAGTAGATGATACAATTTTCCTTAACGAATCGGTATGTAATAAAGAAAATGAGGTAATTAACAGTGAGGATTTATTTTCGGAAATAATTCAAGAAGAAAAAGTAGATACATCAAACAAAACTTTATCTATAAAAACTAATTCATTTAATGAAGATAACTGTAAATTAGCATCATGGGGGTTACCAAAAGTAATTTTAGAAAAATATACAAGTCGAGGTATAAAAAATATGTTTGCGTGGCAAACTAAATGCTTGTCGAATATTAATGTTTTACAAAATCACTCGAACTTAATTTATTCTGCTCCCACCTCCGCAGGCAAAACTTTAGTTGCTGAAATATTGGCTATTAAAACAATTGTTGAAAGAAAAAAGAAAGTCGTATTTATTTTACCTTTTGTCTCGACTGTAAGGGAAAAAACATTTTATTTTCAAGATATTTTAGGATGTAGTGGAATAAGAGTGGAAGGATTTATGGGTTCTTATAATCCACCAGGTGGTTTTAAGGCTGTGCAGTTTGCCGTATGCACAATTGAAAAGGCAAACTCTATTATTAATCGTTTATTAGAAGAATCCTCTTTAGCCGATTTAGGAGCCGTAATAGTTGACGAAATTCATTTACTAGGTGACTGGAGTCGGGGTTATTTGCTCGAGTTGATGTTAACAAAGCTACAATATATGTCTAATCGGCACGAAAATATCTCTATACAAATAATTGGCATGTCGGCGACACTTCCAAATGTTGATTTGTTAGGCGATTGGCTCAAAGCTGAATTGTACGTTACAACTTTTAGACCAATTCCTTTGTACGAATATTGTTTACTTGAAAATGAGCTTTACAATAAAAGTTTAAATGTGGAACGACGTTTGTTACCATTACCTGAGTTAGATACAGATTCGGATAATATATTAAAATTGTGCTTAGAAACAATCGAAACTTCGTGTTCTGTACTAATTTTTTGTCCAACAAAGAATTGGTGCGAAAATTTAGCACAACAAATATCCGTCGCATTTTGGAAATTGGGTTGTTCTAAAACCCATTATGGATTAATTTTGCGTCAACAATTAAATGGCAATTTAATAATAGAGTTAATCGAACAATTAAAACGATGTCCAGTTGGTTTGGATAAAATTTTGGAAAAAAGTGTGTCGTATGGAGTAGCTTTTCATCATGCCGGTTTAACACTCGACGAACGCGATATAATTGAAGGAGCTTTTCGCAATGGTACTTTGAGAGTACTTGTAGCGACATCAACTTTATCATCTGGTGTCAATTTACCTGCTAGAAGAGTCATCATTCGTACTCCAATTTTTCACGGTAAACCGTTAGATAGTTTAGTTTATCATCAAATGATTGGTAGAGCTGGGCGTATGGGAAAAGATTCTGATGGAGAAAGTATATTGATTTGTCAAAGAAATAATTTTGAAATTGCAAAAAGGTTATACGTAAGTGACTTGAAACCTATAGAAAGTTGCTTAGAAGGATCCGGCAAATTAAAGAGAGCTATACTAGAAGTTGTTGCTAGTGGAGTTGTGGAGACCCCTCAAGATGTTAAGCTTTTTGCTAGTTGTACATTACTTGCGTTTAATCAAGAAGAAAATGAAGATTCGTTACAAGGTCCTGTAGATGAAGCGATTGATTTTCTCACCAGAAACGAATTTATAAGGTAAGAATACGTAATACAAGTTGTCTTTTCTTGTTTTTAATACAATAATAAATTAATAATTTTAATATACGCTTCTTTCTATTTAGGCTGCAAGTGTCAGAAGATGGAACTTCAAAATACATAGCATCGTCTTTGGGAAAAGCCTGTTTAAGTTCATCTATGCCTCCAGAAGAAGGTCTTGCATTATTTGCCGAATTAGAAAAAGCGAGACAATGTTTTGTGCTTGAAACTGAATTACATTTAGTGTACATCGTCACCCCTTACAATATATGTAATCAATGGGGTAATTTGGATTGGATGTTATTTTTAGATCTGTGGGAAAAATTACCTTCAAGTATGAAACGCGTAGGTGAACTTGTCGGAGTTACTGAAGCATATATTATTGGAGGATCCAGAAATAAAATTCAAACAAACACGTTTAAATTACATCACAAATTGCAAGTTCACAAACGTTTTTACACAGCTTTGGCATTACAAGATTTAGTTAACGAAGTGCCATTAAATGAAGTTGCATCAAAATTTGGTTGTGCTCGTGGAATGTTACAGTCGTTACAACAATCAGCTTCGACTTTTGCAGGAATGTTAACTAGCTTTTGCAGACAGTTGGGTTGGTCAAGCGTAGAAATTTTAATCTCTCAATTTCAAGATCGACTCAGCTTTGGAGTAAATAGAGATTTGTTAGATTTAATGCGATTATCAAATCTAAATGGTCCACGAGCACGAGCGCTTTATAATGCTGGAATTGAAAGCCTCGCAAATTTAGCTGCATCTGATGTTTGTGTAATAGAAACCGTTTTGATGAAAATAGGTCCTTTTGAAAGTGAAAAAGAACGACTTGGTGAAAGTGAATTTGACGCACAAAAAAGAAATAAAATGCGTGGTATTTGGATTACTGGAAAGGAAGGTTTGACCGAAAGAGAAGCTGCTGCAATGTTAATTACAGATGCTAGAAGGTATTTCATTAATTTTATTTTTACTGTGATTACTGTGAATTTTAACTTTTTCCAGTCCAAAAAATAGTTTTTATAATGAGAAAAAAAAAATATTTTTTTTATTGAAGTTCTTGACGTTTTGAGTCACCCTGATTCCAAAAATCGAAAGAAATTTTTTTCAATTTTTTGAACCAAAATGTCCGGATGTATGTACCCCCCCCCGAGCAAAAGCTACTCAAGTGATTTTGATGATATTTTATTTTAGCCACTTTAAAATGGCAGCCAATAGAACGATTGTCTCATTTTATGGTTTTTCCCTTATAACTTGGCCGGTAATTATTATCATAAAAATTTCAAAACGGCATTATATAGCCAAAATATAGGGCTTTCGTCCTAAACATGTCGATTTTCAAAATTGTTTCAAAATTGCCTACCTTTAAGGAGCCAAAGTAGGTCAAAATTTTGAAACGCATTTTCTCAAAATTTCCTCTGCCATATTTTTTCTTTTTTGGATATGTTACAGAAAACGTAATTTCCTATCGAAATATAAATTTTTATCAAAATCGCTCGAGCCGTTTTGGAGTAATGATTTTTTTAATGTCAAAACTTCAAAAATCTATAATTTCTTTTTAATAGAAATTAAAACTTGAAAATGGATATATATACCAATCTCATGAATATCTATCATTTGACACAATTTTCGGTTAACAAAACGCTTCCGGTTAAATCGGAAATTTCAAAAATATCAAAAATTTTAGGAACACACCCTGTATATTTTTAAATATTTTGAAAGCTCGTAAAATTAGCGATACCAAACACTTTATAATTTGACATCCGGTTTAAGCGGAAATGGAATCAAATTTATTAATTTAAATGTAACACCCTGTATCTTTTTAGCTTTCTGAGTGAAACTTCATGCCTCACTTCAATACCTACCCAAACATTTTTTAACTTTTTCCAATCCAAGAAAAAGTTATAATCGAGAAAAAAAATAAAAATTTTTTTTTACTGAAGTTCTCGACGTTTTGAGTCACCCTGATTCCAAAAATCGAAAAAAAAAATTTTCAATTTTTTGAACCAAAATGTCTGGATGTATGTATGTAAACTGTGGAGCAAAAACTACTGAACCGATTTTGATGAAATTTGATTTTAGTCACTTTAAAATTATTTCATCGGCAAACTAAGCTTTTATAAGAAATCTATACAGGGTGTCAAAAAATAAGGTGGTTATTTTGGGCGCATATTTGCAAATTTGGGCCAAATTCAATTTTACTTGGCTATAAGATAGTACATCTGAGCCCTAATTGAAAACAAAAATTTCAAATTTTTTTATTTAAAATGGCGACCCTTAGAACGATTGTCCCATTTTGTGGTGTTTCCCTTATAACTTGGCTATTCATTATTATTATAAAAATTTCAAAATGGCATTATACAGCCAAAATATAGGACTTTCGTTCTAAAGAAGTCGATTTTCAAAATTGTTTCAAAATTGCCTACCTTTAAGGGGCCAAAGTAGGGCAAATTTAGAAATGGATTTTCTCAAAAACTGGTCCGGCCGATTTATACAGATTTGGATATGTTATAGACAACATGATTCTCTATCTAACTGTAAATTTTTAAAGACTTGTATGATGCGAATTCGGAGTTATGATTTTTTGAATGTCAAAACTTCAATAATCTCTAATTTCTTTTGTAATAAAAATGAAAACTTGAAATTGCATATTTATATCAATCTCATGAATATCTATTATTTAACACTATTTGCGGTTAACAAAACGCTTCCGGTTAAACCGGAAATTAGAACAATATTAAATTTTTTTGGAACACCCTGTATATTTTTAAATAATTTGAAAGATCGTAAGGTTAGCTATTACACGATACCAAGCATTTTATATTTTGACTTCCGGTTTAACCGGAAATGGAATTAAAAGGCTTAATTTTTTTTATTCATTTATAAGATAATTGAAATACTTTAAAGAAAGTTTAAACTATAAACTTTTAAAGAAATGCACAAAAAATACAACAGGAAAAAGTTCCTCGTATGGCCACATCCGTTGTTTTAGTGCACTTTTTAAAGTTTTTTTAATATCTTTTAAATTAAATGAAATTTTAATTTAAAAAAAAATACAAAATTACAAAATCTGACGGACGGAATAAGTTCCTCGTACGGCCACATCCGTTGTTTATAAAATATTTTGTAGATATCTTCAATGGGAACTTGGTTTAGTGGAGGCTAAATGGGAAGAAGAGAAAAAATATCCAGATGAATTACCAAAAATTGAAGAATTAAAATCTGTAGAAAAATCACAACCACAAGTTGAAATAACTTCAGCTGCACCCGTAAATGAAATTAACCTTCACGATAAAGAGGATTCCAATACTTCTTTTGAACTTAACCTGTCGGATGAATCGCTTAATGAAAATTTAACTTCACCCATAAAAAATGAAACATCATACAATAAACAAACTAACCCAAATTTTTCTGATCAAAGTTTATTTGATGAAAGTTTTGAATCAAATCAAAATCCACTAATGCCTTCTAATTCAAACGTTAATAATACAGCGAGTGGTTCATTATTAGAACGCGCTTTTGTTTCTAGTTTTGACTTACAACTAGAGACATCTCAAAATATTTTGAGTGGGGTTATTAGTAATTCTCAAACAGAAGCAAAGTCAGTTATAACAAATGATACTTTTGATAATAGTCTCAATCTAGGATGTAATAAGAAACGCGAAAGATCGAAACAAGATTATTCTTACGGAAATTTGATTGAAGATGAAGATGAGTTATCTTTTATTGAGAAAACACCTACAAAAAAGAAAAAAATTCTTTCTGATTCAAAACAGTTGAAGCAGTTTAAATGCAAAAGCTTATCAGAATTTGATGTTGTAGATGTTTGTGGTGATAGTAATGTGTATGCTCGCTTTACATCTGAATTATTAAGTCAGTCAAAAGTTTCTCTTAGTTTTGCATGTCAAAAAGTTATTGAAAGTCAACCTGTAATTGGTGCAAATATTTTTGAAAAGCCACTAAATAATGAAGATACCAAAGAGTATTGTTATAAAAATCGCCAAATTACAGGCATAGCTATAAGTTGGGGATGCGATAATGTTTATTACGTTTCATTAGAAGACGAAAAAACAATTTTAAACTCTTCTAAAATCGATACTTTAAAAAATTTGTTTATCAACAAGTCTCTATTGATAAGAATTTTTGACTGCAAGGAACAACTAAAAATTGCACATATGACTTTAGGATTGAAATTTTTAAGTCGTTTTGAAGATCCAAAAATTGCTGACTGGTTACTCAATCCTGAAGAGAACGAAAAGAGCTTAGAAGCAATGGTAAGAACAATTTTTAATTTTCCATTTTGTCCATTAAAATGATGTTTAATTTACTAGTGTTGAACTGGAGAGTAATTCAAAATTTTTTAGTCCTTGAGATATGCACCAGAAACTGCAAGTTTACCTCAATTAATAAATGACTGCCAAGGTGTTGGTAGCATAAGTTTGGACTTATTTAGCAACATAAAACCCCATTTAAGAGCATCAGTTGAAAGTCTTACCACATGGTTCTTGTGTGAATCTGTATACAACACACTTCTTAAAGAGAAAAATCTTCTAAAAGCCTATGGTAAGTAAATTCAAATTATAATTCAAATAATTGCTATTATAATTTATTTGTAGAAGTTGAAATGAACAGTTTGTTGTGTATAACTCAAATGGAAGTCAACGGCATAGGCATTAATATAAACCATTTACAAACATTAGGAGATACATTAAAATATCACGTTACGAGAATAGAAAAGCAAGCATATTCCCTTGCTGGTCGTAACTTTTCTTTTACTTCATCAACTGATGTAGCAAAAGTTTTAGGGATATACAATGGTCGAAAAGTTGCAACAAACAAGCAAACTTTACAACAGCAAAACAATAACATTTCAAATTTAATTTTACAATGGCGTAAATTGAATTCTACTTTAACCAAAATGATTTATCCATTAATGCGTTTAGTACACAACGACAGAATTAAAGGAAATTGTGTAACGCACACTTCGACAGGACGTATTTCAATGCAAGAACCAAACCTACAAAATATCCCAAGAGACTTTGAAATTGAAGACTTTATAACCGAAATAAAAACAACAATTAGTTGCAGACTTGCATTTATAGCTGCCGATGAAAATGTTTTGCTATCAGCCGATTATTGTCAGTTAGAATTAAGAATATTAGCTCACTTTTGTCAAGACGAATTATTGTGTTCGATTATGAAATCGGGTCAAGATGTTTTCAAGATTATTGCTGCAAAGTGGAAAAATATTCAAGAACAAGAGGTCGATGTATGTCAACGCCAATGGGCTAAACAGTTATGTTATGGAGTAATTTATGGAATGGGAATCAAATCGATAGCAACTCAAATGAGTATTACTGAAGAAGAAGCTAATGAGTTTTCAGAAGCTTTTCATGAGCGATATCCAAACATTAAAAAGTATATTATGACTAATTTGAATAAAGCTCGTGATTTAGGCTATGTCGAAACTTTATCTAATAGAAGACGGTATTTACCATACATAAATCATACAAATCCAGCTATTAAGAGTAAGTAGTTTGAATAGTTTGAATTTTTCTCAATTGCTAATTTGATAGGTAAAGCTGAAAGACAAGCTATAAATACAACAATTCAAGGATCTGCTGCTGATATAGCCAAACAAGCAATGATTTCTGTTAGGGAACGTTTTCAAATAAAATTTCGACACTCTCAGAATTTACCAAAACTTGTGTTACATTTACATGATGAACTTATATATGAAGTACAATTAAAATATTTAAATAAAACTGCTAACATATTGAAGAAATCAATGGAAGAAGTTGTAAAATTATCAGTTCCTTTACCTGTAAAGTTAAAGTCAGGCCCATCTTGGGGTTCGATGCAAGAGTTAGTTGTTTTTGAGTGATTATGAATCTGTGATATTTTTATTCATTGTCTTGTATTTTTACAATTTTTTATGATGTTGTATTATCGATTTATTCTTGCACTATTAAAGAAAATGCCAAAATTTTAGTTTGAATGTTTTAAATGTATTTACCTGCCATGTATTAAATTAAAATGATCAAATTTCTTAACGTACCTGCTTTTAACAAAAATATGCGCAAAAATCATCGAAAACGATAAATAGCAAAAATTTAAATTTAGTTAAAATAAAATATGAACTATGTTGCATCTTAGGAAGTAGTTCGAATAACAAGTAGTTCGTTTGCTATGTGTGTCATTTGGATTTTACCGAATGTCAAATTTAAGGTTATGTGTGTGATGCTTTGCAATTAAGTAGTTAAGAAATTTTTCAATTTAAGTAAATATTTATAGTTCTTTTCCTACGATATAAATTTGTGCATTGTAAGGAATATTGAGAATACGTAATTCAAGATGCCACGAATTATGATAAAAGGAGGTGTTTGGAGAAACACGGAGGTAAGAAACTACTTCATTCGAGATCATGCTTTCGTTTAAAAATTGTTTTAAGTTTATACAGATAATTACGTTAAGTGACTTATAAAGTTCTTGTGTAATGAACTATGCCATCGCGATGGTATTAATACACTATTTTCTAACTCGATACACTTTTTCGTAAGCATCATATCGTAAGTTTGTATTGTAAGTAAACGCACTTACGACAAAAATGTATCAGTATTAATAACTTCAGTGCAAACGTAAGGTTGTATGTAGATTACCTATTTTCATTTACACATGAACAAAATATTATTTTTAATATTATCGTACCAGTAAAAGTAAAATTAGTTTTGATAATGTTTTAATAGTGCATTTTTTTTGTTACAGGATGAAATTCTTAAAGCTGCGGTAATGAAATATGGTAAAAATCAATGGTCACGTATAGCATCTCTTTTACATCGCAAGTCGGCAAAACAGTGTAAAGCTCGTTGGTTTGAATGGCTTGATCCAAGTATCAAAAAAACAGAATGGTCTCGTGAAGAAGATGAAAAATTATTACATTTAGCAAAACTCATGCCTACCCAGTGGCGTACTATTTCTCCAATTATAGGACGCACAGCTGGTCAATGTTTGGAGCGATACGAATATTTGTTAGATCAGGCACAAAAAAAAGAAGAAGGAGAAGATGCCGGTGATGATCCGAGGAAACTTAAACCTGGTGAAATAGATCCTAATCCAGAAACTAAACCAGCTAGACCTGATCCTAAAGATATGGACGAAGATGAATTAGAAATGTTGTCAGAAGCTAGAGCTAGATTAGCTAATACACAGGGAAAAAAGGCAAAACGTAAAGCTAGAGAAAAGCAGTTGGAAGAAGCTCGCAGATTAGCTGCATTACAAAAACGTCGCGAATTAAGAGCTGCAGGTATTGAAGTAGCACCAAGGCGCAAAAGGAAGCGTGGAGTTGATTATAATTCTGAAATACCTTTTGAGAAAAAACCTGCAGCGGGCTTTTACGATACATCTAAGGAAATAATTGATCCAATTGCTCCTGATTTTAGTAAAATGAGACAACAACAGCTGGATGGTGAACTACGAAGTGAAAAAGAAGAACAAGAACGTAGAAAAGATAAACAAAAACTGAAACAACGTAAAGAAAATGACATTCCTTTAGCAATGTTACAAAATCAAGAACCTGCTAAAAAACGATCAAAGTTAGTACTACCAGAACCACAAATATCGGATCAAGAATTGCAACAAGTTGTTAAATTAGGACGTGCAAGTGAAGTGGCTCGTGAAGTTGCCTCCGAAAGTGGAGTTGAAACTACAGATGCCCTTTTATCAGATTACTCAATCACTCCTCAAGCTGCTGCTACACCTCGTACTCCAGCTCCTCAAATTGATCGTATTTTACAAGAAGCTCAAAATGTTATGGCACTTACTCACGTCGATACTCCTTTAATGGGTGGTGCAAACACAGCTTTACATAATGTCGATTTTGGGGGTTCTCTTCCACAAGCTCAAGTTGTAGCAACTCCTAATACAGTTTTAGCCACTCCATTTCGATCAACCAGAAGTGACGGTGGCGCAACACCAGGAAGTGGTTTTACTACTCCTAGAAGTGGAGCTTTAGTACCTGTACCGGCCCAAGGCACTTATACTCCTACACCAGTTCGTGATAAACTTAATATAAATACCGACGACGGATTAAATGTTTTGGATACACCGGGTTCTCATAACGAATTTCAAAAAATTATGAAACAACAACTACGCTCGAGTTTTAGTTCCCTGCCGACTCCAAAGAACGATTACGAAATTGTTGTACCAGAACAAGAAGAGGAAGCTGCATTAGCTGAAAATAATCAAATGGTGGAAGATCAAGCCGATCTAGATGCACAAGCCATCGAATTACAAAGAATTAAAGCAGCTAAAGAATTAGCGTTGAGGTCCAAAGTAATTCAACTCAGTTTTCCCAGGCCTCAAGACGTAAATATGTCGGTCTTACGTCCTCCTCAAGAATGTTATTCGTTAACAGATTTGCAAAAATCTGAAGAATTGATTAAAAGGGAAATGGTCACAATGTTGCATTATGATAATGTGAAGGATCCTATAGTTGGATCTGCAGGTAAAAAGACAGCAGTAACTCACGCTCAACAACTCGCTTATTTGGAACAACATCCTTACAATCATTATACAATTGAAGAATTATCAGACGCAAGTAACTTGCTCAATAAGGAAATGGAAGTCGTTAAAAGAGGAATGAACCACGGAGATTTATCGATCGATGCTTACACTCAAGTGTGGGAAGAATGTTTGGGTCAAGTTTTATTTTTACCAAATCAAAACCGTTACACTCGAGCTAATTTGGCAAGTAAAAAAGATAGATTAGAATCGGCCGAAAAGAGGTTGGAACAAAATCGCTCTCATATGTCACGCGAAGCGAAAAAAGCGGCTAAAATGGAAAAGAAATTAAAAATTTTAACTGGCGGTTATCAGACAAAAGCGCAAGCGTTGATTAAACAATTACACGATACTTACGAACAAATCGATCAAGCTAATTTAGAGTTGAGTACTTTTGGATTTTTACAGGCTCAGGAAAAATCTGCTTTACCAAGGCGTATTCAGTCGTTGACCGAAGATGTAAATAGACAAGTTGAACGAGAAAAAATATTGCAAACTAGATATGGACAGTTACAATTGCAAATTAAAGAAATACAAGATGCTCTTTTACAAAACCAACAGCAGCAACAACAAGAAGTTTAATTGTTATCCATTTTTTTTATATTCACATTAGTCATTTCTTTATATTGTAATTTGAAAACTGATTTAGTTGTATTATTATGACGTAATTCTTTAAAATAAACATAGTCATGTAAAAGTCGACTTTATTTTATCTAGAAGCTAATTTTTGGTGTCTGTGGAAAATATTTGCTAACATCTAACTAAAGCTAATGTCTGTCTAGCGACCAGATGCAGCTAAGCCACTCCCCACAAATTTCTGTCAAATGAGGTTGACGCATGTCAATTCGTATGTGATTGTTATAAACCGTATTTTCAAAATTCGTCCCATACAAAAATTCTATTCGAATATTCCACGCTTTATTTTGGGAGTGGCTTAGCTGCATCTGTTCGCTGGACAGAGTTTAGAAGCGTTTGGAAAGGTTTATTTAAAATTTTTAAATATCAAATTTCATTTTCTTTACGGTTGCACGAAAATTTTTGGTAAATATTTTGAGCAATACTTTTAAGTGTTTTTGGAGTTTCAACATCTGTTAGTTCAAAATTTTCTTGACTACTACTTGTAGGAGATGCGTCAACTTCTATGTTTTTTGACGGTTTAACCATTCCTTGAAACTCAAAATAAAATTTAAACTCCTCTTTGAGTTTTTCTTTACATAAATTGCAATTGCGTCTATATTTGAGAGCCGTATATAGCGTCATTTCAAAAAATACTATAAATAGGGCTAAAACAACACCTCCGATTGATACCCAAAATATACCACCGACGTGTTTTAAATTTAAAGGTGGTGCACCATCATCGCCTTCTTCCTAAGATGTTTTTTTAATTGTAACTTAATCAACGTTTCTGATAGTTTATCATATTTTAATACCTCACATTCTGGCTTTTTCCGTTTTTCTATCCACCATCTGCGTTCTAATTCAGCTATGATCCCCTTTTCTTTTAATTTAAGTATCGCTGCACTCAAACGATTTCTATAAGGCGAATCTAAAATTAAAATCCGCGTTTTAATTGCTCAAAATGGAGTTAGTTAATTGGTTAAACTTGCGATGATCACGTCAAAAATTAAACACGAACGATCTGGTGGGATCTGTTAATCAACCCTTTCACCCAGTCAAATAAGGGATTGGACTAGCAAGGTTTGACTGCTGGAATGTGGTGGGCTGACCTCCTGAGTATGTGGTAAAAATGCACCACCTCCCCAATTTGAGCTTCCAGAAGAGGTGGCTCAAAAGAATGACTAATTGCAGTTTATAGAAGTTTCTCCAAAATTAGAACTGCTCTACAGAACAAACTGTTCTCACGAATTGATAAATACAACTTTGGAGCCATCTCAGGGGCCGGATCAACTAACTCTGTTCTGTTGAGGTGATCAACTGGGTCTGAGGCGCTGATTATTTTCGGGCTCTTCCAAAAGAATTTTTTTTGGTAGATATCAGCCTTTGATTTGTACACTGCAGTTCACAAAACAAATGTTAATGTATACTCTAGTTTTAGTCAACGGAGGTGTTATACCTAAAGAACATGGAAGAAAATGATTTTTTTTTCAGGAATGTGTTTGGATTAGTTAAGAGGTAAAAATTAAAATATTAAAAGTTCCCGGTCCTAGCTAGATGGCTAAGGGAAGGAGGGGAGTGAAATGGTCTTGTTTTGTGGGTTTTCGTTTATATCTCGGAAACCATAGATCCTAGGAAAAAATTATTCAAAGCCGAATGAAAGCTTATCAAATTTCCTACAAGATTGTTTTCATTAATTTTTTTCTCTATTGCTTTAGTTCTTGAGATATTCGCCCGCAAAGTTTGTTAATGTATGAAACAAATTTTTGCCTCCCGTTTTTCGTGGAACTTTTGCCTCTAGCACTTTAGCCCTTCGTTTTACAGTAAAAGTCTTCACAAAAGAAGTTGTAGAGCATTAAATTTCCTTTACTATTGTATACCTTCATATACATTAACGATTTTTGCGGCCAGATATCTCGAAAACTATCGAAGAGAAGAGAGAAAAAATAAATAGGAATATTCTTGTAGGGAATTTTTGAAGCAAAGATAGGTAAGTTGTATGATGTTTTCTAGCACACCCAGAGGCAAAATTGGTGTCGTGATAAGTGGAGGAATCATAAAAAAATCATTTTCTCATGTTAAATCTCTTAAAAGTTGGATTTTAAAACCACCACACGAGACCACACCACACCATAACCAAATCTCTAACGTCTGTATCACTAAACAATTGCTAGTTTTGTTTTTCTTTTTGGTTTAGACATTTGAAGATTACTCATTTGACGTTTAGTAGAAATTTTATTTTAATTTTTAACATGACATAAGAAATGGGCCCAAAGAAAGACGTCGCGTTAACTGAGAAGGAAACTCCATTTAGTACAGTTCCTTACGAAACTTTAGACGTATGTACTTCCATCACCTTGCTCGCTGGCCCAGAAGAAGACGTCATAATTAGAGCTCTCAATGTTCTATCCAAATATGCCGATACAGCTGACTACAATGTGACATACTTGTACAAAAATGGACTTTTGGCAAAACTTTTGGCAATTACAACTCATCTCAATGTTGTTATCGTGCGATTTTCTTTAAAGCTCATCGGTAGGTTAGTTACAACTGAAGCACAAGCTAAGCAAGAATTGCTTTTGGAACAAAATTTACCCAGAATATTGGAAATTAATCAAACATTTATGACTAACAAAGATTTGGTTGTCCAAGAGTATTGTACTTTAATTTTAGGCAAAGTCGTAACGGAAATAACGTTGGCTTCAATTTTGCTAGGAACCGGCGTTACTGCAATAATATTTATCGTTTTAGAAACATCTCGAGATCCAGATATTCAATATAACGCTTTGGAGTATCTCAATAATTTGTTGAATGCCGAAGAAGCTAAAGATGTTATTCCGGGTACAGTGGAATTTCACGCGCGGACCATTTTATGTTATCTCAAAAGTAAAATGGAAGAAATAAGAGATGTCGCTTTGGATATAGTTCAAACTCTAACACTGTGGCAATGCGATGTGATGCAAGAAATTCTCAAAGAGTTTCACATAGTAGAAACGCTATTTGACATTATATTTACTAAAGAATACAAGGCAATGCACAAAAAGGCATTTAGCATAATTTTAACTTGCACAAAATGTCCCGAAACGTCTTCTTATTACGTAAGGTCAGAACAGTTCGTGCAGTTTTGCGACTGGGCCAAACTGTGTCCTGGAAAGTACATTATTCCATCAGCTACCATATTTGAATATTTAACAAGTATACCCAAATTGAAACAAGTTCTATTCGATTTTGCCGTCGAAGATACCATTTTATCATTTTTCCGTACTACAAATGAAGTTGTGTTTTACAAAACTTGTTCGGCTATTATAAACATGAGTTCTCATCGTTATTGCGCACAAAAAATACTAACCCCGACAGTTTTAAACCGCTTAATTTGGATGTTAGGCCAATTAAGAATTCCAACAATACCCTACCACGAAATAGCATTAAAAACCATATACACGTTCATGAAAAGAAACGAGACGGCTTTAAGCTTAATGATCGTTTACCAAGGAGCCGAAGCAGTCATGGACTCGTTTCTAAAAGGAAAAGATGAATTCACAGCAGAAGGTTTCATTTATTTGATGGATATACTTTATATATTTTCCACAAACGAAAAGTTGCGAGAACGACTTGTACATCGTGACGTTTATCAAATTTTATTAGACACTTTCGACGACGAACCGTACGAGTTATCAGGAAAGGCCCTTTTGATACTAAACCAATTCGTGGAAAATTCCGAATGTCGCCAATACTTCATCGAGCTCAACGGAGTCCAGAAAATTTATAATAAAATTAAAGCCACCCCTCACGAAAGTTTATTTAAAAATATAATAATTTTCATACAAAGACTCTTCGTTTATAAGAGAATGGCTATGGTGTTTTTATGGGGAGGTGGTGTTAAAGTTTTGAAACAAATTTGCGAAGAGGTCAAACACGAAATACCTCAAATTAACCAAACGATCAACATGTTGTATGATTTATATCTACCTTTGAAGTTTCACGAATTGAATCGGTTAGAAGTAACGGATCATTTCGACAGTAGATTTTATTTAGTTAACACCGACTGGAAACACGATTTTCCTTATTTGGAGCTGTTAATTCACCAGCAAGTATGTTTGACGTGCGTTATGTATCTTGTCGATTTTAGAGCAGATGTAAGTGAAATGTTACAAAATGTTAGTAGAGTACCTACTGCTATTCTTGATGCTGGTGTGATTAAAAAAGCTCCACCTATCGTACGGAAACCTAGCATCGGAACGGCAAAAGGAAGATATTCAAATCAATCCGAGGTTTCGCGTCGTAGCATTTTAAAAAGAAGATCTACTTCTAAATCGCAAAAAACTGTAACTTCGTCTTTTTCAAACATTGAAATACAAACTTCGAGTTACATGGTCTGGAATACCAAACCACCTCCTATCAATTACGGCGGTATAACAGAGGACCCTTATTTACCTAGATACGTAGATATTTTGCAAAGCCGCATTTTTAGTAAAGAAGATTGCTTGTGTTTTAGACATCAAGTTTCAGCCGTAGCTTGTTTTGTAAGCGACGTACTGTCTGGACCTGTGGATGATGGGTCATTAATTACAAGCGCTTTGGAAGTACACCTCTCGAGTCTCAAATATAAATTGGGCACAACTTTAATACCGCTCGGTTATTTAAGATGTGGCGACTGTTGTGAAAAAGCTCTACTGTTTAAAGCCGTTGCTGAAAAAGTACACATACCGACTAGACTAATTAGAAGAAAGTTGAAAGGAACGAGTAATTTTATTTATTGGAACGAAGTTCCTTTAATTTCAGAAGAAACGTGCTCGGACAAGCAAGAAGACCAAAATATCTATATGGCTTATGTCGTAGTGGATTTAATGAAAGATGTGGGACATTTAATGTTGGTTGGAAGTCAAGAAGCAAATTTATATTGTGGACTTACATAACAATAAAAAAATATATTTTGGCGTGATAGTATATCGTATCAAAATAAATGTAAGAAATAAAGTATAAGCAAATTTTAAATTTTTGTTCGATTTTTTAGTAGAGTGGTAGAGTAAAAATACATTTTTTTGGGAAAATTTGGAAACGGAATTTCTTTTGCTGTAACTAACCCACAAAAAAAACGTTTTCTGTTATTTCCAAACTTTACCAAAACAGCTATTTTTCAGATAATTCGACTCCACTATTTACACAATAAAAACACATAGATCATCGGAAATGCGCAGTAGGGTCCGAAAGAGCAGGAGATATAAAAAGAGGATATAGTTAGAAAGAATGAATGAAGTAGGACAGGGATTGGTTTAGAGAAATGGGGAGTGGGGGAAGTAAGATATTGATTGGTTTAGAGAAACGGGGAGATAGAAGAGCCATAAATAGACAGTGAGAAGGTTGGTTAAAAGAAGAAATTGTTTGTAACATTTAGCTCAACTTACTTTTTCTCATTGCAATTGCATAACTCTTTTCATCCAGCGTACTTCCTACACTAACAAGATTACAACTACCCTTAGTTACATAACGTATAGTGGTGGACTCCATAAAAAATGCGTAGTTTCCTTTTTCGGCCATTTTAGCACCATCATTATTATCTGTAGGCATATACTCCTTATGTTCGTCCATATATTTTCCAATTTGTTGAAACAATTTGTTATTCGAGTTCTAAAACAGCCCCTTTAATTAATAAATCTTCTAGATTTAGGAAAAACATAGGTACTTTAAAAAACGTATGTGTAGCACCACTTAATTTTGCTCCATAAGCGATTCCTAATTGATCAGCTCTTTTGACCAACTCCACGACATTGTCAAAAGGCAATTCTTTAACCTCCGAAGTTAAAAACGCTGCTAAATTAGCAGTGTACGATGAAACCATAATTAAAGTAAAAAACCACCAAATTCCAGCAAGTATCCTCGTCGATAAGCCTCTAAAATAATAAATTTGAGAAAAAAATCGTTTAAATGTTAATGTAATTACATACGTTGGAGCTACGTCCGCACCTTGTTGCATAAGACCTCCAAGACTAAACCACAACGAATTTTTAACGTCAAATTGATTTACTAAATATTCGGGTTCTTCAACACACGGGTACGGATTGCTCCATTCTGTAGGTGATAAACGAGCCATTATCAGCATTGTAAAAGAAACGCCAAAAAAGGATGCCGTAAGAAGAAGCCACACCTCCATGTGGAACGGTGAAGCAAAAGTGAAAAAGCCTGGTGGAGCAGCAGTTGGTGCGGCGTACAGAATTTGAATCCCTGAAATTAAAATTTTGATTACAGGGCCACCAAGCTTACAAAAGCCCTGAGTGAGAAGGTCTGTTCGTTTGTCTTGCACCAACTTATTCCAACTTGCTCCAACTCACCAGGGTCGGATTTAAGTTTTTCGGGGTCCAGGGCTATTGAAGTCTAATAGAGCCCCATTTTTTGTTTTAAATTGAGGTTTAAAATCATTTTGGCTTTATAATAATTCAATTTTTGTGGGGTCTTTGACAGTTGGGGACCCAGGGCTTAAGCCCTATTAGTCTATATGTAGATCCGCCCTTGCAAGTCACTACAACTTACTCGTGCTCTTGACTAAGTGTAGGAAATGTAGAAACGAACACAATTCGGAGCAAACCGGTGCAAGACAAAAGAACAGACTTTGTATTTCCTACTCCTCATCAAGAGCAGGAGGAAGATGAAGTAAGTTAGCGCAAGACAAACGAACAGACCTATTGTGTCTAGTGAAGCAAAAATTGCACATCGTACAGTTAGATGTATAAGTATTCATAATCACACGTCAAATGTCATGATACTGCCAGACAGATTTATGTTGGTGAGCGGTGCACATAACAAACAGTAGGTGTTGTGTGGAGCGGTGGCAATGCGTTGATACCTAAATTGGCATTTCTCTCCACCAACATAGTAGTAAACGTATTTAAATTATTAAAGGGGCGTGGCTAAAACCAAATTTGGATTTTAAAATCCAAAATATCTGTTGTGTCAACACAAGACTTTCCGATTGAGTTGATTATTTTAAGACCAAAACAGTTAGAAAACAAAAGAATACTGAACATTTTTATAATCACTGATTAAAAATAAATAAAAGTCAAAATTTTTTGACAAATGTCAAATTTTTTGACAACTGTCAAATTTTTTGACAATTGTCAGAAACGTCAGCTGCCAAATATTATTAGATATTTGATTGCGTAAAAACTCTTTCAAAAACAAAATAATTTTAAAAATTTTTATATCATTGAATAAAAAAAAAAGTTCTCTATCGGATGATTTAAAAAAAATTATATAGTTCCATTTAAAAAACACAAAATTTCCTTAATTGCACGCCCCCTAGCGGACCGATTTTGAACAAACTCCGTCGTTATCTGATAAGACCCTATACCAAATTTCAAGTCAATCGGTTCGGCCGTTTCAGAGATTTCGTGGGGAACTACATCCACACATACATACACACACACAGACTTTTTTCTAAAAATGGTCTAGATCGACTCGGGGGACCTCAAAATACATATATCCGGTGTTATCTCTAAAAATTTTTTTTACCCCATTACAATACTTTCCTTTAATACCTTAAGGTATCGGAAAGTAATACCACTTGCTTTCAGGGATCTGTGTTGCAGTATTTTTTTACAAAAAATGCAAACTTTTTTGTCAGCGCTTTTCACATAAAAGTCAAGTAAGGTTATGTTATTATGTCAAACAATTTTGTGCATGAGTGTACTTAAACGAGTTCCTCCCGCGATTGGTCCGAATTGTTCGCACATTTTTCAAGGTTTTTGTAAGCTTATGGTGGTACTGTAATTGGAATTTTTTACCTAAATCCATGAAAGATGTTGTAAAGTCGACCCCCGACTGTCTTACTCTAGTAACTGTAAGGTCTGTTATAGCTAAGTCGGCAATCTAAAAGATTTAAAATGGAATGAAAATTTTTTAAATGATAGCAAAAATAATAAATACCCCATCGATCACGTCACCAATCATTCCCGACCATTTTTTGGTAGTTTCGTTGTAGTCTCCATTTTTCTTATCTTCTCGTAGCAGAAATATATAATTAAAACCTTCCAAAAGTGACAATTCGTGAATCAGCTCAACACCGAAGCCTTCGAATTGATCGTTTCCAGTTAACTTTACTAAAGATTCTTTTCTCAATCCATAAGGTTCGGTCTGAAAGATATTATTTGAAGATTTCTCAAATACTCGAGTTATACAAACTCAACCCCAACTCTAACACAATTTTGAAAGACTACTTACCAAACAGATCATGATTCTAAAAGTTTTATTAACCAAGCTATCTTCATCGTAAATTTCAACCACTTCTTCAACTCGTGATATATTTAACCCTGTTAAGGAATTCCAAGTTCCAATTTTATTTATACCTTTCGATTTCAATTCCAACAATTCCAAAGCAAAATTATTTCTTATACCACGATAATCGAAATGAATTTTTCCAGTCAATCCATAGTACGACTCCTAAAAAAGAGGTCAGAAGCAACTTCTGTTTTTTCTCCTTATGTAATCTTACTGTTTTTAAATAGTTATAAGCTGTTTCTCCATGTCCCATACTGTCGTCCGAATTACACATTATGGAAGGCACACTAAAATTACCCATGGTTTTAAGAACTTTCGCAGCTAACATAACGGCGTCAATCATTAGAGCAGTTCGCGTTTGAAGCTTCAACGAATTTGATTCTATTTTCAATCCCATCTCGGCTTGCTTCATCATCATGTGTTCCAAAGCCTTTTCAGTTATGGGGTCCGATGGGTTGATAAATCTAAACTAAACACGAGATCAAAACAGAAACGAGTAGAAGGTCCAAGGTCTTAAGGTCTAAGCTCGTCCACACACACACAGGCTTGTCATCCGGTTTACTTGTGCAGGCTCCGGTTTGGCCTGTGTAGGGCGCCTAAACGGTATCAACAACCGTGTGAACGGACTATTATGGTGTCTACTTACGTACAGTTTCTAGGCCGGTCTAGGCCTAAAAATTAACGTCCTTAGTGTTTCTCAGGCATTTATAGAACGGGCCGGCAGTACACACGTTAAGTTTTTGGTAACGGGCAAAAAAGGGGCCTTCTAAAAACTGTACGTAAGTAGAGAGCTCTTGGAAGCTTAGATCGTTGGTTTCTTACTCCAGTTATGTTGGTTTCACTATACTGATAAGGTTCCAAATCAATAGTTTCCATATCCAAATTCATGATTATGTAATTAAACTTATGCGTCATCAGACCAACTTGTTGTGCTTGTTCCAAAATGTTTCCTAAACTCTCTGTGGTGCACTCTAAAATAAAGTTAGTTTGTCCGGATCTCCAAATTTCTTTAAGGACAGGCCTAAAAGGAAATTGATGTAGGATCAATCTAAAAATTTTGAAATTTACCTGAAATTGTTAAAACCACTAGTGTAAAGTTGACGTATGGAAATGCTATGGCCAGTTTTGTTGTAAACTTCCAACAAGTCCATGAGACTCAACAAACTTTCTTGCTTTTCGTACAAAATAGCAAAACTGGCCCACTCGACTGCTTTTATTGTATCGACAATAGCTTTGGCGTATATTCTAGGATGTGGGTATAAATTAATAGAACAACAGTCGTGGACGTGTTCATTTTTAAACGTCGTTTGAATTAGCGCGATGCCCTTTGCATCGCACATCGATTTAACTGCATTCGAATTGTGTTGTGATAAAGAGTCAAAAATAAAGACCGCACCTTGTTCGAGAATATTGCAAGCAATGTCCAGAGCTCCAATTGGATTATCCCAATTAACTTCCAGAGTAAGTCCACGTTTTGCATCATAAACCTCGACAGGTTCTATGTAACGAACTAAAGGTACGAGTTTGTAAGGTAAGCGATGCTTGTGATTAATGAGGTCGATCGCAACACGAAATGCAACTTCTTCCTGAGTGTCGTACCCTTCAAATATTGCTCCTAGAATTGAAAATTTTTAAAATTGATTAAAACTTGTATTTGGAATTTTACCTAAAGTTACACGATGTGATGAAGCTTCACTTAGGAAAAGTAGAGTAGTTACGGTTAAAATTATTAAAGTGCGCATTTCTTTTTGTTTTTCCAATTTTCCATTAAAAAGCGCGATGTTTGTATTTTTATGTCTTATTTCAATAGACTCCTGAGCTGAATGACTTATTTTTAGATCGCAAACTTAAGATTACCTACTTGGCATACGTAAGAAAATGGAATTTACTAATTAAAACCGATTATTAATTATAGGTTGACGTATTTTTATTTTATGAAATATATTAAAAGAGCTACAAATTTATATTTTTAGATTAAAAGTGAGCTCTTGTAACTTTTTTGGAAGAGCTAAGTTATGTATGAAACTATTTCGAGTTAGCTCTAAATCATATTTTTTTTAAAATTCGGTTTAATTTTATTTGCCAATGTCATTGTCCTTAAAATAAGATTTAAGTTCAACACACTCCCATTGCAAATTTTTATATTGAATTTAAAAGGGGAAGGGAACCGAATTTCTTTATGAGTGTTCCAAGTCTTCAAATAGCCTAGCTACTTTTGCTCCAAAAAGAGCGAAATTTTAGAGAAGTCTTCTAATGGTAAGCAGTTTTACATGAAACGTTAAAAGTCCCCATAAACTTAAATATATGGCTTCCCACAAGTTACAAGACCATAAAGGGTTTAAAGTTTGCAGGTTTCTGGGGAAAAAATGGGATACATTTGTTCAATTTAATACCAAAAAGACCATAGCTACTTATTTATTTTTTACGTAAAGTCGTTATTTTATATCTGGAGCGCAAGGCGGAAGTGTCACTCCTCGCAAAAGTTATAATTCGAAATTTTTTACGATACATCAGTTACCAGAATCAGCGGAGTATTCCATTATTTTTAACTTCTTTGATGTAAAATCGCGTATTTTCCGAGGGGTCAGCCACTGTTCTGAATTTGTACACATATTGCCGATGACTTCCTATGTCATGACTGCCACTGACTGCCGATGACTACCATTGACTGCTCAATTTTTCTACATTAACTGCCGAGAGAGAAAATACACCTCAGTGTTTTCATTATTTTTTCACTGAAAAGATAATTTCCTTGGCTTTTTAACGAGTAGACCAACTTAAACATCAGATCACCCAATAAAAAGTTGTGCAACTTCAAAGACTTAAAAATTAAATAATCAGCATACGATACTACTCGTAGAACAAGTCAAATGTCGAATATACCGTATCTATGCAATGTCATCCAGTTTAGTGATAACTCGACCACAAATGCTAAAAAGCTTCTTCTATTATCAAAGAACGAAATTAGACTCATCACGGGCCTGTTTATTGGACACTGCCCAGTGAAAAACCACCTCAAGAAACTGGGACTGGAAGATAGTGACATATGCAGACTCTGTGAATCGGAGATGGAATCCGCCGAGCACATTCTCTGCAATTACGATGCACTGGCTCGGCTTAGGCTGCAACACTTAGGCGGCCTCATTTGACACCTGAAGAAGTGAAAAGAAAACTTCTCAAGGACATTCTATGCTTCGCTGGCAAGATTGAATTCCTGAGAACATAAGTACGAGTAGGGTTATGAACAAATGGTCAACACTAGTCGCAGTTCTGTAAGGCTTAGAAGCCAATGAGCCCTGCCAAAAGCTAATTGACCCCTGAGTACAATACAATACATCCCGATTAGTTGGTCAACATTTCAAGTCATCAGTGGCCACACTCAGAATAGAGAACAGTGGCAAACAGCCAGAGTTGGACAAGATACTGGTAAATTGTATCATTGATACAAGATACATGACACTTTCACCTCGAGCATCATAGATACAATTCTGCTAACAGCTGACCGATTGCTCATACTTTTTCTCTGTCTATGTATTAAAATAGAGAAAGTAGGTGTAAGGAGATGGTCAGCTGTTGGCGACTATTCTGTATTCTGAATGCGGCCATTATTATGCTCGGCTGTCCCGCATCTGACATCTCCATATTTTTACTCTTAGCGTTTGTTTAGCAACACCCAAATATTATTTTTTGATCTCCCACTTATATTTTACCTACTGGTCCAGGACGCGATCAATATTTCTTCTTACTATGGAAGTAAACGACAATCGATAATCTTGGCTTGGAAAACTGATCGGGTATACTTCTTCAATGGTCCACGGTGCGATCAATGTTTCTTCGTACTATGAAAGTATCCGACAATTTTGGCATGAATAGGTGCATGACCAATGCTTCTCAATATTCGAATTTTAGAAAATTTGTAATACCCGGCTCATTTGGCTTGAATAATCTTTCTTTTCTTCACTGACCGAATATCTTCGCTAAAAGTTTTTGTTTTACAATTACTAATTATGGAGTAGCTAAGTACTTAAATCCGTTAAGTGGTGATCCACTAGTCCATTTCTTATTTTTTACTTTAAGTCTCTAGATAATTTAAGAGCTAACATAGCAAGTGATGTTCCTTGATGTTTATTGGAATTATAAATTCAACCTCGTGGGAAGATTCTAACTCACGGGCCCGCGACGTGGAAGTGTGGAGATAAGTTTTTTGATAAATATATTTTTAGAGCTATGGCTTTGGTTGATGTTTTCAATGCGTTGAACGGCTCTTTATATCTTCTTACGTCATCAGCAGTGTCGAAAAAGCATATTATTAACTCCCTAGAAGAATTTTTATTAAATGGGGTGTAAATAAAAAATTAAAGTTGTAGTACAGAAAATTCTAAGTATAAATTTTTAAACCACGCGTCGCTGTGATGAGCTGTTCAATAGATATAACGTTTTCAAGTAAAAATGCGTGACGTTACACAGCCGAATCGGCTATCGATGCATCGGTTGCGTAGCAGCTAGCCTACCTTGCCATAACGTCATCTACGCGCTTGCCGGGTGCTTGCATTCGGCTGTGTGACGTCACACGCTTGAAACATAAAAGCTTATATCTATGTTAAAATTTGTGCTAAAGATACGCGGTTTTCACCTTTGTTCTTAAGATGTTTTTTAACTTTTAACTAAATTAATATTTTACGTTGAATCGTTTAAAAAAAACAAAGGGCTGATTATTTATAGTGTCGATACTCTATAAAAATTGTCCATTATCAGAAGTATCTAAAAAGCATATTTATTAACTCTCTAGAAGAAATTTTATTAACCCCCAGAATAAATTGAAACTAGGGTTGCCACTTAGAGTGCCGTCGCCTAAAAAAGCTTGAGAACCACTGGTCTACACCTAGAGAAGCCCTTATTGTTAATAAAAGACGCTTGCAAAAATCAGCCCTGTTACAATTATTATTCCCACAATAAATGTTGAAGTAACTGGGCTAAGATGGGTGTAATTAATACAAAGCGCCGAAAATCCAAGTTAGTTACGCTGGTTACGCATAAACAAAAAAATATTAAAATAAAAGTAAAAAATTTAAAATTTAATAAATTGCAAAAGACATTTTCCATGAAATATATAAAATAAATACTTATAAAATTGTTATTGTTTAGGAAAAATTATTTAGTGGTTAATAAAAGTGAAAAATACAAAATTCTTTCCAACCACCCTTCAGAAGATATTAAAGAGTAAACACCCACGAGGTTTACCCAAATACTTTTAAATGTTTGACACCACTTAAATATCAGTTACAATTTGTGGAGCAAACCCATAAGGTCTAGTTGGAATATCAAGCTCAAGCTTTTCCTTACTGTCATTAGAATCTGTATCCCCTTTTCTATTTTTAACCTCTTTAATCATCCCTTTAAATGCAAAATAAAATTTAATTTCATCTTTAAATTCTTCCATACAAGATTTTCGATCTCGTCCATATTTTTTTATTGTGTGAAGAGCAAGTTCGGTAAAAACCAAACCGAAAGCAACAACAGTACCTCCAATCGATACCCAAAATATTCCACCAACATTTTTCAAACTTAACGGTGGCGCATCATCTTCAGCTTCTTCCTAAAATAATCAATAAATTAAATTGTTTACAAAAACTTTTTAAACAAACTTCGCATTCCGGTTTTTTACGATTTTCTTCCCACCATTTCCTTTTCAAATCGTCGATAACCCCTTTTTCTTTGAGCTGCAAGACTGCAGCACTTAGTCGACTTCTGTATGGCATATCTAAAATTGGATTTTTAATAAAATTTTAAATTAAAACAAACCATTTGAGAAACCTTTTCTCATTGCAATTCCGTAACTTTTTTCATCCAAATTGTGACCAACGTGAGTTAAATTACAGCTTCCTTTTGTGGCATATTCAACACTGGAGGATTCCATAAAAAACGCATAGTTTCCTTGTTCTGCCATTTTAACTCCTAAGCTATTCTTGTTTACCATTACATCTGAATGTGATTCCATATATCTTCCAATTTGGGCATATTTTTCATTTTCGGAATCCTATGCAAAAACCAATTAACAATAAGAAAATAAGTAGTTTATCAAAACTAAATTGTCTGAAGGAGACGTAATTAATACTTGGTGCCAATTAAAGTTTGTTTTAACGGGAGTAATAAAACAAAATAATCTCCGAAATGCCTTTAGTAGTATAGGAAGAGATCGTACTTTAACTACTATCTATCCCGGTGACAGGAACTGTGCATGTGCATTTATTCATACCTTAAAAAATCTAAAAGTTGAGCCTCCGGCTAAAGCTCCATATCTAATTCCCATAGCGTCTGCTCTTTCAAGAAGCTCCTCAACGTTAGTAAACTGCCAGTTTGGAACTTGGGTGGTGAGAAAAGCAGCCAAATTTGCAGTATAGGAAGAGACCATAATAAGAGTAAAATACCACCAAATTCCGGCCAATAAACGTGTAGGTAAGCCACTGAAAAAAAAATTGTTACTTTTACTTTATAACTAAAATTTGACTTACACAGGAGCAAGATCAGAACCTTGTTGCATAAGACCGCCTAAATTAAACCAAAGAGAATTTCTTAAATTGAAAACATTTAACAAATATTCAGGTTCTTCCACACATGGAAACGGATTCGTCCATTCTGAAGGACAAAGTCTTGCCATTATAAACATCACTATAGAGACTCCAAAGTAAGATGCTGTTAAAAGAGCCCAAACTTCTAAATGAAATGGAGATGCAAACGAAAAGAATCCAGGAGGTGCAGGAGTTGGAGTAGCGTATAGAATTAATATTCCTGTAATGAAAGTGTTAGTTGAGCGTTATTTTGTTGTACAAAACTTACCCAACGCCATGAAAGGGTTGGTAAAATCAACAAATTGTTGCCTCGACCTGGTTATAGTTAAATCGGCTATGGCTAAATCGGCTTTCTAAAATTTTATTCTTTCAAAATTAAAACGTATTAAAGTTTACGATTTACTTTGCTCAAAACATCGCCCATCATTCCACTCCACTGTTTGGTAGTTGCATTATAATCTCCATTTCCACTACTAACCATAAATGTGTAATTGAACCCTTCCAGCTCAGCTAAATGTTGTATTAAATCAATCGCAAATCCTTCGTATTGATCATTTCCACTTAATTTAATTCTTGTATCTTTGAGCATCGCATATGGCTCTGTCTAGAATTGAAGCACATTAATTTGGATAAAGTTGAAGAGTTACGTCTAATACTTTAACGATTACAACTGTAAAAGTTTTATTTTTTAAACTATCGGGATCCGAGTCTTCAACTGGAGGGGTGATTCTGGAAATATTTAGCCCGTCTCGTCGATTCCAAGAACCGATTTTTGTTATACCTCCTTCTTTCAACTCGATTAAATGTAAACCGAAATCGCTTCTAACTCCAAGTTGATCGAATTGTATAAAACCAGTGAGACCATCGTAGGTTTCCTGTTAAGGAAAAAATTGAATTTTTTGGAAACTTTTAGGCTTCGTTAATTTACCGCTTTCATGTAATTAAAAATTGTTTCACCGTGTAACCAACTATCGGTTGAATTGCAATAAATTGGTTTTACATCTAAATGTCCCATCTTTTCTAAAACTTTCACAAACAGATGAACAGCGTCTACCATTAAAGCAGTTTCAGTTTGAATTTTCCATGCGCCTATGTAAGGATTCATTCTTGATGTATCAAGCGGATAACCCAACTGCTGTCGTTTTAATTGAATAGCTCTGGCTAATTCGACAATTTTCTTATTTGTAGGGTCGATAAATCTAAACTACAAGGCTTTAAATAAACGGGATGTTTATTACTGTTTGACTTACGCTCGTTATGTTTGTTTCACTGTATTGATACGGAGCCAAATCAATTGTATGTAAATCTAAATTAATTATAATGTAATTGTATTCGTTTGTTATTAGTCCTATTTGTTGGGCTTGTTTTAAAATTTCAGGCAAATTTTCTGTAGAACAATCTAGGACTATATTTTTTTGACCAGATCTCCAAACGTCTTTAAGTGCAACTCTAAAATAAATTAAAAAAATATTATACTGGGAGTTTGAGAAAAAGTCGACACTTTATTTGTTTTATTTAAAAAATTTATTGGAGGAATCTCGAAAACGAACACACAAACAATTTGGTAAGGTGACTTATGTGATTTAGAACTGCTGCCAGGCTCTTCTACAATGAATTTTGATTACACCCAGAAGAGGGGCTAATTTATATTTTTAGGAAGTACAGTAGAACCCCGTTATAACGCACTATCAGGGGCCGAAAAATTTGGTACGTTTTAATGGCCCCCCCAATAAAAGAATAAACAAAATAAAAACATGGGAACCATAAAATGGGAATAGTAATTTCCATAAAATAGTACGTTATATCCAGAGAAACGTTAGAAAAGGTTACTTTATAACGGGGTTCTACTGTCCTATATTCAGTGTCGATTATCTATTCAGGGTCGCTCAAAATTTGGTCATAATTGGAGACTTGATTAACCTTGTCGTAAGAATGAAAAAGTTTCCATCAACAATAGTTTAAAAGACCGTTTCCTCCGAGTTACACTTCAATTAATATTATTATTAGTTAAAAAAATAATTTTTTTCTTTAAACGTCAGAAAAAGTCGCCTTTGTGTCACTCAATAGGTAACGGTGAAGTTTAACTTTCCCGCCGAGGCAGGAAAAATTGTCAGCAAAGTACTTTTCTCTATCTAGACAGACGAAGTAAAACCCTAATAATTTGAGGTTATTTACAATTTATTTAAATATTGTTGGGAGTCAAACAATTAGGTTTTCTAAAATTTTTTTAAATTACTTATTTTTATTCACATATTGTTTACAGTCGAATAAAAAATGCTATATGACACACGGACGTAAAATTTTTCGATATTAGGCGGTTGTGAATCTCAGCTAACGCCTCGATTCGCAAGATCCGTCTTCACCCGCGTTCTATTGTGTTCAACTGTACTATAAACTCTTGATTTTTGTTTAGTTTAGAGTTTATAATCTAATTCATTATGTTACTAATACCATAATAATAAAGTGGATTGGCAACAAATCCTTTATGATACATCATTGAAAAGTTCTTAAGGCGACTCTATCGCACCGGATCGCACCCGAAAAACAGCATGTCGAATTAGTTTATATTATTCTGTTAATATTAAAGATTTTTAAATAATTTAAAAAGATTTAGTTAGACAAAACATGAATCTATTTCGTTACATGTATCTAATTCCAAAAATAAAATTACTTTTAAGGTAACAACGTCTTAAATGTCACCAAACTTTCAGCTCATCTGTAGGGTAACCTACTTATATTATCAAATTTATCGTCATGTAGAAAAATAAAATACACCTTTCCCTATTGACTGCTAAAATTTTAACAATTTTTATTGGTTATTTTGGCGTGAACTTAAACTAAAGTTGCCCCTGTTTTCTAATTTTTTTCAATACAATTGCCTATATTTTAGGCGCAAACTATTATTTAATTTTCTTACCAAGTTGAAGTTCTCGGTCTCTTATCAGCAATCAACGTCACGACATATAAACATGATATTGAATTACACCTTTATTGCACATAGCTATACAAGTGCTTTCCAAAAAGTAAATGCACAATCACTTTTATTAAATTTAAGTTCTGTTGGGTTTAAGAACTTGTAGTTTATTGTTTTTTTCTCAAGTCTTTAATTTCCTTCTTTTTTGGATGCTGTGGGTTAACTAACTGTGGGGCAACATGCATTTAAAGAAAAATGTTTTTAATGAGACTTTCATGTTATTCCAAAATTCTTCATCTTTGTATATAATGTCCCTCTCTAATCCCAAAGGAGCCTAGATTACAAACACGCAATAGTCCCGATTTGTGATATTCAGTGGTCCCTGGACTGGTAATAATAATAATGAGATTGGATTAATTTAACTTCGTTGTCGACAATTTTTGCAAACTTAATTTTTGCATTGGCAATTCCATCCTTTGGAGACATCTCTGCAGCAGATTGTGGACATTTAACTTCTATTAAACCAGTTTCCTCAATTTCAGTACTAATGTGCCAGCATATAACATCCATACTAACGTCGGTCTCACAGACCGCGCTTGTTTTAATTTTTTTTAACGTATTTTTTACAACTTTTTTATTGCAAATAGAAATTATTTCAAATATTTAATACAGTGAAAGTCGCGAATAACGACGTCGCTTTTAAGCAACAAGTCGCATATTGCGACGGGGATTTGAAAGTTTGGTTGGATTTGTATTCAACTCAATGCAAAAAAATTCGGATATAGCGACGCCGGTAGACCGGCTATAGCGACGAAGTCGCTTTTAACGTCCGCAAAAAGCGAAAATTTTTGGTTTGGCAGGCCGGGTATAACGACGTGACGGGGTAATTTCAAGACTACCACGTGGTTTTCGGTCTCACCTGGCGATATTTGCAATCTACGGCTGCAAATAATTTTCTGGAGATCATCAGGCGCGGACGGGAAAAATGACGTCGAGAAAAAGAAATGTTATGTCCATTTCATGGTGCTTTATTAATAAAGAATTTTTGATAATAATAAAAATGGGTAAGTTTTGATATAACGACGACCGGGTATAACGAACCTTTTTAGTCGATCCCTTCGCCGTCGTTACATCCGACTTTCACTGTAATTTTTGCGTCAAAAACTTCACACACGCACTTAATTTTTCAATTTTGAACCCAAAGACATTATGAAATACTCTCGTGTTGATTAGACCTTCTCTTTTTGGGGAGTGGTTTGGGATTTTCACCCAAAACATAAAGAAAAAAAACTCGCGAGTTCCGACACGTGGGGTGTGACAAACCCAACTCGGTTTTGAAACAGTACTACTAGTAGTACTGTTTCAAAACAGTATTGCACTGCCACAATCTCAATTTTTTGACTGCGGCGTTTGCTTTACTATGTAGAATAATATGTTTTTAAAAGCTATTGAAACTCTGTAGTCGATTGGAGCGATATTTGAATGTTTGCTATGCAGTTTTCGAGCGCTGAGGTTTGTCACACCCCACGTGTCGGATGCCGAGTTAATATCGTCCGATTCAAGTGCGGGCGAAGAGTTTTTTTCCGAAAGATTTCTAAAATAAGTTGTCGCCTTATAAACTGGAGTCTGTAGTAAATGTTTAGATGCTCTCACTGAACGCATTCTATTTTTCATGCTAAAACGTTTAGCGCCCCGAAGATGATCTTTTCGTCCCATATTTGTGCGAAGCTATACTAAATCAACAGCAAATGAATTAGTTTATGCTATACTAGACGAGGCCGGAGTGGCGCAAATTTTTTTTTAAATATTATAATTAATGGAGTGTGTCAGTTGTCATGAAGTTCAATTTTATTCCATAAGGTGCGCACAATCGACGGTAACGTCAAATTACAGTATTGCCAACTACTTTTATTGTATAAATTTTTTGAGTTTTATACAATAAAAATAATTGTTAATACAGTTAAATCTCTCTTAAGCGGGCAGCACTGGTCGCTTTTTAATTGTCCGCTTATAAGAGGTGTCCGCTAAATAGAGATAGAAATATAAACTATTTCAATAAATGGTTCTTATAAAATTGCCCGTTTATGAGAGGTTTCGGCTTATTAGAGGTGTCCGTAAAGGGAGATTTCACTGCACTGTAATTTCACGTTTGGGACCGTCGATTGTGCGCACCTTGTGGAATAAAATTGAACTTCATGACAACTGACAAGCTCCATTACTGAAATTACAACTACTAGATAAATAGTAGCTGACTTGTCAATCATTTTGGCGCGTACGTCAAAGTGACATTTGCGTAAAGCTGATAAAACAGTTCGCTGTAATTTATTTATTTTTTGAGAAGCAAAACCAAAGGTGTCATGAATATAAATAAAAAAAGAAACCGAGTCGGAATAGTTTTCCCTACTAGTGCGCCACTACGACTTGCTTTAAATAATATATAGGAGTACTATTTATTTTTACCTTAGTAAAAAATGATAGCGGTACGTAGATTAATTAGTCTATTATTGTGACGCTGATAATGTCTAAGTAAAATTAAAATATCAAATCGCTTATACTATAACATAAACACATAGAGGCTACGTCAGGCGCCATTTTGAGTATTAACAAAAAGTAGAAGCAGGCGGAAATACAGTTCAAAAGCTGGACTTATTTATCAGGTGCAAATTGTTAGATACTCTTATCATAAAATTTAAGTAAAAAGTTATGCCGTTATGCCGCTATCCTCTATTTAGTGGTAAAAAAATAAAAATATTGGTTTCGAAAATAGCTATTTCTGCCTAAACGACTAAAAAAAATCTTTAAAAAAAATATAAGTGGTATCAGAACCCCTAAATGCAGGTTTATTGCCTAAGTTGGATCGTAAAATCGCCTTTTAAATAGTGAAAAAAAAAGTTTGAATAACCTCTAATTTTTGAGTTTTCAATTGCAAAATGCTAATTAATTAACCTATCGATTTTAATACTTTTAGGCAAGAAACCTCTGGCTATTATCCCTTGTTAGATATTACTTTTCATATTAATGAAAAATAGCTTTATAACGCCACAATTAGCTACGCCGTGACCATTGTTTTGCTGCATTTTAACAGTGGTGACGTCGCCTCTTTTAAATAACTTCACAAAATTAAATTCTCAGTAAAACAAGAGTAATCTTCCGACAGTATCACCTATATCAACCGAGCCGAGAAACTAACTGTTCAAATTCAAAAAAAATAATAATATGAAACATTTCTGAAGAGCCCTCGTTGGTTCGTGTTATGATAAAACTTACCATTTTGATGACTAAGTTGTACAAATCTCTATCCCACAAGAAATCTTTCATATACACGTCCTTATAAATTGTGCAACACGCTCTCAATTCATTTTATATACGTCTATCTTTTCATGAACTTTGCTGGTTTCACCAACAATATTTTACTCAAATGGAAGAAAGTCGCCTTAAGCTTAATTCTCAGCTATCCGAAACCGTCGTATACGACGATACGAAAGTTTCGTCGTATACGACGGTTTCGGATAGCTGAGAATTAAGCTTTAGAATTTAGCAATTGGAAACACTGTGCATTTTCGATAGAAATAGAAAGATAGAAAAAAAATTTCTCAATACCTATTTAATTAAAATAAAATAAATCGTAAAAGTCGTAAACGTATAGTTTTTTGAAAAAATATTTGGTTTCCCAAAAACCTCGGCAACTGTCGAAAATTGTGGAGAAAAGCAAGTAAAATGCCTTAGGTACTGCTCATAGACATAAATAATATCTATTTTACCTGAAATTTCCAGGTTCAGGAGTGTAGAGTTGTCTTACAATAACACTATGTCCAGTTGAATTGTAAATTTTTAACATTTCAGTAATTTTCCTCAAGCTCTCTTGATCTTCGTAAATAATGGTAAAATTTTTCCAATCCCATTTAACGACCACCTCAGCGAAAGCAGTAGCGAGCTCTTGTATATGTGGAAACACATTAAACTTGCAACATTCCTTTCCATGTTCTATGTCAAGTCCTGTCTGTATGACAGGAATTCCTTTAGCGTCACAAACCGATTGAACGGCATTCGAATTATGATCATAAAGAGGATTAAAAAAGCCAACAACTCCTTTGCTTAAAATAGAACAAGTAGTTTCTATACTACCGAATGGTTTATCCCAAGTATAATCAATTGTAAAGCCGTGTTTCGCATCAAACACCTCATCCGCTTCTAAATGACCTGTTACAGGTACTAAATTATACGGTAAAATTCTTCGTTTATTAACTAACTCGAGAGCAACTTGAAAAGCGATCTCTTCATTTTCGTAAATTGGACCACCGAAAATCGCGCCTGTGCACAATTTTTTAATTAATTGCAAAAATTAGTTTCAACAACAAACACAAATCTTACCTACTGATACATTATATCTATAAGGGGTACATGTTTGTAAAAATGGCACTAAAAAAACAAAAACTAATAGTTCCATATTTTGCAACTCAAATAAAAATTTTCATTTTGAAATTAAACTGTTTTTAACAACCCATATGAAAGTTGGACACGTTTGTCGACTCTTTTCTTACCTTCCTTGATACCGAGTGAGGGAGTTATTTTTAAATAGAATTGAGCGCAAATATTTTGAATTGTTAGAACACGCCTTTGTGATTAAAAAAAGGACAACCGAGACAATCGACTTAGTCTTGACGAATTGTTGATTTTGGCCTATTAAGATGATAATTCGTTATAGATTAATTTATCTCGTATATAAATTTTATGTTATTTGTGTAAATTCGCTAATTAGAAACGCTTCATATTTTTAGTTAGTTAAATTTAAGTAATTACCATTTCTTGTTAATTCGCGTATTTTTGGAAGCGCTTTGTTGGAAATTTGCCAAACTCTTTTATTAATAGTGAATATTTTCGTTGAAGACAACTTTCGTGAAATGTGGAAATGGTAGACTAAATACTAAAAGATTCGTCAGTCACAGCAAAATTTAGAAAATTGAGGAAAGTAAGGGGGCAGAGTTAAGAACGGATTTGTAGTTAAAAATTTCTTTAGTAATCAAAATTTTTAAATAGTTATAACAATTTATTATTTTAAAAATAATTAATGATACTGATTACAAATAATTAAAGTTTTGAACAGAAAGAAGTGGGTGGTCAAGTCGGTGCACCGCACCTCGCACTACCCCTAGCATCGCACATAGCATCGCGCCGACAAAAATAAAAAAAACTTTTTATTTGAGCGTACGAAACGAGAGCCAGTGTTGAAATATTTTGTAGTCCTTTTTGATATATCACTGTCAACAACAGCTTTCCAATAAAAACAACAAAATACAATAAATTATTTATATTTTCATCTCTTTTTAATTGATTTAAATTTTAAATTTTCTAAAATTTCCTTTTTAAATTCTTGTAGAAAATTCTTTTTTTGTTTACGACTTTTGTAATATACGTGCACAGCTAATTCAAAAAATACTAAAATTGAACTAAGTAAAATAAATCCGATGGTAATCCAAAATATACCAGCAACATGATGAAGGGTTAAGGCTTTTAGAGCAGTACTTTTGGAACCCTAAAACATAAAATATTTTCAATTAAGCGTGCCTTTTTAAAACCGATATAAGAGATTTATAACTATTCTAAACTTCTCCGTCATACTGGCATTCGTTCGCCAAAATTAAAAAAAATTGGAACATTATGGTGGTGTTTATGGTGGGGTTTTAAAAAGTTATAAGGCTCATTCGATATCAAAACAATAATTTTTATTTTGAAGATTGTAATGATAATGATCCTGATATAACCAGAACAAAAATAGCGTTAAATTAATAGCTCATGTGCGAGTCACGACCTTAAAATGCCCAGAAGCTGTAGAAAAAGACGTCCAAACATTGTTTTTACAATGGTTTTCTTAGCGTATTATGTAACCTTGGTTATTGGGTAGTAGACAATTTTGCTTTCCGCGCAGGTCATTTAGATCTGGCAGTTACTCTACAATATGAGAATACTGGACCATGCAGAACTTTTAGTAAAAAAATTACGTTAAAGACTCTAAGAAATACTTGCGAACATACTCAAAATGATTCTTGAGTGAGTCTTAATATTTGATTCTTGACTTGTGTGTTCGAATACTTTTTAATAAATGCGGCATCTCAATTTTCAGTCGAGCATCAAATTTGTTTAATATGAAATCCTAAAATACCCGAACCAGCAATCAGTAGTTAAGAAAGGGCCACAAGGGGAGCTAGTTGGCTATATGGGTGATGGCATTAAAAAGAGTGAGGGGCGAGGCAAATGAATCACTCTAATTATTAAAATATCGAATACCTGGCGATGACGTTATTCCCCTCTTCTATGAATTCCCATAAGTGGCCCTACTTAATTACAAATTTCGTATTACCCACAAAGAGTTTCACCACCCGGTAGATATATGTTTTCACCTCTTTTAGCAATGGAAGGTCGATTGTAATCATTTGGGCCCGATACTCCTCGCCTAAGATCCCAAAAGTGACCTTTACTACCAATTCTCTATTATCTGCTTTTTTAGCAGGGGAGGATCACGAATCAATACCCAAGTCCAAAAGCTTTTTGAACGAACGCATGATATTATAACAAGAATCGACAGTTCTTAGTGGCATGAGCGGAAATAGAAATTGATAGGCCTACGGACTTTTGGGTCTCTACCGATTTTTAAAAATATAAGTATAGATTTATAAACAAAATCGGTTTTCGAGGTTATTCCATTCGACCTAGAACGGTACCTTGTAATCGTTTGCACCCAGGGCTCTATTCCCTTAGTTTCCCCTTAAATCTATCCTAAGTGTAAAAGGATTTCAATCGCGAATAATCCAAGTTTGATTCGAGTTCCCTGAAAAAAGTGTTAGTTTTAAAAAATTCCTAAGGGATGACTTCGGGTCAGAACCCGATTACGTCTGTTTGACGCACTAGACTAAAGCTGCGTTGACATTAGGAACATAACATGCTATATAGCAGTGTTATATAACGTTGTTACAAAAAATTACCATTACAAAGGTACCAAAATTATTTCCAAAATGTTATTATAACACTGTTATATTACAGGTTATGTTACTAATGTAAACGCAGCTTAATACAGATTTGACGCCTATTTAATTACCACCTAAGAATTTTGTTGGGTCGTGGAGTACCACTGTCGTCATTGGGAGGTTTGGGAAAATTTTTTTGAAAATTTAGTTGCCAAATGGAAGAGATATCCCTCTAAACTAAGGTCAATAAGATACTTAAAACATGACTCCTACCTAATAAAAGAAATAGGGGAAAGGAAGGGGACAAGGAAAATATAGGAAATTGTATCTTTGTCGTCGTCCTGTTTATGTGGCAAATTACTGGAAAGTTTTCAAAAAAGGTAAAACCGGAGTGACATGTCATAAATTTTATTCAAGCTCGCATCGATACTAGAAATCTTGCCAAATCTAAACGACCTTCAATGGTCAGAAGAGCTAGTGAGAAAGCTGTAGAAAAAGACGCCCAAATTTTTTACAATGGCTTTCACAGTATATGTAATCTTGGTCGTTTAGATTTGGCAAGTCTAACTCCTAGTGGACCCCGATTAGGTTTCTAATGAACTGTAAAATTAAATCCAACAAAAACGTGATGTTTAGAGACATAAGATTTAGAAACAAAAAACCTTACTTTGCACTCTTCTGGAACAAATTCTTCAGACCACCATTTCTTTTGCAATTCGAGAATTGTGTTCCTTTCTTGCAATTTAAGTATGGCATTGCTAAGAGTGTAACGATAAGGAGAATCTAAAAAATATTAATTTATATAAATAATTGTAATCATTTTCGCCCTAATTTTAAATTAAAGTTACCTTTTTTCATGGCAATAGCGAACTGTCTTTCATTTACTTGACTGTCAATAGCAGTCATGTAACATAAAATCTTTGTAATAAATTGAGCATAGACGGAATCGGTAAAAAAAGCGTAATTGCCTTCTTCAAGTAATAAATAAACCTCCCAATTTTCATCCACCATATTTTGTGGATGGGCGTCCATATATTTGGCAATTTTTTGATGTAAAGGATTTGGGGATTCCTCAAATGCACCAAAACTAATTTTTTCATTCACCCAATAAAAATGAACAAACCTTAAAATACGTATGAGTAGCTTCGTTCGAAACCGCTCCATACCTAATTCCTAACTTTTCGCCTTTGTTAACTAACTCTTCCACGGTATTAAATGGCAACTCTTCCATTTCTATTGTAAGGAAAGCAGCAAGTTGAGCTTTATAATACGAAACTATTATTAAAATAAAAAATGCCCATGTGCTCGATAAAATTCTTGTAGAGACACCTCTAAAAATATTTTGTTACAGTCTTCAATGGAGGAATTACTTTTTGTACCTTGGAGCAAGATTACCTGCACCTTTTTGCATCAAGGCGCCCAACATGTACCAAAAGGAATTTTTTAAACTGAACTGATTTGTAATGTATCGAGGATTTTGATCACACGGATTCCAGTTTTCCCATTCAGGTGGACTAATGCGAGCTGTTATGAACAAAACGACGGACACTGCAAAGTACGATATGACTATCCCAATCCATATTTCGATTGCAAAAGGATCGGCAAAAGCAAAAAAGTTTGGTACTGGTAAAGGTTTTTTAAATAAAATTTTAATTCCCGAAGACATAAAGGGAGTTGTGAAGTCCACGTATTGTTGTCTGAGTTTTGTAACTGTCAAATCACCAATTGCTATATCGCCAACCTAAAACAATACGTCTTTAGATTATTTAATGAACGCTAAAAGAATTACTAACGTCGTTGAGTATATCTCCAATCATTCCATTCCATTCCTGCGTAGTTTCATTAAAGTCTCCATTTTTATCATCTTTAGTTCGTACTAATTTATAACTGAAACCTGCTATTATAGCTATTTCTTTCATTATATCAACCACAAAACCTTCAAATTGATCATTTCCTTTAAGTACAGCACTGTCGATTTTATAAAACGCGTATGGGTCAGACTAAAAAGATTTGAAGAAGGTTAATTGCAAAAAGTAAAAAAAGATTCACCAACCCAACAAATCAGAACTGTAAGTGTAGTGTTATGTAAGTCGCCAAGTCCTAACGAATTTAGATACAACGGATCGAATTTGACTGCTTCGTTTGTAGTCCACGTTCCAATTTTTCTAAAACTTCCATCTTGTAATTGCATTATATTTAGGGAAAAATCGCTACGCTGGCCGAGGTGATCGAAACGAACTAAACCAGTTTGTCCGTTGAAAATTTTCTGCAAAAGTTGGTTTTAAATGGAAGTTTTAATTTTTCCTAGTGTAAATACCAGCTTCATGTAGTTGTAGATAGTACTTCCATGTTCCCAACTGCTGGTCGTGTTACAATACAACGGTTTAACGTCAATACTCGAAATTTCTCTAAATGCTTCCGCTAATAGATAAAGAGAGTCAACTAGTAATCCCGAAGACGACCAGACCTTCCAAGCCGCTTCGGTAGCGTTGTAATTTTTCACCTCCATTCCCATCTCAATTTTTTTATTTATTATGGCTTGTGCTAATTTGATGGTTTTTAGTGCGGTAGGATCAACAAGTTGGATCTTAAAATTCTTTCATTATTTTAGATTAATTTGAGTTATATAGTTTTACAGTTATAAATGATGCTTTACTATGACCAAATTGCTCAAAATCAAGAGTATGGGTATCGAAATTGAGAATTAGGTATTTATATTTCTTCATCATCAATCCAACTTGTTGCATATGTTCTAAAACGTCTTGCATATTTTCAATTTCACAATGTATTATAAACTGAGTTTGATTTGAAGAACGCAATTTCTTGAAGGAATTTCTTAAAAAAAAACACAGGGACGTTAAAATAAAACTGTACTGAGAAAGCTTGAAAGTGTTCCATGCTACCCTACCCTTGTTCTACCTAAATAAAGAAAAATGTATTGTTCGATTACGGAAAGAAAAGTTTAGAAGAAAGGGTACGGGGCTTACACCAGGTAACCTTTTTTACAAGCTCGAAGATCCTCTTTGCGTCAGTAAAAACAGTTTCACCTGGCTTGTAATGTTAAATATTATATAGCATCTTGAGAAAGCTTTTCATTCCGTAATTGAACATACAATACAATACAAGACCTGTATCCTAAATCGGCTGTTCTGCGAATTTGAAACAACACGACTGAATATCCTGTTGAATTGTACATTTGTAATAATTGAGAAATTTGTGACAAACTCTCAAAAGTTTCGTATATTATGGTAAAATTGGTCCATTTTAATTCGTAAACCAAATCTCCCGCTGTCTTGGTTAAAGCTTTTAAGTTTGGAAAAACATTAATCGAGCAACATTCTCTTCCAAAGATGACATCATCGGATGCTCTAATAAATGGCATTTCTTTTTCGTCACACATCGATTGAATAATATTAGCATTGTTTTCGTAAGAGGCTGTCAAAATTCCTGCAACGCCTTGGTTTAAAATCGAACAAGCTGCTGTTAAAGCTGCAAAAGGTAAATCCCATTGGACATTAATAATTTCACCAGTCCTAGGATGAATGACATTTTCGGGAACGATATGAACAATCGCTGGTTTAAATTTTAGAGGTGCATATAATTTTTCTTCATTTAACAAATCGATAGCTGCCCTAAAAGCTATTTCATCGTCTTCGTTTGGTTTATCTTCGAAAATTCCCCCTAGAATATGACATTTGGCAGAATTTCCATTAAAAATAATTTCCACTTACCAATAGGCACGACTGTAGCATTATTTTTGTGTATCAAAGTAAAAAAGTATCCACTCGTTAATATTAAAAATATAATATTATCGAAGAACATGTTAAATAACAAAACATAATATTTAATTTAATAAAACATGCCTGTCTAATAATATAGTTTATTTTAAACTCAATGGAAACAGTGGTAATCAAAACTATTTCCATGTGAGACATACGGGTTCAAAATAGTTTTCAACTAAATTTCCTCCATGTGATCGACATCTTGACTTCAGCATATTTTTTACAAATAGGGCAGATACAAAGATAATAAAGATGTATCTTGAAAAAATGACTAGAAAATTTGAGATAGTTAAACAGTGTTAGGCAACAAGCAATACAACAATGCTTGAAATTCAAGTATAAACTGTGAAGAAAAATGGTTTTTCTGCAAACGTCAAAAAAAGTCGACTTTGTGTCACTCAATATCGTCAGGGTGAAGTTTAACTTTCCCGCCGAGGCAGGAAAAATTGTCAGAAAAGTACTTTTCTACTGTCTAGGCAGAAAAAGTAAAATCTTAACCGCACATAATTTTTATTTTTTATCGTAAAAAATGTTTTTTAAGCATTTGTAATGTAAAAAATTTAATGTTTTTTAAATTTTCCTTTATAATTAGTTCCTTGTGCTTAATAATTAGCTTTTTTTACAAATTTAAGTTAATTTTAAAAAATATTTGACAATTGAACTACAAGTAATTGACAAGAGATGGTGCTCTTTCAAAAATCAAAATTTTCAGTTTTACGCTTTTCGTTTGCAGAAAAAATTTAATGTTTTATATGGAGTCAAAGTAGTTTTGTGTGACTCGCCTGTATTGCCTGACTCGCTCGCTACGCTCGCTCTTCAGCCAAACACAGTCTTGTCACACAAAACGTCACTTTGTCTCTTTATAAAACAAATAACTATTTAAATTTTAGAAACGCTTCATAATTTTAGTTACTTAGTTAAATTTAAGTAATTACCAATTCTTGTTAATTCGCGTATTTTTGGAAGCTCTTTGTTGGAAATATGCCAAACTCTTTTATTAATAGTGAATGTTTTCGTTGAAGACACCTTTCGTGAAATGTGGAAATGGTAGACTAAATACTAAAATATTCGTCAGTCACAGCAAAATTTAGAAAATTGGGGAAAGTAAGACGGCAGAGTTAAGAACGGATTTGTAGTTAAAAATTTCTTTAGGAATCAAAATTTTTAATAGTTAGAACAATTTATTATTTTAAAAATAATTAATGATACTGATTACAAATAATTAAAATTTTGAACAGAAAGAATGGGTGGTCAAGTCGGTGCACCGCACCTCGCACTACCCCTAGCACCGCACATAGCATCGCGCCGACAAAAATAAATAAAACTTTTTATTTGAGCGTACGAAATGAGAGCCAGTGTTGAAATACTTTGTAGTCCTTTTTGATATATCACTGTCAACAACAGCTTTCCAATAAAAACAACAAAATACAATAAATTATTTATATTTTCATCTCTTTTTAATTGATTTAAATTTTAAATTTTCTAAAATTTCCTTTTTAAATTCTTGTAGAAAATTCTTTTTTTGTTTACGACTTCTGTAATAGACGTGCACAGCTAATTCAAAAAATACTAAAATTGAACTAAGTAAAATAAATCCGATGGTAATCCAAAATATACCAGCAACATGATGAAGGGTTAATGCTTTTAGAGCAGTACTTTTGGAACCCTAAAACATAAAATATTTTCAATTAAGCTTGTCTTTTTAAAAACGATATAAGAGATTTATAACTATTCTAAACTTCTCCGTCATACTCTGGCATTCGTTGGCCAAAGTTAAAAAAACTTGGAACATTATGGTTGCCTCATCCGAAATCAAAATAATAATTTTTATTTTGAAGATTGTAATGCTCCTTCCTGATCCTGATATAACCAGAACAAAAATAGCGTTTATAATTAATTGCTCATGTGCGAATCACGACCTTAAATGCGCAGAAGTGCAAGTGAGGAAGCTATAGAAAAATCCAAACATTGTTTTCACAATGGTTTTCACGTATTATGGAACCTTGGTTATAGGGTAGTATATAATTTTGCTTTATGCGCAGGTAGTTTAGATCTGGCAGTTACTCTACAATATGAGAATACTGGACCATGCAGAACTTGTAGTAGAAAAGTACCTTTAATGACCCTAAGAAATACTTTCAAATTGGGAACATACTCAAAATGATTCTTGAGTGAGTCTTAATATTTGATTCAGATTAATATGATTCTTTTCTACCAAATTTTTTAGCTTTAGTTTTTTTAGCAGGAGAGGATTACGGATCAGTACCAAAAGTCCAAAAGGTTTTTGACATAACGCTTGATAGTATAACTAGAATCGATAGTTCTTAGTGGCATGGGTGGAAATAGAAATTGTTAGAAATAGGAATAACTCTTGGGTATCTTCCAATTTTTAAAAACAATTATAGTTTTAAGCAAAATTTGTTTTCGGGTTTATTCCATTAGGCCCATAATGGGCCCTTGTAATCATTTGAGCTCGGGTCTTTAGCTCTTTAGCTCTCCCTTATAAATTCAAAAGGATTTCCAGCTCGGGTTTGATTCGGGCTCTCGCTGAAAAAAGTATTAATTTAGAAAAACTCCTAAGAGATGGTTTTGTGTTCCAGTTTCTGTTAAGACGCGAAATAGTATTTTTGTTATCGTACTATTTATGGGACCAATTTACTGCGAAGTTTTCAAAAAGGGTAAAATATTTATTCAAGCTCGCATCGGTACTAAAGATCTTGCCAAATTGCTCAGAAGAACAAGTGAGAAAGCTGTAGAAAAGACGCCCAAACATTGTTTTCACAATGGTTTTCACCATGGTTTTCACCATGGTTTTAGCGTATATATAACCTTGGTTATGAGGTAGTACAAAATTTTGCTTTCTGTGCAGGTCGTTTTCATTTGGCAATAAGTATACCTCCTAGTGGTATCTATACTCCCGATTAGGTTTCTAATGAACTGTAAAATTAAATCTAACAAAAATGTGATATTTAGAGACATAAGATTTAGAAACAAAAAACGTTACTTTGCACTCTTCTGGAACAAATTTCTCAGACCACCATTTCTTTTGCAATTCGAGAATTGTGTTCCTTTCTTGCAATTTAAGTATGGCATTGCTAAGAGTGTAACGATAAGGAGAATCTAAAAAATATAAATTTATTTAAAAAAATTATAATCATTTTCGTCCTAATTTTAAATTAAAGTTACCTTTTTTCATGGCAATAGCGAACTGTCTTTCATTTATTTGACTGTCAATAGAAGTCATGTAACATAAAATCTTCGTAATAAATTGAGCAAAGACGGAATCGGTGAAAAACGCATAACTGCCTTCTTCAAGTAATAAATAACCCTCCCAATTTTCATCCACCATATTTTGTGGATGGGCGTCCATATATTTGGCAATTTTTTGATGTAAAGGATTTGGGGATTCCTCAAATGGACAAAAACTAATTTTTACATTCACCCAATAAAAATGAACAAACCTTAAAATACATATGAGTAGCTTCGTTCGAAACCGCTCCATACCTAATTCCTAACTTTTCGCCTTTGTTAACTAACTCTTCCATAGTATTAAATGGCAACTCTTCCATTTCTATTGTAAGGAAAGCAGCAAGTTGAGCTTTATAATACGAAACTATTATTAAAATAAAAAATGCCCATGTGCTGGATAAAATTCTTGTAGAGAAACCTCTAAAAATATTTTGTTACCTTTTTCAATTGAGGAATTACTTTTTGTACCTTGGAGCAAGATCACCTGCACCTTGTTGCATCAAAGCGCCCAACATGTACCAAAAGGAATTTTTTAAACTAAATTGATTTGTAATGTATCGTGGATTTTGATCACACGGATTCCAATTTTCCCATTCCGGTGGACTAATGTGAGCTGTTACGAACAAAATGACGGATACTGTGAAGTACGATATGACTATCCCAATCCATATTTCGATTGCAAAAGGATCGGCAAAAGCAAAAAAGTTTGGTACTGGTAAAGGTTTTTTAAATAAAATTTTAATTCCCGAAGACATAAATGGAGTCGTGAAGTCCACGTATTGTTGTCTGAGTTTTGTAACTGTCAAATCACCAATTGCTATATCGCCAACCTAAAACAATACGTCTTTAGATTATTTAATGAACGCTAAAAAATTTACTGACGTCGTTGAGTATATCTCCAATCATTCCATTCCATTCCTGCGTAGTTTCATTAAAGTCTCCATTTTTATCATCTTTATTTCGTACTAATTTATAACTGAAACCTGCTATTATAGCTATTTCTTTCATTATATCAACCACAAAACCTTCAAATTGATCATTTCCTTTAAGTACAGCACTGTCGTTTTTATAAAACGCGTATGGCTCAGACTAAAATGATTTGATGAAGGTTAATTGCTAAAAATAAAAAAAGATGCACCAACCCAACAAATCAGAGCTGTAAGTGTAGTGTTATGTAAGTCGCCAAGTCCTAACGAATTTAAATACAACGGATCGAATTTGACTGCTTCGTTTGTAGTCCACGTTCCAATTTTTCTAAAACTTCCATCTTGTAATTGCATTATATTTAGGGAAAAATCGCTACGTTGACCGAGGTGATCGAAACGAACCAAACCAGTTTGTCCGTTGAAAATTTTCTGCAAAAGTTGGTTTTAAATGGAAGTTTTAATTTTTGCTAGTGTAAATACCAGCTTCATGTAGTTGTAGATAGTACTTCCATGTTCCCAACTGCTGGTCGTGTTACAATACAACGGTTTAACGTCAATACTCAAAATTTCTCTAAATGCTTCCGCTAATAGATAAAGAGAGTCAACTAGTAATCCCGAAGACGACCAGACCTTCCAAGCCGCCTCGGAAGCGTTGTAATTTTTCACCTCCATTCCCATCTCAATTTTTTTATTTATTATGGCTTGTGCTAATTTAATGGTTTTTGGTGCGGTAGGATCAACAAGTTGGATCTTTAAATTCTTTCATTATTTTAGATTAATTTGAGTTATATAGTTTTACCGTTATAAATGATGCTTTACTATGACCAAATTGCTCAAAATCAAGAGTATGGGTATCGAAATTGAGAATTAGGTATTTATATTTCTTCATCATCAATCCAACTTGTTGCATATGTTCTAAAACGTCTTGCATATTTTCAATTTCACAATGTATTATAAACTGAGTTTGATTTGAAGAACGCAATTTCTTGAAGGAATTTCTTAAAAAAAAACACAGGGACGTTAAAATAAAACTGTACTGAGAAAGCTTGAAAGTGTTCCATCCTACCCTACCCTTGTTCTACCTAAATAAAGAAAAATGTATTGTTCGATTACGGAAAGAAAAGTTTAGAGGAAAGGGTACGAGGCTCACACCAGGTAACCTTTTTTACAGGCTCGAAGAGGTTACAAGCTCGCCTGCGGCTCGTTAGTCATTATCCTCTTTGCGTCATTAAAAACAGTTTCACCTGGCTTGTAATGTTAAATACTATATAGCATCCTGAGAAAGCTTTTCATTCCGTAATTGAACAATACCTGTATCCTAAATCGGCTGTTCTGTGAATTTGAAACAACACGACTGAATATCCTGTCGAATTGTACATTTGTAATAATTGAGAAATTTGTGACAAACTCTCAAAAGTTTCGTATATTATGGTAAAATTAGTCCATTTTAATTCGTAAACCAAATCTCCCGCTGTCTTAGCTAAAGCTTTTAAGTTTGGAAAAACATTAATCGAGCAACATTCTCTTCCAAAGATCACATCATCGGATGCTCTAATAAATGGCATTTCTTTTTCGTCACACATCGATTGAATAATATTAGCATTGTTTTCGTAAGAAGCTGTCAAAATTCCTGCTACGCCTTGGTTTAAAAGCGAACAAGCTGCTGTTAAAGCTGTAAAAGGTAAATCCCATTGTACATTAATAATTTCACCAGTCCTAGGATGAATGACATTTTCAGGAACGATGTGAACAATCGCTGGTTTAAATTTTAGAGGTGCATATAATTTTTCTTCATTTAACAAATCGATAGCTGCCCTAAAAGCTATTTCATCGTCTTCGTTTGGTTTATCTTCGAAAATTCCCCCTAGAATATGACATTTGGAAGAATTTCTAATAAAAATAATTTCCACTTACCAATAGGCACGATTGTAGCATTATTTCTGTGTATAAATGTAAAAAAATATCCACTCGTTAATATTAAAAATATAAAATTATCGAAGAACATGTTAAATAACAAAACATAATATTTAATTTAATAAAACATGCCTGTCGAATAATATAGTTTATTTTTAAACCAAATGAAGCAGTGGTAATCAAAACTATTTCCCCGTGAGACATACGAGTTCAAAATAGTTTTCAACTAAATTTCCTCCGTGTGATCGAAAATTTGACTTCAGCATATTTTTTACAAATAGGGCAGATACAAAGATAATAAAGATGTATCTTGAAAAAACGTCTAGAAAATTTGAGATCGTTAAACAGTGTTAGGCAACAAGCAATACAACAATGCTTGAAATTCAAGTATAAACAGTGAAGAAATTAAATGGTTTTAAATTTTATTTGTTTTGACTTGGTCACTTGGTGCACTAGATTGTAAATTTAATTAGGATTTAAAAGAAATCACAAAATGTGGGTTGTGGGGATCTATTTTTGGGAAAAGGAAAAAGTAACGAAACGTGATTGATTTTTCTTCATTGTTTAATAATTAAGAGTTCCAGCAGTCAGTCCTTTGTGTACTTCAGTCTAGAAAGCACATCTGTGCAAGGCTTGCCAAAGAGTTAGTAATTGCATGGAGATCGAAACTAAATCCGAAATAAAAGAAACATTAGAAACAAACGCCTGCTTGTTCAGGACACACAACAGCTCTCAATAGCTGATTGACAGCTTATAGTTTGTCTCCATCTACGAGCTGAAATTGACAGAGAGAAATTATGAGCAATCGACCAACTGTTCCGTATCCTAAACATGTACAAGAAACAAAAGACTTTATTTTTTGGATTTCTAAACTACTCGGAACATTTTGATACAGGCTAAAACGTTTTCTCCGTTTCGACTCGAGCAGTACCAATCACATCCGGTGTTGCTTTCAGGTCACTAGTTTAAAGGATGTATAACATGCTCGCCATTGGGTATCGAACATGACGTCACCAAGAGGCCTCCGAATGCTACTACTGAATGTAGAAGATAAATGCTAAATGCTAGCTGATTCGTCAGCTATTGTGGTATCCAAATATATGTTTTCTACGTCTGTTGAAAGCGCCAAAACAGACATATTTAGACTCCTGCTCACATCATGCGCCGTAATAGACGAATTTGGTCAGCGGAATGGAATGACACACCATATTATACTTCCATCACGTAAGCATCACTATGATTCTTCCAACAAAATCCTCTATTCTCTTCGGTTGTCAAATTTTTAACTTAGGTTTCGAACACTTTATTGATCTTTATATTCCTTCCATCTAGCTGTTTCTTGGTTTTCCTCACTTTCTCAGAACAGATTTTCGTAACGGGTCCATTTCTGTAGCTTAGATTTTTTTATGTCGTCTGTCAGCCGCCATACTTCACATGCTACGAATACGTAGATATTCATGATAAGTAAAATAGAAATAATAGTGAAATAAAAAATTTATTAAGATGTGATGATTCATGGCATCAATTGTAAAATGTGCTGTAACACTTACCTATTCGGATAATCAAGGAAATACCGAAATTCAATACCAGGGGATCTTAAACTGATGAAAAAAGGAAAGATCAATGTACGTAAGATGATCGTACGATCAATAAAATAAAATAAAAATTAAATAAAATCGTGATTACGATTTTATTGAATTTTTCGACTTTCTCGACTGCGCCATTTCAAATTGGAGGTGCGCTATAGATGCCCCGAAAAATTCCCGGCGGTCTACCGAACAAAATCGGTTTTTCCACTTTATAGAGCAGGCTAGACGCCGTAGGCTTTCGCGGTCTCTCGCTATCTCTAAATAGTGGCTAAAAATAAACACTTTTTTTAAAAATCGGCGCGCCCTCTGTATGGAAATAGTAGAAACTATCTTGGGAACTTTGGACTATGGAAAATTTTGAGGAACCGATATCGGACTGACAATCTGGACCACCTAGAGACCCCCGATCCAAAATAAAAATTGGATCAGGTTAAAATATTTTTTTATTACGCCGAATTTCCAAGGGAGGCTTACCGTCGCATTTAAGCAGAATGCACCATTTCTTGATGGGAGATAATCTAGCTCTCTGATTGGCTGTGACCGAAGCGAAGTACATTTTGCCAATTCAGACTGAAACGAGGTGCATTTTGTCAGGTTCCTTGATGCGTCAACAAACGTTGGTACGTTTTGTCAAAGTGTAAATAAAACGAGGTGCAGTTTGCTTTTTATAAAAATGTTAGCACTGATAATAATAATTTATTTTGTTTTCACAATCATGACAACACCAGCAACTTTACTATTACCATATAATGTCTCTGTTACAATTAAATATTCCGTTAAAGAGATCCAAAATAAAAGTCTTATTCTTTATGCTGAATTGAAAATAAATTTTTCAATATTTGTTAAATAATGATTTCAATTAAAAAAAATTACTTTAGGCCTAATTTGAGAATATGAATTTTAAAATTATCGATATAACTCCAATAGCTTTAAAATGAATCTGGCAATGATGTTACAGAAAATAATAGATTGACAGTTGTCAAAAAACGTGATATTATACGGCAAAGGGGACAAATGAGTCGTCATGCTCATGACTGAGAAACAAAATAAATTTTAATGTTTCCTGAACAAACTCCACCACCTTTTATTTTCACTTTGACAAAATGTACCTCGTTTCAGTCTGAATTGGCAAAATGTACCTCGCTTCGGTCACAGTCAATCAGAGAGCTAGATTATCTCCCATTGATCAAGAAATGGTGCATTCTGCTTAAATGCTGCCGGACGACGGTCGAAGGTTAAAATGTTCGCCAACAGCCCTCGCATTTCCAAGTTTTTGCGTACTTTTTATTTTACAGCTTTTCAAAGTCGGAGGACGCTTTTTCGAAATTTTGTCATGGCCGCCCCGCGGCCATTTTGCTTTATTTTAAAATTTAAGATCGGGTCGTTTATGAGGACTCTCTCGAGTACTCAAATCTCGATTTTGACGTCGATTCGGCCATTTTGATTTTTTGGCAAATAGAAACCTATAAAAAAGATTCGATCGCTCGAATTGGTTCGAAATTTGGAGAAGGGGTAGCTAGAGGCGTGTCTTTGAACTCTTGCATTTCACAGAATACGAAAAATTTTTCTCTTAAAAGTAGGGTTTTTCTAACTTTTAAGGGTGGAAGGTACCCGCAATAATGGTAGACCTTAATAAATTTTTTTCTGGCTTATAAAAATTTATTTGAATAAATTGATGATGTGAGGAATGTTAACTAGGGCTGTACTTAATATTTTTAAAATATAAATGTAATAATCGTTATAGTTAAAAAGATATTTTATTAAAGTTATTTAGATTATCACGGCCTTAATATCAGTTCAATTAAATCGGTATTTAAACAATGTTATAGAGAATCCTTTATTCTAGGGTATGACATATTTTATAATTTTATTAATTATTTGGAAACTTGTATAAATATCGTCATTTTATTAATTTTATTATAAGTACTTTTGGATTATTGAGGCGTATAAAATTGCATTATATAAGTTTCCAAATAATAAATAAAATTATAAAATATGTCATACCCTAGAATGAAGGATTGTTTAATAACATGGCTTAAACGCCGATTAAATTGAACCGATATTAAGGTCGTAAATATCTAAATAAGTTTAATAAAATATCTTTAAACTATAACAATTATGACTTTTATATTTTACAAATATTAAGTATAGCCCTAGCTAACATACCTCACATCATCAATTTATTAAAATAATTATTTATTAGCCAGAAAAAAATTGATTAAGGTCTACAATTATTGCGGGTACCTTCACCCTTAAAGCTCCCCCTTTCAAAGCTTTTAGGTGGCAATTTTTTTATAAATGGAAAATTGAAGTAGTCAGATATATTTATTACACTTTAATTACGACTTATAAACATCGGATGTAAAATTCAAATATAATTGTCAATAACGTAAACCAGACGTTTCTTAGCGCAGTTCCAACTAAAAGCTAATACAGTCCTGACTATACCTACGACTTCCAGAGGGAAACAGGGGCTAGTATAAAACAACAATTGATGAAGGTTCAGAAGCACTTATTATTACCGCACTGAGTAAAGACCATTTACGATTAAAATTTTTTATTACTAAAAAACACAATTATCTTTCTTCCGAAGGTTCCACCCTTTTAACAAACTTATCAAACTTCAAATAAAATTTCAATTCTTTCTTAACTTCCTGAAGTATTAATACCCGACCTTTATACTTTTTAACAATTCGATATAACAACTCTGTAAAAACTAGAACCATCGCAAGGAAAATTCCTATAAAAGTAATCCCAAATACTCCTGAAACATGTTTATAATGCAGAGCAGGAGCACTGCTAGGGGTTTTCTAAAAAAATATTTTGTAAAAAGTTAAAAATGGAGTGTTTAAAATTTTACATGACATTCTCCACCACCACGTTCCTTCTCCCACCATTTTCGATGAAGATCAGCCATTTTTCCATTTTCTACAAGTTTAAGTACAGTCGCACTTAATCTATTTCTGTATATTGAACCTATTTGGATTAAATGAGTAGTTGTAAACTTTTTAAATTAAATTTTTAATACCTCTTTTCATTGCTATCCCATAAAACTTATGGTCTAAATAACCTCCAACTGGGGTTAAATTACATACACGTTCAGTAATGTACTTAATACTAGAGGATTCCATAAAAAATACATAATTTTTATTCGTTAAAACTTCTTCCACTCCATCTTCGTAATGTGACATCATATACTGAGGATTATTTCTCATAAAATCACCAAATACTTTAATTACGTCATTTTCGCTTTCCTACAAAAATAAGTTTATTTAAAACTCAACATTTCTAATTGAAATATTAACCAAGAAAAATTTATGTGTAGTTCCATCTTTAACTGCTCCATATGCAAGCCCCAACTTTTCTCCTCTTTTAGCCAATTCTTCAACATCGGAAAAAGGCCAAATTTCTTTTTCGGCTGTTAAAAATGCAGCCATATTTGCTGTATAAGTCGATACGAGTATAAGAATAAAGTAAGCCCAAAATGTCGACATAACTCGTGTCGATAACCCTCTACAATTTATCAAATTTGAAAAAATAATTTCAAATTTTTAAAGTTTACCGAGGTGCAACATCGGCGCCTTCTTGTGTCAAATTAGCTATTACGAACCAAACGCATGTTACCAAGTTGTATTGATTAACTAAATAACGTGGTTCGTCTAAACATTCGTGCGGATTGTACCACTCTTCGGGACAAATTCGACTAATCATGTAAAAGAGAAACGACAAAGCTGGAATTGTAATTATAATTAGTAGCCAAACGTCGGGACCAAAGGGATCTGCAAATGAAAAAAATCCAGGAACGGCGACTGTTGGTTTTGTATATAAAATTTGTATGCCTAAAATTTCAAAATTTAAGTATGATAAATTGAGTGAGGTAATTGGTACCTAGAGCCATAAAGGGGGAAGTAAAATCGACGAATTGTTTGCGTAATCTTGTAATTGTTAAGTCTCCTAAAGCTAAGTCGACTTCCTAAAAAAATCAAAATGTATTTTTAAATTGGGTTTTTCGAGTAGCTGGAGTTACTCCTGATATAACGTCACCCATCATCCCATCCCATGTTTCTGTTGTTTCATCATAATTGCCATTTTTATCGTCTGGACGACGCACAAATTTATAAACAAAACCTTCTAATAAAGCCATTTCGCGTATCAAATCAATACTGAATCCTTCATATTGGTCATTACCGCTTAACAAATCGCTAGTGTTTTTCAACATTGCGTAAGGTTCCGCCTACAAATAAATAAAGTTATTGTTGCTCGCAAAGAGGGTTTTTGGAATTACAAGGCAAATTTCAACGCTTAAAGATACATTTTGTAGGCTATCTGCTTGTGGAACTTGAACAGGATAATTTCTTTTCATTTTCAAACCTCCACGCGAAGCCCATTTTCCTATTTCAACAACACCTTCTTCGGTCATTTCGACAACATCTAAAGAAAAATCCGATCTAAATCCATGTTGATCGAATTCGATCCTTCCTGTTAGGCCATTAACTATTTTCTTTTGAAAAAAATTAGTTTATTGTGAGTGTACTTAATTATTTTAGTAGGGGAAAGTGGGTGAATATCGACCATAAATTAGCGGAAGTGTAAAAAAAGCAAATAAAGCACACTACTTCATTTATCGGTTTATGTTACAAACATTGGCTAACTGATGTTTGTGTTGCACATGCGCTTTATAGTGCTTATTTTTGAAGAAACGTGTTTATTGTTAAATTTTTATAATATGCCTAGGATGCATGGAAGCATACTGGACATATAAAAAAATTTTGAGATTTATTTATTGAAATCTAGAGATTCTATGCAAAAAAATCTTAGGTGATCGATATTCACCCACTTTCCCCTACTTACAGTTTTCATAAAATTAAATAAAGTACTTCCGTGCTCCCAACTATCAGTTTGGTTACAAAAGAGTGCTTTAGCTTGATATTTTTTATGCCGTTTTAAAACATCGGCAAAAAGCATCATAGCGTCGATGAGCAAAACTGAAGTTGTTGGTAGTAAATAACCATCAGCTAATTCTGGATAAACTAATCTTTTGTTTTTGGATCTGAAGGTATAAAATAGTTCTTCAATTTTCGAATTTGAAGGATCAAAAAGACGCATCTACAAAATTAACTTTTTAAACGGGTTGCAATAGAATTGATTTTTGTTTTAGTTTACAAAGGTGGTCGTCGGTTCTTAGGCAGAGATTTGGAAGTTTAAGTACAAATTGGAAAGTCCTAAAAAGTCACCCTGAGAGCATCCCCGATACTGAAACAGCACGTTGGAGAAGTTATAATTTTAATATCGTCCAAAATCAGTAGCACTACATGTTCCTCTTAAGGAGGTTTGATGGCTCAAAAAGAGACAGGCATGGAGGTTCTGACGCTGGACGACGCTCACCCTAATGGCCTGTCCACATATACAGACTTGCCTTCCGGAAATCGGATCATAGTAATGCGTTCAGGCGGCCTGCACAGGCCAAACTAGAGGCCGCGTAAACAGACATACCGGAAGGCAAGCCTCTGTGTGTGGACGAGCTTTTAAACCTTTAGTTTTACTCTCAGGTCTTTGAAGCCCGGCTTATGTGAATGTTTATATTTCTGACATTTAACAAGTTTGCTTACAGTGTAGTGGTGGGTTTGAGGAACATAGAACCCAACCGTAATGGCCCGTCCACAAACACAGGCTTGTCTTCCGGTTTGGCCTGTGCAGGCCGCTTAATCGATGTCCACACGCGGCGTGTTGAACGCCTGGATGGGAAAACTGAAAGGCACGCCTGTGTGTGTGAACGGGTCTTAAGATACCAAGAAACGCCTTCTCTTAATAAAATCTTAAATAACTTACGTAAGTAATGTTTGTTTTGCTGTGCTCGTACGGAAGTAAATCGATAGTGTGCATATCCAAATTTAAAACGATGTAGCTATAATCTTCCATCATGAGGCCTACGATTTGTAACTGGTCCAAAATCGTAGCTAAATTTTCAGTTGAACAATCCAAAATGAAATTAACTTGTCCTGAATCTCTAATACCTTTAAGTTCTTCCCTTAAAAAATTCTTTGTTGGAGAAATAGCAAAGAAATAAAATTAAAACTTACAAGTAATTTGCTTCCTTGTTGTAATACAATTGTCTTACAACAACATTGTAATTGGACGTATGGTCGAGCTTAAGTATTTCAGAAATTATCGATAAATGTTCTTGTTGTTCGTAAATAATTGTAAACGATTTCCAATTCCAATATTTAACTAAATCGGCAAAAGCTTTGGCTAATATAGGAGCATGAGGAAATAAATTAATCGAATACCATTTTTGTTCGAGTTTGTAACTTGATTTTGTCTGAATAACTGGAATTTCTTTAGTATCGCAAAGCGATTGTATTGCGTAGGAATTTTCGTTTGTTAATAAATTAAATATACCAACCACACCATTAGGTAAAATTGAACAAACTTCTTGCATGGCCATAAATGGTTTATTCCAACTTAAATCAATTGTTAATCCCTTTTTGGCATTTATAATTTCTTCGGGTTGTAAACTTATTTTTACAGATCGAAATTTTAAATTTGGATATTTTTGGTTAATTAAGTCTATTCCTGTTTCGAATAACAACTCTTCTATATTTCCTGCACTTTCGAAAACACCACCTAACGTGCCTAAAGTTGTAATTAAGTTATTTAATTATGCGAAAAATTACCTATTAATGTGTTTGATGTTAAAACACAATTTGTAGTTAGTAAAATTGTTATAATAACACAGCACATGTTTTGGTTTACATGTGTGAGTTAGAACTAACGTAAACTGAAATATTGTCAAAGTTTGAATTCTATTTTCGTAATGGGAATATAGGACATTGCTATGAGGAAGTTTTAAAGTATCTATCAGTCGTATATTATGTGGGGCATCTATGACGAATTTTCAATTAAATAAACGTTTATAGCTTTTAACGAGTAAACTGCAAACATTTTTTGATCTGATTACATTTTTTAATTATCTGAATTAATGAAGAAGTATTACAGAAGATCCTGCACTTTTTTTCGAGAGTTGCTGTTTTCACTTCGTCTCCGACAGACAATAATATAAAATTGGAGTATAACTATTATTTCTTCTGTTGTAACAGCACGTAGGTAATGAGCGAAAACCTAGGAGTTTTTTACACATACATTGTTAGAGGGCCAACCCCAAAGAATGTCTTTGGAAAATATCGTTATAATCGGCCGCCGTGTTTGGCCATAATTTATTCATTTCTGTATAGCCAACAGTCAAAACAGCCCCCCCCCCCCGTCCCACCAGATGTGGAATACGCTTCGGTGCTAATTTGTTCTTTTGATGTTGAGAGTTGAGACTTTAAATTTCTCTCAAGTGAGAAGGTAGTCGTTCATCAGAATCATCAGTATAACTCTAAAAAAATTATTTTATCAAAATCTGTTTCTAAAGATCCTCTTTTTTTGGGGTTCTTGCTTTTATCTCGATAACGGTGGGTCTTAGGTACAAAATACTCTTAGCAAATGAAAGCTTATTTAATTTCCTACAAGATTGATTTTATTTATTTTTTCTCTATGCTTTATAGATTTTGAGATATCCGCCCGCAAAAATCGTTAATGTATAAAAATTCTCTACCAGTTGAAGATTTTTGTAATTTTATTTAACGTTTTTCAAGAAAAAGGTACCTACTACATATATTCGAGGAAAAAATTTTTTATATTGTCTCGACGTTTGGAGCCCCCCTGATTCCAAAAAAAGCAAAAAACAATTTTTCGATTTTTTGAACCAAAAATGTGTCGGTCTGTCTGTTACAGAGCTGCGGGGCAAAAATTACTGAACCGATTTTGATGAAATTGGGTGTCCAAAAATATGGTGGTTATTTTGGACACATTTTTGCAAATTTGGGCCAAATTTATTTTTACTTGTCTATAAAATAGTACATCTTTTAGAAATGACCAAAATAGATCAAAATATTCAAATGAATTTTCTCAAAATTGCCCGAGGGAATTTTTTTAATTTTTGGATAATATGTTATAGAAAACGCAATTATCTATCGAGTGTCTCATTTTGAAAAACTTCTAGCGAGCAGAACCGGAGTTATGACTTTTTAAAAACAATAAAATATTTCTAATTTTAAAAATAAATAATTGTACACCTAAAATTTTGAACACTAACTGAATAAAAAAAGTTATATTGAGGGTGTCCAATAGTTTACTTTTCGAGTTGATGGCCACAACTCGAAAAGTATTAACTTTTGGACACCCCTGAATATAACTTTTTAACTCGTTTTAATGCGTACTACACGCATTTATTTAATGACTTTCGCGTAATTTCGATAATTATGATCCGGATTATTCTAATAATTAACTGTACGCGAAGTTTACTACTGTTTTAATTTTTTATTTTTGGTAAGTATTTTTTATTGATAAAATGTTTTCAAAGTGTCATAAACATAAGTGTCTATACATAATATTTATAATTTTTCTTATGAAATGAAAGCAAAACACTTTCTTTTTCATGAGTCTGTGTGCATAATTATGTGACGTTTTTTATAAATTTGTAATAAATTACTTATAAATTAGCGAATAATTTATTTAATTAAGTAAAAAAAATATTTTATTGTTAAAAATCATCATTGCTAAAGTAAGTTAAGTGAGGACATTAATAATTGTTTTTAACAATAAAATTAAAGGATAATAAAGTTTGATAGCTTTAACCTTTATAATTTATTTTGCAAGAAAAACATAATTTAATTTGCTTATAATATGTTTCGAATATTTTTTTTGAAATTTCAATTAATTGTATCAATATAACTATAGAAACGCTTGCTTGCAAACTCTTTAAATGTGATTAGTTCTTCCTAGAAAGTAATTACATTTGCAATATTTTCTATTTTTAATTAATATGTTGTTCTACTTCCTAACTTGCATAGTTACCTACATTTAAAAAAATATGCGCTTTTAAAAATCATGGATGTACATCTTTAAATTTTATTATCCACTTTTTAAAGAATTTTTTTTATTTAAATTCGTTACCATTTAAAATACAAACAGCCAACTTATTACACATAATTTAATTTAATTGCTATTTATGTATTTATTAGAACGAATAATTCGCTATTAGACATTTTTATACCTTTAAGGCGAAAGTTTTACAAAAGATGAGTTAATTAAGATGTAGTGGATCTTGCCTTTAGGCGAAAATTTATCAAAAGAGTCAAAGAAAACTTCCTACAGCTCACGTGTTCGTTTTTCAGCTTAAATTTACATTTGTGCATGTATATGTTTTTTCATGGTCGCAGAATATTAACTACTTCGTTAAGAAGCTCTACATGGCCTTTGATCCGATTATGGATTATATATAAAATAAAAGGTAATATATCAGAAGATCCCTTCAATCCTATCACCTTTTGACGTTTTGACACAATTTCATTTTTCTGGAGCAGTTTTCTGTTTTAATGAGTAATGGCTATTTAACTCATTGCTTAATATAAGAGAGACATAAGAACGAAGAAAATGGAAAATTTAAATGTGTACTTCCCTTGATGAGTTGAGTTCGTAACCTTTAGCTCTTACCAATGATTGATTTTTGTGAATACTAGATTTTCGTGACTTAGCACGAGCCTATATAGGATTCATGGAGCTGAGTCTACCCCCAGCTCTCAAACATTGATAAATAAATGCAAAAGATAAGTATTACATTTTAGCTAGAACAGATATCATAACCTCAGGAAGAGATGGTTTATGAATCGAGAGAGGTAAAATCTAAGGCAGTTTACGTTAGCTAAGTTGAAGATATCGTGTTCAATACTGGAAGCTAGCCGGTGCTGACTATTTTGAATAACCACATAAAATGTGATAAAAATACCAACTGAAGGGGAGCTAGATATTTTTGTAACTCCCATTGAAGTGGCGCTCTATGTCTATAATGATTAACGGAGATAGCTGTAGAATAGATACCTGGACTAGCTCTGGGTTTAATATAAAAGATTGGAGAATACATGTCCTTTAATACAAACGGCCATTCAGAAAAAAAATTATAAGAGGTGCTATAGCTTAGCTGGAGCTAGCTCATATAACTCAGCAGCTAGCTTTGCACAACAACAAACTAATGTCGGAAGGAAGAGGTTAAGGTAATGGACTTTGGTCTGTGGATTATTAGAGATAAAAAAGAAAATAAAATTTTACAAAAATTGCTTTTACAGCAAGGTAATAATTAACTGCCGCCGATAAAAACTGGTCCACTCTCTATCGGCCAACAATTACAGCACAACTATAAAACTTTTATTTGACATTAAAACTTTAATGTAGATATTAAAGTTTAATGTCCACATTAAATTAATTCGACCTGTCCACAGAGTTGTTTTTGACTAAGTAAAATTGACTGTTTGACGTTTTGTCAAAGGATAAATTAGAAGTTCCATGTTTAATTTAATGCCGACGTTAGTTAATCGAGAGCTTTGTAGCATCTTGGTTGTTTTGAATATTGCGAGCGATTTAAGGGTCGTCCACACATACAGCCATTGTTTTCCGGTTTGGACTTGTGCAAGTGGCCTGAATGCTGTCCAGACGCTACGGATTGGCCAGTGCAGATCCCATGCGCAGTGCACCTGCACAGGCCAAACCTCTCAAAGTCTCAAAGCAAATTTTAATTAATGACCGTTATGATAAACTCCCATTAGCCTCTCACAGAACTCACCTATCTTGTCAAAATCATTGTTAGATAATTCTTGAACAATAGCTATTACTTAGAGGTGTTATTTACTTGATCCTTAATCCGCAAGGACTACGAGTCTACGGACTAGGAACAATTTATTCTAACCTAACCTCAGAAGATCTTTATTGCGATTGCTTATGCTTACATGATCGTTAGAAACCGGAAACGGGTGCGGTGAATAAGAAGAAGAAGACGCTATTGTAATTTTTTTAAATTATTTGGGAATTTCGACTCCGAAGCAACCCAATATCTTACTCGAACTATTAAAAGTTGCTGTGGGGTTTTAGAGAGATTTATTTTTGAGATTATAGGTTATACGGTTTTTCTCACTGTGGCACCATGGCTCTTTTGCTCCTTTTAGCATTTAATTTAGATACTAATAAAGCGACTAAAGGGAAAAGCTGGGGAGTAATTAATTTCAATATTTTATAAGTTTGTTGCACTCTGGATTTTGTTAAAAAATCTTTCCATATCAAACCAATTACTCGTGTCGTTAAATTTTACTGCCAAATGCCTATAATTTTATAAATTAAATATATTTTCTACACAATAAAACTTTCCGTAACAATGAATTTACGATGCGATATATCCTGTAAAATTAAACGATCCGTATATTAAATACGAAAAAAATTGTAAATTGGTAAATGCATTGTGTTGCATTTTATTTACATGCAACTAACTACACATACGTACCATACGATCTTATCAAACGCGTAGTAGATCGTCTTTGGTTACTGCCTATGTATACCTACTATTTCATACAATGCACATAATTAACTTATACTTCACTGCTTACTTACTTCCAATCAAAAAAGCAGTCTCTGTAAAATCAGTTGAAAAAAAATTTGTTTTTACCTTCTTTTGAATAATTGATTTGCCTCTAGAGCAGTTTCAGTATCATATCAAGACCCCCTATTTTAATAAAATGCTTCTAGGCTTTCGTCTATCTATAATTTTGGACAGGGTAGGCCACGAAACTTGTAGCCCCTGACGACTTTTGACAATTACAAATATGAATACGGCAAAGAAAATAGACTATATTTTCTACATTGATAAAGATGCGACAGTCAGCAGCCACGAACGGATTTTTTTCCGTTCGTGGCGAAAACTAACGATTCGTATTTTATGAATTGTGGCTCACGTTCGTGGTTCACTACCCGTGTCAACCCTGCTTTTTACTCTGAAAAAATGAATTAGTTTAATTTAAAAAACATATTCCTAATAAAAAAATTTAATTTATTTGAACCAATTATTAATTAGTATTTTTTATTATACAACGTTTATTAACCTAATTCAGTAATGTCTAGTGACATTTAAAAATGAGATGAGATCTTTCTCTCAAATTAAAATTTGCCGCTTAAATACCCTAAGAAAATGGCCGCCATAGTCCAAGAACACCAAAAACTACGTTTGTTAACGTAGGGTAAAGAAATCTAAGGGTAAAGGTACATGGCAGTTACGATGGATATATTTTTGCTTTGTTTGAACTTCCGGTTTAACCGGAAACCGCATAAACTTTTTTATTTTAATTGGAACACCCTGTATATTTTTACCTATTTCAATAGCCCTCTTTCTGCTGTATTCATCAATAGTGATAGTTATGGGGTAACAACAGAAAAGATAAACCACTTTATGCATGCGCTCTCATTTTAAGTTGACTTACAAAATTTACTAAAACACACTTTTTGTTTGATTTCAAATTTTTAAAGAACAAAATAATTAATAAATTAACCCTGAGTCCTATAAAGCTCTGGATTAGCTTTTAACCTGCTCACAGCTGTTTTTGACAAAACAGCATTGATTACTATTAAATAAACAGTTCCATTTTCCATTTTCAATCCAAGCTTTATAGGACTCAGGGTAAGGAACTTATTATAAAAAAGTTAAAATAAATGTGTTTATGTAAATTAAAGTAGCAAACATAACCTAAAAACCAATGCATTACTGGTTCATCTTTTCGACTGTTACTCATAACTATTACTATTGATGAAAGCAGCAGAAAGAGGCCTATTGAAATATGTAAAAATATACAGGGTGTTCCATTTAAAACAAGAAAGTTGGTGCCGTTTCCGGTTAAACCGGAAGTTAAATCAAAACAAAAATATTCCCATCGTATGCCCTATGCCTTTATACCTATGTCCAAAATTTCATTGCACCCACTTACTTCATTTCAGAGATATTTCCATGGATCCATACTTTCTCCTAACCCTGTATATAATATACAGGGTGGTTGATTTTTTACTGTCCAGCTAATATCTGCTGAAATATTGAAGATACTTAAAAAAGTTAAATTATAAACCATAGCGCAAATAAAGAGTGAAGGGATAATATTATGTTATATGAGTTGAAGTGAAAATTCGTCAGATGCATCAAGTTTCGTAGATATTTGGAATATCGATGAGTATAGAGGATGTTTCCACTTCAATTGTTTATACGTAAGGTAACTTTGTTATTTGAAGATATAGATCAACAGTTTAATTAAGGAAAGCCAAGCGTTAAAATAGGCATTAATAATGCAATAATAAAATCAAGTTACGAGAAGCCGTTTTTGAATAATTAATAAGAAGCAAGAAGTTTGTTCAAGAAAAACTACAAGTATTTTCTTAAAGCAACTTTTATGATCTATACATATATTGCATAATTAGAATTTTTCAGTATTGTGTACAGTTAGGTTACAAATAACATCAACACTTTTAATTCGTATAAATCCCTTATTGAATTTTTTCATGCGAAAATTTCTAATGCTAAAAAAGTGCCATAAGTACCCAAAAATAAGACAAATGATTTTGCACCTCTTAAGAATAAGTATTAATGTGTTTAATCTTTTGTTAATTAAATGGCCGTAAGTAATGCTGAATGTAGATCTTAAAAGATGTTCAAAAAAGTCTCATTATTTTTCACACTAATTAAAAACATTTAAAGCTCGCTTTTTTACGCAAAATGCGCAAGATGTGCAATAGGGTAAAGCCCGTAAAAATTATTTATTATCTGACATGACCCGATTTGATGTAAACATTGTCCAAGCAATATCAGTAACTATTAAGGCTCGTCTTCACACACAGGCTTGCCTTCCGATTTGCCTGTTCAGGCGGCTTGCACAGGCCACCTGAATGCTATCCACACGCTCCGATTTGGCCTGTGCAGGCCACCTGAACAAGCTAAACTCTGTTTCAATGCGCAAAATCAAAATTACTAAATCTCTCTATAGGCACAACAAATAGCTTCGATTACAAGTGTCAAAGACGTTTGGGCGTTGTTGTTACATAAGGTTGAATGACAGGAACAGTCGAAATGCCGATAGGTGCAGTTGGAAAACCCACATGTGCAGTCGGATTATCGACAGGCCACCTTAGAATTACATTATGAGATGGCAAATGTGCCAGAAGAGATAAATAGTTGTTGATATTACCACTGGTGCATTTGCCACATAGTAATTTAGTCGCGCATTTATTTTGTATAGGTAAGCCAGGAAAGCCCTTTCAGCTTCACGTCGACCATTCACAACCAGCTCGCACCAAAATGTAAACTTTTACATCTAGGGTTCCACCCTGACCCGACAGTAAATTCTGTTTTTTCTCACTGTATAAAAATGCTGTGTTACTATCGGGAAGGAATGTTAGTAACTGTTGCCTATAGTCTGTGCAATTAAAATAGCCATTTTGGACCTCCCATCGCCGTCACATATTGGTTGGCTGTAGTAATAATATTCAATGGTTTTCCATTATTATTACAGTCAATGACATCTTCTTCAAAGCTAGAAGAATCAAGAATAACAAAATCATCAAAAGGTCCTTGCTCCCCAGGATGTTATCTCAATTATCAAAATTCAAACATTGATATTTATTCAGGGTCGGATCAATGAACGTTGAGGTCTGAGGCGCTAATTATTTTCGGACCCTACAAAAAAAACTGCAGTTCACAAAACAAATTTATAGTCAAGTCAACGAAGGGATTATAGAGCTCATGGAAGAGGGTGGAATTTTTTAGGAACGTGTTTAGATTGGTTAGGAGGTAAAAATACTAAAAGTCCCCGGCCCGCGGCCCTAGCTACATGGATCTAAGGGCGAGAAGGGTGTAAAAAGTCCTGTTTTTAGGTTTTCGCTTATATCTCGAAAAGGGTGGGCCCTAGAGAAAAAATTATTCCTAGTAATATAGAAGTCTATAAAATTTTCAACAAAATTGTATCTATTAATTTTTTTTCTATTCTTTATGGTTTTTAAGATATCCGTCTGCAAAAATCGTTCATGTATGAAAAAACACTTTTGCCTCAAGTAAATTACTAAAGGAATGTTTTTGAGTTATTTCCTTTCCGGGCCCCGAAGCGTGCGCTTTATGGATAATCCAGCTCTGTACTGTACTTACTATTAAAACACATTTTCCATAATCTCTTTTACCGTTAATGTTAATATACTTATTCATTTAATCCCTATAGATTAGAAATTTTATAGGTACTTCTAGCTGATGCACTGGCACTTTCTGATTTATAAAATTGTAAAAATCTCACTAGGTTAACTGTATCTATAAAAAATAACAATAAACTAATTTTCGTTATCGTGGCATAACAATAAATATAAAAAAAATGTATATCTAGATAATAAAAAAATAAATGTAAATTGAACAACACCCAACACCAAACATCAACCAAATTTGCAAGATTTATTCATGAACAAGAGGTGTGTTAAAAACCTTAATCTTAATCTGACCATCCCAGTTCATTGACTGAAATGTAATAATAATTTAAAGTCTATCAAAAACAGCTACAATGTATTGCACTATCAATGCTGTCATAATTACATTAATACCTCTATTGTATCAAAAGGGGTAGTAATAATAAGAATATTAATTAGCTCTTAGTGAAATCGTTTTAGTGTTTTACTCAACACAGTTCGAGCCTTTATTTTATCATACAGGCGTACGAACAGGCAAAGAGACATACAGGGTGTCCCACTTAGCATGCTTTCCATGAAGATCTTGAAAACAGTAAGAGATGCGAGGTCGGTGAAATTGACACCAAATGTAGCCTTTATCATGATCAACTTGATGCTGCTTTTGTTTTCTAGCAAAAATTATTGGTACTCTAGAATCTAGAGTCAAGATTTTTTAGAAAAAACTGAAAAAGTGGATTTTATTTAAATGCTAATAACTGTTGTAATAACTCTTTAAATTAAAAAAAAAAATGTTTTTAAATAATATTTTTTAAATTGCTTTGGTCCGGAGTCCAATCAAGAATTTCTGCGTGTAAGCAGAATTTTTAAATATAAATTGTTTGGAATATTAATTTCACTTTTTTTTTTTAAATTTGGCATAAATAGAAGAAATTTATATGTTCAGAAAGATAATTTTATGAGCTTTCAAAATATTAAAAAATATACAGGGTGTTCCATTTAAATTAAGAAATTTTATTCCATTTCCGGTTAAATCGGAATATTAAAAAATATACAGTGTTCCATTTAAATTAAGAAGTTTTATTCCAATTCCGGTTAAACCGGAAGTCAAAATATAAAGTGTTTGGTATCGTGTAATAGCTAATTTTACTATCTTTCAAAATATTAAAAAATATTCAGGGCGTTCCTAAAAATTTTGATATTTTTGTAATTTTCGGTTTAACCGGAAGCGTTTTGTTAACCGAAAATAGTGTCAAATAATAGATATTCATGGGATTGATAAAAATATCCAATTTCAAGTTTTCATTTTTATTACAAAAGAAATTAGAGATTTTCAAAGTTTTGACATTCAAAAAATCATAACTCCGAATCCGCATCATATAAGTCTTTAAAAATTTAGAGTTAGATAGAGAATCACGTTGTCTATAACATATCCAAATCTGTATAAATCGTGCACACCAGTTTTTGAGAAAATCTATTTCAAAATTTTGACCTACTTGACCTAAGAAATTTATCCCATTTCCGGTTAAACCGGAAGTCAAAATATAAAGTCTTTGGTATCATGTAATAGCTAATTTAACGAGCTTTCAAAATTATAAAAAAATATACAAAGTGTTCCTAATAATTTTGATATTTTTGTAATTTCCGGTTTAACCGGAAGCGTTTTGTTAATCGAAAATAGTGGCAAATAATAGATATTCATGGAATACATATATCTATTTTCAAGTTTTCATTTTTATTACAAAAAAATTTTTTTGAAAAGAGAGTCTTGAAAATTTGACATTTAAAAAATCATTACTCCAAAACGGCTCTAACGATTGCCTGTAACATATCCAGAAAAGAAAAGATATGACAGAGGAAATTTCGAGAAAATCCATTTCAAAATTTTGCCCTTTAAAGGTAGGCAATTTTAAAACAATTTTGAAAATCGACTAAGTTAGGACGAAAGCTCTATATTTTGGTTGCACAATGACGTTGTGAAATTTTTATAATAATAATTACCGGTCAAGTTATAAGGGAAAAACCACAAAATAGGATAATCGTTCTATTGGCCGCCGTTTTGAATGAAAAGTAAATTTATTTTCAATTGAGGCTCAGATGTACTATCTTATAGCCAAGTAAAATTGAATTTGGCCCAAATTTGCAAATATGCGCCCCAAATAACCACCTTATTTTTGGACACCCTGTATAGATTTCTTATAAAAGCTTAGTTTGCCAATGAAATAATTTTAAAGTGGTTAAAATCAAATTTCTTCATAATCGGTTCAGTAGGTAGTTTGTTTTTGAGTTTCGGACACATGCATCCGGAAATGTGGGTTCAAAAAATAAAAATATTTTTTTTCGATTTTTGGAATCAGGGTGACCCAAAACGTCGAGAACTTCAATAAAAAAAATTATTATTATTTTTTTTCTCGATTAGTATAACAACTTTTTCTTGGACTGGAAAAAGTTAAAAATCTAGTTATCTACTTATTAAACAATCGAATAAGAAATAAATAACTGGAATTAAACAAATGAATATCAAAAAAAGTGTAAAAATAACTCGTATAACAAATTACTCTAATAAAAAATAAAAATAATAACCGTATCAATCCTTATATTTTTGAAAAGAGAAAAAAAATGATCTTTTCAATGATATTGAGACTATAGGTATTTCTTAAAAGAAATAGCTTTATCTCCAAAACGGCTCACTAAGTAATTGACCTATTCTAGGCAAGAGGTGATGAAAAAAATTTCACAGCTCAAAAATAGGTTAATAGATAGGTTCTTAGGCTAGTGATGGAAAAAATCGATTATTACAACGCTAATTATTAAAATTTTGCGCTTTTACTTAAAAGCCATTAAAACAGACACGTACAAAATTCAAGAAAAGAAAACTGAAAGTTAATAATTTTTAGTATTTATCTTTTCAACTATGTACCTATTAACTAGACGAAAAGCGTAAAAAGCAATTTGGAAAAATTTTAACACATTTCATTAGGTTTGCTCGTTTGTCTTGCACTGGTTGCTCGGAACCGTGTTCCTTTCTGCATTTGTTACTTATCGTCAAGAGCAGGAGTAAGTTGGAGTAAGTTAGTGGAAGATAAACGAACGAAACGTTAAGGGTTGGCCACACTACATGATTTCTCATAGGAGAAGTCATATGACTTCTCCTATGAGAAATCATAGCTAAATAATAAGCTCGGTCATAGCAAAATAATAGGGAATTTTCAGAATAAAACTGTTGGTTATTTACTATATTTGGTTATTTACCCCAAATATGGGAAATAACTAACAGTTTTATTCTGAAAATTCCCTATTATTTTTGGTTATTATTTTGCTATGATTTCTCATAGGAGAAGTCATATGACTTCTCCTATGAGAAATCATGTAGTGTGAACCACCTTTTATTAATGTGGTAGTAAAAATAGAGGGGTAGGGTTACCATTTAAATTTAAAATAATAATTTTGGGTTCAACAGCGTACCCTATACATATACATGTAGTTTAAAATAGTTTTAGAATGTAAGTCATTTGAAGGGAAGAGATTTTTTACTAAGGGAGATTCTAATGGTTTATGTATCTAAACTCATTCTGAGCAAACGAAAAGACAGACGACCGGAGAAACGAACAGACAGAAAATTCGGCAAAATCCCTCCGAATAAATTTTCACATTATTCATAACGTTACAAAGCGTACGTGACAGACGAAGTTACTATTTTATTAATTTTCCATTCAAAAAAATCATATAATTATAATATTTATTTTCTACTATTAAAAATTAAAATATTCTATCGAGTATTTATGTTTTATTATTTAATATTTAAATAATCGGAAATGTTAAAACATCGTGATCAGTAAAAGTTGAATAATATCTACATTTATTATTCCATAATCTAATTTTATTATTACCATATATTGCAGTTAAATAAACGAGTCGGTGACCTTAACAAAATCAATTAATTAATTAACGGTGTAAAAATTTGTAATAATTAAAAGGACCCTTTCTCGAGCGACCCCAAAAGTGGCAAGCGTGTTCATTCATAAGTATAACAAGATCGTTAACCTTTTAACAATAATAAATCGATTATAACATCGAAACTCTATCGAACAAGTACATTCATCTCTTATCAAAGAGAAGTGTACATGAAGTCACGGTGATTGAAGCATACAGCACGTTTAAGGGGTGTCTGGGAGAGAGTTACTAGTGACCCACTTGTCTGAAAGATGTATGCCATCAACAGCAGTTGGTGCAGCCAGTCGGTAGCTGCTTGTCTTGGTGCTGGTTCAAGAGAACGGACACTTTTGACGTGCTGCTGAGGAGCTCTTCGTATAATACCTACTTTAAAGAAAGCTCTTTAAGCGATCGTGATTCGCAATTGACAATTATTATTATGTGTTCTTCAGGAGGATAATTCTCGTTACAATTTTTTTTAAATTAAGTGTTTTGGTGCACGAAAAAAAATAATTATGCGAGTGTAAATAAAATTATTAAAAAGAAAAGTGAAAAGTTTTTTTTTTAAATATTGTGTTTAAAAAAAGAAAATTTTTTTCGTCAATTAAATTAAATCCTTTTACTATGCATTCGAGTGGAGAGCAATCAAAGGGGTGTTTATAACATGATTTTTCACCGGTAATAAAAATTTTTAACTAAGAAAAAAATTAATTTAAATTAAATAGAAAGTATATGTGTTTCATTTTTATTAAATTAAGTCTCTTTTCATTTAATAGTCGTAATAAGTGGTATTTTTACATAAACAAAATATGTATCAAAGATAGTAAATTGCTATAATTTTCTTTGATTATATTAATATCAGGTTTTATTTGTGAAAAATTAGGTCATTTTTATTCCACCGTTTGAACAATGGAAAACTATAATTAAAGCAAATTAAATAGTTATTACTAGTATGATCCACATTTCCCTACAGCTATTCCTTTAAAATTTTAACCTCGAGCACAAACGAAAGGAGAAATGCAAGTAAAAGGTGTCAGTTTAATTGACTAAAAAATTTTTTTGTAAATTTCGTTTCGCTTCGTTTTTCAAAAAAATAAATTTTATAGTTAATCCTTAAGTGGCAACTTCCAAGTTGAAAACTTACGCCAATTAAAATTTTATGTTTGTTGTGAAAAGAAAAACAAATTACGAACTAATGGAATATAAAATTATATTTTACTTCTTATGGAAATCAATTTTATATTGATGAGTAAGTACCTATTAATAAAGTATTTTTTCGCAAAATTTTTTAAATTACATTAATGATTGTGCTTTCTATGAACTTATTAAATGTTTTGTTTCGATTCACAACAGAAGGAAAAAAGCTTTTTGTTATTAATATATGCACTTATTTATATATTTATTTTTACTCGATTAATAAGAAATGTAGTGAATTATTTAGGTCAAAACGCAACTAAAGTAAAACATGCAGTGCATGAAATAAAATTGCTATCATTCAGTGAAAAAAAAAGAGTTAATTTAATGAATAAAAACAACAAATAATGAGTTAAAATATAAACATTTTATGCGTTGCTCATATGCATTTTCTTCTCGTAAAATCTTTCTTCAACGTACGTACCATACCGATGATTCATTTCGATTAGATCTTTGGTAATTAGAAATTTCGACTTCTCGTGACTAATGTTTTAAAGAAGCGGACGATCACCCCAAAAAATGCAGGTTTTAAAAAATGTCGAGACTTCTTCAAAGTTCAAACTTGAAAATCGAAAGCTTTGCAGGCGATGTTCTTGATCTGGTGACTAACCAAAAAGAATTTCCTATGAATAATATGCTTTTAGTTGAGATGATAAATTGTCTGGAAAAATGTCGGATTTCCGTTTAATTCCCAGCAAGTAGATACTTTCTTTTACATAAAATTTTCAAAATGACTAACGTAAATGTCGGAATTTATATGAGAAATCGTTCGATACACATCTTCTCTTTAAATTGCCAATAATTTTCGCGGAAGCTGGTAATGAAAATTTAAAAAAAATTACTGGAAAATGGAGATAAGTAAGAAATTAGTATTCAATTCAATCACGCTATAATTATTATGAAAAATTCTAATTAACGATAAGGACGTGCTGTAATATAACAATTGTTGAAATGCAATCATCCCTTTGCACAAGGGATTTTCCACCGCAAAACACCGCACTTCTATGTGTGGCTCATGTAACGAGAGGACCAACAGCCAAAAACCCAAGTGTCCAATCGTGTCGTGCACTGAGCTTTCAGTAGCTTTCAATTTCCGGGATACATTCCTGTAACCATTGCACCATTACTGAAATCACTCTCAAAGTTGAAACTAATTCGGAAGTATTTAAACCGCGAGAGGAAAGCGAAAATTTAAAAATTGCTGTACTGCTTTTGTCTTTTTTGAATTTCATCTGATTTGTTGCGTTTTCGTGTAATCAGAAACTTATAAAATTGAAAGTATTTTATTCACACTCTGTTTGTACCTATAAGCATGCTTACGCTTCCATAGTCCTTCCATTGACCAGGTTTAACCCTGTTTCTTGAAAAACAAGCAGTTTAACTTGAGGATTTCATGAATCCATGAGGTGGCGTTTAAAAAGTTGACTTTTTGATTCCCCACATCACTGTTAACACATTTTCTGAAATATTTTTCATCCTTTCTGCTCAATCTAAGTTTTTAATTATAAATTAAAGCTCAACCTATGTCTTTTATTGAATAGACATGAGTCTCAATTTTAAATAATCGCTCCAGAAGCTGATTTGGGTTTTAATAAGGCGTAATCCTCCCCAGCTTACAGAAAGTTCACTTCATAGATTTCCGTATTACTTTTATATGAACTCTAAGAGATGGGCTGTCGAATTTTACATTAAATTACCAAATTACTATAAAAATATACTATTTTCACGATTGTATTGAATCCTAGTCGGCGATGTTTTCGCAAACTCTATTACCACCAAGCATACAAAAGCGCTGCGTGTTTGACGGAGAAAAGATCACACGTTGTACAGTCAGGTGAAGAAGTACCTACTCGTAATCATACGTCAACTGGCATGATATTGTTTATTACAAAAAATACATACAGTGAAAGTCGGATATAGCGACGGCGAAGGGACCGACTAAAACGGGTCGTTATACCCGGTCGTCGTTATATCAAGACACCCATTTTTATTATTAAAAAAAAATTTTAGTAAGAAAGGGACATAAAAATAAATAAAGAAATATTAAAAAACAATAATTATTAAAAATAAACTAAGAACTAATGCTTGATCAATATCTGCATGACTGGATAGCCGAAGTTTTTTTTTTGGCAACAAATTTTCATTAAACGCATCCTTGATTTTAACTGGGTTGTTCCATATCGTAGAGACACTTGAATGCGATAATCTGAACTCATTTGCAATGTTATTGTTGGATTTGGATTCACCTGCTTTAAATCTGCGTTAAGTTTTTCCTATGTAGAAGCCATTTTTTCTTACAGGATAAGTTAGCACTTGTATACGTAACGAAATTATGAGACAGTCAAGGGACAAAATAAATGCGAACAAAATGCGTTACGTTTTTTTCCCGTCCGCGGCTGGGTGATTCCCCGAGAATTGCTTGCAGCCATAGGTTGCAAACATACCCAGGTGGGACCAAGAACCACGCCTACGCGTTAGTCTTTACCATATATCGCGTCGCGTCGTTATATCCGGTCTGCCAAACCAAAAATTTGCTTTTTTTCGGACGTTAAAAGCGACTTCGTCGCTATATCCGGCGTCGCTATAACCGGATTATTTTACATTCAATTGAATACAAATCCAACCAAACATTCAAATTCCCGTCGCAATATGCGACTTTTTGTTATAAGCGACGTCGTTATTCGCGACTTTCACTGTACTTGAAATTGTTGGACATTTCGGGCTCATTCAGGAAAGGTCGGCGACTGAGATTCTTATGTTGGGTTTCTAGGCATTTTAAACGGTCCTTTATAATTTACTAAAGTTTCGAATTTGACTTATCAGATGGCAAAATATAGATGCTCAGTCCATTGAATATGTAGCCGCTACTCTAACAGGAAAGAGCCATTTAGCTAATAATTTGGATCGCAATGGTTTTCTAAATATAGCGATTTCCAATAGAAAAGGTTGCTTATACTCCCACTTATAAGGATAGATCATGACAGCCAATGATAATGTAAACTCGACGCAGTGAATGAGTCATTCATGGTTTTCTAAAATGTCGTTTCCGTCGCATTTTCTCTTATAGGCAACGCTTGTTAACCCTCTTTCCGGATTTTTATATTCGAAGTGCTCAGTCACATTCAAAACTGCAATCCAGTGTTGTTACCATGGTTGAACGGACCTTTCAAAATGTCCAGCAACTTAGCTATTTACTGTGCTGTTTTTGGTTGCTATCATTCAAAATATCAGCCGCTGATCTTTGCTCATCGTCATAAAAGTCAAATAGGATTGTGTTTTTATACCAAATAGTTTTGTGCAAGAGTGTACTTAACCGAATTTTCGTCTGTGATTGGTCTGAATTGTTCTGTCTTCAATTTAGTTTTTCCGAAGCTTATTTTCCAAAAAGGTGATATGGAAATTAAGTGATAGCACATTTTCAACGTGGCAACAATGCAATTTTAATTAAAAAATTAGTTGACTAAACTTAAATTACATTGCAAAAGCCAGAATTACACAGAGTAGTTCCAAGGAAAGATGAGTACACCACGTGATGACCGTTACAGTTGCGCAGTAGTTTTGTACTGCCGTTGATTAGAAATGAACGTAGACAGTGTCGTCGTAAAGTTACTACAGTTGAATTTTTAAAAGACTACCGACACGTGACTTTTCGACTACTCAATAAATAACATACGTTTAACATTTTTATATTAGTAAGGATAAGCATAGAAAGAAACAGAAAATACAAAAGCTGTGTTTCAAACACAAGTAAAAGTATAACGCATACGTTATAAAAATTTTGTAGCATGAAAGTGCGATAGAAAAAGACAGAATATAAAGGGAATTTGCTCATAGGATTTATGTAAGTTCGTATTTCCGCTTGTCAAGTGTCAAGATTGACATTCGTAGGTTAATTTTTAATACGACACATAGATGCCGTGGCAGTACTACCAAATGTCATGATATTTTTTACACAAAAGAAATAGAAAAATGCATTTTATTTGATTTTTTAACAGTCGTTTTAACATAAAAATGAAATGAGGTAATGTTTTTATACAACTAAACACGGTATTTTTACGACCTTTTTTATTCAAAGAAAATTATCAAATATTCAATGTAGCGACATCTAGATTGCCAGCTTTTAATTTCTATTTAGGAAATATGAATCTAGACCTGATTTGACGAGTAATTTGCATCTTAATTCATATGCACTGGATTGGTCACGTGTCGTTAGTCTTTTAAAAATTCAACTGTAGGTTATTACATTAGTTTCGCCGAAGCAAAATAATTACAAGCATTTTAATAATTTGAAGATCTCATTCACAAAGTATTAAACCAGTAATTAATTATTATTAGTACTTCAAATAAAAATTTAAATCAATTAATTATTTTGAATTTTGACAACTTTTAAAAATAATTTTTTAAAAAGAAGAAATAATTAGCTCCGCTACTGGACTCTGAAGCCACGCCCCGCGCACATTTGGTCACATGGTCTACTCATCTTTCGTTGGGACTACTCTAAGCTTGTCAAATTGTCCCAGTATATTAGAATGAACAATAGTACCTACTCTATGTCCGATATTTTCTTTTTTTGCCAATTATTTAAAAATTAATGTGTGGCTACGTCGGCGCGCTGTCCCTCGCACTGCCTCTAACAATGCACTTAGCATAGCAGAGAAGAAATAAATAAAGCATCGGTTTATGTAAGAGTGGCGTTTCAATGTGGCCAATCTTCTAAATGCTTTATTAATTTTTTTCGGTGCAGTGCTACGTTAGGTTCTAGGGGCAATCCGATGCACCAACATGGCCGCAAACTAAGATTCTCTATTCTACCCGAATACAATCTCTGTCACTCTAGACATTAAAGATTTATAATTAAATATAAAATCGCGATAGTTACGAATTAACATAAATTTACAGCAATACAGATTTATGCTGGCGAGGGGTAGGGATAAGTTCGCGCAGCTTTGGGCACGCCTCTTTAATAATTTAAATACGTTTACTACTGCGTTGGTGGGGTTAAATATAAATTGAGTGCTTGTCTTAATAAATCTCTAATAAATCTGTCTTGCAATATCAGTTTAGCTAAATTTTTCTCACTACTTTTCAAGCGTTACAAAAATTTTATTTTTCAGATTTAAGTTTTTTTGCTAAATAATTAATGGGAGCCATTTTAGACTGAAAATATCATAAACTGAAAGAAACCTACTCCTTGAATGAATTTTGATTAAAGTAAAACCCTGAGTAACGCACTAATATAAACAATTAAAATTATATTATAATGGTAAACGTTTAAAAATGTTTATAATCGTGCGCCCGGGGTGTCAAAGCAAGTCATAAAGAGGCTCGGGCGCGAAGATCTTTAGAGAGCCTTTGTATGAACAAGCAGTAAATTTGAATATCAATATGGTATACTAAACAATGATAAACAACAATTGAATTAAATACAACATGTAAGTACCTACATGAGAGAAAGTTGCTTCGTTTCTATAGGGTGCAACAACACCAACGATCCGTGAAAATACAATACTTATTTTTTTACCATTTAAGTGTTAACCAAGTGCCCGTAGTTTACCCACTTGGGTTATATTCTTCTTTCTCTATTAGGGTCGGTACTTAAATTAAATTTACTCTCGGTTTAAATTAAATTAAATTAATTAAAAGTTTCAACCTAACCAACCCTATTTGTAACGTTTACTGGAAGCTGCGTTTAACTTAACCAAGTATCAAATTTGCTTAACCGAGAGTCAAAGTACAGACCCTGTGTCTCATAGAAAAATTTAATTAAAATGCCTTTATAGATTTTTCTTAAATTTTATAACGGTGATCATTTCTTCAATTTTGCTTAAAATCATCGAATCAAATTTGCCCGACTAAGGAAAATCTAGACTTCAAATGTGGAAATTATAGGATTTGAAAATGTTTTTTAATTTTTAATTGGTTAAATTATTTTATCAAGAGCAAATTTAATTAGAAATTACTTACATATTATCCATCTTAAGTGTATCTACAATGTAATACAAAGTATTACAAAATATTTACAAATTATTGCTACGTGCGCTGCCCAACCGACACTTGACAGCTGAACAGCATGTAAATTACACGTAATATAATAATTGTTTAATATTAGGTAATATTAATGTAAATGTATTCAGAACTAATAATCCTTCATTAAAGTGTATCATTTCGCAATGAAATGTGTGTCGGTGTTTGATGTACCTACAGATAAAAAGTACCAGGCCTTACAATGTTGCATTTAAAAATTAACATAAAACTTTTCAGAAACCATCAAACTGTCCGTTTAGTCTCGTATTAAAATGCAAATCATTACTAGTACGAAGTACTTGCATTTTATTAGCATTTTTCATTTCACTTGTCATCTAAAATTTAAATTATTGGTCTCGCCTCCCAATTACACTCTGGTTAAAAAGTCTTCAGCTTTTACAAATTTTAAATTTTTGTTCGAACCATATCGCCTTTGTGCGTCATGGAAATATGTATTATCTTGTAAAGCACTCATTTAACACTGATTAATGTTATTAAACAAATTATGGAGCGCAAAAATTCTCTAATAACTATACAACAATAAACTTTTTCCATTTGGTATTAAATTTGCCGTAAAGTAAAGCTATTCTTTACTTAAAACGTAAAAGTGTTTTTAGAGTTAATTAATCTATAATTTAATTACTCGTTTAAAAACAAATAGGTCTGGTAGATAGACAGACCGACTGACATGGTGATAGATAGGACAGGTTGACGTTTTGGTAGATAGATCGACATATAAAGTCGGATATGTGGACAAATTGACATAGCGATAGACAGACTAATGGCACGTCCACACACACATGGAAACTGGAGTGTGTGGACACCGTTTAGGCGGCCTGCACAGGCCAAACCGGAGCACCTGGACAGCTTTAAGGTGGCCTGTGCAGGCCACTTGCACAGGCAAAACGGAAGGCAAGCCTGTGTATGTGGACGGGCCTTAACAGACACAAAAGTAAAAGATACCAAATCGACAAACCAAGAGAGAGCCGACAAACACAGAACCAGACAGGTTGACCGATTGACATACCGACAGAGAGGTCGACAGACAGCTTAAGTGATCCAGATACCGATATACGAGTTGGTAAACCGACGTACCGATAAACAAATCTAGAGTAAATTTTCTTGTAAGTCAAAAAGCCTCAAAACTTTTGTTTGTTCCGTTTTCTTAATTACTCGAGCTCACAAGATACAATCTCGTTTGAAAATTCTTACATAACGTTTGTTTTTACTTTGTAATTCCATTTTAAACAGGTGCCAATTTGCGTGGATATACCAAGTACCGATTACTAACAAGATCTCGCATAATACTTCCACTAAAAATTAATTTATATATTAGCATTGTAAAAGCATCACTTACCAGTCCAAACCCAGCAATTAAATAAATATTAATTGCACCTCACTCGAGCAAATATAATTAAATATGTATCTCATTTTAACCTAATTGTTTATAAGCCTCGCCGATTTATGTAGTCACGGGTGTTAAACGAAGTGGTGGTCTAATTAGCAATCGGAATTAATTAACAGACCGTGTTGATATCATTGTCAAAAAAAAATTTTTTTTTTGGAAAATTTTCAAATTTTTGTTATTACAAAATACAAAAGAATTAAACTAAACATTAAATAACAACAATGTGCTTTATCAAAAGTAATTAGTCCTTCGGAAATGTCAGTAAACTTTACTTCTTTAGTTTCCTATTTACCCAAGGTGAAAGAAAGTATTGTTTGGATGTCTGTTGTAGTCTATGTTGGGAGGTCTTATGTAAAATAATAATTTTTTGATCTACTTATGTCTGTTTGTAATCGTGTGTGTGTGTGTGTGTGTGGCTCTAATATTTTTCGACAGTAACCCTTGAATCGCTTGACCAATCAAGCTGAAATTTCTCACTCCTATTATGATCTTCGCACAGCTTGAGTAGCTTTTGATTAAAATTATTCCGCTGTGGGGGGCTATATTAGTCACACTTCTTTATAAATACATATAAAAAACAAAAAATTTATTCTTTAAAACTATTTACAAACGAATGCCGCCGTATTCGCGACTAAACTAATATTCCTAAAAAGTAGAGTGATCCTGCTTACATAATGAGCGATATTATTCAATTTAATATACAGGGGGGTCTCTAGAAAATACCAACAAACTCCTACAATGAGTTCCTAGAATTAAAATAGAACGTTTAGCCCCTTTTGAACTTACATCCAAAACTGCACCCCTATAAAGTTATAGCCCTCCAAAGTTGAAGTTTAAAAATTTTTTTAAATCGCTTTATTTCCAAAACTACTGCAAATGCTTTAATGATTCTTAGAAAAGTCACTTTAAGGTCGAAAGTTCAAGACAATTGCATTATTAATACTACCCCCTACCTCTAAAAAACTATTTTTTATTACCGAATGAGCTAGAAGAGTCGCTTATTTGAATTTAGCGCGCGGTAGAACTGGCAATTTTATCGGTTATGCTGGCAACTATAATCCATTCATTATTTATTTGCGGTATGGTTGGCCATGAACTTTTATTTTGTGGTTTGCCAAAATAAAAAGTCCCTATTAAGTTGACTGACAGTTCTTGACAATACCAAAAAAATGACAGACCACTGACAGACCAACTATTAACACAATTGAATAAAAGCCGCTACTCTACAATACTTAACCTAACTGATTTTTGGCAAATTTATAACGGGTGGAATCTGTCACCCTAACATGGCCAACCATAGCGCAAATAAATAGTAAACGGATAATTATAGCTACTATATAAAAGCATTGAATAAATAGCCGCTGCTCTAACAGGAAAGAGCCATTTAGCTAAAAATATGAATCTCAATGGTTTTCTAAATATAGCGATTTCCAATCAATTTCTCCATTAGAAATGGTTGCTTATACTCCCACTTATAAGGAAAGTCCATGACAGCCAATGATAATGTTAACTCGACGAAATAAGCGAGTCATCCATAGTTTTCCAAAATGTCGTTTTCGTCGCATTTTCTCTTATAGACAACGGTTGCAAAACCTCTTTCTGGATCTATTTATTCAATGATAAAAGCATTGAACAAATAACCGCTATTCTAACAGGAAAGAGCCATTTAACTAATAATATGGATCAAAATGGTTTTCTAAATATAGATATTTCCGGCCAATTTATTCAATAGAAATGGTTGCTTTCAACTTGAAAGAAATGAAAGATCATAACAGTCAGTGATAATGTAAACTCGACCAAACGAATGAGTCATCCATTGTTTTCCAAAATGTTGTTTCCGTCACATTTTTTCGTATAGGAAATGGTTGCTAACCCTTCTTCCGGATCTATTTATTCAATGTATAAAAGGTAGTTGACTCGTCAGCCATCTTGGGTCCCATATAAAACTGACGTTTTGTACAAGGCCGATAAAACAGTTCACTGTTCGATTACTACGTTTGTATGTTTATTACATTAAACGTCAGTTTGACGTAGGACTCAAGATGGCTGACGAGTCAGCTACGATTTATAGAGTATTTGTATTGGCAACGATAGCGCCACTTGATTTAAAATTTGAACCAACAATATGATCATCAACGTCGTATGTTTCGTTTTCACATTTACACTCGCTTTTTCTATCCATATTTAATTTTATTGTACGTCACATTGAACGTAAAGTGATAATATATTATACCAAGGGAGTAAAGTGTGTCATTTAATCCTAAGGGTAAACGTTTATTGCTTAAAGTAACAGTGATATCACAATTGATGACAAATTAGCTTCAAATGTATGCATTTTTACTTTAGTCTCTAGGGAGCAAATCACTCACTTTAGTCCCTGATAACGGGTAGTCTCAAAAGTGCAAGAAACCTTAAGAAAGCGGTTTTCAACGAATGGGCGGGAAAGTTGACGTTTAGACATTCCTCTCGTAACCGTTAGCGACTTTAATATCCGGTTGATATCGCAAATAGTCATAATTCCTGATAGGGTAAGGTTCAAAGAAGGCAATGACATATTTGAACATAAAAATAACAGCTTAATTAGTGAGAAAAGTGTAATTGAACTTGGTGTACTTAATTGATAAAAAGAAAGGATGTTGAGTAAAAACAACATCTTCAGTTTTTTTTAAATTAAACCAAGTTCAATTGGACTTTTCGTACTAATTAGGTTCTTATTTCCTATATACAAATATGTCATTGCATTCTTTAAACCTTACACTATCAGGAATAGTGACTATTTGCGATATAAAACGGATATTAAAGTCGTTAACGGTTACGAGCGAAACGTCTAAATATCAACTTTCTCGCCCATTCGTTAGAAACCGCCCTCTTGAATACCAACTTATATTTGGGGGATATTTAATATTATTTGAAGAAAATTTTTTGTAAATGACAATTTACAAATAATAACGAAATATTGGTAACCATGACTACGAATCCTAATTTAAGGATGTGTATTATTGTTAGGGTTAATTTTCACATTTGACATTGTCAAAGATTACAAACTATGCAAATGGGAAAGTTGGACGATTACGTACACATCGCTTATTTTATATTAAAAAAATATTTAATTTGCATTGAAAGTTCGCTAGAAACTTGCACTTAAATCAAAAATTTGTCAACAATAGCACGATAGGTGTATTTGCGTGTTTTGAAATAAATAAAAAAATATTGTTGAAAACAATAGTTATTTTCACGTATTGTCGTCGTATTACGAAATATCACCATCAGGACATAGTAAAACCGTTACACTTTTATAACTTAAAACAATAATGAATGAGATGTATATTATGGAGGTAACAATTTAATATACGTTATTAGATCGTTATTGCATGCGTATCATCAAATACTTTCACTGGTTATTTTAAACACCTTCATCAAAAAGTTAATAAAAGAGCCTCACAACCACAACAACCTTAAGGTCATTAAATTTTTATTTTTTTAAAGCTGTGTTACTTCTCGAGCAATTAATAACTAATTATAGAACCATATGGATATAAGTTTAATTAGAAAACTTAATTTAATTTTCTCTATGAAATATCCACAAGTGAAACTGTAAAAGAAAAGAGTGGTAAATCGTTATACTTTCTTTTAAAAAATTAAATTGTTATTAAATAAATTTTTCTTTTAAATGCCTTTTTTTTAAATTATTTAAATGTAGGTTAAATAATTTATTGAATAAATTACACGCCTTTTTAATGTAAAAATTTGTTTTTGAATGAAAATTATTCCTTTAGCACTGGTTGTTATATTTCCATTTTTCACTACTACACTTGGGTTCCGTCTTTCTTCATAATTTCTGAATAAAATTATTTACTAATTAAATTTAAACACTTAATTATAAATTTAAAATATATTTTTTTAAAATTAATTATGTAAAATATGCGAATCTTGTCTTCTAAAACACTATAAAAATTTTTGTAATGGTCCTAAATTGGAGTGAAAAGCAACCCACAAAATTTTGTAGAAAATTTTAAGGATTTTTCTATTTTCAAATTCACTTTCTAAATTGTAAAAAGAACTAAAATACAAGTGTGTTTGCAAACTATTTACGTTTTTTAACTAGAGGGCCTCCGTGTTACCAAATTTAGTCAATTTTAAGCAACAAAGCTTCAAGTAAAGCTACTAAAGAGCTCCTTTAAGACAATTTTAATGATTCTTCTGTCATCTGTGGTAGGTTTGGTCGGCCTGATTCCTTTTGTGGGAGAAATTGCAACAGGTGATGATATGTGGTTTTCAGTATTCGATACGACAGTTTGAATTCGCCTTCTTATTCTTATCTATTAATATAAATGATCAAACAGAAAGTAAATAATTTTCTTGTTAAATTCCGTGGTACTACGTTTACACACCCACTTATGATACTAAAAGGCGGCACAAAAATTTAGCAGAAGAGTTCTAAGTTCTAACAGATACTTGGATGTTTTTATGACACTGTTAAATTTCGCACTATCGATAAAGCTTCAGAGACACTTCGAGTAACGAGCCAATTATTCTTAGGTCTTTACTCTTTACAGAAGGCAGGTCAGAATCTCGACAGTTTATACCTATCTATTAATTTACAATTTAAAATGATTAATGACGTTTAAAGTGATTTGATATGCAACTTCTGTAATTTTACATTTATATTACAAGTTAACAGAACGATTATTTTATTTCATAAAAATTTTGACTTTCAATTTTCCGTTTTTTTACGTTTATCAGAGTATTACAGAGTGCATGAGCTAGGATCTCAAGATTGCCAAAGACGAATTGGTGAATTGGCGTGGAGTGCTAAAGTACACTAAACTACAGTACATAAACTGCTTTATTTCAGCGATATGTCTGCTCAATTGTGAGCCATTCTTATATTTGAACCACTCTGAGCTTAGAAGATCTAATTATCGAGTCTACTGCGAAACACCAAATTAAAAAGATTTGTTGAGTATTACCCAATAAACAACTATTTTTTGGACTAAAATAGTATATTGTTTAATAAGGAGTAAAAGCGTCACTTTTTTTCGAAGAGTCAGTAGGGCTTGTCAGACGAAACGAAGTTGAGTCTGAAAACTAATGACTAGCCAAAAAAAGTACTTGTACTCCACGTGAAACATTTTATATTTTCTTCAAACGTAAAAATTAATAAAAACTAAAAATAGAAAATTTTTAAAATTACTTGTAGTTCTATTATCAAATATTTAAGAAACCTAACTTGTTTACATTAAAAATGCTTAGAAATATCATTTTTTATAATTCGGTTCTGTAATGGGGGCTATTACGACACCGAAAGTAGTTTCGTAATATCTGAAGGCGTGTCGGAAAAGTGTAGTCAAATTAATTTTTTCGAAGTTGATGTGATATTTTTTAAGTGTCTTTTTTATTTTCTCCGGGCCCAAATCGCTGACCTTGACAACGTGAGACTGCACTCGTACCAACTAAGTGACTTATACGAGTCTTAATATGGGACTTCTATTAATTTTAAGTTCGAAATGTCTTATTAATAGTGAAATTACTTCAACACAACATTCGGTGATCAGTTGATTTTGTGGTACCAAAAACTGTGATGTTATTTTCTTCTTGGAGTTACTCCACTCGCTTCGCTCGTTTCGTAAACTTCTCTACTGACAAAAATAAAACGTCCCTTTTAACACGTATATCATAAACTACTATTATGTTATAATTTGTTACAAATAAGTAAGGTTAGAATTTACTTTTACATCCTAGGAGGTAAAAAGTTCGCTTTTCCTTCTTAGGTTGTAAAAGTAGAACTTTAACTGCTTTAACCCTTTTTATTCAGCAACGGAATCTCAAATTTATTGGACGTTTGAATAAACATGTTTTTTGGACTCATACGTTTTCCAGACTCGGTTCCGCCGCATCCAGCAATTTCCCGTATTCATCCGAGAAATTCCATTTTTTTTTCTTGTACCATAAATTAACTATTTTAGTAATTTAAACATTTTGTCAATGAGATGGACATGTTTAGTTACAATTTTCAAACTACCACTGCTCCTCTCAACGTGTGTGATAAACCTTATCGAGATCTCGACTCTTCTTAACAGAGCTTGATTGCTTAGAGCTCTCTGTATTTCGTGAAATAAATTATAGATTTTAACCAACGCCAGCGAGAGTAATCCGGAACACCAAAAGAATTCACGTCGATATTTACAAAATAACCGTTCGTAACGAACTCACAGCCTTCTAGATGACTATTAATCCGCGGAAAAGAAGTTACTTAAAAATTGTTGCAAAAAACGCTTCCAATATAATTAGGTAAGCAAATTAAAATGAAAAAGGTTCTTAAAGTCTTACTTAATTAAAATATTTAACTTTATTATATTAATTAAAAGGAAATTAATTAAAAAGTCGCAAATTACGTCTTTCTCATGCTGCTGTTTACAACATTTTTGTTTAAAAAAACATTATTAATTTAATTTCTAATCTATTTACAAGAATGTTAATGTTTACTTTGCTAAATTAACTTGTAAGGTGAGCTAATAAAATTAATCTTAAAGCATATTTATTATAATTTTCACACAAATAAAATCGAATTTATGTTAAAAAGTGACTTTGATTTAAATCACAATTAATTATGGTTATTGCGCTATCTGCTGGAGAAGTACAAGAAAATTATAACGGTTTGCTTAATATCTTATCTTTTCACATAAAATTCGAAACCACCTAAAGACGTGCAAAAGATTTAACGATAATATTTAAAATGAGAAATGCGAGAAAAAACCTTAGTCTGTGCTGGCATTAAAAAAGTATGAGGACCTAGCTACACAGAGCTTTCATTTTAGACCCTACTTAAGACTAATTACTCTCATTACGCATTTTAACCTAACTTCTTAATCTGTTCAGGAATGCTGGCACTATCTACAAATCCTTGCAGTGCATAATCACGTGTCACTGACCCACTGTGTTTGATTCCTAGCGATTTCAGAATTAAAGAGTACAAGATGAGAGTAAAGGCCTCTCAAAGAGCTTCAAAGTAGATGTAAACCGTAAACCTGAACCTGGATGAGCGTTTTGTCGAGAAAATCGTTGCCGAACGTCTAATGAAAGACTATGAAAGGCAATGGTACGGGAGGCAGCCAATTTAAGTAGATTTTAATTAAGGATGGTAGTGGGCACAATTAATGGTCCACTACCTCTAAAAGGTGCCCAAGAAGGTCTTGAACGTACAAGATTTTTAGAAGTAGATCAATCTTTCGAATTTTCAAACTGGGCACGGTCATTAGCTGAAAGGCAATGGTAAAAGTAGGCGTACTGGGTACAGCCAATTTAAGCACATTTTAATTAAGGGCAGTAGTAGGCACAATTAATGAGTCAATGCCTCCAAAAGGTGCTCAAGAGGGTCTTGGGTGTACAAGACTTTTAGAAGTAGACCAATCTTTCGAACCTTCAAACTGGGCACGTCCATCAGCTGAAAGACAATGGTAAAAGTAGGCATACGGGACCCAGCCAATTTAAGCACATTTCAATTAAGAACAGTAGTAGGCACAATTAATTGGTCACTGCCTCTAAAAGGTGCCTAAGAAGGTCTTGTACGTACAAGATTTTTAGAAGTAGATCAATCTTTCGAATTTTCAAACTGGGCACGGTCATTAGCTGAAAGGCAATGGTAAAAGTAGGCGTACTGGCGACAGCCAATTTAAGCACATTTTAATTAAAGGCAGTAGTAGGCACAATTAATGAGTCAATGCCTCTAAAAGGTGCTCGAGAGGGTCTTAGGTGTACAAGACTTTTAGAAGTAGACCAATCTTTCGAATCTTCAAACTGGGTACGTCCATCAGCTAAAAGGCAATGGTAAAAGGAGGCATACTGGGACAGCCAATTTAAGAACATTTAAATTAAGAACAGTAGTAGGCACAATTAATGGGTCACTGCATCTACAAGGTGCCTAATGCCCGTTTTCACTGACGGTTCTTAAGCTATTGCCTACGTAAGAACTGCCTAACGCTAAAATAATTCATAATCCGATGCATAAAAATTATTAACCATTTCGATATTGATATACAGATACCTTTGTTTATCTTATTTAGGAACCCTGGTGCGCGTGATAAAACGTGGTGAAGCGCAATTTCGACTTAAAAAATGCTAATGTCAAATTAAGCAATGCCTAACTTTACGAATCGTCGGTGAAAACGGGCATAAGAAGGTCTTATACGTACAAGATTTTTAGAAGTAGATCAATCTTTCGAATTTGCAAACTGAGCACGGCCAGTAGCTAGAAGGCAATGGTTAAAGTAGGCGTACTGGGGACAGCCAATTTAAGAACATTTTAGTTAAGAATGGTAGGCACAATTAATGGGTCACTGCCTCTAAAAGGTGGTCAAGAGGGTCTTGAGTGTACAAAATTTTTATAAGTAGATCAATCTTTCGAATTTGTAAACTGGGCACGGCCATCAGCTGAAAAGCAATGGTAAAAGTAGGCGTACTGGAGACAACCAATTTAAGGACATTTCAGTTAAGAATAGTAGTAGGCACAATTAATAGGACACTGCCTTCTAAAATATGCTCAAGAGAGTCTTATGTGTTCAAGATTTGTGGAAGTAGACGAATTTTCCGAATAATGAAATTGGCCACGGCCATCAGCTCATAGGCCAAGAGAGTCTTATTTTTACAAGATTTGGGGAAGTAGACGAATTTTGGGATTTTTCTAACTGTCCACGCTTATCAGCTGATATACAAAGTGTACATTTTAGCAAACTTGTAATCTTCTTCGAGAAAACAGAACTTAGTGACCCTGGCAAATACAAAAGATAGCATGGCCTAAGTAAAGGAACTAGACCCTTCAGTATAAAGAAACACCACCTTGAGGCATTTCTTATCCGGATCCTAAAAGGCAAATATCTATTGATAAACCCGACCCTCTCTTTAGAAAAAAAAATAATAATCAAAGATAAACAATTTTAATAAGTTTAATCTAAGGCCTATAATTTAATAATTTCTAATTTATTAAAAGTTTTTATTTAGGCTTTAAATTAAGACCCACTTAAAACAAATTTTATTCGAGCAAACTACGGAACTGTTCCAAATTGAATACGAAATTTCAATAGCTTTAAGGTAAGACGAAAAATTTAATTGTAGCCAAATTTAAATGTTTATCAAAACGTTATTATAGTTATTGAAAATTGTATCGGAGATGGTTTAAAAAATGTTACGGACTTATTTAAATATCGTATAATTAAGTTAATCGAGCCAATTGGTGAATTGATGGACTGTCGGAGAAAGAAATGGGAACTTTATTTAGCAATAATTTTTACGTCTTAAATGGTCCTTTCTTCTTTTGGAAAGAGTATAATTGGATGAGACGATCAAGTAGGCTATTTTTGCTAAATTTATTATTGTAACACGAATTTTTTAATCTAGCAAAAATTTTTGGCAATAAAAATAATTCTAGTACGACCTCAAAAGATTTTCGAGTATTAAAAACTGATAATTAAAGTGCATAAATAATAGTTAACTAAAAATTACTTGAAAAAACCATTAAATTATCAACATTTTGAAAGGTTAAATAAACATTAAAGACTGGTTATTAACTCTTCGTCCTAATTAATTTTGGTTTTTAAAGTCATGATCGATTACTTTAAATAAAATTTACTGCATTATTCGCAACCTGTAATTTTATGTTCTCTCATCGTGTCTGAATTTTTGTGTATTTTAGGTCATTATTAATATTTATGGATCGATTGTTTATTGATATATCAAAATTGATTGAGTACTTAAAAAATTTACATAATACGTTTCAACAATTTTTTTTCAGTCGTCACGAAATAGTCTCAAGTTATTACAACTTAAAAGTTTTAGAGCAACAGAGCAAAAAATTGGGTTTAAATAGTTTCACTTTTCTTAATAACGTAATTGCGGTTCAATTTTGCAAATTATACACAAGAGTTTAATGTTGCCTGGCTGGGTACCACCTGTTAATGTTAAAATACCAAAAGTGCCATATTCCAAGTAAAATTTCGGAGGCGAATGGCAATGTGAAACATTTTGGTGTAATTGAAAAATAAAAGGCGATTAAAAGAGAATGGAGAAATGGTTACAACGTGACTGAGTGGTTGAGTTGCAGAGTCACACGGTAATCATTCTCAAGTCTTTTTTTACACTACATCGGCCTTCTCTCTTTTAGAAAGACTTTTTAATAATAGGGTCTTCGGAGAGTTTTTAAATATTTTGGTCTGATTTTTACAACTCTTTATGCAAATATTCTAAGATTACATCGCCCTTTTTACTCAATACGTAATTTTGAGGCATGCATTTCTATAATCATTTAGACTCTCTTTTAACAGTACGTATACCTTAACACCCAGTTGTCAATATCGAGCTTTCTTAAGTCTGAAAATATTTATTTTTTCTATTAGGACCTCATGGCATTTTCTTTGCCCAAACTTATTCTTCTTCTTCATTCCAATCTTTTATGGAACCTCCCGTACTGGTAGGAGTCTTGGATTCTTAGGGCTTCTGTGGCTTAAGGAAAACCGTAACCGGCGTGGACTCGTCTTTATCCAGGTCTCTAAGCCACATTGTTCTTTTAAGTATGATACATTAACTTTTCAAATTTTTAACCCTTTGAACTGTTCTTTGAGCCATGCTACAAATGCTCAGACTTTCACTACTACGTGAAGGCCAAAAATCCACAAGCAAACCGAAACTATCATCTGACGAAAGCATTGTGAAGGTGGCGCATGATGCAAGAGACTTTTAGATCGCCCCTGACTTCTATAGACTACGGAATATAGCTAAAGATCTAATGACAGTGAATGTCGAAATCTAATAAATGACATGATAGTGGTCAAATGGGCTAAGTCTCGCCCAAGGTTGTGCGTCTCGAAGATACAAGTCCACAGCGTCGACTCGCGTGTACTCTATGTATATCCAGTTTCAGACAGGTGTTAACCAGAGATTTAGACCTAAGGGCTATTTGACATGGACTAAATATCATACTAACTGTTAGTAACTGAATCAACTCAAGGAGCAAAATCACGGAAATCTAAGCTTTAAAGTCGTTCACGGTCGTGCTTCGAAATTTCTACGGACGACGTTAAAGCGTAGATTCCTGTGCTTTTGCTCCTTGAGTCGATTCAGTTACTAACAGTTAGTATGATATTTAGTTCATGTCAAATAGTCCTAAGTTTTTTTGATGAGCATCTGAACTAAATAAATTCCCAAGACCTAGAGCGCTTAATATGTTCTCTTTCACGTCTAATGCTAGGTTAACCCCTCCCCTTACATACTGCCCACACATAGTTATTCAATAATGCTTAAGCTTTGGTTTCCTGGGATAGCGGTACCGTCAAATAGCGTCCGTAATATGACGGTGGTGACGTCACGTAGCGGTGAAGTCGAAAATATCCCTAAAAGCGGTGAGACAGCACCGCTATCTAGGAAACCATGTACATTTAAATATATGGAAACGCTTTTTGTGACGTCATTAGTCGTCATATTACGGCCGCTATTAGACGGCACCGTTTTCCTAGGAAACCCAAGCTTTAGAGCTGATCTTATTTTTATTTGATAGAGTAATTGAGAAAGAGTATTGTTTTTATATTAAAAAAAATCTTCAATTGTTGCTGAAATAATCCTTTTTGTATAAGCAAATCTATACAAAATTCGCGAATTTCATGCGCTCGTGTTTCAAAAACATTTTTTTCTCTCAGTCATTAAATAATGCATAGAGCTATTTTTTTTATTTGATAGAATAGTTATTCAGAAATTATTTTTATATAAACAAAAAAATTTTCAATTGTGGCAGAAATAATTCTTTTTGTACAAGGAAATCTATACAAAATTTGCGAATTTCTTGCGCTTATGAACTTTCAAAATATATTTTTTTTCAGTTATTAAATAACGAATTGAGCTGATCTTTTTTTTATTTGATAGAGCAATTATTCAGAAAATATAAATTGTTTCTATATTGAAAAAAAAATCTTTAATTGTGGCAGAAATAATTCTTTTTGTACAAGGAAATCTACACAAAATTCGCGAATTTCATGCGCTCATGAACTTTCAAAAACATATTTTTTTTCAGTTATTAAATAACGAATTGAGCTGATCCTTTTTTTATTTGATAGAGTAATTATTCAGAAATTGAAAATTGTATTTATATAGAAAAAAATCTTTAATTGTGGCAGAAATAATTCTTTTTGTACAAGATAATCTATACAAAATTCGCGAATTTCATGCGCTCATGAACTTTCAAAAACATATTTTTTTCAGTTATTAAATAACGAATTGAGCTGATCCTTTTTTTATTTGATAGAGTAATTATTCAGAAATTGAAAATTGTTTTTATTGATTATAATCAATAAATTTAAAGCCTTCAAATTACACAAGGTGCTCCGTCAAAATTTAAAGACCCTCAAAGGTGCTCCATCAGAAAAACGTTTGGGGAAACCCTGCACTAGATGATTCACGGAGAGGCGATGAAGGCTATTAGTCCCATTATTAAACTTTCCCTCCTTTAAAAACGACTGGCTATCTGATTAAGGGTGCCATATTTAACAAATGGGCGGGGAAGGTGATATTTAGACATTCCGCTCTTAAGCTTCAGCGCCTTTAATACTCGGTTGATATCACTAATATTTACAATTCCTGATAGGGTAAAGTTCAAAGAAGGCACTAAAGTATTTGTATATAAAAAATAAGAGCCTAATTAGTGAGAAAAATGCAGTTGAACTTAGTGAAATTCAAAAAAAACAACGGATGTTGGGTAGGAACAACATCCTGTCTTTTTTTAAATTTCACCAAGTTCAACTGCATTTTTCTCACTAATTAGGCTCTTATTTTTTATATACAAATACTTTAGTGCCTTCTTTGAACTTTACCCTATCAGGAATTGTAAATATTAGTGATATCAACCGAGTATTAAAGCCGCTGAAGCTTAAGAGCGGAATGTCTAAATATCACCTTCCCCGCCCATTTGTTAAATATGGCACCCTTAACTGAGATATTTTCAAATTAAAGCCTGATGATCATCTCAAATAGAAAAAGCGATCTCATCGTCCCATTATTGAACTATTTAGTATTTGTACTGGTATAATGTCTTTAGAGCGGATCCACGTCCCCTCCCTATAAAAATTAATAGTTTTCTTCACTGACGAAGTACTATCATACTGACATACTACCCTTATAATAAGAATGGTAATGGCTGGCGTCAAATTTCCAAGTTTTAGCTTCTATACTAAAACGCTATCTTTAGGACGATTTTTAAGTAACACTTTTAAAAAAGAGGCTAAGTATAACTTTTTTGTAGAGCTCCACCCTCTTTTAATGTTAAAATCACCGTTACAATTTAATCCTTTTAAGTAATTGAGTCGTTTTGAAGAAATTAAACACAATTATTGCCGAGGGATTAAATTAAAAGCACGTCGGTATGTAACTGACCGTATGAACGTCTTAATTAAAAATTTAAGGTAATTTGTACAATTGTAAATGATACTTAATTACAGGATGCAGTTAGTAAAATTAACAAGACAAATAACGAGCAATTAAGATTTTTGTTTTTAATTCTCCAACTTAAACAATTTTGCGAGTAAACGTACACTAGTTTAAGCACAATTATCTCAAATTGTCTCTCTCTTTTAGTAGTATAAAGTCAATTATAAAGTACTTGCTCGAAAGAATTCAATATTGAATAAATAAAATTAATGGTTTAACTTGTTAATAAAATGTGAATTTATTGAAGTTTTTGAAATGAACCGTGCTTAATCGTACGACCTGGATAATCATAAAATAGTAGGTAATCAGTGTTGCTTGAAAATAACTTTAAAACTCCATCTTTTTAATTTTTGTCACACAAAATGGATTACATTTTAATATAATAATAAATTAAACAAATAACCAAAACGTTCTACTTTTTTTTCCTAAGTCAATAAGTGAAATTAAAATAAATGCATTAGTCGAGACGTTTCGAGTCAACAAATAATTCGGCACAAGGGCGTGCTTGACTTAAGTTGTCTTACTTATTTTAAGCCTCAAAGGTGTATACGTTCAACTCGTTATGTTATCAGATATAAGAGTGGTAAAAATAAAAATAAATGAGATTGATTGATTCGAGACCAAACTACATCGGTTATAAGGAAAAGTTGAGAAATTCATTGACAAGACGATTTCTCATGCCTGCACGTGCTTTGTACGTTGTTTTTAAAAGCAACTTAAAGATTCTTCTACAAATGGACAAAAGGTATTTCCTAGTTGTGTTAGTGAAATGTTAAAATAATTACTATTTTACTAACAATGGCCATTCATACGTTTATATAACGCTAATTATTTAAAACAACGACAACCCCGTTGTGAAATTACTTAACTTTACCTACATAAACTTTAAGTTATTTTATAACGGATTTCGGTTTTATGTAATAGCAAACAAATAAGTTTATGGTCATTATTTATATTTATAAATTACCTGCTATAATTTAATTTGCATAAATTATGGACGAACCAAGTGTAAAGTAATAATTATCAAATGCACGAGCTTCTATTTTTGAGAATAGCTTCATAAATAATTATACAGAGAAGCTAATAGGTTATCTTTAAAATAAGTAAGAGCCAAAAAAGTTTAGAAAAAACGTTTTCCCAACGTTATGAGTGGTACTATGGGAATAGAAAACACCTTTTCGTAAGTCCACAAGAATACGTAGCAATTTTTTAAATTAAAATTGAATTTATTTATAAAAAAATTAGAAATAAAGAAAAGAAATAAAATGCAACAATTAAAAAATTATAAAATAACAGAACGTCCCAGGGCGTTCCAATAACCCTTGAAATTTCGACTTTTTGCGTACTTTTTCCTGTGAGATGTCGGAGGATTATTTTTTGCCCAATGGAGACCTATAAAAAAAATTTGAACGCTTCGATTGGTTCGAAATTTGAGGAAGGGATACCTATACGTTTGTCTTACCTAACTGTAAATTTTAAGCTCTTGGTTCTTTTGAAGGATAGTGAAGATAACAATTTTTAACTAAAAGAGTCTATTTAAGCCTATTTAAAGCTCCCTGTGCCTCCACCATGTGTCTAATTTAAAATTTGACCTCATAAGATTATAAGCGATAAAAAGGCGATTATTTTACACAAAAGTAGGCACTCTGTGCCTCCCTTTAGCGACAAAGTATCAGCACTAATAAATGTTCTAACTATAAAAAATGGTTAATGCTACATTCGTGCCGCTTAGTGCCGGTTTTGCCAAAACATCACCTTTAAGGTTTGCGAGATAATTTTGGTTTTTTATTTGGTGCTGACTCCATGCCCAGCACCAACATGTTGGGTTTTTGAATTTTTTTTTGGTCTAATCTCTTTCTTTCGATTAATACAATTTGTCATCCCCGTACCCCTACGTTAACATGGGGAGCAAAAATCCTAAAAAATGCCTTTTTACCCATCTTATTATTTGTCTACGTGCTGTAATCCTGCCCCGATATAACAATAAACAATGGTGAGCAAAGCAAACGTTATCTGAAGCAGAACGAAATTCCCTTTCGATTTATACAATTTATCGTCCCCGTACCCCTACGTTAATATGGGGGGCAAAAATCTTAAAAACTGCGTTTTTAACCATCTTATTTGTCTACGTCCTCTAATCCTGCTGCCACCCGATATAAAAATAAACAATGTTAAGCAAATCCTGGACTCAAAGTCATTATCATCAGGGTTTCTTTTTTAAATTAACATGATCCAACGACCTAGTGTATCAAATTAAATCATTACTTCAATAGAATGGTAAAAAAGCAGCTACTAAGTATAATAGAGCTATCAGTGCTTCCTCGACGAATGCTACGTCTAAAATATAGTTTTTGTTCTTCATGAAGACACTGAAGCGTTTCAAAAAATTCAAGAAAGATTCAAACAGTGCACTCTATGTCCCTGAACCAATAAATTAATTATAAAACCAGCTACAGACACTTGTAATGTCGTCTTAAAGAACAACATCAATCTATCGCACGTTGTATATAACCAAAGACCATCTACATGCTCTTTGATATAACATAGAAAAGTTATACGAGTTCCTCTAAAAACCTAAATGTTATCTAATGTTGTTACGAATTAATCTACGAGCAATAAGACAGACACTTAGGGAACACTGTCAACTAAACAAGCATATCATCTATACTATGGAAGTAATATTAGGCAATCCCAGAAGTCGTTGCAACTTAAAAGACGAGGCAGGTGAAAATGTGCTCTGCTACTGTTCAACTTAAGAGAATCCGGGGGACAGAAACTTAAACATGGCATGTCTAAAGAACATAAGAAATGTAAGATCAGAGGATTAAAAATCTGGAAACAAAGGGATATAAATTTGGAGTTGGAATGGTAGTAATGGATATAAAGAAGATCGGACATCAAAAGAAGATGAGGTGGCAAAGGATATTGTAATCTAAGGCAGCAATCAACTAAGTAATATTGTTTACTTTCTTCAGATAGCTAAAACCATGGAATGACCCCAATGTCATAGACCAGAGTGACAGATATGTGGACGAATAGACACATAGATAGATAAGTACAGCTAGAACAATTTAACTTGAGGAGCAGGTAGAGATAAGTTCACGCAGATTTGGCGACGCCTCCCTTAAGCACGATTGGTTTAAAATAAATTCGTTTGTATCAGTGGCTACGAAATTATAAGTAACTATACTATTTGTTCACAAATGTAGACAGTTGTGTGACAGCATTAGGTGCTTTCCATTTGTTGAAAAGTACAGCTCCGAACAGTTCCTACAGTACCTGCTGAATATTTTGGTGTTCCATTTGAATTGGTACGACTAGTTATTTTCAACTGTTCCGAATTACATTCCCCTGCCCCCTATCGTACCTACCTATTTTTTGGTACGACTAGCTGTTCCAAAAGTACAGTACGGTACAGTTCAGAAAATCAAATGGAAAGCACCTATTATGAACAATCGTTCGTACTCGGATCCACTTCTACTACTAAGCTTCTGTTAGCTTCTGTCAAATTATAGTAAACTACGTTATTCTATTAAAGCGGCACGTGTTTTCTGCATCTATTTCAATAGAAGCCGATCTATAGCTAGCTAAAGATTGTGAACACATATTAGGAATGAGTCACTCTCTATAATTGTGAAATTGGAATATAGGCGATTACTATTGCATAGAGGGGAAAAATACCAATTTAGGTATCTACGCTTTCCCTCGGCTCGCCATCTGAATAATTATTGCTGTAAACGGGCAGACAAACCGACAGAAAATGGCAGTTCAAGACGTAGTAAATTAAAAAGTGAAGATTTGGAACAAAACTGATATCGTTATCAAACGTCATCTGTTGGGTGAATTTGTGGAAATTACACCTGTTACATAAACATTAAATATTCAAGTGTTAGTAAGGAGTGCTCAGAAGTCAAATAGTGCAAGTCAATAAAAAAAATAGTAACAAAAACTGAGATAATTTTGTGTTTTAAAATACCAGTGCTTGTAAATAATATCAAGAACTCATATAAGAATAGTGACTTTCCTGCTTCGTCAACTGCAAGTTTTAAAAAAGAAGAGGATTTTGAGCCATGTAAAGTCGATTTCATAATAAAATGACTTACACTGATTGACTTCTGAACTCTCTGAACTACTAACTGTTAGTAGTTTACAAAATGCACACATTAGCATCAAAAGTTAGCTTTAACTAAATTACAAATAATTCAATCATGGTTCAATAGTCCGAAAAGGCGTAAACAGAATATTATATACTTCACCGAGTCATGAAAATTTATATCAATATAAAATTTAATTTAATTACAGATCCAAGTTGTAAAACTTGCGAAGAAAAAGACAGCAATAAGGAAGAAACTCACAGTTATTTAAATTATTTTTTTAATTACCAACTATTTATAGGAATTTTTTTAAAAACTTTATGTTGCTCGTCAACATGCGGTTGAAAACGGTTCGCAGCATGAAATTTCAATTCAGTGATATACTTGAACGGTTGCAAACTTATAGCGTTATAGCTTATACACAGGGTGGTGACCGGACCCTTCGGCCATAGAGAACTAACATGTAACAAGTTATTTGGAAAAAAAGTCATAAAGTAGAAGTTTTAGAGCACAAATTTCTGCACCTAAATTAATAAGAAAATTATTTTTATACATAAAAATGATAATATTAAATTTCTGGCATTATAAAGCGTCAAAAATTAATTTTGCTGATTTATTTCGATTCAGAATTTTATATTCTAAAACTTTTATTTGAAGATTTTTTTCTAAAATAAATTGGGAAGCAGGAAATCATCAAAAGTATGATTTTACATGTTAAATCCCTATGATCGAGAGTTCACCACCTCGAGAGGTCACCATCTTCTGTAGGTAGGTGTAAGGCATAGGGGAGGAAAATGAGAAACAAAACAATTTTAAATCAATCACAAACTCGATTGAACCAATTGAACTAAATTGAGCAGATGCAACTTAGAGCAAATGTATAATTAACGACATTTTGTTTTAAGACCAAAGGAATAATAATTTCACTAAGTATAAGCGGTTTCACCTCATTGATTTCAATTATTAATAGTCAAAAAAATTGACAGCTACTTATAAATCAAGAGCAGCACACTACTTTTCTTTTGTAATTTATCGTAGATTTATTAACTTTCAAAATTAACGACATTTCCGAAGCACAATCTCGTCAAATTTAAACAAATTTGTTTTGAATTCAACAATCATTTTTTCTTCTTTACGTTTTTTTGGTAAGAAAATATCTTTTTCAAATCGTTTCAGCATAATCGTTTATAATAAAATAAAAATATTTAAATATTTAAATAAGTTTAGTTTATCTCAATTTTTGATGGGTAACAACCTAATAACTTTTATTTTCCGAAAAAGAGGCAATTTTCATCTTCGCTAATTTTTATAAACCCATCAGGAGGTCGAAATCCTCCAAGGCCGTAGCCAGAGGTACGCTAGAGCAGGTTGAGCTTGCTGTGGAAAATTTTAAGCCTGTTGTAGTCAGAGCTTGCAAAGGATTTCGAAATAATAATAATAATAAAACGATCACTTCCTAAGTGGTGACGAAGAAGAAAACATTGATTTAGAGAAAGTCAAATTTTGGAAACTCTGGACAAAACCCTTCCATTTTCAAAAGAAATTATAGTGATCAACAGATTTTTACGAACCCAGAAGAGATTAAAACCCTGATTTTAGCTTTTCATCCTCCCTTGAAATTTTTTGAGCTTGACCTGATATAACAGTCTGGCTACTGAGTCATGAAATTTTGAGAATAAACCTATATTTTTGTTCTCTCAAAATCATAAGTGGAACTAACCTGATTTATCAGCTGAAGACATATCAATTAGAAAGAAAAGTCAATTAGATGATTGATTGATTGATTATGCAAATATTAAAAATCTCAGGTTATGACAAAAGCGGCTTACTCTTTTTTTGGACACGTTTCTAGCTGTTCAGCATAATATACTGCTTAGGTTTCTTCCTAAAAGAAACCTTTCTCTGTATTCGTACAAGGCAGGACCAGATCAAAGCACGTTGGGGCCTGATACGCTAATTATTTTGGGGCCCCTACCAAAATACACTACAGTTCACAAAAAATATGTATATTTATAGTCTACTAATCAACGAAGAGGTTATAGAGCACATGAAAGAAGGTGGAAATTTATTTTATGAACGTTTCTAGATTAGTCAAAAGGTAAAAAGATTAAAAAACCCCGGTTCTAGCTACATATGGCTAAGGGAGGCAGAGACACGATGAAAAGGTCCCTTTTTTTTTGTTTTTGCTTATATCTCAAAAACGGTGTATCCCGGGGGAAAAATACTTTTAGAAAAATTAAATTTTCTACAAGATTGCTTCAATTCATTTTTTTCTATTCCTTATAGTTTTTGAGATACCCGCCCACAAAGGTTGTTAATGTATGAAAAAAATTGCCTCACGTTTTGCTTCAAACACCTTTTGCCTTTAGCACCTCAGTCCTTTGTTTTACAGTAAAAGTCTTCAGAAAATAAGTTATAGATTATAGAGTACTAAATTTCTTTTAATATTTAACTTTTTTCCGGGTCCTCCACGACACCGGACCCTGAAACACGCACTTCATGCGCTTCATAGATAATTCAGCCCTGGTATAACGGTACACTTTTAGACCTTTTTAAATGAATTAACATATAGGGCTTAGACACTCTCACAAGCAGAAATTGTTACTAAGTTCAGACAAACATAAGTATTTGACCTGCATAGGTGTCATAGCAACAATAAACGTGAACAGTTCCAGATGGACAGGTCTTGTAATTCCACGTCGAGATAACAGAGTGACCAAGAAATGCTTCAGAAGTGGTATAGATCCGCAAAACAGAGTAGCGGGAAGCCGAACGGGAGACGGTTGTCTAAAGTGAGTTCTGGTCGCCATGAGTTTTTTGTCCTTTGCGCATGACCCGCCCAAAGGAGAAAAAAAAAGAAAAGACTAGAACAAAATTGTAAATCAAGCTTTGGGCTTTTAAGACCCATAATGGTTTTATATTAACTATTGTATAAGAAGTTTTATGTTTGATCGACTAAATCAAGAAGTTTAGTGTCAAATAGCTTTTCTAGCAGAAGATTTTTGATAAAGGTATCTCTAGAAAACCAAGCTTTTTAAATGAAACTGTCTACATGTAATTAATTGTAGAACAATTTGTAATCTCAAAAGAGCAATTTCAGAAACAACCTGTGTAAATAATAATCACCGGTTTAAAACGTTATTCTTCAAGTTAAAAAATTCTTTACTTTCATTTCTACATTATTTTTATTCATTAAAACATTTTTTCTTAATTATAAAAACCAGTAAACTACTTAAGAAAGGATTACATTTCCTGTAGTAAAACAGTAACACTTTATAGATCAAAATTTAATTACTTAACAAATAAATTAATTAACCACCCATTTTTAGAACAAAATCTACTAACGAATCAGACAGAAATTTAATTTCATTCAACATCCCACTTAGCACCTAATTTATATAATTTGTTTAATTTTTTTTACAATAAAGAGAACATCTGTAGCAAAAACGAAATTAGAAATTAAAATTTTTAAGTCACAACTGTTTAATCTAAAATAAATTATAATAAAGGATGGTTCTCAGAACGTTAGTGCTTTTAACAGAGCGCACCTAAAGCATCGTTGTCAGATTTTAGATCAAAAAGAATAATTAACCCTGTAGCTCTCGCGTACACAAACAACAAGTAACTCGACACTAAATAATTTTTAATTTCTGAAATAATGGCTGTTTTCTATACTAACCATTACTAAAGGATTTTTGTATTCTTGGTGAGTTTGTCTATTTACAAAATAATTAAAAAAACAACGGAAGTGGTCATACGAGGGATTTTTTCGGTCCGTCAAATTTTGTAGTTTTGTATTTTTATTAATTAAAATTTAATTTGATTTATTCAGAAAGCTAATTTTAGGAGCTTTCAAAATATTGAAAAATATACAAGGTGTTTTATTTTAATTAAGAAATTTGATTCCATTTCCGGTTAAACCGGAAGGCAAAATATAAAGTGTTTGTTGTTGTGTAACAGCTAATTTTCCGAGCTTTCAAAATATTTAAAAATATAGAAGGTGTTGCTAAAAACTTTGATATTATTGTAATTTCCGGTTTAACCGGAAGCGTTTTGTTAACAGAAAATAGTGTCAAATAATAGATATTTATGGGATTGACACATATATCCATTTTCAAGTTTTCATTTTTATTACAAAAGGAATTAGAAATGTTTGAAGTTTTGACATTCAAAAAATCATTACTCCGAAACGGCTCTAACGATTTTGATAAAAATTTATATTTCGATAAAGAATTACGTTGTCTGTAACATATCCAAAAAATAAAAAATATGGCAGAGGAAGTTTTGAGAAAAACCATTTCAAAATTTTGACCAACTTTGGCCCCTTAAAGGAATGCAATTTTAAAACAATTTTGAAAATCGACTTGGGTAGGACGAAAGCCATATATTTTGGCTGTACAATGTCGTTTCGAAATTTTTATAATAATAATTACCAGTCAAGTTATAAGGAAGAAAATATAAAATGAGACGAATCGTTCTATTGGCCGCCATTTTGAATTAAAAAATTTGAAATATTTTTTTTTCTATTGGGGCTCAGATGTACTATCTTATAACCAAGTAAAAATGAATTTGGCCCAAATTTGCAAATATGCGCCCAAAATAACCATCTTATAGATGCACCCTTTATAGATTTCTTATAAAAGTTTAGTTTATCGATGAAATAATTTTAAAGTGGCTAAGACTCGTCTGTATTGCCCGACTCGCTCACTGCACTAGCTCATCAACCAAACACAGTCTCGTCACACAATACAGTACTTTCTCTCCTAATAAAACAAAGTATATACTATTTTTGCATTTTTGGAATCAGGAGGACTCAAAACGTCGAGAAATGCAATAAAAAAAGTTTTTTCTCGATTAGGTTCAGTAATTTTTTCTTGGAATGGAAAGAGTAAAAGCGAGGAATACGTTTGAGATGTGTCTTAGCAACCTTATCAATGTCAATTCTAGCTCTGTTTATTAATTATTACTCATGAAATCTAGGAGTATTATTTTTAGAACGGCTCCAAGGAAACGGCAAACTATAAATATCAGACGAGAAAGAGACGAGACAATTTTATAAGACAACACGAGAAAACTGGACTTCTTGTCTTCTGTCCATCATCAAATTCTCATAAAATTGGCCAAGCAATTGGCTCCTTTATTTTCGTAATAAACTTAATAACCACTCTATACGTTTAATCGACAAAAAATTCTGTACCTAATCAAAACGTCCATTCTTATGCGAACTCATTGATGCTTATTAATTAAATTATTTCGATCAATAATAAATGTTTATAACAACAAACAAGTTTATTAGCATACAATAAGAAATATAAACCGAAAATTAAATTTAAAAAAAAGTGAGAAGTCATTCTTTAATGCGCTCGCTCGTTCATAATTAAACTTTCTCTTAAAAGAAGTCTTAATTTTATTCTTTAGAAAAAAACTATGTAGGTGGGTATCATTTACATGTAAATAGATTAAAGAAACAATTTCTCATTCACAATTTGATTATATCTAGGCTTTTTTAAAATTAAAATTCGACCAATTTGAAGTTTGTTAAGCTTTCGGGTTGTGGAGACTCGGACACGGTGTCCGTCTGTCCGTGTCTTGACGGTTTCAAGACACGAACTTGGCTAAAAGTTTTTATTTGCCACTTTTTTATTAGCTTTTTTTTAAAATGTAAATTATCTTTAATTACCGTTACATAAATGTTAACTTGACCACACTCAATAACGTGCTGTTAATTATTTAATAACTTTAATAGTAATCACACAAACAGTTTAATATGATGTGTACAATTTTCGTGTCATCTTAAGAATATTAGAATTAATAGTTTTACCGTTTAATTTTTTTTGTGCAGTAAAATAATTTTTTAAAGACGTATTGAGAATTAATCAACTAATTGTATAACGGTTAATTTTACGTAAAGTCGCGTGACAATAATTTCTTTGTAGAAATTTTTAAGTGTAACTGTAACATTCTTAAAATTTTCGAGTTGGTTTACATTTTAATAAATTTCTAACTTTTTTTTAAATCCCATTCTATAATTTTGTTGTGAGACAGAGAGTGTTTGTGATTGTGTCACACGTTATTTAAAAAAACATTATACCTAATAGTTCCATTATTTACTTTTTTAGTTTTCACTTTTTATCTTAAATAATTCGAGCTTTCTCCAAATTCTTTTCAACTTTAATATTTTTACTAATTTATTTTGTCCATCCTGTGCAAGCAACTACTTACTGTTTGTTTTAGTATTAAGAAGACACACCAGACGACTTTGCAAGTGTTTTCTTTTCTTAACGGAAACGAGTCGACCTCGACTGATATTTCTTAAGATTGTTGAATATCTTGCGTATCGTTATATCCATGTTAGATGGAATCACTATCCTGTCAAAGTTGGTGTTCTCAATACAAACACGTATTTACTATAGCGTTTCTTGCATTTCAATGAATTATTACTTTATTCTTGCGTTAAAATACTGCTTATATTTATCATAACTAGCGCTAGAAGGACACTTCTTCCATTTTTACAAACTTACTTCCTGGTAACTATTAAAAAAAATCTCAAATAACAAAATGAGGCAGAACTTACTATACAGAGCGTTTGATAAATAAAGAGCAATACCAGTGGCGTAATTAAGAACTTGGGGGCTTCCCCGCAAGTTACTTTCTTGCAATGCAGTTAATAAATTCATTTTTGATCCGCTTTTGGTTCTTTCGAATTTTTTCCATCAAATCTACTGAACCAAAAGGTATGTTATTGGTCTAGAATTATTCATCTGTCGATTTTGCATAACTGCTAGTTTATTGGAACGATGTGGAGTAAATTTGTCCAATAAGACCAAAATCTGATATTTGCCGTACTTTATTATGAAAAGATCTGAGATTGGCAGAAATTGGCAGCATTTTGTCGTGTAAAGTATTGTTACCATACATTTTAAAGGTGTCGAATCGATCTGTAACCTTTTGGATTCCATCTGAGCAACTTCATTATGGGTTTAAAAACGCCATTTTTGCCTTTATAGTGCTGTTAAAAACAATCTTTCAAAAATTTTGAAATCATGCCTCTAAGGCATTGTTTATTAATAGTTTTTTATCTCATCGTACAGAATATGGCTCCAGTAAACTATCTACCAAGTTTCATTTCATTAACCAAATGGGCAGTATCATTTTACTGGACCTCTTTTAGAAGAGGATTTTTACAACGCCGAGGAGGAAAATAAGGGTTTTGCACCCAAGCGATGATCAAACGAATTCAGTATGGTCACAGATCGATTTAGCAGCCCCGAAATATACGGATTCATCCAAAATATTCAAAAAAATAACGGAAATTCCATAAAATATAAAGCATTTATATGTACGGGTCCGTCGGACCCGCCTGGTATGCGGCGCTGCTTTTTTTATTACATAGAGAAGGAAGTTGATTAAATGAAAAAAATTAGAAATAGTAAGTTAGAAAAAGTCACAAAATAACAACTCATAATTTTCAAATTTGAATGAGGAAAACTGAATTGAAAGTGCGATTCGAGTCCGATGGACCCGGCTGGTAGTATAAGTAGTAATCCTATTAGGTATTTATTTTTTTATAAAAATTCATTTAAGTTAGGGTTCATTTGTGACTATTTCTAAAACTTTTACAACCGACCGTTTTACATAGTTTACAAATGCAGTTTGCCGACAAAGCCGACGGTTTATAGTTGCTTACTGTGTAAACATCTGTGTAACTTTACAAGGGTAGAATAGTATAATTGTTTAATTAGGAGTAAAAATGTCACTTTATGAAACATTCAATTTTTTCTTCAATCGTAAAACGCAAAAAAAACAAAAAAAATTTTTTAAGTGTCGCCATCTCTTGAAAATTATTTGTAGTTCAATTGTCAAATATTTTTAAAAATTAACTTTAACTTGTAAAATGAAGCTAATTATTAAACGTAACGAATAAATTATAACAGAAAATTTATAAAAACATTACCTTTTTACATTACAAATGCTTAGAAATATCATTTTACGTTACAATTTGTTGTAAATATTTAGGGTTAGAATTTACTTTTACCTCCTAGGATGTAAAAGTAGAACTTTAACCTTACTTGTTCAGTAACAAAATGTCAACTTTTTTTGACGTTTGAAGAAAGAAGTATTTACCTAGGTACAGTGACGTGCATATCTTTTGGTCACTCTGGCAATACGTTAGCTCGAATTGTGGGTGCAACCATCACAACACCAATACCGTTTGCTGATTTACTACTTGTTGGCAAAATAAACTTACCTCTCAGTTTAAGTAGAGGTGGGGGGTTATTGATGGTTGAACCTACAATTCGTGTTAGGCGTATAGCCGGGGTAGACAAAAGATATGCACGTGACTGATCTTTTTTAAATTCTCAAATACATAATTACAAAAACAGATATTTTTATAGTGTCCCTTTATTGTACAAAGTACGGAATTTTTCGGGGGCCCCTTTTATTCGGGAACCCTTCTGCAACGCGGGCCCTGCTGGCCTGTTATTTACGCCACTGGGCAATACTTAAATTGAACACCAAAACAAGAAAAGAAATTATAGTTGCTCTCATAGGATTTTAACATGTAAAATCTTATTTTTCTTATTTTCCGCTTTCCTAATTATTTTAGATAAAAAAACCTCGAACAAAAATTGTAGGGCATAAAATTCTACTTCTAAATCAATCAACAAAATTAAGTTTGCTCACTTGGTAACGACAGAAATTAGAAAAGAAAATCTCAAAAATCACCTAAAAGTGGCGATAGCCATGAATTTTTCTTTTATTAAATTTTTCGTAACAAAGTCTGCAAAATTAATTTTGTATGTACAGATATCGACAGTTTATAACCTATTTTAATTACATCGAAAAGTTCTTCAAATTGACCCATCATGACCAACTAAGACAAAAAAATTCATCGTTCACCTGAGAACCACTCTCGTAAGCGTAAGACCCACTCTGAACCTACTTACACGTCTAAATTTAGGCGAAATTATACTTGCTCTACCACTACACATTATACAATCCTACATTTAAATTTTAATAACCGTTTGTTTAAGTTGTAATTACTGATTACCCCTATACCATACCACACCCGTTACTTCAAACGTTAGTTTTTCTAGAGCAAAAGTTGCCAATCAATCGATTATTAAGAAAAAATTCTTTAAAGAGAAAATAATAGAGTAAAATCTTTTGCAACAGTTTAAAATTAGAAAATTCTTTTGAATAATTAAGTAATTAATATGGGTACATTTCCTTATGGCTAAAGGTTAGTATAACAAAATCAATGACCAACGGCAATGTCGTAAAACTTACATCTGGCTTATTTACATAAAAAAGAAGATAGCCGCTAGTAATTTTTTATTAATATCCATTTCGACATTTATTGGTGGTCATTTTTAAATTACATATTTTTTCAATTTATAATTTTTTTTATCTTGTCTTAAGTAGGTAACTTCTCCATTATTAATTCCATCTAGTATTGTTTAATGTTATAATTTTGTATTAAGTAGACGAAGATAGGGCACAAGTAATTGAAATAGATTAATAAGTAAAAGATGTATCACAAGCTTAAGAAAAATATAGTTTTTACAGAAAAGTAGTAATAACCCCTACACGACTCAGAGGGTCAGAGGTCATTCCTTCCTTGGAAAGAGCTACCTGTTTAAGAAAATAGGTACCTCTAAATTGATTTAAAAATTACTAAAAGTTAACATATAAGATTTTGAGATTATACCCGTACCAGCTGCCTAAAAGAAAAATTTCCGTCAATTAATCAATTCCAGCGGAAAGTTTAGAAAAGGGGAGTCGCTAAAGCCATGTAAAAAGTAAAGAAAAACATTTCTAACTGTTAGAGAGAGTCCATAAACATTTTTGATCGGGAAGCTTAGTGTATAGAAAAGTTTTTACGCCAGTGCCTGTTATCTCATACCACACACAAAGGGTAGTATTATTATGTGAACTTCACACACATACAACTCACTAGAAATCAGTTTAGGGGGAAGATTTTGCTAAAAGTTTGAAATCAGTTATTGGGTTAGTCAATGATGGGTGGGGTTGTATCTAAGATCTAACTAAAAGTATGAGGTATTTTAAAAAAGAAAATCTATGAGAATACAGAGGCGATAATACGATTGAAAGTGGTGTAAGATATGGTATAAAGACCACTTGCAAGCCGGAATTTCCAAAAATGGGAGAATTTTAAGTTTCTCAGAAAGTTGAGTTTTTTTACCAGGGTAGATCATACCCTAAAGATCCATAGAAACATCTAAATTTCCCGATAAAGCCCTGATTATTGATTGGATAGTCCTTACACCCAATGCCTATCCTAAGGAACTTAGAATTTAGTGGTAGCGTAAATCACATCTTAGAGAAGTCTAAATTTGTCCCTATGGTACCAAATGGGGTGGGGGATAAAAATATTAAATTAAAATAATGTTAAAGCACGTAGTTCTATATTAAGTGTGAACAAATCCTCATCGCTTTACAAATTTTAACATTAAAAATAGTAAACCATATAGAAAAATTGTTATTGCTAGGGTAAAATTTTGCAGTACTGTGTCAAAACAATAATTATTAATGTTCTATTACTTAACCCGGGAAATTAAAACTCATTAACGCCCACCGTCATCATATGACGACAGACACACTTTATGTTTTATGACCTTTTGCAACTTTTGACCTTTTCTCTTTTTTTGGAACCCAAAAATTTGAAATTTTTTGCTAAATCGTTAATGGGTTTTAACTTAAAGCTCTAAAATTGGCACTCTCTTAATTTTAAATAAAATTAACTTAATTGATTGCCAGCACTCTAAACAGTGGCTAATCCAATTATCATCGATATCTCTGATCATTAGTAACATTTGCAGGGGCTGAAATATAATTATGCTTGAGGAAATATTAATAAAAGTGGATTAATTTATAAATTCAAATCCTTTAAAAATTGAAATTAAGATAAATTAACTTAATTAATTAGGAGCATCCTAACAGTTGCTAACTCAATTATCATCCAAATTTCTATTTATTGGTAACATTTGAAGGGGGTGAAACATACTGAAGTAAATGTTAACAATAGAAGATTAATTTATAAATTAAAATCCCTTAAAAATTTGAAATAAAATTAACTTAATTAATTAGGAGTACTCTAAATAGTGGCTAACTCAATTATCATCAAATTTTCTTATCAATGGGAACGTTTGGTAAGGGGCGAAACATATACTAAAGTAAATATTAATAATAGAAGATTAATTTTTAAATTGAAATCCCTTAAAATTTGAAATAAAATTAACTTAAATTATTAGAACCACCCTAAACAGTGGCTAACCCAATAATCATCAAAATTTCTAATCATTGGTAACATTTTGAGGGGGTGAAATATATACTGAAGTAAATGTTAACAATAGAAGATTAATTTATAAATTAAAATCCTTTAAAATTAGAAATAAAATTAACTTAATTAATTAGGAGCACCCTAAGAGTGACTAACCTAATTATCATAAAAATTTCTAATCATTGGTAACATTTGGATTGGATGAAACATTTATACTTAAGTAAATGTTAATAACAGAAGAATAATTTATAAATTGAAATTCCTTAAAATTTGAAATAAAATTAACTTATGTAATTAGAACCACCCTAAACAGTAATTAATCCAATTATCATTAAAATTTCTAATCATTGGTAACATTTGGATTGGGTGAAACATACTAAAGCAAATGTTATTAAAAGAAGATTAATTTATAAATTGAAATCCATTAAAATTTGAAACAAAACTAACTTAAGTAATTAGAACCACTCTAAACTGTGGCTACGCCAATTATCACCTCTGAAATATTTGCGCCCCTAAAGCCCGGAGTATGGAAAATCAAAAAACGGTTCGATACCTTAAATTAATTTATTTTAAAACAAACATTTTCCTTCGATTTTTATTTTTCTACCCACTACCCTCTGCGAGCAGTGACATCATCAAACATTTTTTTAAATTGCAACCTCATATTTTCTTTGGCGATTTGGATAGATAATAAAATTCTAACTACAGAAATATACAGATGTTGGCTCTTTAGACTAACAGTTTTGAAGATATTAACTTTTAAATGAGAGTGGTGGTGTTTTTAACAGAAATTATCATCTAATCAAAAATTTTTGTTGGATCGATGCTAAAACTCACCAAAAGCATTTCATCGTTTTTCTAACGAAACTAATTTTACTTGATCATTGATAATCCATCAGGTGGAGGTGAAGTACCACAAGGGCTGTACAGCAAGACTTACAATTAATGGTTACCTAGCTATACGAATTGTGGATGAAACCATCATAACACCCCCTACTTAAATTGAGGGGTAACTTATAACTTTAACTTGCCAACAAGTAGCCAGTATTGCCAGGATGGGCAATAATTGTGAGACTCACTGTACATAATGGTCAGGTTTTAAAGTCAAACTGTGAAAAGCTAAAACATAATTTTTCTACCAAAAAATTTAGTAATTTAAATGGATTTTTACATTTTTGAAATGAGGGAAAACAAACTATCTCTTTTATGCTGTGAGCGGTCAGTACGGTTCTATACAATTTTTTTAAATAATTATTTCTATTTTTGGATCTTGTAAACGTTTTAAGAAAAGTAAAATTAATACTAATTATTAAAAAATCGAATGGCTTAATTAGTAAAATTGAAATTTTTTTTCAACTTCTAAAGCTGATTATATTATAATTAATCCAAATTAGTCTAAAGACGTTTTAATTAACAAAACTCGAGATTCACTTTCTAAAAAAATAATTGGTTTTAATTTTAGTTAATTTTGTTTTAAAGTTACATTAAAAATTTAGCAATAATTATGATAAATATCTATTTGTTCTCAGATATAAATTCGGACAATAAAAAGAAACCGAGCGCATCCTAACCTAACCGGCATTTGTTGTAATTTTTTGTTTAAAAGTTATAATTAGACAATGTGCCTAAAGAGCATAAAATGTTTAAAAATAATAAATTTACTACAAAAAAGGTTTGTAAAGAATGTTCTTTCTAATAGAAATAATTGGAGCATTATGAAAGTAATTGTGCAATATGCTTTCCTACGTAACAAATTCGTGTATCTGTCTATACAAGCAGTCAAATGGAAACGCCTTAAAATTTTCTTCAGGTCGCATTGGAAACAAAATTTTCAAATTTTACTATACGATTAGTCATGGATAGGTAATCGAAATAAGGTAGGTTAACGATCCAGCTGATAAAAAACCAACACCAAAATAAAAAGCCTCAATTAGAGGACCTACCTTTTGTTTCAGTACAGTTCTACCAACCTCTTTGGTTCCTAAAAAGAAAATTTAATAATTACACACATACAATTGACAACAATGTTAAAAATTATGTCGTCGGTGATCGTGCGTCACCTCGTATTAGCACTTTCCCAATTTTTGAAATTTTTGGATTTTTAATTCAATTTCATCTTTTTTTTAAGTTTAAACAGAAGTATTTTCTAAAAGTAAAATTTATAATATTTTTTAATAAGTAAACTGAACTGAAGTGTTTTTGGGCGCACATTTTGATCTCTTTGAATGACGTGATTTTTATTACAGATACAATAACGGCTTTAACAGTCACACAATTTAATAGATTTTTTTGCACATAGTTCGGCTTGAATTTTTGTAAAAAAAATTACATACATAAGAATCTAATAATGTCAAAAATTGTCTAATACGAGGTTTTGCACAATCGCCCACGATGTAAGAAATGTGTTTTTTTAATAGAAGAAAAAATACCTTTTGTGCGTTGGTAAGGAAGCGTATATTCCTTGATGAACACGAATAACAAGCCACTCACGATTTGAAAAAATATTAATTAGTGAAAGTAGATAATTAAATTAGTTTTAACACCATTTCTGTCTGAACACTTTGAAAATCGAACTTGCAATGACTATTTCTAACAATTTTGGTTTCGTGTATCCACGTAATGATAACCTGATAAGTGATAACATATTGTCTATGTGCACGTGCGATATGAATTCGATTTATCTACTATCTCGTTTATAAACTCAATTTTAAATTAATTTTCAATGCATAAATTAATTTTAATTTTATTTTGATTAATATTTAAATGATCAATAATTAAGGCAATCAAAACGCGAGTCTTTGGGGCCCGGGGGCCAAAAATTAAAGTTTTGATTTTGAATTTGTTTTTATTGCAATAGATGAAACAAACATTTTGCTTCGAACCGGAGGGTTGCTTTTGTTTCATCTATATTGGAGGTGTTCGATTTAAAAAAAAAACTCGAAAAAATATTATTCATCTCCGGACTATTTCATTATTTTTGTTATAACGTTTGATACAGGGTCTTCGTAAATAACATCAACCCTTGGTTCGTGTTGATGGTTGCCTAGCAGGTTGCTCACGTGGGTTGTTGTTATTTACGAAGGCAATGGATTTCAGTGGCAAGTGCCATGGCAAGTAAGTGAAGTACGCACTGGTGGTAGTGATTATTGGGTGTTGAGAGCTGTGCTGCACTCACTAAACGATCATTCTGACGAAAGTGCCTTTAGCACTTTCATACCCGGGTATAATACCATCAAGGCTCTACTTCTTTCAGCTGGTTAACCCTTGAACACCCAGCGATCTCATATGAGATCAGACAAATTGTGTTTTTGATGACCATTTGCAACTTTTGGCTTTTTTATTTTTTAAAAATACAAAAGTTTGAAATTTTGTGCTTGGGTGTTCTTGGGTTAATTCAAGCGATGAGGCTGGAAACCAGGTTTCCAAGAAGACATCGGGTGACCGTGGTGTCGTTACTCACCAACAACTGTTCCCACAGCTGCCCTGCGGTTGGGTATTATTTTTGATTTTGTGTTTATCTCATCAGGTCGTAACATTCAACCTGATTGTAGATACACGTGGGGGGGGGGGCAAACATACAACTTTTTGATATATTTTGTAGGTTCCTAGTTTTGGACCCAGGTCCTGGTGGACTCTACCGTAAATCATATAGACAAAAGTATTGAATATAGAAAAGGAACGCAGTTTTTTAAAAGACGTCGCAGTAAAAGCTGCATGCTGCGATTGTGTGTCGTATCACCTTAACACTGATCTTTGGCATCACATGGCTAGAGTTAATAAGCGTCCCTCCTGCCAGAATTATGTAACTTATCCTATAGCTTGAGTACCATCATGGCTTGAGAATTGATAAACTTAACGATACTGTTAATGGATTTACATTAGGCCCAAGTAAGTGACCTAACCGTGGGCCTTATACGGACTAAAATAATTTTGTTTTAATTTTTTGTGGGAGACCCTGTGATTAGATTTTTTGTCATGAGAAAGTAAATACTACAATATTTTATTATAATTTTAAAAAGATGTTTAGGGACCTTAAAGTTTGGTATCAGAAAACAATGCAGTTAGGTTCTGCTTTTAATTTTGATTTTATAATTAAAAATCCAGTCAAATGCAGCTTAACTTGGTACCACTAGAAAACTTAGGGCTCAGGGCTATTGAAATCCAATGGGGCCCCATCCATTGTTAGTTAAGAATCTTTAAATTGAGGTTTAATATTCATTTTTGCTTTATAATAATTTATAATTATTCAATTTTTCATTTTTGTAGGCACTTTGACACTTGGGGGTCCTGGGCTTAATCCCTATTAGTCCATATGTAGATACACCTCTGGGTATATTACAAGTAGGGGGTTGCAAATTACAATTCTTTAGTTGAGATATGGCTAGAACCTATTGGGTAAGTGGAATGTATCACTTCTACGTCACTCTAGTTCTCCCTTCGTACTATCCAGATGGTTTTGACCGATTTTAGATATCTTTTCTACCTGTAGAGATATAGCTCATTGAACCTCTTCAAATTGACTCTTTTGTATACTAGGAATTATTAGTGAAAATTTCCAATGTTGAAAAAAAAATTTTATAAACGGTAGCGACCTCTAAAACTTGCAAAAATAGAATAAAATTTTATTAAGGGTCGTTTTACATGTACTAAATATCGTACTAACTTGTAAATCAACTCAAGGATCAGAAGAACGGGAATCTAAGCTTTAAAGTCGTGCACGGTCGTGCATCGAAATTTCTACGCACTACGCTTTTGCTCCTTGAGTTGATTCAGTATACTAACAAGTTGAAACGATATTTAGTCCATGTAAAACGGCCCTTAGTCTCATTTTGAAAGAAGGAGACAAAATGGCAGAATGAAGTAAGTATTTGAACATGAGGTGTTCAATTTCGAATGCTCATCCAACCCTTTGTGGCGCACCCTCCTTGGCACGTTTTAGAAAAATTAATCTAGCAGCGAAGAAGTCCGACAAAATCCGAAAGTAATAAATAATAATTCTCTAGTTATAATATTTTATGTAGATGAGAAGTACAATTTGCATTAAAACATAAATAATTTCTATTTCTTCCGACAAAATTACAATATTTCACTTTCATTGTTCGCCAAATTGGTTAAAATAAGTACAATCTTCATTTAATTGCTTAATACTATACTATTAAATAAAATGAGTACATACTCGAAATAGAGAGCATGTAATTGAAAATAAAATACTAGATTATACTTATAAATTAAATATAAGTTTTTTGAAATTTAAAAAAAATTGAAAAATGTGGCCCTGACCAATGTACAGGGATGGGAAGGATGAAGATTTAAATGTTGTCCAATAACATATTTTTTCGAATATCGGGTTCTCTAATCGCTCCCCCAAGCAGGACCGGACTGGCTAGTGATTGGCCTCAATGGCTATAAAATAAATTGAACCCAAATGTAGTGCTTAGCTCAACTTTAGGAATTTTCAAACATATTTTCGTACTGTAAAATTAAGCAAAACAAAAAAGTTATGCATGTGTCCTCATCTAAAGTGACACACTGTATCTTTATTATGAACTTCTTTCTTCATTTTGATTTTTTCATTTATTTTCATTTGGCCCCAATTTGACTTGGCTCCATCGCCAATCGCCGGTGAGCCGGCCGGGCCAGTCCGGGCCTGCCTTCAAGCATAAAATCCAAAAGTTTTAATTTAAAAAACACCAGTATCTAACCTTTGCGTATTTTTTAAATTTTGGCAGTAAAGTCCCTGGTTTCAAAAATTGGTAAAGTAGTACAAAATCGAAAATGTTTCTCATAAATAAGTTGCTAACTGCATCTCTAATCGCTCGGTTGCTCGGTCGAAAATTATATTTTAATCAGAGAATTAGATTAATAATCTTTAGATATGGCAACGTTATACAATAAAAAAATTGATAAATAAATAAAAATGTCAAAGTTTGACAAAATGTACAATTCAGCATAAAGCACTTAACCTCAAATTTTAATATTTATTTACAAACGTCACGCTTTGACATTCGAGTGTTTAACGATTTACAATCCTTTGATATGGCATGGATATCTAATTCTCGGATTAAAATTTAATTTTCGTTTATACAACTGGGCGATATGGAGTAAAATCGTCTTCAAAAACATTGAAAAAATTGGCAGTGGTCAAAAGTTTAAATAAGTAAAACTCCGCCACTGTGATTTTCATGTTGTACTTCCATGGTCCTTCCTTCTATTATTTCTAACTATCCTAAGATGGAATACTGCAAAACAGAAGAAAAATTCATTTTCATTAAAGAATACTCGGGAAACTTATACCTGTCAAAGTTATGGCTAACCTATCAAACCTTAACATTTTTTTGAAAAGTTTCCAGTTTAAACGTAAAACCATCAGATTGTGGTAATTTTCTTATGAAGATTGTACTTTCCTAAAATATGATGATGGGAACTGTGGTTTAATATTTTATTTATTTAATTTACATTTACCATTACCAACTACTGTATATTGAGATCTTTTCATAATATTTATTGACACTCTGGCTGCAATATGTAAGCAAATTGTTTGAAAGCTTGAGCATGATTCATTTTACCTTGTTAATTAATTATACGTCAAACTGTTCCATTTTACTTAAACTTCTTTCTTCGTAACTGCCCATTAGAACGAGAACCGTATACCAGAACCGTTGATTCCATTACAGGTAGAATTCTTCCTTAGATCCATTTGGATCCCACCCGGAGCAAATCCCAAACTGTTGCTCCTTTGCGAAAAAAATAAATTATTAATAGGGCCCAAGTTAAAATTTTTTGTGTTTCGGTTTCCTATATGCAATTAAATACCTATGTAGCTTATAAATCGGGAAGGTTTTTAGATAGTACTTATACAGCTTTGCTCCAGTAACTTCTACTTTGGTCATGAAGTCATCAGGGATGCCAATATTAAAGAAAATATGTTTTAACATGTTATATCCTCATGTATCAAAAATCGCTCTACACCCGGTATATTAGTTCTAAAACAAAGACCTTTTTTTGGATATGGGTTGAGCAACTTTCTTACCGATGAAAAGGGAAGAGGGTTCAGTTGCACACTAAACATCCCAAACCGTAACTTCCGCTTCTTAGCAATTAATTACAAAGTTATTTTATAGTTTTGTTAATTGTTCGTGAGGAACAATTTTAGTTGTACGCGAGAAAGCATGTAACTTTCTTTGACAAATTTCCCATTTTTTCGACATTTAATCACAAAGTACGTATACCTATATGCGTATAAGTACTCAAGAATCGACTATCCGTGACGGATCGCCAAATTTTTAAATAAAAACTTTTATTATAGCATTCATAACCGTACAATAGCGACATAAACCTAAATATGAATTGGGCTTTAGGCTACATTTTGATCTCCTTTTTTTAAGCATTTAGAAAATAACAAGAGAGTGCATTTGCTTCATTTATTATGCACACGGCCGACTACGATGAATAAAATATCGATTTGAAATTTTATTAATTAAATTTAAATTTAGAAACAGTTACGCAAGCTAACTCTTATGTACTCTCTTTTTTTTCAAAAATTATAATTTGTAGGCACGAGAGTTATGTTATAGCGTTATAGGCAATAATATAAATGTAATAGGTATATTAGCTACTGCTACTGGATGTTTAATAATGATGACTCTGTAAGTATTACGAGTAGCATAAATAAGTAATTCGCTTAGTAGATTACCATCATCAACAACTAATAAAACGATGGATAACTTAAGTGCGGAAATGTATTCCAACCAGTGAACTTGTTTAACACTATTTTGCATACCACAAGAACTATATACAAATACGTGCATGAGTTAATGTATAGCATAACTGCAGTAAGTTAAGACAGCTAATTGCAATTACCGCGCTTTTTTTAGATTATACAGGTAGATTTAAACTACAATTTTACACAACGCTGGAGCATTTAATATCGATATAATATTTTAAATTAACAAGTATTTATCATTATTTAAACAACATATAGTAAGTAATTATTTCCAAGGGCCTTAAGTTACATAATTACACTCTATTAATAAATTAATTAATTAGGTTGACGCTTTAGGCTTTCTTGGCTTGGCGATTTGTTATTTAAAGAACCAACAACGAGTGTTGATTTTTCACAATTAAAATAAGATTTCTAGGTTGTTGTAACTCTAGTTAATTATTTCAGACAGTATTTTAATTATCTAATTAGACAAAATCAACACTTTTTACCTGTCACAAAAATAAGCTTTAAACATTTAAATCTAATTTTTTAACAAAATTAGCAATTTAAATTTTTAAGAAAAAAAATCGAGGAGTTATTTACGTTATGCAACTAACTATTTAGACTTTAAGATTATTCTAATTGGCCATTTTTGTGTTAATAAGCTTATGCAGTCTAAAAAGAGCTGACTTTTTGAATTTTAACATCTAGGTAATTGGTAATACCAAAGACGAAACAAACATAAGCAGATAGGATGACCACGGTTCTCGGCCATAGGAATGTAATAATATGCTAAATCACCAGTCAGGGTCGTAGCCAGGCTGTGTTGTCAGAGCAGGCTCAAAAATTTTCAAGGGAAGCTGAAAGCTAAAATCAGGGTTTCCTCTCTTCTGGGTTTGTATAAATCTGTTAACCACTGCAACCTCTTCTGAGGATGGAAGTTTTTTGCCCATAGTTTGCAAAAATTTGACTTTCTCTAAATCAATGTTTTCTTCTTCGGCACCAATCGATTAGGAACTTGTTTAACTGAACTGAACTTTTTTATTATTATTGCGAAATCTTTAGCAAACTCTGGCTAGAACAGGTTTAAGACTTTCCAGGGCAGGCTCATCTTGCCCTGCCGTACCCCTGGTTACGGCCCTGCTTTCAGTATTTCTTTCTTTCTTAATTATTTTACGTGAAAAAACTTTAAATAAAAGTAGGATAGGCAACTATTTAAGTAATTGTCATCGGTCCACACGAAAGATCTATTCAGCATATCATCCATCCATTCATAAAAACCTTTAGTAAGTTGCTTCAGAGACCCTTTAAGGGCCAGTGTCCACATTAAAAATTAATTTATTATGTCCAACTTCAGGATTCTTCTAAAGTACATTTAAGCTTGGTAGGGATGATTCTTAAAATAGGGACACAAATGTGAAATATTCCGAAACCTAAAAACCTGGAGTTGCCCGATTCGAAATAGTTTCGCCAGAAACTTAGCGTTTAGAATTAGAGCTCTTCTGGTTGTAGACTACTACTTCTAGTAGTTTACAATGCTGGAGGTGCGATTTTGGTACGTCTTACTCCAAAAACACCTTAGCATCGACTTGAAGCATTATTTGCCTACGGTGCTTCGGAATAAAAACAAAAGCTAGCACACTTTGACGACTAGGGGGCGGGTTGTACCAACCAAGTGCACAGTCAGTTTTCTGTGAACTGTTGTAGATCAATCATATAAATTTACTTGGTTTCTGAACAATACAGTCACCGTAAGTTTTGTTGGTACCACCTATTCTAAAGGCTTTTTGCCGATTTTTTTGCATGATAATATTTGTTGCCATGTATTGGAAATTGCCAAACAGCTTCTACAGCAGTATTTCCCAACATTTTTTGTGCCATGCTCCACCCGAACCTTTCTAAAATTCTTATGGGGCTATGCAACATATAGATAATTTTTAATATAAAAAAATTGAATTGCTAACCTAAAAAACTTAAATGCAGGTCAATCCTAAACTCTGGACGAGTCCATTTTCGAATTGCTCCCCTGAACAAGCAATATGCATTTGTTTCTGAAATCGAAAGAATCCATCAGAGATGTAGATACGGTTTGGGGACGTGGATGAGTTGTTTCGGACAGTATGGTGCTCTATTACTAACATTTTTGTCGACGCTGATGAAATTCAACGATTCACAAAGGAAGATGTAAAGACATGACATCAAGGGATAATCTTGAAAGAATTTAAACACACGTAGTGCAAGTCAGATTTATGTTGGCGAGCGGGGTGGGAATGTGCACATACCTAAATTGGTATTTATCCCCACCAACGCAATAGTCAACGTATTAAAATGATTTAAGGGGCGTGGCCAATTCTGCACGAACTTATCCCTACCGCTCGCCATCAGGGATCTGTGTTGCTTTAGTTCAATACAAAAAATTCTTTTCATTCAGATGTTCAGATGCTGTTACATAACTTACACCCTTCGTAATTTAACACTTTAGTGTTAATAAAACTCCAGCATTTACTGGTTATTTCATTTGGAAATAAAGTTCGCATTTCAAATATTTTATACAGAGACCCTGAAAATGACATGCTTATAAATAATTACACCAAAATTTGTTTTCTAATGAAAATGTCTTTAAAAATAGAACAACCCCTTAATTAAAAAGTTTGATTATAAAATAACTTTTTTAAATATCGTTCATTTCGATAACTGTATTGTATTTAAACAATTACCAATATAGGTCTAAATACGAACCTTTCACAATAATGTATTTGCGTTTAGTAGTCGAAAGTAACTTTTAACTTTCAATACATTTGCTATGAATGTAAAGTACAGAAAGCGAAAGAAATTTGGATGAAACTAGCACTTTAGTTAAAATATGAATTTTCCCTTTTATTAACCAACATACAATCAATTTCAATCAAGTTGTTTACCATAAAAATCGTCATCAAATACAGGGTGTCAACAGAATAAGCTGCATGTATGCTGTATACTGAATGATTGCAAAATTGAGGATTTGCTCTTGAGGAGCTGTTGGGCACTGTTAGCACGAGTGTAGGAAAAATGATAAAAATTGAGGAAATTGTATATTATGATACAAGCACGTGAAACGATGTTTTATGGGCTCAAGTAGAGCTTGTCAACCGAGTTTCGCAACAGTATTTATTATTAAGTCAAGATAAAATATAAATGTCAATAGAAGACACATCGTCTAAGAAAAATTATTAATTAGGAACTTTAGAATCCGCATTTTACGTTTTATAGAGCGCAAAAATATTGTCGCAGTAACAAAATTAAAATAATTATGTGTTGATGAAAAGATCGATTTTCAGTCAGATAAAAATATTTTGTATGTATACTCTATGCACAGAGAGAAGAAAATCTGCTCTTTTTGAATCACTCTGTATATTTGTCAATACTTCATTGTGCTGTAGCAAAATGCTGTAAAATTAGAGTTATTCAATGCTTTGAACTTCATTAATTAAACCAGTAATTAAATCATTATTAAAAAACCCGAAGAATTCAAATGATTTTATTGAACAGCAAATTCTAATTCTTGGTTGGTTTCAATCTGGACTTTAACAATTTCTGTCACTTTTATTAGCCAAATATCCGATCTAAATAAAGGGTTTCTATTCAAGTTACTTGTGACTTCAGAAATAGGTTCAATCGCGAACTATGATCTCATTTTCTGTAGACAGCTTAAAACAAAGTTTTTACGTTTTCGGCCACTTTCTGAAAGAGAATTAGTTACAGACAACTCGTATACAATTTTATTAAATATCATGAAAAAACTGAAATTTCCGTTTTCGTATTTCAGGTTTAATTATGTTTTCTTAGACAATTTGATACTCTTGTGGGTGCCATATTGGACTATTATATCATTAGATTTATTTTTAATTTCTTGGTAGCTCGATTTTGTCGGTAAATTGTTAAATAAATGTTTCAAAGGTAGGTAGTAAATGCACATGACCTATGTGGGTTCACATTGTAATTTTTTTTGGCGTCTAAAATGGCGTCTATCTAAGCTAAGCTCAAGTGTTTCGGGTAAGTCTTCGAAAAATTTTAGAAAGCACAATCGTCAATCCAAACAACCAGATATCGACAGACAGCGTTAGAACGATGCTCATGGCCCTAAACCTACACAATCACAAAATAACTTCTGAATTGGTGCTAGAATGCATCAATATTCTGAATTAGATATCTGCAAATAATGATCTAAAGTTCTGCTGTATCAAAGGTCATCAAGGAGTCGAAAGAAATGCAAGAGCTGATGAGTTGGCGAGAAAGGACTCGGCGATTGTGCCTATTGACCTTAAGACCATTGTAACTCCTTCAATTAGAGCTCTCGACACTTTACTAAAAAGTACAACATTAATAGCCCACAAGAACCGCTAAACTAACTACATACGAGCTGTCTGTTTGCTAAGGGCTAGTATTATAAATACTAGTATTATAAAGCCTAGTTAACTGAAGGTTGACTCAACTGTAGGTTAAAATGGTTGAAATCATAAATAAAACGTCAATTTTACTATTTTAGACTAGGACTGTTATCGGAAAAAACGTATCCTTAACCATACAAGCGGCATTTCATATAACATTTTGGTAACCGATGTTTTCCCAGTATTTCAACCCTGCTGAATACGAAAATTGCGGTTATCAAAGCGAAATCTTAACCGGAAGCGTGATATTCAAGATGACACCCAAGATGTCAGCTTTGTTATTTTTGATGGAATCATTATGGACAATTAAGACAAATATTTTTATTGGTTCGGATAGATAATTTTATACCCTACAATTTTTATTAGAGGTATAACTATCTTCAGATCACTCCTTAAGGAGCTACAGTCGGAAGAAGCACCGTGAAATTGGAACAAAATCCCAGTATCGAAATGCTAGAGGAATTTCATATAACATTTTGGTAACCGATGTTTTCCCAATATTTCGACCCCCCTGAATCCAAAAATTGCGGTTACCCACAGTGAAATTTAAACCGGAAGCGCGATAGTCAAGATGGCGACTAGGTTGTCTGCTTTATTAATTAAGATTTATTTGGATGGAAGAATTATTATTGAAACTTGGACAACTGTTTTGATTGAATTAGATATACAAGGTTCTCTACAATTATTATTAAATGTAAAAGTACCGTAAGATTGCTTATTAAGGAGCGAAAGCCAGCTAAAGACATCGTGTGCGTAAAAATAGTCGTAATATACATGTTTGCTCTTTTTATTTATTTTGATGGATTAATTATTATGGCAATTAAGACAAATATTTTTGTTAGCTCGGATAGATAATTTTATGGTCTACAAAAAATTACAGTAAAATCACTCGGAAAGGGTTTAGAGAGTCGGGAGAAGCACCGTGTGTTGTCAAAAGAGAAGACGCAATATCCTCTTTATGATCGACTTTTATGGACTTGATTTGCTCTGATCATGTTTTAACAGATACATCCTAGCTGGATACTGGAAAAGCTACCTCGCTGAACTCACCAAGATGCTTCCATATACTGCTTTATGTATTAAGACGGTTTATACAACACTGGTGCTTTTATCGACTCTAGCTCTTTTAGGAGTGATCTGAAGATAATTTTACTTCTAATAAAAATTGTAGGGTATAAAATTATCTATCCGAACCAATAAAAATATTTATCTTAATTGTCCATAATGATTCCATCAAAACTAACAAAGCTGACATCTTGGGTGTCATCTTGAATATCACGCTTCCGGTTAAGATTTCGCTTTGATAACCGCAATTTTCGTATTCAGCAGGGTTGAAATACTGGGAAAACATCGGTTACCAAAATGTTATATGAAATGCTGCCTGCATAAAATACTTTAACTTTTGCGCCTAGTCTATTTTGTCCAATTATGTCAAACTAAAATGACAGCCAACCTTAGGTTGAGTTTCAACCTTCGTTTATAATACTGGCCCCTAATTCAGCTACAAAAGCGCAATCTGCAAGAACTATTATCTACGGATATCTCGTGAGAACCTACATACGATCGTTGGCACTATCAATTGACACTGTCGATTTAAGTATCTACCTAAACAGAATAGATAATGCAGCCCCAGATGGAGAGAATGATGAAAGGATGAAACAATTGAGGTTGTGAGGAAACTAATTCGAGGACCCATGTTAGGAGCCTATTGATCTAACATTTCTACTTCAGTTCCCAGTATCCTTAAGTTCATCCAAAGGTTGGAATGGATTAATAAGGACTGAAATGACAGAAGGAGTTGCTAAAAGGAAGCAGCACAATGAGCCTGACTAATGGTCTAAATGGCTTAAACTTTCGTTTACCCTCCATCCTAAAAGTCTAAATCAAGCATGAAGAAATTTTTGAAAACTTTAGAAACAGGCAGTAGACACGTTTTTGCCAAACGTTATTACAGTGGCTTAAGTACCGTCAAATGGGGTTACTTTGAATCACCGTCTAACATTGGACATTTTGACTCATTTACATTAGATTAGAACATTTAATTAGATCATTATTGTACTGAACCAATACAAAATTTGCAGGGGTGATTCTTTGGCTAATTTTCATCATAAAAGTTCATTATGAACATACAGAGAGAGGTCTAAAAGAGTGGAATGGCTTTAATAACTTCTAAACAAATTGACCAAATGAAATTAAATTTGGAGGAAGTAAGTATCGTAATTTTTCCTATTTTTGAGTAAATAAGAGAGTAATGTCGTCGGTGTTAATTTTTTTAAATAACAAGGGGGGCATTTTTTGTATTTTCTAAAAGAGCATTTTATCCTGATTTCAGATATGTGATACAAATAAGGGTTTCATTTTGAAATTTTTTTGTAAAATTCCCTTAGACATTATCATGGGAAATCCAAACAATTTTAAATTTTTTTTAATCGAAATTCCTATTTGTAGCTCATGTCTGAAATCAGAATAAAATGCTCTTTCCGAAAATACCTAAAATGTCCTTGTCGCTACTTAAAAAAATTGACCCCCATACAAATGACAAATTACGTTATTTACTTTCTTCAAATTTCATTCAATTTGGTCAATTTGTTTAGAAGTTATAATTATAACTATATGCTTCGGCAGACCAGCGATTTATTGTTCCTCACTATTGTTTCTATCGAATGGCACTAAAATTTAACAGTAGCCCTATGACGTAGAGGGTTTACTGTCGCTGCCGCTCGGGCTAGAATCTGTTCGAGTTGATGAAATCTCCATAGTGTACAGTCAGCCTCACAATTATTGGCCACCTTGGTTATATGCCAGGGTTGTTATCAGCCAACAACGACAAAAGGACAGAAGAGGATTGATTTACTACTTGTTGGCAAAATAAATTTACCCCTCAATTTAAGTATGGGGTGTTATGATGGTTACATCCACAATTTGTGCTAAACATATAGCCAGGGTGCCCATTAATTGCGAGGCTGACTGTATGTTGTAAAAGTGACCAACCTGTATACAGGTTGCAATTTAAAAATAAATGTACCAAATGCACCACCTTTTATGTTCAAATTAAGCTAAATGAGAAGTAATAATTAAATACAACTACCAGGTTACATCCGGTATAGTAATCGTGATGAAAGTGTTTTACCGCTCCTGGAAATAATAAAAAATTAGAAAAATAGAGACCAAATTTTTAAATTTTTCTCCAAACATTTTCAATTAAATATTGAATTTTCTATATATTCCAAAACCAAAGCACGAGAAAATGTATGAAACGTATGATAAATGACCATTACATTCGTGTAACACATTTTATGTAAAATTACACACAATCATAGGTATACCTAGGGTTCAATTTGAATGGTATGTTGCTCTCCACAACATTTATTCTATAAATCAAAATTTGATGTATCCATTCGCATTCGAACATCGTCAATATCGATATGAATGAAATTTTAATCTGAATTTAATCCCTCGGAAACCTATTTATGCGCTTTAAAACGCAAATATATATGCGGTTTAGCTTTTAGTTTGAAATAATTTTCTATAATTAATAATATGAAATTATTATTGTTTTAGGACCCAGTATGGTGTGGGTGGCGGTGATGGGGGCCTTACTGTTGTGGTCCACAACCCCTAACATTGCCGCACGTTCTACACAGCGAGGACAAGGTAAATTATTTTGAAGCGCCATTAAATATCGTTTTATTTAAAATATCGAGCTTTAATTGTTAAATTCACGGTATATTAATTTTATTTGTTTAGAACAATAAATTGAAATTAAACAGTTACTTATCATTGCAATAGAAATCGTTAATTAAGAAAACGTGAAGTACTTGATTATGCGCCCCAATTACATTAAAGCGAGCTAATTATAAGTGCAATTAATCATATTTGTTATTTTCTTTTCTTTTCAGGGTACCAAATTAGTCCTAAACCTTGCTGGGTTGATAGGCTGGAAGGTACTTGTATGTTCGTTTGGGAATGTATAAAATCGGAAGGTTATCACATAGGAATGTGTGTAGATAGTTTTATGTTCGGTTCGTGTTGTGCTCACAACGCAACGGACAATGTGATATTACCTCATGAGCACCCACAAAATCAACCCGCAGTACTTTACACAGCTCCTAGTCACGATAAAAAACCAATTATACAAAAAACTAGAACAACCAGGTAATTAATCTTAATCTTTTTAAAATTTATAAAGCAATATATTTTCAGTAAACCGCTAGGAATAAGACCGGCGTATACAGAGACATCTCACTCTTTCGATTCTAAGCCTAACAACTCGTCGCGACGTCCTACGCAACCGCCGCGTCAAAGTATAAGACCTATGAGTACAGACTCCTTTTCGCCCTTACACAACAGCATTTACACGAAACCTGGATGGCAGGCAACAACAGAACCGGGATTCATAACTTCGCTTAATCACAATTCGATTTATTCCGTATCAAAACCTAACGTATTACAATGGCAAAGTACGACCGAGCCAGGATTTGTAACAAAACCAAAATCCAAACCAAATTATAGTAAAATAAAACCTTCTAGAAAACCCTTACAAGCTACAACGATGAAAAGTACCATTAAGTTTAGTGTTAAGCCTACACGATCGACAACAGCAAGGTGATTTTAAAACTAAAAAAAAAAGAAAACTTTAAGCCGACGTTTAAACTTTTTTAGACCCAAGCCAACTTCGACGCACAAAGAAGTAACGACAATCACAAATTTTTCGCCAGACATGATCCCCACGTCAACTTTTAGTTCAGTTTCTTCCGTATCTCACACAGAATTACCCAGTAAGATTTTTCATTTACATTGAAGCGACGAATTTTTAACATTTTTTAATGTAAATAATAGGTTGCGGTTCGCCACCTTTATTTCCTCAACCACAAACAAGGATTGTAGGTGGAAAAAACGCTCCATTTGGACGGTGGCCCTGGCAGGTAAGATAAGAAATTACCGATCGTTTCCAAACTCCCCTTCTTAACACTTTATCAACCCTCATATGACATCGCATTTATAAAGCTCTTATTTTTTATTTTATTTTGTATAATTTATTAGGTTTTCACAGTAACTTTGTTACACATCCATAATTCAAATGGTAAAGTTTAAACAACATTAAATTAATTCTCGCTCTGTTTTAGTAAGTTAAGTACAACACGCTTGGGGTAGTTTATAAACCTTTGAATTTAATGCGTACAATGCTTTTGACTTACAAATTGCGTTGTTTGTACACAATAGTCATAATTAGAAAACGGAATTATATACCTAAAGAAGGATGTACAACAACAGTTAAACCATTGCTTAATCAAAAATACATTACCTCTAGAGTCAGTGGCGGCGCCAGGGGGGTGCGAGATGGGGCCTTCTTACCCACCTCATTCTCGTTATGGTTCAAGTGGCCTCTAAAAACCAGAAGAAGAAAGAAGAGAAAGAAAGTTATTTGTCTTGCTGTTGAACAAAAATAAATTAATTGCTGTCGTAGAGCGTAATATGATAGTGAAAAGGATATCCATAACAAAAAAATTTTTGAGGCTCTCCTATCCATACGTAAATAAGTTTAAAATAAGAAGTGAAAAAAAAATATTACTTTGTTCAACAAAACTGAGGCCACTTGTGAACTACTTTGTGAGAGAGAGAAAGCATAGCAAGGGTAATTGTCGCGCTAATATAAGACAGAGAAAACATATCAAGGGATATTATTTGCACCAATCAAATGCGGATAGTCGCGTTTAATTAGTCATCAAAAGCTTCAAGTTTTGCTTCAACTTAGAACGACCGTCGGTTATCTGTTATATTTATTACCGTGGTTTATAGTAATAAAAAATGTGTAGTTTTAAACCGTTAGATGTATTTTTCTTTTTGCAATTAGTTCAAAGAAATAGTTTCTTCTGAAATTGAGCTCGGTGCTAAATTCTGATTTAAATGCTGTTGACCTTGAGGCATGAAAATTTTTAGCCTGCGGCTAAAAACCTAGCGCCGCCACTGTCTAGAGTGCCGCAAATATTAAACTGCAGCCATCCAATTCGCCATAAAAAAATTGTATAAAAGCGTTAAGAGTTGACTTTTAAAGTAGTTTTCTAAAAAGGCAAATTTTGTTATAAAGAGTAAGCTGTAGAGAGAAAATTGGAAAACCGCAACACTGGTTTAGTTACAGTATGTTGAGACAAAGATTTAATTAAAGAAGCCTTAAAAAAGTAATTAATACTTGGAAAGTTATAATTATTTTTTATGTTCTAAACTATGAGTTTTCTTCTGAGGAAATTCGAGCAAAAGTCACGTTATTGCTACTTAATACAGTTCAAATCCTTGTTTGTTATTGAATTAATTGTGATTTATCGAAAGGGGTAGAGAAATTGTTTAAGGAGGAATTCAAATATAATTTGACTTATTAATGACAGAGCCTGAAATTTTTAAAGACATGATTGAGCTCTAGAGTCACTCGAGAGCAATCTCAATAAAGGAAGAAGCCTTGGTGCTTGTTTGAATTGTTTTTTCCACAAGCGACCATCTCGAATATTCTCTACAATAGCATGTAGCATGTTTTCACGACAAAACTTCTTCTTTTCAATCCTTATTATTTAGCCGTTTTTTGACATAAGATGTACTTTCTTCTGCCCTCTCTCCTGTTATCATCAGTGCACCTTAGAGAACGTTTTCCCAATTTTTTTAAATTTTCCCTTCATCTTCATTCCACAGCTCTCGCTTCCATCACGTGCCCTACTAGGACTACTTTTGTTGTTCACCTTTATTAACTTTAGTGTTCCTTTCAGATGAGCTTCTTTGTTCTAATAGACTATTAACAGAAACAGTAACAGAAAAAAAACGGGGTGATCGTATTCAGGCCCATCTTTTAGGAATTAACTATTTGAGTGCCAGCGAACACGAAAATCTGCTTGGCTTTCACAGTCAGTGGCTTAAAGCCTCAAGGCTATTAATAATAAACTTCTAATTGGTGCGGAGGACGGGTCCGTTTTTTGGTCCATTCTTTTTATAAGAATGATAAAATATCTAAGTTGCATCCCGAATGCTATCACATTTCTTACTTTTTTCCTTCTTTAAGAATTTCATTGAAGATCCAGAGGCCTTAAGCCACTGCCTGTGGAAGCCAACCACATTTTCGTGTTCGCTGGCACTCAAATAGCTTATTCTTAAAAGTTGGGTCTGAATACGATCACCCCGTTTTTTCTGTTATGGGCCCATAGTCTATAACCACTGAACTGGTTTGGATTTTTCTAGAGTCTTTACTGGGTTGACTTCCCAGGGGACTGATTACTCCATAGAGATGCACTTAGCAACTTATAGACGAGAAACAGAGAAAACAACATTCTCCATTGTACTTTTTTACTTTTTTTATTCCCTATGAACTTTAAAATCAGTGAGCTCGGCTCTATTGTCAAAATTCAAAAATTATGTTCAAGACAAAAGTTGAACTTAGATACTGGTGGTTTTTAAATTTAAAACTTATGGACATTACGCTTCGAAAAAAAACTTGCAAAATAGGAAAAAATAGAAATAGGAAAAACAGGTTTTAAAGAGGACAGGGAATAAATTTTTATTTTTAATGGAAAAAATGCCACCCTTAAGACTCATGGTAAATCATTTTATTTATAATCAAAAGTCATTTTTGGTGGAGGTATTGTATAGACTGTTTTCCTTCATTTTAAAGAGCAGTCTCAGCAAAATCTATTGAATAGTTCCAATGAGGAAAGCGTTCAAACGTTAACCTTTTGTATGGCAAAATATAGAAAGGAGACGCTTTCTTTTTTATTCCCCATGATTTTTAAAACCAGCGGCTCTATTGCGAAAATTCAAAAAATATGTTCAAGACAAACATTGAACTTAGATACTGGTGGTTTTTAATTTATAACTTATGGAATGGACATTATGCTTTGGAAAAAGGCTTGCAAAATAGGAAAAAATTGATCATGTTTAAGTAATAAAATCAAGCAAGTATTTTGGTAACAGAGCCACTGGTTTTAAAAATGGCAGGGAATAAATTTTTATTTTTAATGAAAAAAATGCCACCCTTAAGACTCATAGTACATTATTTTATTTAAAACCAAAAGTCACTTTTGGTGGAGGTATTGTATAGACTGTTTTCCTTCATTTTAAAGAGCAGTCTCAGCAAAATCTATTGAATAGTTCCAATGAGGAAAGCGTTCAAACGTTAATCTTTTGTATGGCAAAATATAGAAACGAAACACTTTCAGTTGATCCATTTCTTGAGATTCAATCTTTATTCTACAAAAATGAGTTTCTAAAGGTTATAATTCTTAAGATTGCTGAAGAAATTGTTCAAGATTTTCCTGAAAAATAAACTAAAAGAATCTGTGTTAATACAAAAAAATTTTTATTAGTAGGTTAAAATTGCCTTCTTCTTGCACTTTCACGTTTTCTTTCTTCAAAAGAGAAATAATTCGAATTGTAATCATTCATAGAATAAAATATGGTATGGGATTGTTTGGGATTAAATACTAAAAACTTTTAATACTAAAAAAAGCCTAATTGCGAGATTTTTAATCCATTAGATTTGGCTAAAAACCTTCCGGAAGCTAAGAGAGTAAGAGGTGGTCAAAAAATGTTTTATTCATTTATTCTTAAAGAAGTAAACCAATTTTGCCCATGTTATACTAAAAGGCGTTACTTGACTAATAAAATTAGCCTGCCAAATAGGAGTTTGAAAAATGAATTGTTGCGTGGTGCAATTCACCACCTTGCCCTGGGGTGGATTATTTTTCACTTTCTCTATTTTCTTTCAAATTTCATTGTCATTTACTGTCTTGGAGATAATGGATCGAACTTTGGAGTTTTTAGGAAAATAGCAAATTTTTAGGTTTAATTTTCTGAAACCTTAAAATTAATAATACTAATTTTTATGAATCGTTATCAAGACGCCTTATAAAATAAAAAAATAATAAACAATTGGGACGTTCAGTTTTCAATTGCCTTGTTTTTGTAAGGTGTCTTGATGTTTCATAAATTATTATTATTATTAATCTTAAACGTTTTTTTTGAGTTCAAAAGTACAATTCTAGTAGGAAACGCGTATTTCGAAAGTTAACGTTAACGCATAAGTACCAATATAAACAACCGGTAAGGTTATTTTATGGAAATTAAGCGTTGATATGATTTAATGTACTAACACTAAGCTAACTAATAAACGGAAACTATACTGGAGTAGACAATGTAACAAACTAGGGGTATTCGAATTGATGGAATTGATCAATATCAATGGTTCCTCAATATTTTATTATGTACGGTGTGCTTAGTGTATCCGGATTTTCTTTGTTTGCAATGCTACAATGGAACAATGATACAGGCTATCGTGATATACAAAATAAAGCTTGATAATAATAGCATATATAGGGTCATATGGCCCTAGGCTGAGAAGAATCGCATGTTAAACAAAAACAGTCGAAAAATCGTGGCCAGACAGACAAGCAAACAGACGAAGAGGCAGACGGATATGCAGAAAGACCACCAATCATACAGGCAGACAGATAAATTATAAACTTTTCACCATGGTTACAAAATGCACCCTATAGATTGAATTGCTAATAAAAGGGCTTGTTTTTAGCCAGCTTACACTTAGGCCGCTTGATCGGGTCGATCGTGCAACCTCCCCAGAAGCGCCTTCTTTCCCGTCACTCTTCGAACCATCCCAGCTTTAAGATGAACTCGAGCAGCTTGGCGGGTGGAGTGTCTCCGATTCTGACCATAACCAGCCAGTAGTTACCAAGTATGAATCCTCTGAATTGATGCTACCACAGGACACGAGCAAAGCTCGTGCTCAGCAGTTTCATGTTTTTGATTACAACATCTGCATCTAGGGCTTTTGATTAGTTCCAGAGTATTCTCAGATGTAATAGAGTATTTTAAGTGTCGTGTCGAAAGAGCAGCAATTGCTGCTTTGTCTTCTCTATAGCAAGTTCCTTTCAACCACATATGTTGAGAGTGCTGAGTGCCAGAGTTAGAGTTGGTTCTGGCCCAATCTGCTAAGATCGTTACCTTGGTGACCTTTGATCCAGCAGAATTCAAAAGCATTACTTGTCGAAATGTCGTTTAGTACTGCGATGGAGTACGAGACCCGCTTCGAAGTTATTCTCTAGCGGTTCAGGACCACAGGCCACACTGTCCGACAGTATCTGCATGTGTCGTCCTGTTACTAGACTCTCCATTTTGGCACTTTCTAGTATGTCATTAAATTCAGCTCGAAAAACCGAGGTGAATCTACCTAATGGTATACAGACATTTTTTATTTCTAGTTGAGGTGAGAAGATTCCTGTCCCTGAACCAGATTCTGTTTTTGACCCATCGGTAAAGATAACACCCTATAGATGTAAATGTAATTAATAAAAAAAAACGATTTTTTAATTTAAAAAGTGTGTCTCGAAATTGTTTTGGTTACTTCCGAAAAGTAATTTAATTTATATTTTTTTATGATCGATACGCGCGATGCATTATAAAAATTAAAGATAATACCAACCCTCCATGCCTCCATCCATAATATATTATAAGTTAAAAATAAAAAATGAGACTATATAAATTTTATATTATAGGTTTCAGTAAGGCGAACATCATTTTTTGGATTTTCAAGCACGCACAGATGCGGTGGAGCTATATTAAATGAAAATTGGATAGCAACTGCTGGCCATTGTGTAGATGAGTGAGTATTGAATTTTATCTCGAATAAAGCACAAATAATCAATCATATTATTTAAATCCACCAACTACTTCAGCTTGAGTCGTTTAAACCAATTTTTTCGATAAAACCATTCGTAGAGAGCTTACTAAAATTTTTAACAAAGAGCAAAAAAGCGCCCTTTTGTGTTCGACGTTGCTTGTTAGCGTGGCAGTAACTCAAATGCGAATATTAACTACCACCAAAGTTGATAACACAAAACATTTCGTCTCGTAACATCTAACAAAAACAGAAACAAAAGACCTTACATAATTACAACGTTATCTCCTTTCTTAACAGACAATAATTAACTAAATTTCTCTTTTTTTCAGCTTGTTAACGTCTCAAATTAGAATACGTGTCGGCGAATACGACTTTTCTAACGTACAAGAAGATTTACCTTACGTCGAAAGAGGCGTAGCCAAAAAGATCGTACATCCAAAATATAATTTTTTTACGTACGAGTACGATTTAGCTTTAGTAAGACTGGACAAATCTTTAGAATTTGCTCCGCACATATCCCCGATTTGTCTGCCAGCTTCTGACGATCTTCTTATCGGAGAAAATGCCACCGTTACAGGATGGGGAAGACTTAGCGAGGGCGGAACTCTACCTTCCGTATTACAAGAAGTAAGAAATGAAATTTGTTTTCTCTTTATTTATTTGCTTTTGAATTAAAGGTTCAAGTTCCGATAGTAAGCAACGATCGTTGTAAAACAATGTTTTTAAGAGCAGGAAGACACGAATTTATTCCAGATATATTTTTATGCGCCGGGCACGAAACCGGTGGTCAGGATTCGTGTCAAGGCGACTCCGGAGGTCCATTACAAGTTAGAGGTAAAGATGGAAAGTATTTTCTTGCAGGTATAATTTCCTGGGGCATCGGGTGTGCCGAAGCGAATCTTCCGGGAGTTTGCACGCGAATTTCGAAATTTGTGCCCTGGATTCTTAAAAACGTATCCTAAACGATAATTTGTTGAAAAAATAATATAAAAATGTACATTAAAGTAGATTAGTTTTTTTAGTCATACAGTTGTGTGATATTACTGTTATTATTATTTAAATTAATTTAATTAATTTTTTCTTTAATTTTAAGGAATTCGATTGTACGTTAAACTATTTTTTTAGTTTTTAATTTAAAAAATATTTAGAGCTTCGTTCGTGCGTTTCTTGAGAAGGAAAAAAATGCGTTACGTTAATGAACGAATTACATCTAAACCTTAACGAGGAAATTAAAAACCACTACGCGTCCGTTTTCGAGATATACTGGATCTATAAATAAAAGGAGATGTGCTGAAAATGTTATAGAATTGACAGGCAATGACTGAAATATTGTAATTACGTTAGAGTGTGGGGTTGCCTTTTTAAAAAATGTAACTTGTTCCTAAGTATATAAATTAAATAACAAAATTTTATTATAACAAAATGTGATTTTTTTAAGTAATTTTTGTAATTATTATTTTTATTAATAATAAAAAAAGCAGACTTTAATATAGTGCATTGCCTAAGGTAAAATAACAATAGACTGAAGTATTGTTTAAAATAACTATTGTTACTTTTAACTATAGTATCACTATAAGTATTATTATAATAATTATTATAATGGATAATTAATTATTAAGCAACGGTTTTGTTAATCAATTCAATATTGTACCATTTAATTAATGTAAACTTTATGAAATTGTACATAATTTTTGTAAAAAAGTATATTTTTTTATTTATCGTAATTTGTTCCCAAAGATGAAATAAATATATATTTGCGTAATTTTTCATAAAACTTTTATAACTCCCCTTATACATGAACAAAAATTCATAAAAAAATCCATTTCTTTTCACTAAAGTAGTCGCTTACTTATGTAATCTTTTTTGTTGTCAATGAAATGTAAGGCTCATACCGTAAACCTACAGCTAAATCAATTTCTAGCCTACTTCCATTCAAAGCCTAATTTTTAAACTTTTCTACCAGCTATCTGCGATATTTCAACTGTTTCGCTTTTTCTATTATATTCTTCTACTCCCATTCTACTAAACTTTTGTCACCGTTAATCCCTTTTCAATTTTATTATTTTTATTAAAAATATATCGGTTTAGTGAAGTTATTATTATAAATCCAATTAATCCAAACTGGTCGCTTAATTTTCTACATTTTTCTAATATTACTTTCATATCCTGCATTTCTTTCTTTTTTTTTCGATTTCATTATTGCAATCTCTCAGTCTCAGGATTTCCATAACTAATATTTTATTTTCTTAATTTAAACATAATTATTACAGTGGGTGTGATCTGCTTTAGGTACAACCTGAGATTCCATCATAGCCTATATTTCGATGACTTTCCGAATATTTTCATTGTTCAACATTTTTTGGTGAACCTGGACTTCCTACAGCTAGAGTTGTTGATGTCATTCCAAGAGTGTTTGACTTTCAGATACTGTTCGAGGTGGTCATTCAGGACTGTAACATAACTAGAAGTCAATCAATACAATTGGAATAAAACTCCGTCATCTTGTATTCACTATTCAGATAGATCTAAAACTGAACAGGGAACAGGTGTAGGCATATATATTATATACCCCAAAATTTAGGACATCATTAGCCTTAGAAAGCTATTCTACAATTATGCAAGTTAAAACTCTTGCAATAGATCTATGTGCCCGAGAATGCCTACGAAGGAATTTAAAAGGCAAAAAAGTCTACATAATGTCTGACAGTCGAGCTGCGATAAAGGCACTCAAAGTCAATAACTTTGAGTCCTTATATCCACTTGGGAATGTAGACAATTCTTCAAAACTCTGGCAAGGGGCAACAAAGTTACCCTTCATTGTGTACCGGGTCACGAGGGAATTGAAGGAAACTAAATAGCTGATGAATTAGTTAGAACAGGCTCAAAAACCCTCCCTATCGCACCCGAACCATTCTGTGAACTAGCTAGAATACATAGAAGGGCGAATATCCAAAAATGAGAAACCGAGAACAAAAATTCTTACTGGAACAGCGCACCAGGATAAAGACAATCGAAAAAATTCATCGACCACGAATGCTAAAAAGTTTCTTCTATTATCAAAGAACGAAATCACACTCATCACGGGTCTGTTTACTGGACACTGTCCAGTGAGGTACCACCTCAAGAAACTAGGACTAGAGGATAGTGACATATGCAGAATCGGAGATCGAATCCGCTAAACACATTCTCTGCAACTGCAATGAATTGGCTCGGCTTAGGCTGAAACATGGGGTCAACACTGGTCGCAGTTCTGTAAGGCCCAATTTATCCAAACTGTCTGTCGTTGAATTTGTCAACCGTCCCATCAAAAAGCGTATCTTCTTCTTCTTCTTCTTGGGTTTCATTTGGTATCTAAATTGTACCCATCTCTTATTATAACAGTTATGTAGTAAATGTAGGTAAATGTAGGTAGGATAAAGACTCCTCCTTTTCAGTAGCTTCACTATTCCAATTTATAAACTTCTACAGCAGGGGTGGCCAACTTTACTGAACATATGATCGACTATTTTTCTTAAAAATGTGTTGCGATCTACCTACTAAATTCTTGACGTCAACTATGATACAGACAGCTGACTCGTCAGCCATTTTGGTTCAAACGTCAAAGTAAAGTTTATTGTCATTTGCGCTATTTCTATTTCTATGTTGTCTAATATTTTAAGAGCCGTTCTTGTCAAAAAATTTAAGAATGGCTTAACTTTTCATTTAAAATAATAGGGTTAGAAATAGCACAAATTACATCAAACGTCACTTTGACGTTTGACAAAAAATGGTTAATGTCTAAGTCCGAATTCTACATTACAGATTTATCCCCAGGATTTAATTTTAGTCTCTGTATAAAGAGGTTTTAACAATATCGTGACCCGGTTTATACTGAGACTAAAATTAAATCCTGGGAATAAATGGGTAATGTAGAATTCAGCCTAAAGGGGCCACGGTCGTTTGTTTTTATGAGTCACGACTAAATTGCGTTTGTGTGTTGAAATCTCTCCTGTCAGCTTCCAAAAATCGCTTCCCGATCGAGGGGTCGATCGCGATCGACTTGTTCATCATTCCTATTCTACAGCACTACATCCACTTGCTTTGGATTTCTTGCATAAATGATGTTCGAAATACATTAACTTTCTTCAACACTGTATTGACATTAAACGTCATTTGAAAATTTGCACATAACTCTTATGTACCTACGCTATTTTATTAATCGCAACTTTTTTCTTTGTTTTGTTTTACTTTTTCGTGGACTTTATCTACTTTGAAAACGTATAGTGATCGAAAAAGACTTCAACGTTAGGATTCTGTGCTCTGTATACAATTGTTGTTTGTTATTTTTTGGTCTGCGCTGGCGTAATTGCACAATAGCGTCTTAATTAAGATGACGAATTTTATTTTTAAAAAATACCAATTTTTTGCGTTACGCTGAGTCATGCATAAATAAACCAACTTGTTATTAAAATATGCTAAGTTATGTTTTACTTCAAGTTAAGTAGTTGAGAACGACCAACGACGCTTTGTGCTGTAATCTGTAATGGAACATTTACATTACATTTAAATTAATAAAATTATAGTTATACCTATTAAAGTACAAATATAATTCGCTATAAAAAAGTAGTATTAAGTTAATAATATAATTAATTACAGTCTTAAAATGGAAGTCTATAGCTGCTTGTTACTACTGTTGTTGTCTGTGTCTTCGGCTTTACGTTCTGGTCCTCCTGGAACTCCTGGACCTGATAGAGATGAATACCGGGACAAATTTATTTGGACAGAATACCAAGATTTGGATAAAGTAATTTTTTTAAATATAAGTAAATGAATGTTAGTATGTTGAAAATTTTTAGATTTACGACTATATGGATGAATTACAACGTGATGGTTATTATAGTAGAAATAATGTAACTATTCTAGAAATTGGAAAAACTTACGAAAAGCGACCAATTAAAGTTTTGAAATTTTTAATAAATAACTATACTCCCAAAAGAGCCGTGGTTGTAGAAGCTGGTTTGAGTGGTTGTTCATGGTAAAAAAATTGAATATTTTGTGTAACTTAAACATATAAACTTTACGTTGATAGGCTTTCTATATCAACAGCAATTTACATAATAAATGAATTATTCCACAGTAGTGAAAAGCATATACAATATATTTCCAAACGCTATGTTTGGTATATCGCTCCGGTTTTAAATCCAGATGGATATGATTACACTCGGAAAACCACAGTTGAGTTTTTACTAGAATTTTTTTTAAGATAAATTTTTTGATATTTTTTAAGGATCGTCAATGGTGTAATAACCGACAACCTTATGGCAAATGCTTTGGTGCAGATTTAAATCAAAATTTTGGTTTTAAGTGGCAATATCTTCAACGTAATAGTAATTCTTGCGTTGGAAACTTTAATGGATTTTACCCACATTCTGAAATTGAAACTCGCTATTGGACGAACTTTTTGCAAACATTGCCATCAGAAAATCAACTGTTTGCTTACTTCAAATTGTTTAATTTTGGCCAAACATTTAGGTTTCCTTACGATTCTGATTTTTATGCAAATAGAGAACAATGGGTAGGTTTTATAGTTTTTCAAAAGCGTTACTATAGTCACAACACGAAAAATTTTGAGTGCGGGAATGTGTTATGAATAGAAAATTAAAATAATCAAATATTTATTTCACTAATAGTAGCATATGAACGAAGATATCACGTGCAATTCAGATATATTTGTTCAATAACGGATACAAGACCTCCCTTCCACAAAAAGTTTCGTGATTTTGACTATGAGTTATACTAGTTAAGGTGGGTTCAGACTACATGATTTCTCATAGGAGAAGTATAATATGACTTATCGTTATCATATTAGAAGTATTATAGGAATCATAGCAAAATAATAGGGAATTTTCAGAATAAAACTGTTGGTTATTTACCATATTTTATGTTCGGTTTTGGTAAATAACCAAATATGGTAAATAACCAACAGTTTTATTCTTAAAATTCCCTATTATTTTGCTGTGACTGAGTTTATTATTTTGCTATGATTCCTATAATACTTCTCACATGATAAGTCATATTACTTTTCCTATGAGAAATCATGTAGTCTGAACCCACCTTTAGGCATTACTCATTACCTACTACAAGTAACTTTATATTTGAAATGTTCCAGCGCGCTGTAGCCAGTAACGCAGCAAAAGTTGCAGGACATAGATATGGTACCCTGTATGAAGATTTAGGTAGGTATACTGGGTAGGGTAATTCACGAAGCTTGTTTCACTTAAATATCTTAAAAGCAATAATAAAGATATCCAAGCGGAATTTACAATTTGTTAATCGGGCGATGATGATATATTTATTATATAACTTTTAGTGCAGTCATTTTTAAAATTTCTCCATTTTTGTAGCTCTGATGATGCATCAATATATTTTTTAATCTAACATCCTGTATATTAGTCGATATTCGAATAGAGATTTTCAAGACCAATACAACGAAACCAGATTTTATGCATTTTTCTTTTATTGAGATATCTAAGTGGAATAAGCTTCGTGAACAACCCTTAATGAGTAGGTAGCGTAAATCGAAATCCGTAAAACATTATATTAACAAGTCCCCTCTTTGTCAAACAGCTCGGTTATATTGTTTAAACGGAAAATAAAATAAATAAATAAAAAGCGCGGCAGTTGCCATTTGCCATGACAATCGGTTGATCTCGTGGGTCACATTTGGAACCTTTTTTTTTAATTTAATTTAATTATTACCTTACAGTAGAATGATTGTTGAGCTTACAACTACTATACTTTAAATCCACAAATATAGATAGTCTTGTCATTATCAAATGAAGAGTAGTTTACATAGAGATTTTTCGGTACAGCATTATGGAAAATCGTTCGTACTCGGATCCACTTCTACTACCAAGATTTGATCAAATTATAGTAAAGTACGTTATGCTATTAAAGCGACACGTGTTTTATGCATCTATCTCAGTAGAAGCCGCGTTGTAGCTAGCTAAAGCTTATGAACCTATATTAGAAATGAGTCACTATCTACAATTGTGGAAAAATAGTTTAAATAAATGGTAGCTGACTCCTTAGCCATATTGGGTTCCCTGTCAATGTGAAATTTGCGTAAGGCCCATAAAACGTCACATTTGGAACCTTTTGTATATTTAATTTAATTACTGCCTTACAGTAAAATTTAAAAATAAATTAAGAGCCAAAGTTTGTTCTGAACTACAGGGACATATTATATTGAAGAAATAAAATTTATTTATTCAATACAATATATTAATATGTCCTTTTAGTTCGGAACAAACTTTGGCTCTTAAATTATTTTTAAATTCTACTACAAGACAGTAACTAAATTAAATATGAAATAGTTTCTAAATGTGACGTAATCAGTGAACTCGACATTATATTCTTTTTATAACTACGTACAGTAAAAATATTTTAAGTAGATGAGCGGTGACAGTGCGCAGATACCTAAATTGGTATTTATCCCCACCAACGCAGTAGTCAACGTATTTAAATTATAAAAGGGGCGTGGCCAAACCTGCGCGAACTTACCTCAAGTTAAATTTTTTTACTGTAGTTGTATAAAGAATATAAGGTCGAGCTCATTGGACGTAATCAACCTTCATGCCGGCGTCATACGACATCACTGTAACTCCTCTCAGTTTTTGATACGGACTTCGAGCGTGTAACATCAGAAAGGATCTTGGTTATAGTGAGCAGTCGAGTATTGTTCAAACGAGAAGAACTAACCTCGTCATTGGGCGAAAGGTTTAAATTGGTCGGGTGGGTCCAAATTGCTTTTAGAGGTGCTCTCGCTACACTACTGATATAAGCATTGAGCATACCGATAAATCTCGGTCACTTGACCCCTTAAGGCTGGGTTTCATAAAGGGTTGCTAATCACATGCCGAGCACTTGCCTAATTTCAGTTCGTGATTGCGGCCTTAAGTCCGCTTCATAAAGCTTTCTCAAACTCGAACAATGGCCAGACGAAGAGTCGCCGATTTCGGCGGTTATCGGTAAAGTCCGCGATTGCAAACTTAAATTAGGCAAGTGCTCAGCATGTGCTTAGCACCCTTTATGAAACCAAGCATAAGTATTTATATTTGACAGCGCTCCCGTTCCTAAATGATCGTCCTGCCACTTTCGGTGAGCAATGACGTGAGTAGGTGAGTTCTTATCGTTTGAATACTACTTTACCTAGCGGTTTTTTTAAATAGTCTTTTAAAATTAAAATTTAAAAATTTACGATTCAACGATAACTTTTGTAGCTCTGGCTCAAAGTTCAAGCGTGAGTTGGGTCGCGAAGAATATTCCAGGCGTTGTTCTGCCCATCGCAATCGAACTTCGAGGTTCTGGACCTGAACAACCACCTCATCAAATTCTTCCTAATGCACAAGAAATATTTGATTCACTTGTAAGTATGATTCTACAAGGTGATATACTTACGAGTGAGATTGATAAAGATCGATATTATTCACCTGCACTCTACACTTAAATATTTTGTTAAAATTAATGCTCTAGTTACACCTATGTTTTTTTTATATTAACAAGTTAATGTTATCCTAATTTGTAGGTAGAGTTTCTTGAAATAAAGATTATAATTATTATTATTTATAATTTTAATTAATTTTATACAGGGTGTTTTACGAAAACCATTGGTTAGACGTTTTGGAGGTTCAAATGATACAGCGAGCCTCACAATTATTCGCCATTCTGGCTATACGCCAGAGTGATTATTAGCCAACAACGACAAAAGGGGAGGTTGTTCATTTACTACTTGTTGGCAAAATAAAGCTACCCCTCAATTTAAGTAGGAGGTGTTATGATGATTGCATCCATTATTCGTGCTAGACATAGAGCCAGGGTGCGGTCAATAATTGTGAGGCTGACTGTACAACAGTCGATCTGAAAACTTAAATTACCACATAATGGCTACGAATCTATTTATTAAAAATATTTTCAAAACCATATCACTTACTGTTAAACCGGAAGTAACGCTAACTTTTTTATTTTAAACGGAATACTATATTTTTTTTACATTTATAAGGTTAAATAAAACAGTAAAATAGTAAGTAAACAGTTCAAAAAGTCTTTTCGAAACAATTTCCATTTTTTTAGATCCACGCCTCTTTAGGAAGTCTCCAACTGAATTATTTCCCTTCAGTTCGTACTTTTTCTGTTGTTCTATTTTATCGTTATATTTATTATCACCCTTTTACCCAAATATTCAAGTATTTTGTTTCGCTTTTACAACGCAAACAAACATTTTGTAGAAGTTTCCAACAACTTTTATAAACTTTGAATACATTTTCTATTTTTAGTTGTTTTATTCAGCTCTTTATTGTGGTTATAATTTAATCAATTTAATCTTAACCTATTTATTTATTACTTGAAGAAAAATATTTTTTTAAGGAAAATCCTTTTTAAATTTCCCAAGAGTAATATTGGTAAATTAAGAAAGAAATATTAAATTTTAGGCACGAAAGATATTTTGAAAGACACGTTGTGTATAACTTACATTTTCATATAATCTTGTAAAATATTCTTGTTTCTATCTATTTACATTTTATTGTTTTAAATTCGATGTAAGCGAATTTGAAATGATATTTTAAAAGCTTTTTACTTAATTTAATATGTTGATGTAACGCAATATTATAATCTTGAGCTTGACTTTCCAAAAAGAGTTACTCCTTCTATTATTAGATATAATTGTTCGAGAGCACTTTGTTTTATATAAGTTTAATTAATACAATAATAATAGGAGAGAGTTAAATTAAAATATATAGGGGTTGAATAATTCGTTGAAATGTAAAATATAAATTCAAACAACGTATTCTACATACCACAAATGTGTTCGAATATTGATTGAATTTTATTTCCCAGTCTGATATAATACTAAATCAGGGTAAAATACGTATACCAAAAAAAAAACTCCACCCAGTTTTGTTCATTTCAGAACCTGCTAAACGACACAGTTCCTTTTTAGTCAAGGATATAGAAACTTTTATTACACTATCTTGTCCTAACTTTACGACTTGCAGCATTTTCTAGTATCTTTTATATCGTCAGCTTTTTGTTAAAAATGTCTTATTATAATATAACGGATTTGGATATTATTTAAATATCCACAAGGGTTGTTTAAACGCATCCTACGCTTTTACATTTATTTAAAGTTTCATTACTTATTCATGTTTGTTTTACCTACACTGTAACATCGCTGCAAGTAGCTTCGTTATTATACAGGATCATTTTAAGAACAATTTCGTTCTTACGAACAAATTCATAACACTTGCTCTACTTACAAACGTAAGCTAGTTGGGGTTGTTTTTTAAAGTGTATAAGAAAAATAAAAAAAAATGAATTAGAACAGAAGAGCACAACTGGAGTATAGTTGCAGGTGCTTCCTTCAATTAACATCGAGGAAGAACCCCACGAAATGTTGCATTTATTTATACATAAACTCCAATGTCTAGAAGTTTATAGTACAAAAGTATGCTTAATTAAAAGAAAATGAAAGAATATTTAATTTATGAACTTAAAGTTTTCTCTAACAGCGACCAGAAAGCGTCTTCTAAAACGACAATAAGTGCAGCCAATTGACAAAGTTTCTTCTTCAAACCACAAAACATTTTAGTAATTAATAGGATAAACAAGAAAGGAAAATTATATTCATGATGTATTACATAACTTATCCAATATCTTAAAAGTATCTCATATAAATGGTAAAATATGTTACATGTTGAATTCTATTGAAAAAGTTTATAGAAAAGTTGCTATTGAATATTTTTACTTACATAATAAAATAGTTTCACACAAAAGTAGCTTATTGAAGTACAAAAAAATTTAATTTTCTGACACGAACTTTAAAAACGCTTTCAAATAGAGGAAACATTTTCCAATAGAATAAAATTGCGCGGAATTTGTATTTTTTACTTTTTTTGTTTAACGAGCGATCAAAACTATACAAAATATTGAAAAATATTTATAATGCTTAACATTCCCTAACTGGTGATTGATTACTTAGTCATTTAGATATTAAAATTTTGCATAATTAACCTTTAATTTTCCCTCTGATTTTTATTCCTTCCTTCTCATCCGTTTCATCGTTAGACAGACAACCCTGAGCATGTTCATGTACATAAATTGGGAACGTACTAGAAGAATATATTAGCAAAAAAGCAACGTATGCAATTTCCAAGAGCAAAAGATTACAAAGGGACGAGAAATTGTTTCTCAATTTATTTTCTTTTGAAAGAAGACCTTATTTAGTTTTCAGACGACTTCAATTGCATGCGAAAATCAAACGTGGTGAATTATAATTTGCTCAGCGTGGATTTTCTTGAGAAATTAAAGCTGGAGGGTTACAAGTAATAATATACAAAGCACAGTTGTAACTGCCTCGTTTTCCTAATTGCAGTAGCAGTAACTAAGATAGTTTACAGTTTTCAGAAAGTGTGGAAGTTTGAGTGTAAGGTAACGTTTTATCAAAATTGCTAATGTTGCTAAGCTTCAGGCATTTGTAAGCTGTACAGAAAGTTACAGTTCATCTAGTCAACATTTGGTAGTTTTTTCTTCTTTTAATTGCATATAAAGTTTTAAATTACGAGCATTGATGGGCTGCATTATGGTCATCGCGGCGCTACAGGAAGAAATCTGCCCAGCATAGACCATCCACTGACCTTGTAGTAGAAAGCATTGAAGATGATGGAATTTTTCTTCAGGAATGTATTAGGAGTAGTTAAGAAGCAAAATACTAAAAGCCCCAGGTTCTAGCTCTATGGCTAAGAGTCCATGGATTGCAAGGTTCCGTTTTTGGGGTTTGAAATTTAAAAAAAAAAATTGTCTCACGATAAAATAGTAAAAGAAATTTAATGCTCTACAACTTATTTTATGAAAGCTTCTACTGTAAAGCGAAGGGCTGAGGTGCTAGAGGCAAAACGTGAAGCAAAGATTTTTGCGGGCGGATATCTCAAAAACTATAAGAAATAGAGAAAAAATAAATTAAAAAAACTTGTAGGAAATTTTATAAGCTTTCATTTTGCTAATAATATTTTGTTCCATAAGACTCGTCGTTTTCGAGATATCAAAAAACTCAAAAAACGGGACCTTTCCACCCCCTTCCTTAGCCATATAACTAGGACCGGGGATTTTTAGCATTTTTACCTCCTCACTACTCCAAACACATTGTTGAAGAAAAAATTTCCACCCTCTTTCATGCCCTCAAAAAACTCTCAACGTTGTATGAGTAACATTATTGTTAGAAGAGATAGGTACAGAGTCGGTTAAATTAGCAAAGTTGGGCAGAATTACACGATCATTCAAATTACGTTAAGGGTGGAAGGTACTCGCAATAATTGTAGAACTTAATCAAATTTTTCTGGCTTATAAAAATTTATTTTAATAAATTGATGATGTGAGGAATCTTAACTAGAGTTGTACTTAATATTTGTAAAATATAAAAGTCATAATCGTTATAGTTTAAAAAATATTTTATTAAAGTTATTTAGATATTTACGGCCTTAATAAAAGTTCAATTAAATCGGCATTTAAACCATGTTGTAGACAATCCTTCATTCTAGGGTATGACATATTTTATAATTTTATTTATTATTTAGTAATTCATATAATGCAATTTTTTACGCTTCAATAATACAAAAGTAGTCATAATAAAATTAATAAAATAGCGATATACAAGTTTCCAAATAATTAATAAAATTAGAAAATATGTCATACCCTAGAATGAAGGATTGTCTATAACATGGTTTAAATGCCGATTTAATTGAACTGATATTTAAGGCCGTAAATATCTAAATAACTTTAATAAAATATCTTTTTAACTATAACGATTATGACTTTTATATTTTACAAATATTAAGTACAGCCCTAGTTAACATTCCTCACATCATCAATTTATTAAAATAAATTTTTATAAGTCAGAAAAAAAATGATTAAGGTCTACAATTATTGCGGGTACCTTCCACCCTTAAGAAAAATTAACATTGTTACCAACTTTCTAGTTATTTGAAAAAACTAAATTACCAACCAATAATTTAATAACAAAAATATTTTTTTATTGGGCCATTTTAGCCGTCAAACTAATGTTTTCTTAAATATAAACTTAACCTCAATTTTATGTCATCGAAAAACTAATTTTTTTCTCTTTACAAAAATAGTGTAAGGGTAAGGGTTGATAGGGTAATCTTTTCAAAAGTTTTTATTACTTTTTTAAAATTATTTTTCCACTCTTTTTGATATTCATTTATTTAATTTATTTGTTTCTTTTTGATTGGATTGTTTCATAGACAATTTTATTTTAACGGAAATAAATTTATTTTCTAATTTTATGGTACTACCCGTAACATAAACTTTTGACCGTTTACTTTTGACTTTTAGGTCTTCGGATTTTGACGAAACTTGGTATGTCGATTGGAAACATGTTCAAACTTAAGTATGCAAAGCGGTTTTCCGAAGACTTAAGAGTCAAAAGTGGCCGATCTGACCTGGAATTGGTAAGGGTATTACCAAAGAAGGATTAAAATCATCAACTCAATCAACTTTTATATTTGTGAAGTTAAGTAAACTACGGTCCTGTCCACAGTGGTATTTTTATTGATTAATAAATCAAATAGAATTAAAATAGAAGCGCAGAATTGGTAATTAAAATAGAGAAACATAAAACCCTACTCACTGGAATGATGTTGACAAATGACGTTAAAAAAATGTTAGTTTAGTGCTATAATATAGAATGCACGCAATTAACAAATTGCATTTTGTTTTGTTTATAAAGCATTACCTCAAATACTAATTTTGAAATGTCGGCGGTCTCAATGAACACGAATTTATATAAATTTTTCGAACAAGTTGTATTTGAATTGAAACTCGAACGTAGGGAGCAAAAGTTAATAACAAAAAAGTTTTTTACCTTTGGGCTCTTGAAAACTTTCGTCGATGAATTAATAATTCTCAAATTCCCAAAACATTTCTAAAATTTCAAATAGTTATCCGAAATCTAATATTACTAAATTAACTTTGTACATTATTTTAAACCAAAACAAAAATAAATCTTGTCTATGATATAGTGTTGAATAACTCCAGCAAAAGGAACATAAATTTGCCAAATTATGCCAAATTTGGTTTAGAGAGAAACATTTTATTGTTGTTACAACACTAAAGGTGGAAAGTTTTATAAGTGAAAACATCTACTTATGTTATTCTGTAAAGTGGATAGGAAAGAATGGAAAAAAATGACGGAAAATTTCCGTAACAATTTTAAATAATTTTTTTATTGATATTAGTTATAATTAAGTATACATTTGGCAATTAGCGCATACAGTCTATCAATTATAATTCTATAACGATTACGTTTAGTTACCAAGAAATATATTATTTATTATAATTTATTATTTATTTATAAATAATTAAAATTATTGTCTTATTTAACAAAATATAAATATTTATTTTTTGTGAAAAATTTTAACAAGTGTCTATTGTCACATATAGAGATTTATTAAAGAGAGAAAAAATCACAAAAAGTAGTTCCAAAAAAGTAACATTAAGCTCCCCACAATTTATTTAATTGCATACGAAGGGGTGACAAAGGGCTACCTACAAATTTACGTTTTATTGAGCACTTTTACAGTGCCGAAACCGCCATATTGGATTTTAAGTCTCTATGGTTAGAGAACACTAGAGATATCATAAAAAATTAAAATAACACTAGTTTTGGCAGAGTTGATTTTTAGAAAACTCCCATAATATTTCTTTGTGAGATAGTGGTATTATTAGAGAAGTGTTCAAACTTTTCCAAAATTTTTGGCACACACAATGAGATCAGACAGAAACATTTTCAGAAGTAAAATTTAAAAAAATTAAAATGCACCCTCCCCTCTTTTTAATTGAATTGATTCCTTGAAAAGGAAATGTCTATAAACTACATCACGTTAATTATGAAGTTTTTAAACATAAATATAACCCCCCCCCCTAATTAAAAAATTATTTATACTGTACGAACAGTAGCGACAAGTGACGAGAAGTGATAAAACACAGCTTTATGTGCAATTCAAACCACTATATAAGAAAGTTTACTAGAGCTCGTGCAAAATAGAAGTAGACCTGTCAATCGTTCATCAAATATTCACCCGACGCCAACTAATTTATAGGGGGTGTGAGACCCCGCTTCAAGTCTTTTTCTATTTTGGTTGAGTTCTAAGTACTCTCGATGGTTTTGCCTTGCCTTCTTAGAGGTGGTTTCGTATATAATTAATTTTATTATTTAGATCCTGGAAGAATTGGAAAAAATCTAAATTTTACATCTGTGAAACAAAACGAAATTAATCGAGAGCGTATAGTTACTTTTTTGTCACCCTGTATATTATAACTAACCTGAAATTCAATATGTGTTTGTGTTTAACTAACGACAAACATTTGTGCGTGTCGTAAATTGTTGAAATAAACAAATTAAATGTATTTACAAAGCTTTGTTAATTAATTTATTTAAATTCTAAACGATTAATCAACTGAAATTTGATCATTAATTGTCAAAGAAAATTCGCTGAAAAAAGTTTTATTTAGTATTGATATATTACAGTATTAAATTGTACATTGTTACGTCCAAGTAGTTTGTCAATAATCATTTTTTGGCCGTCTCTACCACCGACTGCCAAAAGATAAACTTTTATTTTCAAATTTTCCATTTTTCTTTGCAACATTTTCATTGTTATTACTTAAATTTTAACACAAATGTTCTATAATAAATTTTAAACAAGTTGATGTGTGTGTTTGCTTCCTTTAGGGCAACTTTTATAAAAACAATGCGCCGTGAAAATTTCAACTGGGACAAATCAAGGATAAAAAATCGCTTCTCTTTTGTTTTTCGCGAAGATAATTTTTCTTTTGTTTCAAATAACATCAATTGTGTAATTTTTTGGGGAAAATTTTGCTCCTAATTTTAAGTCTTGTCATTTTTTGATTAGATTAAATAATACTGAAATTTCTTTTTCCGACGACCACTATGTAAATAAATGCTTTCTTTTAAACGGTTTACTGATGTAAAAAATGTAAATTTCGCACAGTACCATAGTATATGTATACATAGTATGCCAATGAGTAGGTTTTACAATGTTTAGTGACGTCAGGAGGTATCAACACGACGCGACAAGCGAGACTTCTACAGTACTTGAACGTACTTGTACCCAACACGCTCACCTCCCCTCCCCTAGTTCGATTTTTATACACGGGAATGGCATACTATGTATACTTATACTATGGCACAGTACCACTAAGGTGCGTTGAGCGCACGCTTCTCGACCAAACATTAAGGCCGTTATTAGACTATAAAATACCTTGGACAAATTTCTTTTTTGAAATATTATACAGTGTAATAGGGTACAGTTTATAAAATTTACCAAATTACTATGTAAAATATTTCATAAAATAACTTATATAAAAGAATTTATTCGAACATCTTTTACAGTCTAATATCGGCCTAACGTTCATTTCAACATAAGTTAGTGCCAATTGTACTAATATTAATACCCTTAAGTATGTTTATTGAAATCGTAATCAAGCTTTACTTTGTGGTCGTTAGAAAAGTATAGTGTATAACTCGTGCAAAAATAAAAATTCACGTTTGTGCGTTTACGCCTTTTCGGTACTTACGCAACATTTATACAATACCCGTGTGACTTTTTGACTTTTTTGCACTAGTCGTACAAATATACTGTAGCAAACGACGATTCTAATTAATTATACTTTTTAATTAAGATCTGTACATTTATAAACACTTAAATATATATTATTTGTTTTTAGAAAATTACGATTATTTTGTTTGTTTTTGTTGCTTTCAAATCTCGTATCAAAATTAAACGTGACTTCAAATACTTTTCTCTTCAACATCGTCATCATCAGCATCGAATGCAAAAAAAGCTCCACACCAAACATTCAACAATTAATTAAAAACGCAATACTTTTGGTCTCTCAACAAGTGATTATTTTTTGTTTTAAATTCATTTCGCTTTGTTTTTTTTTAATTTACATTACGATATTGCTATAAAACAAAAAATATTTTATGATTGCTTGCGTTTGTGATGAACATTTTGATGCTTTTTATTATACGATTTTCTAAACTTTTTATCTTGAAAGTCGTCCTTAACGCTCGGATCAATAATTGGAGTTTTAAATGTTGAACACTGTAGACTTACCATAGACGGATCTGACACAATCGACATTTGCTCTATATCACCCTGTTAACAAGATAAAAATTTTCTTTAAAAATAAACTCGAAACTTTTAAGCAGTGCAGGTTTTATCAATTTTTTCATTTTTGGGGTTTTTATTCGTCTGCGGCTCTCATTACAAGCGAAATAGCGTATTACGACGAGTATAATGAGATAATTAAAACGACGAATACGATATTTATACATTGAAAGTAAAATGTATAGACTGTATAAGAGAATATCTAAATACACACCAGTTTTTCACAAAGCTGTCTTAGAAGGCTCAAAGCAGCGGCACATTGTCGTTCCGCTAACGAATCAAACAACGGAGATAGAAAAAGGAATCGAGCTGAGATAGTGTCGTTGATTTGAAAAGACACATTTAACGTAATGGTTCTTCGTTGTTCGAGTCGTTAACGGCCCGACATAGTGTCCTCGGTATTAAGGATTTGGCATGGATCAATTCCGCGACCTCGAGATATATTCAATTTAAATTATCAATTGTCAGTAGAAAAGATGACCTATTTAAACGTACGATTTAAAACTGTGCCGTTCGCAAATACAGTAAGACGATCTTTTATTTTTACGTATGATGGGACTTAGTAACTATACCACTATATGATTCTGAAGCTAAGAACTTCTTCAATAAGAACAGGTGAAACTCGGCACAACTTTGTGTTTCTGCGTTTACAACGCTCTCTCCCGATGCTATAGCTATTTAAGGAGTGGTTTGACGGTAATTTTACTTCTAATAAAAATTGTAGAGTATAAAAATGTCTATACAAGCCATTAAAAATAATTATTCTAGTTGTCATAATAATTAATCTATCAAAATAAATAAAAAATTATAAAAATTTGTATTGAGTCGAGTTTTTTACAACATTCGTCTCTCCCGACTTTAGCTCCTTAAGAAGTGCTCTGATGGTAATTTTACCTCTAATAAAAGTTGTAGAGCATAAAATTACCTATCCAAGCCACTACAAATATTTGCTTTAGTTCCCATAATTAACCCATCATAATAAATCAAAAATAATAAAATTTATATTTAGTGGACTTTTACAACACACTCTCTCGACTCGAGCTCCTAAGAAGTGATCTGATGGGGTCGAAGTATTCAAAAACAATAATTTACCCTCTTGTTATATGAAATCCCTTTTGCATGCAAACGAGAGCCGATTGTCTAAATCCTGCCGAGTCTATTCGGAAACGCTGCTCTGTAAAAAAAACTTGGCACATTATTACTTTTCTATAATACGTTGAAAGGCTCATAAAACCGTCGATTATATCTGCCAATGAGTACCTTATTTGTCAGTTCCGGCCAAAAATGAAGAAGAACTCAAGTACCTATCCTCCTAAAGTAATAATTAATGGACTTTCATTGTATGTTCTATGAAATTTGTGAGCTTAAAGGCACAAATTTATGACAAAACCGGCGCTGCTTTTAAGGGTTAACTTACAGAAAATAAATATCCTATAATTAAATCGGCATCTTCGGGAATATCGATGGCGTCTTTTCTTAAAATATCAGTTCTCGACCATTGGCAATCGATGTAACTTTCAACAACACTATCATCGCGTATTCTGTAAAATAAGAAAAGTAATATAAAGTCAAATAATTTAAAATTTTTAAATATATTCGTACCCTATAGCTATTTGATGCCACTGTTTATCTGCCAACGTAGTTGGGATTCGAACTACATCAGTTCCATTTGCATTCGCATGAACCAACTTAAAATCAAATCCCGCAATTTCCAACGATAAATAAGTATCTTGTCTTCTTTTCGATCGTAAACTAAAAATTGTTCCCATCGTACTCTACAAACATAAAAAAAAAACAATTTAAAAAAATTTAAATTTGTTTGAAATTTCAAATTTTACATCATTTTCCAGTCGTAAAGTAATAAAAAGGGTAAATTCTTTAGGAAACGAGCGACCATTTATATTTGTAAAGAGTTGAGATGACGGCACCCAAATATAAGAGTTCGGTCTGAGACGCCAGGCAGTCGGTCTATCAGGAACTTTTTGCCACCTATCCTTGGAAGGATGAAAATATTTTTGTTCTTCTAATTCTAAAGGATTTACCGCATCTAAACAACTAAAACAAATAAGCTTTATTTTATTATTTCACAAAATAAGTTAACTCAAACATGACAAAATTGAATCAACACGGTTAATAAAACAATGAGATTTAAAATAGGATTAAGTTTAATAATAGTGAGCCTACCCAAAGAGATTACAATGGCGTTGTTCTACATTAAATCCCGGACATTTTTCCAAAAGACAATGTCGCACACGTTGCTGAATTCCTGCTGAACAAGATACGCTACAGGCTGACCAATCCGACCATTTATTCCAACCTATTAAAATAATAAAAGTATTATTAGAGCAAATAACATTTTTTTTGTAAACATTTACTTTTATCACGTAAAAGATAAATTTATAGGGACATTTTTTTATGCGAAAACCACAATCACTTTCAACGAAAAAATAAAATTCTATTACAAACAATAAATGTACTCCAGATTTCCTTTGTTAAGCTTTATTATTTTTATTAACCTTTGAATTTCTTCGAGTTGCCCGCCCGCCTTGCTAAATAAACACGGACTTAAATTAAATTGCACAAATAATGTAGAGAGGTAAAACATAGCACAAACCTAATATGAAAATTGAATTTCTTATACTATGAAAGCTTATTCTCAAAATAACGTATTTTCAACCAATTTCCATACATGCGCATCTGTTTTATTTGGTTCTGTTAATAATTGTTGTTTGTGACGTTATTAGTTTTACTATAAAAATTTTGCATTTCAAATTGAATTTAATTAAAGCCCAACATTGATCATAAATTTTATTTTTATACGAGTTTTATGTTAATTCTACTAGTGACTAAACTACCACAAAATGAACCAAAAACTATAACGTAGATATTCAGTATTTATTAGTTCGTTTTATTAGCAATAATGAATTTTCCTACACAATAAGTTAGGGTTGGGGTGCATAGTTTGGTCATGCTGCATAAGTCGGGCAATATTAGTCGATTCAACTCTCACTGATGACTCCACGTTCCGTATGGTACACCCTAATAACCGTATTGACCGACAAATTTAACTAGAGGATAGGGTAAATGATAAGGGAATGCAACGCTATCATTAGTTAGTCTAGGTTATGATAGCCTAGAAAACAGTAGTTTAGAATAGAGTTATGTGAGTAGTTAACTATTGACTTCAAAGGTCATTTATTGCAAAACAAAAAGGAGAAATCACTGCTCATCATCACAGAAGATAGCCATGATGTGAAGCGTAAAAAAAACAAAAAGGTATATCTGACAAACAGAACTGCTCTACATTCCAAGTAGACAGTGTAAAATGGGCTTATTCATGTGGAGAGACCATGTGACTACTACGAGAATTTTCGTAGTATTTGACAGTCAAGCAGCCCTCAAAGCACTGAAAGCTTATGAGGTGAAGTGAGGTCCGGACTAGTAACAGACTGCCTTCGCAGACTGAATGCGCTGACGGGAAAAAATTTCGTTTACCTGGTATGGGTGCCAGCTCATGTCAACATACCAGGGAACGAGAAAGCGGACGATCTGGCCAAAGAAGACAGCAAAATAAGACCCATTGCACCAGAACCAGCCTCTGTTATTCCGTATGAAATGGCAAAGAAAGAAATAAAGTCACTTCTGGTGACTTTATGTCTTTACTACTTACTTTAGTACTTATGACTTTAAGTGGCATATTAAACACTGGAGAAAAAATCCTGGATAGGGACATTCTAAAGCTCTAAGACCCAAGCCCAAAGGAGAAATCCTCTGAGAAAAAACTTGCTCTCTACTCAAAATGAGCAGAGATGAACTACAACTGGCAACGGCAATAATCACGGACCATTGGAGCCATTGGGCCATTGGGGCCCGTTATTATTATAATGAGACTAGAAGAAGCCCCATATAAAGAGAGTGTACAGAGAAAGAGAAAACTTCAATTCATCTTCTGCTAGACTGTGAGGCTTTCACAAGTTGTTAGAGCATTTTCGGGAAAAAGAAGATGCTCCAAAGAAAACTGTCTAACTTATTAATAGAGAAAATTCTGGACTTTATCAAAAGCACATAACTCCCATAAGGGAAAACCAAATCCGAGGCGCGTAAGACTCAGACTAGCCTCAGCCTCAGAGCTAAAATTAATTAAAATGCGAGGGTAAGTAAACAAATGAAAAACAATAGAAGCATCATTAATGAAAACGAAGAGCTACTCCAAAGTAAACTTTAACAAAAACATGAGTAACTTGATCACCACACATTTGTCAAAATATATATCAGTTATGACGAATTCCAAATAGACTATTCACCCATGACAGAAAAATTCAGAACCACCTCTTGAGGACATCGGGCACTGACATTACAGCTAAGAACTGTGACTGTTAACAATCGATTTTTAATTGGTGATGAAAGCGGGAAAGCCACCTTAGAGAGATGGCAAAGTTCAATCTCACTTTTCATATAAAAAATACTTATTTTACTAATGAGCAACCCAACTACTTTAAGTTGAATGGTATGAAGACGTAATCTTTAGTCCAGATGCAGGGCTGTCAAAGCGTTTCATTATCAGATTGAAAGAATAAAAAAATGGCTGCGGGAATACTGTAATTTCTTTCTTTCCCTCTCTAACAATTTCATTGAAGGGCCAAGAGCCAAGAAGTCCTTACTCTAAGACTAAATGTGACTTCTCTCATAACTAAGCCAATATTTATTTATATGGACCGATTTGCTCAAAATTTACTACAGAAGATTGTGCAGTGCCCAATTCTTGAGGTTAAATTAGTTTACCGACAATCCAAAATTCGATATCAACGACCCGAAGTAAGGACACTCAAGTAAAACAATTAGCTTGAGGTGATACAAGTAATTAGCAACTCATGAAACTTGATGATACTTGTATTAACCAATTTACATTCATCAACAGTACCTACGTAATGTCCTCTGTTTTATATTTGCATTTTTAACTTCAGAGACAGAATGAGCAGGCTATAAAGATGTATTTTTTTATTGTTTTGGTAAAATAGTTCACTTTCAATCCGAATGCCACCGTTTCGAATTACATACATATTTTTAGAAGATTCTATTTTGGGACTTTTAACATCATGTAGAAGTGTAACTATGGCCTCTCGATAGTCATAGTGGTCTAGGAGACCCATAAACTACTAAATTTCTAAAAATTAGCAAGATGAGATGTAGTCATTTCGGGTTGCGTTAAAAAGAAAGAAAAAAAAAAACTATTCAGAGCGAAATATAGTACTGTCAACAAAAATATATCTGTTTAGCGAATAGATGTAGTTAAGCCACTCCCCACAAATTTCTGTCAAATAAGGTTGACGCAATCAATCCTTGTGTTATTGTTATAAACCGTATTTTTAAAGTCCGACCAATCAAATAATTCTATTCGAATATTGCGCACTTTTTTTGGGAGTGGCTTAGCTGCATCTGTTTGCTGGACAGAGACTAGTAAGCTTTCTAGAGACGTATTTTGCCCGTCATTTGTACATCGGTCTGTATGTCTGATTCTTAGAAAATAAAACATCCGGAAGGAGGATTAGCAACCGCTGCTTATAAGAGAAAATGCTACGGAAACGACATTTTAGAAAACTATGGATGAATCATTCATTCCGACGAGTTTACATTATCATTGGCTGTCATGATCTTTCCTTATAAGCGGGAGTATAAGAAACCATTTCTATTAGAGAAATTGATCGGAAATCGCTATATTTAAACGTCCATTGCGATCCATATAATTACTGAAATGGCTCTTTCCTGGTAGAGTAGCGGCTATTTATTTATAGGTCTGTTTTGTTGTTTGCTAAAATCTATCTGATCGACTGAGTGCCTATTTTTTAATTGTTTTGAAAATAACAGTTCACTATTTTAAAAAACACTCCCTACTTATATCGCAGCCGAGCCCCCAGTGAAGCACAAACATCAGTAATGTAAACTTGAATAAGCCCAAACGATTACGTGGTGTACTCATCTTTCCTTGGGACTACTCTAGTTCAGATAAAAATTTATTAAACAAATGCATCAGAAAGGAATATCATAAATTGAAGAACAAGCAACTTGCAAGATATCGAAGCAATCGTATGCCGATAATGCAGATATCGATTCATGTAGCTCAAGTAGGTGCTCGATTTCTCGTGCAATACTTCATTCGTAACAAAATAGAGCACGTGCTTACTTATGGAATACCTGTGCTTTCTGAGTATTTGAGTAGGTGCTCATGAGTACCTACTAATATTTTTAGCTCATAAAAATTTTTCGTAAAGTATTTTCGCATTTTTACTCTTTACTTTCTCACTGTAATTAATATAAATCAAAAATAATAATTAAAGATCTGAACAACGCTTTTATATCCCAACAACAAATGGAAATTTCAACAAGAAAAATGAGAAACAATAAGAAGGTTATTTAGAAAATAATGATAAATGTGAACCTTAAAAATATTATTTATGTAAATAAAAACATAAAAGTATGTGTACCTAAATATTTTTAAATTGAATTTTATTTCCAATATATAAAAGTGTTTTGTACAATTCGAAACGGGAAAAAGGCATATAGGAGTTTAAACGTTGGAAGTTTTAACAAAACGTCCAATTTCCTGTTTTACAATGAGACTTAAAACCGCTGTTACTTTAAAAATCAAACAAAGAAAATTTGTAATAAAATTGGAAGTCTTACACTTTAAAGAATATGTGCTTTAGAGCGAATACTCTTGTAAGACTTATCACATTAAAATAATAGTTTTTAAGTAAAAAAAAAACAAGAAACGAGACGGTTCAATTTCCATTTGTAATTGACAAAACATTCAAGCGAAATTCCTTAAAGCTTCATTTTCAAAATTTCAAAAATTAAATTGTTTTTCTTGTAAATCCATAGATTTAATCAAATCTAAAATATCAATTTGCAAAAAGCGAAAGAACTACCAATCTTACAAGCCATAAAATTTTTCCTATTGATCGTAAAATATATAAAATTGTGGAGAAAAGCCAACATAAAGAAAATCATTAAAAAGATTTTATACACAAATTATTGAAAAATACATAAAAATTCAAAGTGCCCCAACTATAAACAAGCAATTGATTCGAGACAAAAAGGAATTGATGGAATCCCACAAAAGTTGATAAGTCTCATAAAAATGACGTTACACGAATCTAGAGCGTAGATGACAAAAGATCCTTAAATTCGCGTTGAATTTACGACGTCTATTTTCTTTCAACGTAAACAACAAAAGTGAAACAAGAAGGTATTTTTCGCCTCTTCGATAACTCGATACACAAAATTGAAACATAAATTAATAAATTGAAAAATAAATAATAACTCAATTAAAATTAATTGCCCGGTAACTTAAAAGAAAATAAATTGAGATTTTCAAACATTAATTTTTTTATAATTTATTGCTACTGCAGTGGTTCAAAAGCTTCTGGAGAAGAAAATTCGAATTAAATTTTAAATCTTGGCACAATTTAACACTTAGCCTTTCTCTAGTTATTTGTCTAGTTCAAAACTGTCATCAAGTTTTAGTTACTCTACGTCTACATCTTCAATTAGAACATGTGGGCAAGATTTTTTTTCTCACACAAAACAAGTTACATTGATGGTGTCTTCTCCTTTATTAAATTTATTACAATCTCTTGCAGGCCTCTGAGTGGCTCTAACAACCTCTCCGACCTCCATTGAAAAAATCAATTATTTTGGAATTGTCTATACTTTTAAAGATTTTCTGTATATACCCCTGAGTATAACTTATAAACAAAAAACCAAACAGACACAATATCAAGCCAGTTCAGACCAAACAAACAGGAAAGTTTTAAAACCAAAAGAACTTTTATAACAGAAGACGAAGTCTGAGAAGGGCTGCTTGCGAATTACGACATATGTATAGTCGTAATCATGTAAGCTTTTAGGTTGGGTAATGTGACAATTAAATGTATTATGTCATGGGCGTCATGGCTAAGGACTTTGATTTACTGTTTTGTAGTGTAGTTGGGAAATATAGCCCAGTGTTAATTGATTTTGGCTTCTCTTGATTTTCTTAAAGCCAGAATAATTTGCGCTCGGGTTTCTCTTATGGAGAAGACAGGTCAATTATTGGTGGAAAATTGGTAGTGGTAAGGACTTTACAATGTCAATTTAGTTTACGCTAATACGTCAAAGTGTAGAGCAAAGACGCGACTATTTTTTTCACGTACGCTAATGAACTAATAAACAAATAACAGTCAAGTGCATGAGCTTTAAGAATCAGTTTAGAAAATTTTAAAATTCAAAATGGTTACCAAGATAACGCACAAAAACTGACAATTGGCAATTTCGTTTTTCGACTGTACTTTAAAAATAGTTCACTTTAGAAAAAAAAATTTCGGGAAAAACTTTAGCAGGTCAAATGCGCTATCAAACGATACTAAACTTGACTTTTTATCACATCGACGCTACGCGTCGCGACGTTCAACTTTTCATTTTATTACAAAAACAATCACACCAGACCATTTTTTCTTCCGATCTCTTTGAAGATAAAAAGAAAATCTTTTAACTGTTTGTCTACAAAACCAATTTTAGTGGTGGAAATTTTATTCTTCTTTTACGTATTTTTGAAAATTAATCACAAAGAACTCCTATAAACTATTTTTGAACATTAAAACTGGTTTTAAAGTCAACCATTTCGACCACTAAAATTCGTTTTGTGGGTAAATAGTTCAAAAATTTTATTTTTCTTTTCAACGAATCGGAAGAAAACGTGGTCTAATGGGATTGTCTTTGGTTTCATCTAAAAGAGCATTAAATTTCCAACATTTCAAGGGAAGAATTATTACGATAGCACCAATTGCTCACAACAAATATGAATTAGAAAATTTGAACCAAAATGCAAATTTTAGTCTTTGTTCTCAATATTTTTGGACCTAATTTGCAATATGGATTTGTTACTATATCAGCTACAACTTCTTAAAGTTACATACCGTAATATTAATTATTACTTGAGTTCTCTATAAAAAACTACGACTCACTAGTGACGGCAGTTTTGAATTTTTTTTGGGTTAGGAAATTAATATAGATTATTTTAACCCAGGCAGTTTTAAAGAGAGATTCATTACAAACAAAAGGAAAATTTTTTGGTCCCGATCCGACCAATACAAGCGCAGTTATTCAAAAAATAGTGAAACGGAAACTTAAAAAGTCAAAATTTTACACTAAAGTCGAAGAATAAGGGCCTTCCGGTCAAAATTGAGTTGAGAGATTTTATACACAAACTCACAGGAATGGTTTCGACCGATTAAGAGAAAAAACTCGCTGTTACAAAAAAAGTCCGAAAATCATGATAAATTTTGGTTCGTTGACTACACACTACACTACATAATAATTTAGATTTTTTTTTAAATTTTAATGGAGTGCAATAACTATCATATACAGGGGTATAATAGATGCCCTAACATACAAACGTGTTCTCTCCTGAACTAAAAAACACATCTCGAATTGTGTGGAAATTATTGTTCTTTATACGCGCGCGTTCATTCTTTTATTAAAGAATGCGGTCGTGGACCGTATAGTTTTTCTACTTTTCTCATAAGAAGTAATGGAGGATAATGTTTGAAAAGGAAGCGAAATGTGTAAATTTTGAGTCGAAGATTATAAAACTTAATATAGTTGTGCATTTACAACGGAAAGCGACAAAGCATAATTTAAGAGTCGAAGAGAACAAAAAGCGGGAGGTTCATGAATTTAATGATAAATTCTCTAGCTAGCTGTTTACTAAGTGTAAAAGCAAAAACGTAAAATCTTTTACCCCTTTTAATAATTAATTATACATTACAAGTAAAACATCCAGCTTTCGCCCCGAGCGAGCCGAGCAGAATAAGCTTCCGAATTTTTTTACATTTCACTGGTGCTTATAGTTAATGATACGCCACTGAAAATCACGAATCGAGTCTTTCGCCGGAGAAAGATATTAAGGTACAAAGGGAAATCATTTGATACTTCAAACGAACCGACTTTCCACACCTTTGTTGTGTGAGGAAAAGCGAACACTCCACAGAGAGATTTTAGTGTAATTGCTCGCATTATTATAAAATTTTATCAAATATAAAATTCTTAACGAAGCACCTGTCATTGACATTCGTCTCAAAGACTCAAAAACTTATCGAGGGAGAATTTTAATTATATTTAAGCAAAAGCTAAATTTCCCTAAGATAAGTTTAATTAATATCTTATATAAATTGTAAGCACACAAGATGCTAATCGTGACCTTTAGTAGGTTAGTAAATTATGGTTCTAAATCAATGCAAGTAATTACTAAATTGATATTCCATAGGGGTTGTGTGTTTAAAGTTATACCTACGTTATAATTTGGTTTTAAATGATAGAATTATTTCATTCTGGTGACATAATGTATGTATCCGCGCATATTTTCTTATAGCAAAACACCCTAAAAAGCCCAACTTTCAACCTCTCTTCAACATAAAGGAAAAACGTGATAACATTACACGAAAACTCCATATTGAAAAAATTGATTTTTTTCACAACGTGAGCAGAAAGTTTCCCTAAGATAAAACATTTTAATTTCGTAAGAAATTTTAATGTTTTAAAAAATTAACCCCCTCTAAAAAGTTTTAGAAAAATGAATGTAGCGAATTAATCAACAACTAAATTACATTTTTAATTGTCGACGTTATTATTTTGCTTAAATTCGAAAGATAACTTTTATGTATGTTTAAATTAAAATAAATTTAAGTACACGAAGCAAGCGGTGCTTAATTTTTTGTTTGTAAAAAAAATAAAATATTTGCTTACCTAAAGCTGCCCATACTCTTTGGTCTGTATTTTCGTCCCATTTTGCAATGGACGTTGCTTTAAGTTCGTCGTCTACTAAATTACAAAAAATTATGTATTCTTCTGGAACTGCAATAGTAGAATCGCATTCTGGATTACGGCCAAAAAATGATACATTTATGTGTCTAAAAAGATAAATGATTGTTAATTCCTATTTTCCTTTTATATAAATATATTTTTTTCTCAAAAATAAACTTTTTAATAGAAAATTTTTAAAAGTTAAATCAACAAAGTTTCATACTCGTTCGTATATTCTTAAACAACGGAGTATTTATCAGTTTCTTATAAGTTGTTATAACTAGAAAACTTTCAATTAAAAACTCCAAAAGAATATAAATTTGCAACTACTAATAAATTACGATCACATCTTTTAACCTCAAGGCACGACTAAAAACTTTTCTTTTAAAATTCAATATTCGACTGCTCGAAATTTTCTTTCTTTATTTTAGCATTTTGACTTAAAAATGAACAAAAGTTTCTTTCCACTCAAACTTAGTCTAAACACAATAAAGTTTATTAATTATTTTTATTTTCAATTTCCTTTATATCTTCTTATTATACAGGGTGTTTTATTGATGTGACCGTCTTCGATAGCTCCCTAATCGTTTGAAATAAGACATACATTTAAATACGTTATTCAATTCTTTAAGGAGCATTACCTAAAGTTATTTTCATCTCTACAGGGTGTTGTATTACAGCTAAGCGAAAATATTTTTAGCTTTATTAAGTGGAACACCGTGTATATTTTTCTATATTTTGACTTGTCATTAAATCACCTACATGTCCATATTAAAAAAAATTTAATTTCTCCGCGGTGTTCCCGAGATATTAATTTTTTTCTCTACAAAATGCCCGCAACACGCGGTGCTTTATAAAATCGTACTAAAGCTGTTGTTCAAGGAACAATAACGAAATTTTTTCCCCAGGTAGTTAGGACTATCCACTATGCGCTAAAATTAAAAAAGTTTGATTAAGTTGTACAGGGTGTTCTTTAAAGCGATCCAAAGTTACTCATTTAAAAATGACCAGAACTCAATATTTTCGAATAGAACACCCTGTATATTTTTATATATTTGGATTTCTGGTAAAATTTTGCTCCTAAATGTACAAAAATATACAGAGTGTTTTATTTGAAAATAACGAGTTATGGTCATTTGAAAATGAGTAACTTTGGGTCGCTTTTAATGAGCACCCTGTACAATTGAATCAAACTTTTTTAACTTCAACGCATAGAAGATAGTCATAACTACCTAGAAAAAATATTTCGTAATTATTCCTTGAACAACGGCTTTAGTACGATTTTATAAAGCACCGCTTGTTGCGGGCAGTTTTTAGAGAAAAAAAATAATATCTTGGCAACACCGAGAAGAAATTAAAAATTTTTAATATGAACATGTAGGTGACTTAATGCTAAGTTAAAATATAAAAAAATATACAGCATGTTCTATTTAAAAAAATTAAAAATATTCTTGCCGAGCAGTAATACAACACTCTGTAAAGATTAAAATAATCTTAGGTTATGCTCCTTAAGGAGTTGAATAACTTTTGTATTTAAAGTTTAAATGTATACTTTATTTCAAACGGCTAGGGAGCTATCGAAGACGGTCATATCAATGCATCACCCTGTACAACAAGATAGGTCAAAAATCGTCATTTTTACTTTCGACGCCAAAGGCGAAAAGTGTCAACGGAGAAATTCCAAAATAACTCAAACGTGAACTAAAAATTTAAGTTAAAATCCATCAATGGAGACTTGTAAACGGTAACGATCGGTATTGTTGGAACCGTTCATTACGCTATACAAGAATGCACTTTATATTTATTCTTTGCAAACAAACGAATCCCAAGCAATTTAAATTAAAAAGTAAAAGACCGTTGTGTAGTCATAGCAACTAAGTACAGGGTAATCCGTAGTTATCGCATTTTCATGTGTATTTATAAGATTTGAAAAAATAAACCCATCATGTATTATTTAAGAACGAACACAAAGACGTATCCATCATGTACGATGAGCGAAAGGAAACTCGGACGGACGGACAAAAAGATGAACGAACCGGCAGACAGACAGAAAACGAAAGAACCAACGGCAGTCATAGATGACAATGTGAACACTACTAAAATAGGCAAAGGAAGACAGGCAGATAGATAGGCATACTGCCACAAAAGCTGACACAACAAGGTACAGGCAACCGCTGTTTCCAGCTGACGTCATGTACGGCCTTGGCGAATTTCGTACATCGGGCTAGCAAACTATGTTATCTATAAGGGCCGTTTTATATGAACTAAATATCGTACTAACTTGTTAGTATTAAATCAACTCAAGGAGCAAAAGCACGGGAGCTTTAAATTCTTAAGCTTTAACTTCCTGCATGGTCGTGCGTAGAAATTTCGACGCACGACGTAAAGCTTAGATTCCCGTGCTTTTGCTCCTTGAGTTAATTTATTTACTACTAACAATTTAGTACGACACATTTAATCCATTTACTAAATTTAGTACTGAAAACATAGAATTGTAGTACTAAATTTAGTTATCCTTCAGATAGTTTATCTGGAGGATAAGTTGTCAAAAACCTTACACCTCCAAAATCAAATAACTGATGGATAAATTTTCTATAAAGGTACCTGCTACTTACGGTCTTTTGCACCGATTTTAGTTTATGTGGCAAATAAAATATATTTTTACAACTTATCCGCCAGATAAACTATCTGTCAGTTAATCTGTAAGCGGTACAAACGGCCATAAATGTTGTAGTAACTTGTTAGTAGTGTTTAGTACTAAAACGGCCCCAAGGGCCGTATTACATAGACTTTTAGTACTAAATATAGTACTAAAATGGCCCTAAGGGCCATATTACATGGACTAAATGTCGTACTAACTTATTATACTACCGCCGTATTATAGTACTAAATTTATTACTAAAACGCCATTTAGTACTAGTACGTTTAAATTTAGTACTAAAACGGCCCTATAGGCACCATTACATAAGCTTTTAGTACTAAATATAGTACTAAAGTGGCCCTAAGAGCCATATTACATAGACTAAATGTCGTACTAACTTATTAGTAGTAATTACGACGTTAAAGCTTAGATTCCCGTGCTTTTGCTCTTTGAGTTGATTCACTACTATCAAGTGAGTACGATATTTAGGCCATGTAAAACGACTCTAAACTTTGCTACAGGCTAGTTCAGTGTTTCCAACTGTGGGGTGAGAGAGCAATTCTAAAATTGACTCGTCCAGAGTTACTTTAGTTTCTTCAGTAAACAATTCAATTTTTGAATATATATTGTATGCTACTTGGGGGGAGGGGGAGACATAAGAATTTTAGAAAGGCAAAAACACTGAGCTAGCTAGTAAACTACAAGCAGTAAGGATGACCTTATAACCGATCCAACAAGCAGGTTTGCGGGGGGGGGGGGATAAACACGCTTACAGTCAGGCAGCCAGAGAATTGTGTTTAGTTTTAATATAATTTATAGATTTCATGTACCTACTATACAGTATACACCTACCCACATGTCTGTTTTTATTAACTTCTATAAATTGGAAAGCGTTTACTGTAAGTTTTAACGTAACCAAGCAATTTCGAAAGGCAACCCTATTTTTGTTATATTTAATGCGGTCGGTTGTTCAATTTAGCGTTTAGTAGTAAAATAAGAATTTATTGGATGTGGCATCTGCACTGCCCTAAGAAGAGCTTTTATAGTACTTGAATTTTGATTAAATCTGACAAATCGTAAGATTTGATTAAATTGCTACAATGTAACATTATTACCATAATATAAAAAAGTGTTTTTTTGCACTACACGCTAAGAAATAACATTTTTATTTCGTGACCTAATTACAACTTACAGGGTTAATTTAAAAACTTAAGCTCAGCGTCGGCTTGTAAAGGCCCTGTTCTATGCTAAGAACCAAGATTATTCGAATCTTTTAAGACTTCCTACGAAGAACGTTTAAAGAAAAATGATAATAAAATTCCAACGAGGGTACCAAAGAGAAACAATCGCACTTACGACGTTCAGTTACCTTGGAGATTTTGTGTAAGAAAATGAAAAGTTGAAGTACTTACTAACTACTCTTTTTTGCCAGTTGTATCTTTCTATTTCGAAATTGAACGTTAATAGGAAAATCTTAAAAAAGTTTGAAATCATAAGTACTTCAACCAAACTGCTCATTCATGATGGCAATTTATTGGCAAACTGGCAACAATGCATTATTTCCATTTTTTAACCCAAATAATTACATAGAATTAAAAAACTAGTAAGCCCTTGTTTTACATTGCAAGGCCAGTATCATCAGAGAGTCGAAAATGTCAGCTCGTCTCAGCCTGTTGGAATGAACAACAATACTCGATGTTCAGTTGTTTCTTTTCAGTGTAGCACTCTGTAAATAATTAAGAGCTTGACCACGTCAAAGAACAGCACCTCGTACTGCTCTTAGCATCGCACTTAAAAAATAAATAGATCATCGTTTTATAATTATGTGAGTGGGTAAGACGAGGGTCAGTGATTCAATGTGGCCACTACTCTCATATAAAACAATGCTTTTTTTAAATTTTTCTGTGCTATGCTAAGTGCGTTGCTAAGAACGGTGTTAGGTGCGGTGCGTCAACGTGTTATTTTATCCAGTGCCTATTCGTCATTTTCTTTTGCCTTTCCAGACACCCAAATTCCACGGTGTTTTGTATAAGTTATTGCCATTTTATTTCTGATCTCCTCCTTTTTGGCGTTTCGAGGATTACGACTTCACAGATAGTCTAGGAAACCTCTTTATTAAAATTTGCTGGACGTGCCCATACTAGATAAATTTTTTCAATGACATGGCTTAAATCTCCCTCTAATCCAATTGCTCTCTGCCCTCCTCAACTTCTCAATCTTTACACACAAATAAACCATAAACTCTTTTTTGCTTTGTTTAAAGGCTTTGGTAACCTTTCCAATAGACTGAGTTGTCTAGGCCCTAGACTCTAGGGCATTGCTTGCGTCGACTATGCAGTGCACAGTATTTATCGCTAAAGCCGGACCTTTTACAGTGCAGCTTCAGTTCACTGGGCTAATACTTGGATGAATGACCATTTAAGTAATTATAATTAGAATTACCATCACGCAGTTGGCTTTGCTTCGGAGGGTACGTTAAGCAGTCGCTCCAGGTTAACGTGTAATTAGTAGGAAAGATATTCTCTACAATATAAATGAATAAAAATAATATGCGTTTCTACAACTGTTCATGATCTTATTTAAATTATTTCTCTAAGAAAGAATATATTATCAACACGTAAGAGATCCCAGCTCAATGTTCACATCCAAATCTTCCTCAATATTCCTTTTCAATAGAACCTCTCTAGTACTCGTATTCTGCCATAATAATCTGTCTACTAATCGTATAACCGATATATCTGGTCGATTGTTACAGTTTTGTTTGTCTCCTTTCTTGTAATTTGCGACGAAGGTGTATTTTTCGCTAATAAAAAATTAGACGCCCGTCGATACATTATCACAACAAAGAGCTCTTTTTGTGTGCCATTTTTAACAAAAAACACTGTTGCGTACATTTTTAATATCGCATTTTCCAGTATGAATTTACCAAGAAAGATAATGACTCTACTCCGATATTAAAAAAGACGAAAACTAACAGTGGCGTCGTTCTTTATAATTAAGAGAAGCTCTAAAAATATAAAATACATGAAGGGAAAAAAAGCAAAAAACCACCCATTTCATTATATTTTATGAAAAGTTTTCGCTTTGAAATTAACATGTTTCGAAATGAAAACCGCTGCAAGTTTAAAAGAAACAAAGATTAACAAACCTAAGAAATAAGATTGCATTAACCAAATAAGCATAAAAAGACAAGTATATCATTACCAAGTTAAAAATTCTTTTCTAGTCGTTTCTCAAAGCATTTAGAAATTGATAAAATTTAAAAAGGTTTCTAGAAAAGCTATATACCGAGTGTTTTCTCCAGTTCACAAGTTTGAGAAAAAATGCATTTCCTATAGAATTGCCTTCGAAGAAAATTAGAATGAGAGTAATTATCTACAGTCTTTTATGGAGTAATTAAAAAATTCATTGCGTATACAACGTGAAATTGTTAAAGAATTTTGTTCTTCTTTCCACGCCAGTGTCCAGCACTGTTTTTTTTACTGCCTATAATTATAGATTGCGCACTCAATTGCAAGATTCGAGTGCAACCCTGATGTCTTTCCAAATAATGAATTTAGAGTAACATCACTAAAAGGTTCATTAAGCTGAAGCAAATCACGTCATTTGCTCCCAAAAGGTTTTCACCTGTATCACTAGACAGTGGCGTAACTAAGAACTTGGGGGCCTCTCCGCAAGGTTTAGAGTGGGGCCTACATGAATAAATTAATTTTTGATCAGCTTTTGGAGCTTTAGAATTTTTTTCAACAAATCTACTGAACCAAAAGGTATGAATTAATCGTCTGTAGATTTCGAATAACTGCATTTTTTTTTATTATGATCGGGTGTTTAAAATTAAATAAGACGTTAACAAAAACGAAATATCACTGACCTAATCCATTTTTTCTGAAGGAAGCAGTCGCACCAGTTGGAAGTCAAAAAGTCAGTTTCTTCCGGCCACGGTCTTATTTATAGGTATAAGGGTTTATTTGTGACTATTTCCAAGACTTTTACAACAGATCTTTTAACTTAATTGCAGTTTGCCGACAAAGCCGGCGGTTTCTAGTTTATGGTATATGCCTCTTTATGGTATTACAAACTACGGAATTTTTCAAGGGCCCTATTTATTCGGAGACCCTCCAACAACGCGGGCCCTGCGGGCCCGTTATTTAGGCCACTGTCACTAGACCAGGGTCGTTCAAACTGCACTGCATCATTCTGCGATTTTCCATGTAGTTTTGATTATGCAGCCCACAGTGCTTCAAAGAGTACGTTAAGCCGTCACTTCAACGTATATAATTGAGGCGAAAGTCCTGTTTGGTTAGTCTATAAAAAGTAAAGAAATAAAATATAGGTCGCTAACCACAACCGACAACTTTATGTGCCTTTCAACTATCTGCTTATTAAAATACTGGTAATAAATTCAAAAAACACAGTTAAACGATAATACATCGGTGTTGACAAAAATTATAGTTTTAAAATATCTTTTGCACTTACATACATACAAGGTTAAAATGCAAATAAATACAATTTTATGAGTAGGTAAACATGTACATTAAAAAGCAAGAAACGTGTTATCTTTTCTACATTTCCTTCTTTTTCGTATCTTCTAGTTTTCCACCTCTTTAACTTATCTGTTACTGTTACAATTCTTATTTTTCTTCATATTGTGTTTATTATCAACTATACTCTAGTGACTTCACCCTTATTGTCATTTTCTAAAAAGTTACCTTTGAGTACTTTATAAAGCAGTTATATCCAAGTCGTACCTACTGTCCCTTAGAAGCAAAAGAAAAAGTCGGCGCAAACTGAAACCGAGTAAACACATAAACAGTCGCTGCAACAAACTTTCTTTATTTTTGGACTAGATCCAATAATCATTGATTATTTCGTAAATTATTTCCATGGCTTTTATTTAGTAACTATCTGTAACTATTTGAAACTATTAGTACAGACTTAGAAAAAATTTCTTTATACACGGTGTCCCGTTAGGCGAATGCCATAACTTAAAGACGCGTTGTGGGCGTTTCACGACGTCTAAAGAAAATATACCTAAAACTCAATCGTTACTGGGACATTCTGTATACATTGATAATCTATCTGTTTGCCCGTCTATCTATCTATTTGATTGTCTCTCAGCGAAACCTATAACTGCCAAACAAATGGAATGTGTTTCTTACTCACTGCAACATATTGGTGAAAACCGAAGTGAGAGAGGGAGTAAAAAGGGTTCTAACATTTATTTTATACAAAATCATTACTTTGGATATTGAAAATTGATTTACTAGTCTTAAAAGCAATTTCACCAAATTCAGGCATACTGCTCTTCCCTTTCGCAGCCAAAAAAACTAAAGCATGAAAATGTTTGAAAATTAACAAACATAAAAACAAAGGTGCCTAGTTAAAATCCCCACTATAAATTGAACTATTATTAAAATTCTCACATCTATAAAGCTTAGAGCTCCAAGAATCGATAATGAATTTTTTTTAATTAATTAAATACAAAAATTAAACGGTAATATTTTAAGTAAGTATAAAAATTATAAAAATAGAAAACTAGACGAAAAGCTTCCCTTAAATTGATATACAGCCAGCTTAGGACTGATAAATCAATATTGAGAAGTATTCATTTGATCACATAAATTAGCAATGAACCAAAGCTCTAGGATACATAAAATACAAACCCAAACCCATAAATTCCAAAATACAAGAAGGTAAAATGAAAGAATCAAATCATGCCATGCAATTGAACAGTCACAAGTTTAATTAGAATATATTTTTTATTGTTAATATACAGGGTGTTGTTGATAAACTATAAAAAGAAAATAGGTAATAGTATTCATTATAATAATATAGTTAAAAAATTATAATAATAGTTCGTTAGTTTTTGAATTTTCCAAAATCCAGAGGTCCAGATGAGCCTCCATAATATTTAAGCTAATTAAAAAAATATTAAAAAGTTTTGAAATATGCTCACGAAAACTGACAATTTATTTCTATAACTTTTTGTTCCATCGGTGGTCATTCATATTTAGTATTTAAAAAATCCAGCTATCAAAATATCAAAATTGTCAGCCATTTTGAAAAGGTAATCAAGAGAACACAAAGTTAGATAAGTAAATTGTCTACCTCGATGAAGAATTTATTCCAAACCTTTTCTTACTTTTATAATAGTTACGAACATTTTTGAAAATTCCAAAATCGACCATACCTGCAAAACCAGTCGCCATTTTCACCACATTAAGGCCCAGTTTCATAAAAGAGAATTACAGTTTCATCTAAGAATAAAAATTATATTCCTTAGACATGGCAACGTGGCAACGTGTCAAAGTTTGACGTTTACATATAAATATTAAAACAACGGATATGTGGCTATACTTTTTCCGTCCGTCCAATCTTGTAATTTTGTACTTTTTTTATTAAAATTTCATTTAATATCATCTTATAAATAAAATATATTAAAAAAACTTTAAAAAGTGCACTAAAGAAACGTTTGGGTATTGACGTTAGGCATGAAAACAGTTCCTCGTATGGCCATATCCGTTGTTTTTAGTATTAAATTTATTTTTATGTTAATATAATACACATTAGTAAAAAAAATTGGTTCCGTCCAGGATCGAACCTAGGGATTCGATACCTTGGAAATTTTTAGGTATAAACGGGCTAAAATACTAATTTCATTTTTTTTATTTGGCATAAATTGAAGTTCAAAATGTACATTATTTGATATCATCAGAAAGCTAATTTTCCGAGCTTTCAAAATATTGAAAAATATACAGGATGTTCTGTTTAAGTTAAGAAATTTGATCCCATTTCCGGTTAAACTGAAAGTCAAAATATGAAGTGTTCGGTATCGTGTAAAGCTAATTTTACGAGCTTTCAAAATAACAAATAATATGCGCCCAAATTAACCACCTTACTTTCGAACACCCTGTATAAATTTCTTATAAAAGATTAGTTTGCTGATGAAATTTTTAAATGAAAGTGGCTAAAATCAAATTTGATCAAGATCCGTTCAGTTATAGTTTGTCGGGCCTCTAGCGGATATGTTGATACTACCGATGCAATGATATTGAAATAACTGCGCATGAGCGCATGTCGAATTTATTCGAATACTCGTTTGTGTTCTCAGTTCTAACCTATAATTTTTGACATTTCACGTTATTATATTTGTTTTGGGATTTCTTTTATATACGCATAGAATTACACCCGAAAACTGAATAATAAACTCTACTCATAATTTCATTACAAAACTCTCAACTTCGTATTTGAATACACACGTAAAGTAAACATCATTGCAACGCTAGTTAAAAATCTTGCCGCAAGACGGCGTGTCGCTTAGCTTGAAATGCCTATAGTAACTTTTTCTTAAAAAGGGAAAAAATTCAAGGATTTGTTAAATGAGATATACGGAAAGAATAATGTACATGCACGTAAATAGATAATTTTTTTGGAGGGCAATAGGAAGGGCTAGCCAAAAACTGGGTGGGCCACAAAAATACACTTATGTCAGTATATTTTAACATCGTAGAGACTTAAGAGCTTTTATGATCTTAAAATCGACCTGCGACTGAAAGTTATTCTGTGGATAAATGTTTAAAATAGGTTGAGAAGAACCGTCTGTTTTCTAGTGGGGTGGTCAGTGGGGTAGCCAGCATGATTTTCTGGAAGCGAGGCCACCGCACGCCCCCCAGCAGTTATGTGCCTGATAATGTAACTTCTACATAAATTTATTATTAAAATTAAAATATTAAAATCTAATTTTAAAATTTGTCTCAACAAAATATAGCGCCATCTCTTAAGGTAAAACCTATTTAAAACTTGATAAACGTCAAAACTGTCAGTATAGCCAACATAAATACTGATGAGGATGACAACAGATATTATATTGGTGAATATCATAGAGGTAAACCTATACTACTACGTGAATATACAGATATTTGTACCGAGTTTGAAAATGGTATTATTAATTATTATTATTAAAGGAGACATAGTTTTAAATTTTTTATAAACTACATAAGCTTAGGATCGTATCTTAGAAATTTTAAATTTAAAAATAAATAAAATATAACATTAGTCTTCATGAAATATAGAAGTAACCATCTAATTGATTTATTTTAAAAGTTAAAGCGAGATGTTATTGACTATTTCAAATGTCGCGCGCTTAGTAACTAGTGATGACCAATGAGCATGCTCATGCTCATATTATGCTCCCATAAAGAAATATTTCTACAAAAGTCGTGTTTCAAACGCAAGTAAGGTATCAGACATAGGTTTAAAAATTTTGTAGCATGAGAGTGCGATAAAAAAAGACAGAATATAAAAAGAATTCGTTCATATAATTTATGTAAGTTCGTATTTCCGCTTGTCAAGTCTGAGGTTGTAGATTAATTTTTAATACGACACTAGATGCCGTGGCAGTACCACTAGATTTCATGATATTTTTTGCACAAAAGAAAAAAGGAATGTAGGATTAGCAAATTTAGATTTTTTAACAGTCGTTTTAACATAAAAATCAAATGAGGTAATATTTTTATACAACTAAACGACATTTTTATTCGAAGAAAATTTTCAAATATTGAAGGTAGCGACATCTAGATTGCCAGCTTTTAATTTCTATTTCGGAAATATGAATATAGACTTGATGCACTGGGTTGATCACGTTTCGGTATTCTTTAGTAAATCCGGCTGTAGAGATCTAGTGACTATGGTTTTCATAATTATGTTGGTTACGTCATTCATGGTTAGTTACCATTTTGTATTTCAGTTTCGTGTGTTCCAATAATATCGTGCCAGTAAAAGATCAATGTAAGTTAGCGCCTAGGTGGTCCTACATAGTTCGGTTAACGTTAAATTCTCCTGTGTCACAACACAAACTAGGTAACGTTGTAGTCTTCTGTATAATTTTAAAATTTTTTATATTTTTGTGCTTTTAGTGACCACGTGTTGGCAGTAAATAAGTTTAAACAGTTTTTACTAACAATAAATCAGAATGGATGTAACAATCAAAGAAGAACCACCGCTAGATTCTGTAAAAAATTTTGACAGCTCGGACAATTTTCGTGAGTAAAAGGGCGATTTTTACAGAAAAAATTAGCAACTAAACTAAAAATTAAACTAGAAAAAGATCAACTAATAGGTCGTTCTTAATTTCTAACCATTTTTGCCCCCTTTCTAAAATGGGTTAGGCGCATGCGCAAAATTTTTGAAGTTTAAAATGTGCGCCAAATTCGTAATTCGTTTGTTTACCTGTAATTTCAATTAAATTACATCGAAAATGAAAGGGTTTAATATAATAATTATATAGTAACCAAATTATTAGTGAAATTCACAAAAATTTGGAGTACCTACCAATCAAAAAAGTTCTAAATAAATGTCAAACCACTAAATTCTTTGGTTATAATTCCTAATTTATTTTGTGTATAAATATAAATGCTGAATTTTGTTAATGCATAGTTTAGGAACTAATTTAAACTGGTCAATTTTTGTAATGGTTATAATCGTAACAAAACTATTATTGCAGATGAAGCTGTAAAAAACGAACCTTTTGCTGATGATCTTTCGGATGTCGGTAAGAACATATTTATTATTAGCCTAATACAATTGGTACTGTATGTCTAAATAATTCTCAAGGTTCTATTAAAATAGAAGAACATAATCTAGAGGAATTCATTCAGGAAAAGATTGAAACAGAAGATACTAAATCCCAAGAAAATAGTTTAGAGTCCAACAAAGCACAAAACTGTGATTTCAAGTGTTCTAAAAGAGCAAATTTAATTGCCCATGTGGCTCTCACTAGGATAAAACTATTTCAATGCAGTATGTGTGAATATGCAAACGTGCGAAAAAGTGACTTGCAGAGACATGAGTTAGCACACAGAGACGATACACCCTTTCAGTGCTACAATTGTGAGTATAGAACTTTAAAAAAATCCTCATTAAAGCCTTTAAATTAAAGGTGCACATTTTCACATATTCAGGTGAAAAACCTCATCAATGTGCTATATAGTAGCATTTTTAAAAGACTACCGACACATGACTTTTTAAATATTCAATAAATAATTAATTTAATTACAAATTTTCTAAATAAATATTTAATAATAATTAACAATAAATGTATTAACTAAATTAAATAATTAAACTCACAAAATAAGTCGTTTTCATCTTTATTTATACATATCAAGGTGGTCACGTGTCGATAGTCTTTAAAAAATGCGACTATACTATACAGGGTTATTCAAATTCGACCGGCACCATGGGGATCTCGCTTATTTGAAGAGATAGAGAAACGGTTAAATTAGGGCAAAGTTGCAGAACTTTGAACGACTAATTTTATTTCTTTATTTGTGTTTATTTCCAAAAGTAACTGAGTAAACAATGATATTAATGTACTTCATAATTTAGGAAATAAAAACTTGTTAAAGGTGTTTAAATTTCAAAATCTCGGGTTGTAATCGAAGCATGGATTTATGTTTTGTTATACTGGCTTTTGTTTTAATTCTAGAGCAGCTTGATCCTCAATTTTTATTAACAAATTAGCTTATTTGAGAACAAAATTTAAAAACAAATACTCAAGTAATAAACATTTTTGAAATCAGCAAAAAAGGTTCTATGAGATGGTGCTAAAACAAAAGATTGCGCCTATTTAAAAAACTAAAGTTGATGATGGTTCCAGAAAACCGAAACGTTTTACATCAAATGTGTTTTCGGAATCGGGTGTAGAATACAAAATGGCTTAGAAGAAGTTCGGTCAGATTCTAAAAATTTTTGATAATAAGGAAAATAAAGTCAAAAAACGAAAAGTCAATTTTTTAGTTTTTTGTCAATAGCTCAAAAACAAAAGCAGCTAGGGCAGTTTTCTTTTCTGATTATTAATGGGCCTAAAATTCTGCAACTTTGCCCTAATTTAACCGTTTCTCTATCTCTTCAAATAAGCGAGATCCCCATGGTGCCGGTCGAATTTGAATAACCCTCTATAAGTATTATTTTGTGTATAAATGCTTAATTTTGTAAGATCATTGTTTAGGAACTAATTTTTTCAGTATAAAGTGGTCAATTTTTGTAATGTTATAATCTTAACAAAACTATTATTGCAGATGAAGCTGTAGAAAACGAACCTTTTGCTGATGATCTTTCGGATGTCGGTAAGAACATATTTATTATTATTTAATACAATTGGTACTGTATGTCTAAATAACTCTCAAGGTTCTATTAAAATAGAAGAACATAATCTGGAGGAATTCATTCAGGAAAAGATTGAAACAGAAGATACTAAATCCCAAGAAAATAGTTTAGAGTTCAACAAAGCACAAAACCATGATTTGAAGTGTTCTAAAAGAGCAAATTTAATTGCCCATGTGGCTCTCACTAGGATAAAACTATTTCAATGCAGTATGTGTGAATATGCAAATGTGCGAAAAACTGACTTGCAGAGACATGAGTTAGTACACACAGACGAAACATCCTTTCAGTGCTACAACTGTGCGTACAGAACTTTAAAAAAATCAACATTAAGGGTGCACATGTTAACACATACAGGTTCAAACAAAGCACAAAACTATGATTTGAAGTATTCTAAAAGAGCAAATTTAATTGCCCATGTGGCTCTCACTAGGATAAAACTATTTCAATGCAGTATGTGTGAATATGCAAATGTGCGAAAAACTGACTTGCAGAGACATGAGTTAGTACACATACACACAGACGAAACATCCTTTCAGTGCTACAACTGTGCGTACAGAACTTTAAAAAAATCAACATTAAGGGTGCACATGTTAACACATACAGGTGAAAAACCGCATCAATGTGCTATATGTGAATTTAAATGTTTCCTAAAAAGAAACTTAAAGAAACATATTATGTTCACACATACAGGTGAAAAAACACATCAATGTCTTATTTGTGAATATAAATCTTCTCAGAAATCAGATTTAAAGAATCACATGTTCACACATTCAGGTGAAAAACCGCATCAATGTGCTATATGTGAATATAAATGTTCCCTGAAAGCAAGCTTAAAGAATCATATGTTCACTCATACAGGTGAAAAAACACATCAATGTGCTATATGTGAATATAAATGTTCCCTAAGAAGCAACTTAAAGAAACATATGTTCACACATACAGGTGAAAAAACACATCAATGTCTTATTTGTGAATATAAATGTTCTCGGAAATCACTTTTAAAGAATCACATGTTCATACATTCAGGTGAAAAACCGCATCAATGTGCTATATGTGAATATAAATGTTCTAAGAAAGCATACTTAAAGAAACATATGTTCACACATACAGGTGAAAAAACACATCAATGTCTTATTTGTGAATATAAATCTTCTCAGAAATCAGATTTAAAGAAACACATGTTCACACATTCAGGTGAAAAACCGCATCAATGTGCTATATGTGAATATAAATGTTCCCTGAAAGCAAGCTTAAAGAAACATATGTTCACACATACAGGTGAAAAAACACATCAATGTCTTATTTGTGAATATAAATGTTCTCAGAAAGCAAGCTTAAAGAAACATATGTTCACACATACAGGTGAAAAAACACATCAATGTGCTATATGTGAATATAAATGTTCCCTGAAAGCAAGCTTAAAGAATCATATGTTCACTCATACAGGTGAAAAAACACATCAATGTGCTATATGTGAATATAAATGTTCCCTAAAAAGCAACTTAAAGAAACATATGTTCACACATACAGGTGAAAAAACACATCAATGTGCTATATGTGAATATAAATGTTCTAAGAAAGCATACTTAAAGAAACATATGTTTACTCATACAGGTGAAAAAACACATCAATGTGCTATATGTGAATATAAATGTTCCCTAAAAACAAACTTAAGGATTCATATGTTCATACATACAGGTGAAAAAACACATCAATGTGCTATATGTGAATATAAATGTTCTAAGAAAGGATACTTAAAGAAACATATGTTTACTCATACAGGTGAAAAAACACATCAATGTGCTATATGTGAATATAAATGTTCCCAGAAAGCATACTTAAAGAAACATATGTTCACACATGCCAGGTGAATAGATCCCTAATAATGTTAAAAAGAAACGGAAGAAGTAGATAAACAATTATTTATAAATAACACAATTTCAAGGGTAGACGATTCTACCAACTGGTCTTAGAGAAATGTTTAATAGATTAATAATAGCGTGTATTATTATCGCATCTCTACATCTCTAGCAGTTTAACTGGTAATATTTTATTAAATCTAATGTCTTTCTCTCTCTAGTCTAGTGGACTCCTCTTAAGAGCTGTCGATGTAAATAAATTATATTGTACATATTATATAATAATTTGATTTAAAAACAAATGGCCAATTGAGGAAACGTCAGCGGCTGAGATGCTGTTATTTACTATGTTGTGATTGGTGGTATTATCACTCAGCATTTCAGTCGCTAAGCTGGCGTTCTTTGAATTGACCGATTATTGCATGTAAAAATAATAACCGATCATAATAATTAATAAATCAAACTTACAGAAATTTATATGTGATTATTTAATTCTGCAATAGGCTAAGAGGTGCAATATTTAATTAACTTGACGTACTACAAAGCTCTCTAATCATTTAGTTCGGCATTAAATTTGAAATTAAACTGTCGATTCGTTCTACTAATTTGAGTTCTGATTAGCCATGAATAGCAGTCGACAGGTCGAAATTACATAAATAGTACCTCTAATATTAGCTCATAAAAATGAGAGTGTCAGAAATGAAGCATTTGAAAATGAAAATGAAGCCATCAAAATCCGTTGTGTATCTGCTTGGTAAGCAAAGAATTATTAATATTTTTTTCTGTAAGACATAAAAAATAATTTGTATTATAGGAGTTTGAGGAGAAGTCGTTATTTTATAAAGAGTGGAATTGTTTTACAAATTATAAATAAATTGTTCCCCCGTTGTAACTCAATCCGCGGGGACATACTGTACCGTGTACCTACAGGGTGTAACTACTCGACTCATCCAAAGATATAGAAGTATTAGAAAATTGGTTCAGTAGGTTTTTCCCCTCAGAGTTATAGACAGACATTTTAGTTCAATAATCAAAAAATATTATTTTGCATTTTTGGAATCAGGGGGGTCCAAAACGTCGAGAAATGCAGTAAAAATATTTTGATTTTTTTCTCGATTATAGTAGGTACACTAGAATTTTTAAAAGACTACCGACACGTGACTTTTAAAATATTGAATAAATAATTAATTTAATGATAAATTTTCTAAATAAATATTTAATAATAATTAGCAATACATGTATTAACTAAATTAACTAATTAAACTCACGAAATAAGTCGTTTTCATCTTTATTTATACATATAAAGGTGGTCACGTGTCGGTAGTCTTTAAAAAATTTGACTATAACTAAAATTACAATATAGGATTATTTTTCTAAGATTGCGATTTTGAAGTTTCATAATGACAGCGCAGGGTTGCCACATACCAACAAATCAAGCTAAAAAACATTGAATTTCAAACAAATTAAATTGTAATGTGACAACTCTGTACAGGGATGCCAAATTAAAATAGTCCCTAACTGCATTGTATTTTCACATTTCTAACTAACTTTAGGTTTGCTCCGGTAAGTGCCAAAATCGCAATCTTAGAAAAATAATCCTATACAAGCCAACACAAAAAGAACATAACCTCAAATTTTAATATTTATATTCAAACGTCAAACTTTCACAGTGTAACGTTGTCATGTCTCAAAAATGTAAATTTTATATTCGGATTAAACTTTAACTCTCTTTTATGAATCTGTGCCTAAATAGTTGCTTATTTTTATAGTAGAATTAGTCATTTTTCATTGCAATAGCATAAACTAATACCACCTTGTATAAGAAGGGATTATTATTATTATCAACTTCCGAGAGCGCTTCTTTCAGAAGCTTTTAACAACAAAATCTCCTCGAGATAATAGCTAAATGGCTAGTTTATTATAAATAATTAATTAATGTGGCTTTATGAGAGGTTCTAAATGAAGTCAACAATGTTGTTATTAACTGCTTAACAAAATTAAAAATTTATCATAATTGTAGTTGCAGAAATTCATCCACTTATAAACTAAATCTACTACCAACCAATGATAAGCAATTAAAATAAGTAAAGTTATGAACTATTAATTAGTTTTAGTTTTGCATTAAAACTTATTTTATCAACTCATTAATAAGTTATATGCAGCAATTTGTAGATAAATGTTACAAAGTGGTATGAAAATTTTCAAAAATATTAAATTTTGTCACCAAACGAGACCGAGTTTTATTTAAGTGCAAATTACACCGTGTAACAAACTTAAATTTTTTTATTTGTCCCTAGATAGCAAGTCATTTTTCAATTGCTTTATTTGCGTTTGTTCTAAAAAATATAAAAAATGGTAATTATAACCATCAAAATTTTCTGTCGTGACTCAAACGATGATGGAAACGTTCCTATAGTGTCGATGAGAAACTGAACGGATGTGCGTCTATTTGTTCACACAAAGTCACAGAAATCCAAAATAAACATAGAATTACCGAAGTCAACAAATAATACGTTTTAGATTGTTCTAGAAGTTGTTAGAAAGCTTTAGTAATTTTATACCATTATAAAAATAAAATACTAGCGCTTGAAAGGTTCTATAGAGCAGAATATTCTTCAAGGACTTACAGAGATTGTAGAGAGTTCTAGAAGGATTTAGAGCGTTTTAAAACCTTCTAATGCGTTTCAAGAACATCCAGGTGGGTTTAAAGGGTTTCTATATAATTTAGAGTCTTTAAGAGCTTATAAAAGGATTTAGAGCATCCTGAAAAGATTCAGAGAAGATTAAAAAAGGTCTAAGAAACTTTTATGAACTCCTTGAAGGATTAAGAAACTTCCAAGGCATTTAAGAAACATCCTGGTGGGTTTAGAGGGTTTTAAGATAGTTTAGAGCCTTCTTAGAACTTATAAAATGATTTAGAGCGTTCTGAAAGAATTTAGAGAGTTTGAAAACGTCTAAAAAAAATTTGTGAACTCCTTGATGGATTTAGAAACTTCTAATGCATTTAAGAAACATGCTGGTGGGTTTAAAGGGTTTTAACATAGTTTAGAGCCTTCTTAGAACTTGAAAGAACTCCTTGAAAGATTTCAAAACTTCTAATGCGTTTAAGAAACATCCTGGTGGGTTTAGAGGGTTTCAATACAGTATAGAGCCTTCTAGAACTTATAAAACGATTTAGAGCGTCCTGAAAAGATTCAGAGAGGATTCAAAAACGTCCAAGAAACTTTTATGAACCCCTTGAAGGATTTAGAAAGTTATAATGCATTTTAAAGGTTTACGAGCGTTCTGAAAGGTTCAACAGCGTTATAGAAGCATTTTAGAAATCTTTTAAATCGTTAGAACGCTAAAAGTTAAACGTTAAATTTTTCAGGGTTTAAAGAATGTTTTCGAAGGTGTTTAGGGATGTCAGTAAGATTTGGAGCCTTGTAGAAGAATTTAAAGGGCTTAAAAAACTTATTTATAGTTTTAGGCCGTTCTTGTTCTAGAATGTTTTTGAAGGTCTTACGAGTACGTGGTAATAAGATTTGAAGCTTTGAAGAAGCATTTAAAGAGTTTTAAGAGTTTATTTATGATTTTTGATTGTTTGTATTATTTTTAGATGGTTTTAGGTGGTTCTAAAGAGTTCTATAACCTTCTAATTAGATTTAGGAGCTTCTCAATAATTTAAACTGTTCAAGGTTTGTTTTAGAATGTTTTTAAAAGTTTTATGGGGTGGTAGTAAGATTTGGTGCTTTGTCGAAGCATTTAAAGGGCTTCAGGAGATTTTTTATAAATTTTAACCGCCCTTGTGGTTTTTAGATGGTTTTAGAAGTTCTAAAAAGTTCTGGAGCCTTCTAATTAGGTTTAGGCACTTCTCGATAATTTTAAACTGCTCTTGAAGGTTCAAGCAATCTTCAGGGTTCTAAAGGTTGTTTTAATATATTTTTGAAAAGTTTATGTGGTGGTAGTAAGATGTGGTGCTTTGTAGAAGCGTTTCAATGGCGTTATGGCCGTAATTTTTAATTTCTTGAGATAGTTTTAGATTGAATTTAGGAACTTCTCTAAAATTTTAGACTGTTGTTGGAGGTTTAAGCGAGTTCTAGACTTCAAATTGGTTTTTAGAATTTTTTTGAAAGTTCTATAGAGTCTTGTAAGACGTTTTAGAAGTTTGACATCCTTTGACAAGTTTTAAGAAAATTTAAGAAGCACTTACAGCATTTTCGAAACTTTCAAGATCTTAAAAGGCTTTAGTGAAGTGACTTAGAGCGTCATAGTTCTTACAAGCTCTATTTCCGATGAGAAGTCAGACGAGCTTACGTATAATTATTCACATGTAAGAGAAATTAATATTGTCCCAAACCAACATTTCGGAATGTTTTTAATGTGTTTGAGAGTTCTCGAAGGTACTAGAGCGTTTTCAAAAGTTATTAAAAGTTTTTGGAAGTTCTAGAAAGTTCTGTAAGTTATTCAATGCTTAATACATTGCGTGAGTGTTCTGGAGAATAGGTACATTTTCAAATATCGCCATCCTGATCAAAAAAAAATTAAAGCTTTATGGAATAATTTTTTTTTGTTTTTTTGAGTTATTTAAAACTGACAATTTCACGTGGGAACAAAAAATGTTTTAATTCTGTTATTAACTTCTTTTGAATAAAGTTTTGTAATTAAAATTAAAAACGAAGTCCTTTTTAGTTTAAAATGTTAATAATTGTCGGCTAAAATAAATAAAATGTTAAAGTCAAAATTAAGATGAAATTTTTGGAGCAAGGATACACTCCCTAACACTAATTTCATTTAAAGAACAAATAAAATATAACGAGATCTTGGTATCGCGAGTATCTTGTAGTTTTCCCTAAGGAACCTTTGTTGAAATGACTTTTTTCTTCATAAAAATTTTCTTTTTGAGAAAATAAAAAAAAATGGTTGTTAAATTACCTGTAATTACTGGTTACCCAAACGTCAATCGCATCGGCGCCTTTAAATGTGTTTATTAACTCAAAATTTGTAACGTAGGCGCCTTGTTGGTTTGCGAACGTCGGCACCGTGGCGGTAGTAAACCCGCGAAAAATAATTTGAGATATAGACGCACTTTCCTCGACGCTTACTTGTTTTTCAGCAAAAAATTGTTCTAAATTACAACAGTTAACGTACGAAAAAATAAATATAAACGAAATGCACTTCAGTTTAAGTCCGTAACTCATTATTACAACTAAATATTTAATTTAAAATCGTTTTAATTTAATTACGTTCACCATTTTACGTCAATTTTATATTTTTAAATGACGCAAACACATATAATTAGTTGCATGAATACATTGAAAATTATACTACTTGTTTATTCAAAATCGTCAAGGTAAACACCTGTAGTTCCAATATTAATGAATAAAAAGAGGTGGTAAAAACCGAATATGTCACTGACTTACTAAAAAGAGTAGACTTAAATTATGCGTTTAAATTTAAATAAATTAACAAATTCGAAAGTTTTTAACAAAAAAAATATAATTCCATCAATTAACAGTTTTAAAGAAGACAAAAATTATTTAAATAATTTTCTACAGAGTCGACGAATAAAAATTTTTCGTTACTTTTACCTCCACTTTTTAATTAGTTTTCGAAAGTACACTCAAAACTTGAAGGAACGACGTTTCAAGAGCTAAGTTGAAAAGCTCCTGCTTGAGAGCTTTTTTAAAGCACACTGGAGCCTGGAAGCGTCGTGACGCTGTACCGACACATGCGCCTTAATATTTTAACACGATGATAAACCGGTTACAATGTACCTTTTACATAATAATTTAAATTAACATACAAAACGCAGAATTTGTTTTTCTCCGCGGTTACTCTTTCAACAGAAACTTCATGACTAATCACGCCTTAATTCGGATTACAAAAAACCTTACATACGTTTGAGATCAAAGTAATTAAAATTCTATTAAACATCACTTAATTTGACTTTGAAATCCAGCAACCTTTGGTCTTTAGACAATTTTCCTCTCTTAAAGGTTTGTTTAATATTCATGAAATGCCCTCTCGTATGTTCCCTTAATCAAATTCCATTCTAAATAAATTAAATGAAAAAAAGGTATTGATATACGATTTATTACATTTTTTTGTTCTCTCGGGGAAAAACTAGGAAAAAAAACATTAGATAATTGAAATAAATTAAGAAAGTTTACCAAGTCGGTCTTTTTCAACTCGAAGCGTATAAATTGTACGTATTGCTATGCTTTTAACTAGTTAAAGCTTTTTGGCGAAGACAACCAAGAGTCAGATTATAATGTCTTTGAAAAAAACGTTCTAAAAGCTACAAACCAAAAAGTACTTTAACATATTTGGCTCACCACCGACAACGAAAATTAAAATTCTTTATAGTGCAGTGATTTCTTTGTGATATTCCGGGTTGCTCACAAAAACCAAAAATACTTAGGGTCGGTACTTTGAATGTAGGTTAAGCGTTGGTTAGTGATTAAAAGTAGGCGTTTCTATTTTCGGCGCCATCGAGTTGAATAAATGGTTAGTTTAAACAGTTTTTTAACCGAGGTCTATTATTTATTTATTATTACTTGTAGTTTTGAGGCTGGTTCCTTGCATCGCGATTTCTTGGATCTATTGTCCGCCTTCGATTTGGTCTTCCCTTATGGCAGTTTTGTGCTTTTGATAAAGTCCAAAATTTTCTCCATTGATAAGTTCTCTTTGGAGCATCTTCTTTTTTCCTAGAATGCTGTAACGACTTCTTGCAAAAGCCTCACAGCGTAGCAGAAGTTGAATTGAAGTTTCCTCCTCCTCTTCATAGTGAGTCTTTTTCTAGTTCCATCGTATACAGGTGCTTTTTACGCTGGCAACGGCTCGTTATCATTGCCGTTGCCAGTTGTAGTTCATCTCTACTCATTTTCAGTAGAGAGCGAGTTCTTTCGTCTGAGGATTTTTGAAGTAGGGCTTTCGAATGTCCCTGCCCAGAAGTTTCCGTCCAGTGTTTAATATGCCACTTCACCAGAATATATTATTTATTTCTTTGCCATTTTATAAAAAATGCCAAAAGCTGATTCTGGTCCGAGGTCTAAAGTACCCGCCCTTATTATCAAAAACGGATAAGAAATGAGCTTCACAGTATTGTTATTGCTATGTAGCTCCATTATTTATTTTCACGCTTTCACCGTGAAGATGAATGGATTTTAATAAAAGCAAAAAAAAAACAAATTAATGTTTAAATAGAATCCGAAGCTTTGCTTTTGTTCTATTCCTTCGTACATTATGGTGTTTATAGAAAGACAGACAGACAGAAAATTTATTAACTTGAAAATTATATTTCTCTCCATAGAGTGAAGATTTCGAAAACTCTCAACATTCTTTTCTAAAGGCTCGTCTACACACACAGGCTTGCCTTCCGGTTTGTCTATGCAGGAGGTCTGCACGGGTCACCTGAACACTATCCACACGCTCCGGTTTGGCCTGTTCAGGCCGCCTGAACGGTGCCTACATGCTCCGGTTTGGCCTGTGCAGCTGTACAAGCCGCCTGCACAGGCCAAACCGTAAGACAAGCCTGTGTGTGTGGATGGGCCATTATACCCATTTTTTCTTCGCATAAAACGTTAGTTGATTCTTTTTGTGTTATCAGGGATAAGTCGGATTTTTAAGTTTGGAATTAATACTATTTTTTTAGAAATATTTCGAAAGTTAATTGTATTACTTCTTCAAAAAACTTTTAAATTTTTAACGAACGAAGTTTAGGAAACTTCGTCTGGTTAGCAAAAACAGCTTCGTTGGATCGTTGGCTATTCAAATAGCACAGATGCTATTAAGCATTGTAACAGTTTCTAACACATCATTAAGAACAAAAAATAGTTGGCAAGTCGGTATAATATACAAGAACAAAAAACACAACAGAATGCCTTTCGAGGCACAACAATAAACAAACAAAAAATCGTATGAAAGATCCATCGAAGGAAAGACAACATTATTAGCGAGGCGAAAAGCAACAGTGTGACGTGCAAGGTAAGAAAGAGAAGGAGAAAACTAGATAAAAAAACGTGTGCATAAGGAAGGATTGGTAGCGATATAAAGCCGTCTAGCAAGTCAACAGTCGTCGAGTAGGCTACCAAAGAGATGACAACCAAGTTAACAGTCGTCATCCCTGAATACTCCATGAGGACACACAGGTAAACTGTCTACATATAAGTATGACAAGAAGAAGGAATAAAGGAATAACTATATTGTTATGAATGGACAAGACAACCTATAAAGAAGCTGGGGTTAAACTTTGGAAATGGAAGAGATTCATTCAGAACTTCTAATATGATAGAAGTACCACCACGAATCATGAAAGATTAGAGGACGCTTGGAGGCTGCGAAGAGCGTAATTTATTAGCTAGGTCTAGGTCCAGTGCATAAAACAACATCTGCTTCTGCGATCTCTTCAACACCATGCTTTAGATCGTACTGTGAGCTGTTGATTCACAGCTATTTAAAAAATTATAATAATAAATGCGAAAAGAAGATCCAAGACTCTAAGGAAAGCGACAAACTTTCATCATGTGCTCCTGGGTTATTCCGAGGGGATATCGACTCTCGGCGGTCAGTGTGGAAAAATTGAGCAGTCAACTGTAGTCATCGGCAGTCAATGGCAGTAATAGCATAAACAGTCATAGGCATTCAACAGCAGTTGTCGACAGTCTGTGCACAAATTCAGAACAGTAGCTGATCCCTCGGGTTATTCTGAATAAATAAGCTCACTCATACGTTAGATTATATCTTATTTGTTTTCGAAATATCTAAAATGTATAAGGCAGCTGTACAACAAAATCCCCTGACGTGTTAAGGCTAGTAACTGCGCAGGCTATGATACAGGATCCTCTTCCTATCCAACTTTCAGAAAGATTTTGGTTAAGAAACTCCACCATGGTGAAAAATAACGCCATGTCGAGCATGTAAAGGATTATTCATTGTCCATGTGCTCTGGGAGACTTTCTTTCAGAATATTGCCGTCAGAGGTCCTTCAATGAAGTGCGCTCCAAAAAAAAAACGATTATTTAATTAATTATCCATACCATATGTTAACAAAAAAACGGCGTTAATGGTTGCCCATCATAACTACTGGGAGTTTAGCAAAAGAACGTAGTTGTAGCTAATGGAATTGAAAATTTGATATAAATAGACTGATTTGCTTACTACGAGCTTGAAAGTTCTTCAGTATTGGTCAGTATCGTGCAATAATAGATTAGACCATTTATGTAATAAATAAGAGCTTCTAACAGGAAATTTTGAAGAGATCTTATACACGGAAATTATGAAATTACGCAAGTATAACTCATCTAAGATAGCCAAAAATCTTGCTAAACAAAACTCTTAAAGAAGATGGATCAAGATGTGTTAGAGTCACTGCAAAATACTTTTTTTAACAAAGATAGTGGAGCACGAACTAATATTGCGAAGATGCAAATATAAAAATAAGAGATCAATACGTTCAGATAAACTCACTTATAATTTTCAAAGAAGAGAATTCAGAGGCTTTTTATATTGTGAGATTTTTCATCAATTCAATTAATCTTTTTCGCACGCTTTAATATCGAAAAAGTTGAAACGTCAATGTTAGAGCACAGCAAACTCAACAAGTCAAACATAAAGATTAAAATTTTAGAGCTATGAAAGTGGTTATATTAAGCCTCTAGAATTCTTTGTTTTGTGAGATTTCCATCTCAAGCCAAAAGCCTCTTTAGTAATGACAAATTGAAGAATATTATTGGAAATTTTTTAAACTCTAATCGATCATTTTCAAATATTAATAAAATTGGATAAGTTTCTTTACAAAATTAAGAAATAAATAGAAATGTATCGATAAATAATTTTATATTTTTTCTCCGAGTGAGAAACTAAAAAAAAACATCAATTGAAATGAATTAGAAAAGTTTACCAAGTCAGTCTTTTTCAACTCAAGGCGTAGCACCATATAAACCGAACTTATTGCTATCCTTTTAGCTTGTTAGTGCTTTTTGGCGAGGGCAACAAGCTTTAGAAATAAGTCAGATACTGCTATCACGTCTCTGAAAGAACGTTGTAAAAGCTCGACGCCAAAAAATAACTTTTTCGTATGTTACCATTTAAAAAAGCTCCTAGTTGCTGAAAACTTGTCCAAACTTATACTCTCTTTTCTTTTCTCTCGTTTCAACATTTAAGTTTTAATCGACTATCGGAATTTTTTTAAAATCCAATTTCTCTTATTTAATTTGCGCTTAATTGAATTAGAATTCAATGCACGTTCTTTAATAGAGCAATAACTGCATTTGACGCTTACTTAATGAAATTTTAGCTGAAATGACGACTTTGTATTATAGAGAAACAACAAGCATATCTGCTTTAGTTTAATATTACGGCGTCTCTCTAGTATTAGCAAATTGTATTCATTCTCTAAAGGCAATTCTAATACCTACTAAAAGAGAAAGCCTGAAAACTATTGAGTTTGCTTTAGAGGGAGGTTACAAGCTCTACTCTGCATTCAAATGTATTATCAACGCGATCTTTCGTTACTAATTATACAAATGCAAACAAGTGTTTGTGTTGGGTAATAACAATATTTTATGCAAATAATATTAACTAATTTAAATTAGGTTAATGCAATAAACAAAATAATTATTTTGAAATTACATTAAATTAACGCGCGAGAGAGAGGGGAATTTTTAGATGGTAATCAACTCGAATCACCCATCGTGTTATATTTGTCCCTTTATTTAAATTAGCAAGCTCTACAAAATGCTTAAATAAGGAGCTCGGAGGGTTAACAAGTAGCAAGCAAGGTGGTGAAATAGTATATTAATGATGTAGGAATTTATAAGTGGATATTGTGGTAAAATTGAAATTTACGTGTGGAACTCTCAATTAGATTTACGAACTAACTATACGTACAAGCTCAACTTGCATCTTTTTGGTCAACTCCTCCGTGATCTAAATATAACTACCAACAACAACACCTAACACAATTTGTACTTTACTTATTTTAAACTAAAACTTACTAGCGCAAACAATTATGGGCTAGGAAAAAGAGTAATTGAGTTATAGTGGGTTAAGAGGGTGGGCTAAAGGGCTAACTTTATTTACTTACGTCCATCAGTAAAATAAAAAATTGTTGAATAAACTGAAAGATGTATGTTCAGTTTTAGTTCTGTCCAATGAGATCACACAAATCGTATGTTGATCGAATTGAAAAAAAAACGGTTTGTCATATAGTATAAACGTTATTGGGCGTTTGACCTCAGATAATGCATTTTAATGAAAAACAGTTTGGAATACAGCTCTTAAGGCCTCTCCACATACATAGGCATGTCTTCCGGTTTGACTGTGGACACCTTCACACTGTCTAAACGCTCCGGTGTGGCCTGTGCAAGCCTCGACCCCGAAAGGATGTCCACACGCTCCGGTTTGGCCTGTGCAGGCAAGCTGGAGCTATTACTTTGCATCCACATGTACTACAGGCGTTTACGCCGACCAGGCCACCGCTTGAAGTTAGATAGGCCAGGTCGAAGTCCCCAAAAGTCGCTTGAACGACGTTCACAGACGCTCCGGTGTGATCTGTGCAAGCCTGTGCAGGTTGGCCAAGTCGAAGTCCGCACAGGCAGCCTGATCGATGTCTAGATGCTCCAATTTGGCCTGTAGGCCAAACCAGAAGATAAGCCTGTGCGTATGGCGCCGCTTTAACACGTTCTCTGCCATGAGTAACACCCATGTTACTCAAATAATGATTAGCTCTGTGCCACGAGTAACACCCATGTTACTCAGCTCGCGTTCTATTCAATGCACACCCGTTTGTTGTGGCTCCTGGGGAATGGTTTAGGTGGTCTTATGGTGGCAGCGAAAGTGTCAAGTCATCCATGGATAAAAGCGAAACTTAATCACCCTGTATAAAGCTCTTGATGTTAATTAATAAATTAGAGCCCTACAAGAACTTAATCCGAATTGGAGTTTTGGTGAATATATTAAAGCCGCCTTGTAAAAGAAATTGCCGAAATTAATTAAGGAAATAATGTTAATGATGCATCCCAGTAATACAACTTTGACGACATCAAGTAAACTAATGTTATCATTAAATTAAATAAAGTAACTAAAATGCCAGAAATAGTTAGGATGTAGTAAAGAATAATAGGAATAGCCGTTTTATAAAGTTATAAAATAAAACAAACTGTTTAGGCTAGCACAATGTTTGAGTGACATTTTTACAATGCACAACTTAGTGAATTTGTCGATATTGCAAGATTCCAAAACTCGGTCGAACAGAAAAAGTAAAAATCTGCTGAAAAACAGCAATAGATCCATCCTGATGTTCATATTCGCGCATTAAAAGCCTTTTAATTTTTCACTAAAATCTGAATAGTTTCTAAAACCAATAAAGTATCGTTGAAGAAAAAAGCCTATCAATAAATCATCCAGGACATTTTCATAGCATAATTGAAACCTTACCTTACAAGTATTAGAGCCAAGCACTTTGGAAGCCTCTCCAACCTCTTGAATTGATTGAAATGAAAATAGTCCACATGTTCCAACTACATATTAAAATCGTCGTTCTGGGCCCATAACCTAAAACCAAAATTTTTAATTAATTAAGTGTCTAAGCCATAAATCTATATTTTAAAAAAACGCTGGTGGTATACTCAATATTATTTTAACTAAATCAAGTAACCAGGACAAAACAAGTGATATAGTTGAAAATGATAACTCAGGGTAGCTTTTGTTTTAAAATGTTTTGTTATTATGTAGGTCCTTCTATTATACAAAGAAAATGCAAATTTTTCCTTTTTTTTAGGGTAAGGGTAGTGAGTTCATATAATGTAGCGTGACGTTTCTCTTACGAACCAAGTGCCAGCATTTCCTCTTAGCTTATCACAAGTGTTTGAGTTACAGGTGCCCCAGTTCTTTTGTGTATTTGCACAGTCCACTTACATGAGACCACCAGAGAGATTCACCTTGGTGTGATAGCTCTAGGTGTGGTGGTGTGGCCCCTAGAGCCGTCCTAAGAGTCAAGCCTCGGCACTGTGCCTATCGCTATGTGTGTGTGGTAGCTCTTCATTGGTGGCTCTAAAAGCCGTCCTTGGGTCAGGCCCTGTCCCTATCACCTCGTGTGTGTGGTAGTTCTTCGCGGGTAGGTTCGGCTTCCACACTACTCGCGCGTATCCCGAGTGTGTGTTAGTTCTTCAATGGTGGCTCTAAGAGCCTTGTAAATGATAGCTGCCCTAGAGCAGATCAGGGACGCTGTGGGGTATAGGCCTCCGTCCAGCCGTCAGTTCCTACAAGGAAAACCTTTTTTTGTTTTGTTTTATAGGTCTCATTAGAGTATAATAAATAGGTTATTTTGGGAAGTGTTGTGTGTATTTGAACTCGAACCTACTCCTGACGAAGCGACGCTCTAGGGAGATTTCTTTAAGGCCCTAAATTTGGGCCTTGCAGATTTCACTGAGCTGCATTATTTTTGTATATTTTTAATGGTTAATATATTAACCATAACCATTTATTATTATAAGTCCAGATTTTTAGATGGTACATACCACCAGGACTTGATTGCGAAAAGCAACCAAAACCTAAAATATTGGGAAATCATATAAACGTGCTACTGAGCTCACATTCAGTCAAGGACCTGGACCGTCTAGTAAAGCGTACAGGGGTGTTTGATTGGTACAGCTAAAAGAACAATGGGACTAGCACTTTAAAAGCTTTAATCGAGAGATCATCCACTCTCAGTAGTCAATGTACAAAAATTGAGCAGTCAGCGCTAGTCATCGTCAGTCAATGGCAGTCGTAGCATAAGTAGTCATAGGTATGGGATTCATCGGCAGTCTATGTATAAATTCAGAACAGTAGTTGACCCCTCGGCTTTAAGGCTGCATTGCGTTTGGGCGGAAAAGCCACTCCTATATGTTTTCCATTATTTTACGGTTTTCAATTCTAGTTTCTCCAGGTTGTCAAATACAAATCCTTTGCTTTTGGGGAGAATTTCAAAATCAGATATAATATACAATAATGTTGCGATAGTCAATTAATTCCCAATTCTTTTTTGTGTTCCTTTATTCCTCTAAGGTTCTTAAGCAGCAGGTAGTCAATTTTCTGAACCACAGAAAAATAGAAACTTTAAAGTTTAATTATGCAGAGATATTCAACCAATCATCAAGGTAATTTGTTCAAGGTAAAATGTGAAATCTAAAAAATTTGTGAACTATTGTGCTCAAAAGCAGGTTAACCCTTGAAACCCTCCCTACTCACTGACATAATACGGGGTTTGATAGCCGGATAGTAAATGCTAAAAGAAATCGACGTTTAAAGTATTACCTACTCTTATTAGTTTTCCCATTGGACAGCTTTTTTGATTTGTACCATATAGAGACTGCATTGACGCAGATTATAAAATAGCAGATACGACCCTGTACGAATGATACGATTAAGAATGCAATTTAGACTTTTAGTCAAATTAGCTTCACATTAATCCTGATTTATAACATCTACATATGCATAATTGATCCACTAGGACATCCAACACTATGGGCAAAATCGTATAATTTACAAAGGTTATAGCACTCTCGAGAGTTGATTTTTCTAAATCCACGATTTATAGTTTTGTACTTTTGATATTACCTAAATTTATGGATATTAACTCCACACTAAATAAGTTTAAAAAGTAAATTATTTTTTTCTCTTGTCATCATCTTTTTATGCGGATTAATAAAATTATTTTAAATTGTTTTGATTAAGTAAAAGCAATGTTATTGGCATATCTTTTCAAAGTGTCACTTTACAAAAGCTTTCTGCAAAAGAAAGGAGGGTTACTTTGAAGTACGTCTTAATTTTATTTTTGTTGTTTTAACAAGATGAAATAATAACAATTAAATTTTAATTAAAATTGAGCCGTGTTATCTTAATTTTACAAAGTTCCTATTAAATAAGATTAAAACTAATAGTAAGTTTGTAAACTTTTGATGAAAATATGGATAACCAGGAGTGCTCAACTTCAAATTTTGTTCAAATGAGCTCTTTGGCTTTGGGTTTTAAACAATAAAAGGTAACAAGCAAAATATAAATGAATTTTTTTAAATAAAGGGAAAGTTGATGACAATGGATACTAGCGTGTTGGTTTTTTTGTCGTCATTTTTCTGATTTCAAAAGCTCTTGCAATTTTTAAAGCTCGACATTAGAGTACGCCATGTATGAATTTTTATGTAAAAGGGTTTTTGCATCCACTTCGTGCAGATAAAAAAACATAGGCATATTAATTAGACAGTGGCGTATAGCAATCGATGGACGAATGTTCGCAAACCGTAAAGAGATGATGAGACCTTAGGATTTAAGGTCGTTTCCAAAAACAGAGCTTATGTAATTTGAAATAGCCAAAAGAGCGCGATAGTTAGGCTCAGTTTAGGTACTTTACTGCCAATGTTGGGTGCGACTAATTATTTATAAAGAAGACCATAAGAAAGAGTTAGTGCTTGATCCTTGCTACGCCACTGACATTGTACAGAAAACAATGCACTTTTTAAAAAAATAATTAAAAGATTAAACAAGAAGCTAAAAAATTTAATTTTCAAATACTTTGTACGATTATGAACTCACTACTTGTAAAGGAAACTGTCTGGCTATTAAAATTCTTCTGTGACTTAAAATTAATCTCATCCCCTTTTACTCTTTTGTGTTGTTATTCTTATTATTCTCACCTACCCTTTTAATTATTTCGCTCTCGACACTCGACTAAACTTATTAACTACAAAATATAGAAGAGAATAAACATGTACAACTTGAAAAATTTCCACTTTTTTGTTTTGTTTACTATAGGAAAATCTAGTTTTCCATTCTTTCTTCACTTTGAAAAATATTTTCTTTTTTTTTTGTTAAAACATAAATTTCTTTTTATTGCAAATAAATAAATTTAAACATTTTCTTTTGCTACCGATCTCTTAAGGCCTTTGTTGTGGTTGAAGGTAGACCATTTTAACTTTTACATATCTATGTCTTTTCAGTCACTTACAATACGTTTTCGTGTTTTATTATTTTCCTTTGTTCTTTTTATGCTTTGGGCATCTTTCAGTCATTTCTCAATCGATTAATTTCCAACTCCTACATATTTGTAAGATAATAAAACCTTTCTGTTTCTGACATACCTACAGAGTGGCGACCATGAGGTTGTCGATCATGAGGATTTAGAATTTAAAATCATTCTTAATTCCCTAATTAATTGAGAGAAAAAATCTTTAAAAAAAGATTTGTAGAATTTTATGCTCTTTAACTTTTATTTGGGCCCCCCCACGTTAGCCCCCTTCCCAGTTGATGAATTGTTCTGAAAAGGTAGCTCTAGATTCTCTTGAGCTAGGTGTAACGATGCATTTTTCTACACGTGTCAAAGTGTTACGAATCCGTAAGATTCTGCTTCTGATACGTGAAAAATTAACATCGTTTGCGCGCCCGAGCGTTTTTTATTAAAAATGACTTGTATGTAATCCATCAGCAACCATCTGGTTCTCTATTTTTGTACAATCTGCGATGCCATGGTATAAATTTTTATCCGGCTTTACACAAGTACAACTGTAAATGTACTCGAGGTCGCCGGTTTAATTCAGTTCACTCGCTAAATTGAAATTATTTATTTAATTTCAAAATTTTTTATTTAATTTTAATTTATTTTGGCCCTTCAGGCACACTATATTTTTTCACCTTTTTAATTTTTTATTCGAAATTTATACCATTCGATGCCTATTTTAAGCCCGCATCTATCAACACCTATATAATTGCATAAAAAGCATTTATGTAGTAGCTGAGTGATAATCGTAAAGATATGAGAATTAATAAATATTCGACGGGCATTGAATTCAGGAGAGTCCGTGTGAGAGTCCGTCACCGACCGGGAGCGTCCACTGTGCATCGTGTTTGATTGTGTTCAGTGAGATCTTCTTGTGCTGCGGGTAGTTGATGGTCTGGCGTCCCTGCACCAGCGGCTGGAATAAGCTGCAGTTGTAGGGTTTAAGCTGATCGCGGCTACTGCAGTGCATAAGCACGAGTCGTTGGTCCACGCTCTTTGGGTGTAGGACTAGATTACAGTCTTGACCTTTTGGCCGACTGTCGATCATTTGTGTGGTCTTGGGGTTGGCCCGACTGTTGATCTCGAGGAACGCTGGTTTAGCTGTAAAGTTAATAACGCGTCCCCATTTACGTTCCAGGAACGAGTTTTGATTCGCACGTCGTGGTGGTGTCCAAAGAACGTCAGACATCCCAAAGTAAGCCATTTATTTTATTCCGAAAACATTGACTTCGTTTTTATTTTATAACCAACATTATTTATTTGGTAACGTGTTACTATATTATAATAACTCAACTTGTTATTTTTTCTTAATTTTATCAGCCGTCCTAAGAGTCAGGCCTCGGCCCTGTCCCTATCGCTATGTGTGCGTGGTAGCTCTTCGTTGGTGGCTCTAAAAGCCGTCCTTGGAGTTAGGCCCTGTCCCTATCACCTCGTGTGTGTTGATGTTGAGGACTTTAATGAACACTCGAGTTTAATATCGGTGTTACACTAGGTCTCATTAATCAAAACTAGCTGCACTTTCGTTTGTGAGATACGACCTTTTGTATTCGGGAGCCCCTCCTCCCCAATAGTTGAAATTAAACCAAAAGCTAGCTCTAGCATCTCTAGAGATAGCTCCACCTAGCTCCGGGTTCAAAAATTTCTTTTGGCACCCCTAGTTAGGGCTATTTGACAAGGACTAAATACCATAGTAACTGTTAGTAAGTGAATCAACTCAAGGAGCAAAAGCACGGGAATCTAAGCTTTAACGTCGCCAGTAGAAATTTTGATGCATGACCGTGCACGGCGACACGGCGTTAAAGCTTAGATTACAGAGCTTTTGCTCCTTAAGTAGATTCAGTTACTAGCAGTTAGTACAATACTTAGTGCATGTCAAATAGTCCTTAGATTTTTTTTTAATTTTGGAGGATTATTGGAAATGGCTAACCCCGACTAGCTACCAATTTTAAACATAATGGTCTTCGTTAATCTGCCTCGTACAATCTGCGTTCCAAGGGCTACCGTGTAGACTTAAGCCTGTAGATAACCTTGGTCTTCGTTTAATTCGCGCAGACAATCTGCGTTCCTTGGGCTACCTTGTCGGCTTAAGCCTGCAGGTAGCCATGATCTTCGTTTAATTACCATGTACAATCTGCGTTCCTTGGACTACCTTGTCGGCTTGAGCCTGCAGGTAGCCTTGAGTCTTCGTTAAATTCCCGAAAAATTAACTGTGGTTTTATATACAGGCCAGCGCATCGATTTATCATCTATAGAAAACTGTGTAGAGTCGTATCATCCGAATAACAGCGGGAGAAGATCAATAATAATGGTAATACCCATTAACGCCCAAGCACAAATTTTTAAATTTTTTTATTTCAAATAAAAGTCTAAAGTTGCAATTGGTGATAAAATAAAATATGTCTGATCTCATATGAGAGAGAGATCGCTGGGCGTTAATAGATTTTAGGAGATTTTAAGAAGCTCTTGTCTAGAAAACCTTATGTCATGAATCAGTAATAATTGAAAAAAAATTTTCTGGTGCGTTACCAATATAAATCACAAATTTTCTAGAAGCTATGGGCTAATAAAACCCATTTGGTAATAATTTGGTGTACATTGTACAAATTTTCAACTGTGATAATTCCGTACTCTCCCCTCCTGGTTCCGGACGTCCTGACAGAAGAGTGGTGTTTCTAAAACTTGCCAAATTATACGTCACGTAGAGCACACTCTTCCGAACCGACCCTGTATTTGTATTTGATTGTCCAAAGAAGACATTTTGCAAATAAAAAAATATTTCATGCTGAAAATATTTGATAAACTGGCACGAATTTAATATTAATAAAATCATGTAATGTTAGCAATAACCTTCAAATAAATCATAAATATGGAAAAAGGAAAAAAATAAATTTATGGCCATCTTCAAATGGGTCAAAAGCTTAAAATATGACAATTTTAAATCGAAATATTGTAAATTTTTATCGGGCATTTTCATTTTTTCTTTTTAATAAAAGACTACGAGTTGAAGTTAACTTCAACAGCAAATTTCCAACAGAGAGCTAGGAGCTGCTGATGTACAAAACCCGTCGTGATTTCTCATATATATTCCGCGGTTTTCGAGAGCGTCAGCCGTGAAATCAGACTTCAATTTCCGGCAGCGCTTTACTTCCTACTTTAAGTAAAGACTACTTTCTTTTATAGTTTTTTTTCCTTAAATTACAAAACAAATTTGACGATATTTATAGATTTTCGTTGCTAAAACTCGCACAATTGTGAGTTTTCTTTTTAGAGTAGGCAACCGTACTTGAAAGTAAATAGTAGGCGCTGCCTAAGCACTCGGCTACACTTTTTTCGTAAATTCAATTAATTTTTTAATTTCAATCTCATTGTAATAAATAATTAAAAAAATTGTATTAAATAGTAATTTAAAATAAGGGCTATATTTCCCTCGGCAACAAGAAATGATTCCATCAGATAATTTAGCCGTCCCATATTAAAATATTGATTTTCGTATTATTCGCCAAGTTCCTACGTACATATTGGAACTACTACATTCCTATTATGGGAATACCTTGATCGGTGAATTGAGTTGATTATATTTTGAACCTATATTACACCAATCTATGGATTAAAACTAAGTAGATTATAATTCAACATCAAATTGTGAAGTTTGAGACTTAACTAAAGCTTATTGTGTGCTCCGCAAAAACCACATAAATTTATTAAATCTATAAGTAATTGAAAATTCGTACCTCCAAGATCCAAAATCTAACAATTTACGTACATGTTAATTAAATTGACTTGTAATGCATAATTTAAATAGCTAAATATTTCAGTTCAGTGCATGTATTTAGCTAAACAGTGAGCTTTCGTTTTTTGAAGCAGCGGAAAACTGCTGCAGCTCAACGTTAATCTTACGCCAGTTTAAGCTTTGAGAAATGAAATTATTTACACTAAAGTTTGTTAGAGCTTTTTCTTAAGGCAGTGCAACAAAATAAAGAACAAGTTTGTTTACTCGAGAAATTACTATTGTTTTATTAAAAAAACGACCACGTAGTTTAATCTCGAGATAATAATATTTTAACTCTCACTAAAGTTATATTGCATGAAATTATCTACATAAAACTTTAATAGACTTTTTCTTAGGTGCTGTTAAAAGTTAAAGAAAAATGAGATAATTTTTGAAAATTAAAGTAACTTATATACGACGAAAAAATGAAAACGATCTTCATATACTCAAAGATGGTGGTATTATTTCCTATTGTTTGCAAACTTATTTCATTTTTTTCCTATTAAAATTTAAATAAACCACTTTTAAAGGGTAGTAAAACTTCAAACTAATTTAAAATGTATAAGCTTCAAATTTTTATCCTTGGCATAAACTTATTTTCTTCACTATCAAATAACATGTTTCAATTTTTGAGCGTTTGAAGCGAATGTAAAAGCTAATGATTGCTTCCACTAGACTCGCTCGGGTGGGTCTATTGTGCAACACCATTTATTAACCCTAGGGTTCCTCTCGCGCATCTAACCCCTACATCTATGTCAATTCTAAAATGAACTCAAGATGTTATAAACCGAATGCTTCTAATTTAAATTGAAGTCTTGCTAATAACCTCCGTGCTCCTTTCTCGTTAAAGAGCAAGTAGAAAAGATCCACAACTTAACACGTGCTGTTAAATGCAGTTCAAAGAGAATTTTGTAGCGTTTTATTGTAATGAAAGCTATTTGTTTATAGAGCATCTTCATAAAGACATTGCATGGTTGTAAATAGCTAATTAACTTCAAAAGACAAAATCGAAACAAGAAATAAACGCTAATTGCTAAATCTTTTACCTGTGTGCATTTAAGTCTGTACAGATATAATTTCTAGCTTTGCAAAGATCGAGATCTAAAACAGCATGAATGGCGGTGGATAGGATTGTCTGGGTGGAGAGTAATCTGAAGTTTACGTGCACTTAGGCATCAATAATAAACGGTAGCTACGTCGACGCACCGAACAGTGCGAGATTTAGTGATAACCAGAGCTGGATTATCCATGAAGCGCATGAAGCGCGTGTTTCAGGGCCCGTTGTTGTAAGGAAAAAAGTAAAATAGTAAAGGAAATTTAATCCTCTATAACTTATTTTTTTTAACTTTTACTGTAAACTGTGGGCTGAGGTGCTAGAGGTAAAAGTTTTACGCAAAACGTGAGACAATTCTTTTTTATACATTAACGATTTTTGTGGGCGGGTATCTCAAAAACTATAAGGAATAGAAAAAGATAAATGCAAGCAATCTTGTAGGAAATTTAATAAGCTTTAATTTTGATAAGAATAATTTTTTTCTCTAGGATACACTGTTTTCGAGATATAAGCAAAAATCTCAAAAAAGGAACCTTTTTACCTCCTCTCTCCCTTGGCCATGTAGGTAGAACCGGGATCTTTTATGGCCAGTTTCTGGTACATTTTTGCTTAGTTATGGATCCATAACATTCCAAAACTTAACCATTTCTATTGTTTGAAACCGGTTTTTGAACACTTAGGGAATAGATTATCTATTCGTGAGTACATAAGTATCGATAGAACAACTGGCCATTACTATTTTTACCTTCTAACCACGGTGTAAGATATATCATAACGAGATATGCTCGTAAGCAGCGCAAAATGGTTACAGTTTGTCCGCAAAGTGCAACTGCAAGGTCGAGAGTGAGATAAACTACGCTACCCGTATTGCTTGGTATATTAGCATTGAAGGGTGATCAAGCGTATTAAGTTGTATAATAAGTGATTATTTAGTTTAAATTTTGGACAATGGGTAGTAAATTTTTTGCCCCTGGGTGTACTAGTGGTTACGTGAATAACAAAAGTAAACCGAGTTTATTTATTTTAAATAAAAACAATTTACAAGCTTGGAACGCGGTTCCAAGGCTCATAATTCGGCTCATTTAGCTCTATGCATCAACCGGGTATCGTAGTGCGTCTCATTCGCACAATCTGGTGAAATTTGTTAACCATATAGCGACGGCTTGTTGCTCCACCTTCTTTATCATACACCGTGCTCCCAACTAACCCAAACATATAAAATAAAATTCCACCCTCTCTTCCATGTGCTCTATAACCTCTTCGTTGACTGGACTATACATAAACATTTGTTTTGTGAACTGCAGTGTATTTTTGTAGAGGCCCGAAAATAATTAGCGCCTCAGACCCCTACGTTTTTGGACGTCGTGGCCACGCACTTAGTCGGGCTCAGACCGGACCTCTTGTGCTACCTACTTGTAGGGACACCTTCAGTAAAGACTAAATTAATCTTCCATTCCAACCTGTGATAAAGAAACTCTTGTATAACGTTGGCAAAATAAGGAGAAGCATCTTACTATCAAATGACACTATCTTAGCACAACTGTCGGCACTTAAAGTAGTGTCATCCTACACATCTAGAGTGAATTGAAAATGTGACTCTAATAGCCGGTTTCACCAACGCTAGATAAATTATTGAATAATTTCCTCGATAAAAGTATAAAAAATGCACTGTGAGATAATTTGCTGATCTTATTATTGGTAGTAGGTACGAGTAGGAGAATGTTAAATATTCGGACCTAGGTACCTGCTTCAGGGTGCAGGGCCCTTCGCCGCGAGTTTATAAGCAACAATTCATTGTAAATAAAATATATGAATAACATCAGAGGTACCTATATTCCTTATTTAAAATTAGAGCAACCCATACTCTTTTTGTATTCCTCAATTCCTATTTTTAAAAGGTGTGGGACGAGGGAGTAGCTAGAGGGCGTCAGTTATGGGCAATAGGTTTTAGTTTTTCTGCATTAAGTTTCTTCAAAAACATTTAAAAAAAATTTTGTTCTACAGTTAAATGTAGAATTTAATTTTCTAAACTAAATTATTCTTGTATTTTTTTCTTAAAATACAGCATTTTCGAGAAAAAAAACGAAGAAATACAACCCGAATGAAAATACTATGAAAATTTGCTACCACAGAAAATGGATTTTGACATTTTGACAAACATAATTCAGAATGTCTCGAATATGTTTTTAAAACTTGTTGTAAAATACCTGGATTTTTGGATTTTGGGCTAGTGCGTGAAATTATCTGCCAAAATCTGTTTTTTATATAGCAAATCGTTTACATAATTTTGCATTCGGTTGGTATTTTTTCGTTTTTTTTTCGAAAACGGTGCATTTTAAGAAGAAAATAAAAGAATACTTGTTTTAGAGAATTAAATTAAATAATACACAATAATAATATTGAAATAATGCAATGAAAATATAGAAAAATGCTTTAGAAAAACAATTAGTGCAGAAAACCTAAGATCTATTGTCTGTAACCGGTAACTGACGCCCTCTAGCGACTCTTACAAAATTAGGATTTGGTACTTACGATAACGCAATGGTATAGACCGTATACCAAATCTTATTAAAATCGGTCAAGAGGTTTCTAAAATACTGCCCCACCAACTTTATTAGCTATCTGAAGGGGCGTGACCAGCGCTGTCACAGATTTTGAAGTACACTACAAGTTAAAAGTATTTCAGTCGCTAAATTTGACAAGTAACTGTCAGTAAAATTCCATATAGGTTAATATTAAAACAGTGAATTTGAAAAGTACAACTTACTGTCATTTTGAAAGTTTTTATCATAACCTAAAATAGTTGTAGATACTAGATACACGTGACTTTTGTAACTATGCCTCTACCTAAGTTTTTGATTGTGATTGGACGAATCTTTTCCCCCAAAAAATATTTTAAACGAACTTATTTTAGTTGACATGTTTTCCGTAACGCAAAACTGGTTGGTGGAGCTGTATTCACAAAATGGTGTTTTTGAGGTTCCCACGTCCCTTACATTGGATTTGAGAGAAAAAATAATTTAAGTAAAGAACATACCCCTGAAGTTTTATTTACATCTTCTGTATTACTCTTGCAATAAAAACAAATTATTCATAGAAACTTAAAACGTGACATAAAAGGGGATACGCACAGTAAAGTGTTTGACACTAAACTAGAGCTTTTCAAAGTACACCACCAGATAACCGAGATAACATGTCAATTTGTCATATTGGAGGTCCAAGCTAACCTGTATCACTTGTATTAAACTGTTTCTGTTGGGCAGTTAATAATAAAACCTTCAAACAAATAAAATCGCAAAAAGAACTGGAAAATCTAATAGCAAACTTGAGAGAGTCAGTGATTGATGAAGATAATTACGACATTCCAAAATTACAGCCTGCATCCAGATCTAAGATATATAATTTTTTTATACCATCTTTGCCTACCCTTCTTTTATTTTACCCCCATCTTATACTCTTAAAAAATTCTAAAAATGTAGAAAAATAAACTAACGAAAAAGGCTTTTTAATTGTAATAATTTCGGTATTTATATTAATTTAACTAGTATAGCCACTTTAAAAAATTAAACTTTCATAAAAGTGTACCTAGGCAATTATTTTAAGAAATACTTTATGAGAATTATTTTTTCAAACTCGTAAGCAAAATGAAGACGTATGTAGACAAACAGAAAAAGAGATCATTATAGATAATACGCTCAAGGCTTCTTAAACCCTTAATCGGGTAACGGTTTAATTTCTGGCATTGCACAAGAGTGCAATTAATAACCCTGTGAAGTCAAACACCAAAACTGCAACGGTTGATCTAAATCTGCCAAGGGAATAATTTGTCACGACCTTCTAAAACCAGATCGTATTGTCGATTTTTCAAAAAAAAATTGCTCTACAACCAACCAATAATGACTGGAATTGAAATTCATTTAAAGCGTAGGCAATTTAAACCTAATTACAAATTCCCTTCCAAGAGCATCATCAAGTTCTTACAACTTGTACACGTACGTTACGACTTAAATTAAAATATTGAAAGTGTGGATAGGAGATAAAATTTTTACAAAGAAGAAAAACGTATTTTTCCCAAAGCAATCCGTAATTTTAAATCTTAAACAATTAATTCTGGCAGAAAAATTTTAAATCGTGTACAATCGAGAAAAGTCCATTTGAAATCTTCCTTTTTTTTCGTAAAAATAATTTTAATTGGGCTTAAATTTTTCCATCCATTCGTATATAATTCACAAACTCTTTAGTACACAAAAATAATTGGTCTCTTTTCAAGAGATAAAAGGATCAAATTTACAGAGAGTCGGGACAAGCCTAAAAGTCTGAGTAAGCAACTTTTCTTTAATTAGGGTTGATGTTGATTTTTAAGGGTAAGATTAGTAGTCAAACTATATATTGTTCTATTTTATTTTTAATTAAAATCTATTTTGTCGGTTAGAACTTGTACATTAAACTTTTAAATTATTGTCACTAATACATCACCTTCCTAATTTTATATTTAAATGTACCTTTGTTTTTATTTTCTAACTAAAGGGCTGTAATTAAAAATAATTACGCGGTTGCAAGAGAACGGAATTTTTTAATAAAATTTGTTTAGTTTAAATAATTTATTTTTGTAATAGGAGGGTCGTTTTTTAAAAGCTTTTAAATGCCGATTTTTCATTTCGTTGTTTTACGCTTTGTTTAAAATTTTTAAAGATTAAGGTATTGAAAGAATAATGTGATTTATCTTCGCATAATTCATTTTTTAATATCCGTAAACACATACTTCGTTTATCATTTGTGTTTCGAACCTATTTGTCTTTTTAGAAAATTTATAGAGGCTTTTAAATGGAAAATTTCCTCGTCTTCAATAAATTTTATGATATACTGGGTGTCGAATACTTTTTAATATACAAATATATTTTCCCGAATATCGGATCCCATATGATAAAAGTCACTACAGGAAAGTTGTAGATCATCATCTACATGCAATCTAGCTAAAATAATACTCGAGTTATAAATTTTCTTCTTATAGGAACGATGTACAGCAAATTACCAGGTGAAATTAATATTATTTCCCCAAGAGATAAACACAAAACCTGCCCGGTTTGTTTTAGTAAATCCTAATGCTCTTTAAGGGACGAAACTACGTCGAGGTATAAACCTCGAATAAAGTTAATCCGAGAATAATTATTTAAAATAACCATTCAACAAAGCTTTACTGCTTCTGCAACCATGGTTATTCGTGAGTTACTCTCAGAATAGCTTATTCGGGATTTATCCTTTGATTGTAGTCCTAGCCCTAAGAAAATTAGCATAGTGTTTGATTTTCAATAGTAAATTTCTCATGAATTGATATTTACCCGGTTAGATACTTTCTTAGCTATATTGGGCTCTGACAGTCGTCAAAATATCTAATAAAATTAGACTTCACGGTGATTTTCAAGGTGTTTCTAATAATTATTTATGCACTTAAGGGTAAAGGTAAGGGTAGTGGGACACCTGTAGGTGTCCTATTAACAGTTAATGAACCATGTTACAAGACGAGGCGTAGCCGAAGTCCGTTCATGAGGTCGAGACTGCTAAGCTATCTAATAACCGAGTTATGTGAATTTAGGAGTTTCTAGAAGATTCTAATTTAGTAGTTCGGGCCTCGTATTAATCGATAGGTTCCATAATGCTGCTGTCTTAGTACCAAACTATGCAAAGAAGTCGCCTAAGATCAAGAGACTTAAAAAGAAGAAATAATAACGACTTGTGTTCAAACTCTTGTTGGAAGGAGGGTATGTTAGGTCTAGTTTGATTTACATTAGATTAAGTTCAGAGCACCAGTGATGTGTCTAGAACAGCGTGGAATTTGCTTTAGTTTACCAGGTTTATGGAAGATTACTACAGCTCCATCAAGTAAAGTCGCTAGCTAAGAGGGCGTGACAAGCACTGCTCTAGATTTTGAAGTACACTACGAGTTCAAAGAATTACAATCGCTAAATTTGAGAATAAACCGTCACTAAAATTGAATATAGATTAACATTATTAAGACAGTGAATTTGAAAAGTTTAAAATTAAACTAAAAAAAAGTCTCGAAATCATGTAAGGACTTCGGCTGCGCCTCGTCTCGTAACATGCTTCCTTGACTGCTCAGCTACCGAATAACCGAGTTGTGTGAATTTAAAAGTTTTCACCCCCTTCAAGCCCTCTACAAATTTACTGCCCTAGATAGAGGTGTCGAAGTTTCAGTTTATTAACGAACGTATGAGAGAAATTTTTGTCCATCTTCTCATTCTGTTCCTTATACCGCGAAAATTCCTTAATCGTAAAATAGCTATAACTTGTACACTACTTGTTTTAGGAAGACCGAAAACAAGTCAAATTAAAGCTACAGAAAAGATCATTACAAATTTTAGTTCATATTTCTTAATTTATTTTTAATTGAACAAGGAATAAATCTATTTTTGGTTTAGAATTCAAAAAAGTTTAAATTTTATGAAGCCATAACTCGGTTAATATTTATCGCAGACGGAGGGTAAAAAACTAAAACTATAGACAATTCTTTAAGATACAGAAAGGCTGTAATGAAGTTTTTGCTAGTCTCAATAATTTTTTTATTATTTTAAAAGAAGCGAGTTTTACTAGATTTTTTTGTGAAAGTTGAAAAAATACCTCATTTTTAACATGATGCTGTAACTAAGCCATTTTTACTCCTTTTGGTTTAAAATCGGTTTAAAATGAAAGAAAACATATTAAAGTCAAGAGTTCGATGGTTATTTTCGTTACAAACCTTGAAAAGTTGACAGAATTGGGATAGTACTCTAAAGAAGTCCATAATGAGTCATCTCAGCTATTTGAGTCTACTGTGCAAAGTTTTAAAATCACATAACTCTCGAAATATTTGTTGCACAGAAATCAACTGCAGACTGAATTAAAGATAATTTTATGAGTTATAAGAAAGTTACAATGGATCTTTTTATGAAATTGGTAGTTTCCGAGTTATTTCAAAAAATCAAGCGATACGTCACTTTTCTCGATTACGAATATACAACAATTACGATTTACACCACAATTTGGTTAATCTTTATGATAGAGAGACCAAAAAAAGATGAAATTGAAGAAAATTTTGCAAGCTATAAAATATATCTAAATGAATTTCTCGCTAAACTGAACACTTCTTGAATTATTTGGATAAAACTCTTTAAAAAAATTCATGTCCAGATAAGAGCTTAAAAGTTGAAGTTTCTTAAAATATAGGTATTAGAGAAAATAAACACTAATTTTCGTTAATCATCTAGTTTTGTTCTTGTTAAATTGTATTTTTCCTGTACTATCTACAATATTTGTAACTTCATTCATATTCGCCTTCTCCTGTAGAGGAAATTTTAATTTCTTGTAGAAATTGATGTCATATTTGGTATTGACAGTTCCCAAAAGTAAATTATTTCATCGTATCAAAGTCCGAAGATCCTTGATCAAAGTCATCAAGTTATAATGAAGGAACTCCCTAGTCTCCGAGTATCCAAGAGGACGTCGATAAGATATTTAGTTACTTTTTCGAGCATTTGATAATGTTACTATTGCACATTCGATTATGTCTTTCGTTTAAAAACAAACCACTTAAGGTGAAAACATAATTTTATTATTTTTGACACTCTATAAATCGAAACTTTATAATTTGTGACATTTATGAAAGTATTTATCATTGTCCATGATTTTAATTGTGACCTACACGAGTTTTTATTAGCAGAAAGCTATGGAAATCATAATATATCAAAACTTTTTTGTTTTTTTGCTTTAAAAAATGATTTTTTGAATATTATTTTTTTATAAAAATTTACAAAAAGTTGTGTTAAAATTAGGTGCCTACTAAAATGCTGGCTGATGGCACTATGGAGCAACTGACCGATGTGGCACAACGTCCTTTCCCTACATACAAACAAGCAATATCTTTTGATTTTAATCAGTTAAGTATAATAACTTTTGAGTCTCCGTAATAAACATCAAAGATCTCATAAATGATGATAACATGTTTTTGTTCACCTTGGTTTGTTGGCTCGGCGTAATTGCCATTATAACTGTTTTAATAAATTTTCGTTTTAACTCAACGTCACTTGAGTTTCTAGTTTCTACTCTGTCCAATTTAGCACAGCTGACTTTGGTAATACACTAATTCGAACTATCCTCTTTATTAAAACAATCATCTAACCTCAAAAATTGACTAAACTTGGAATGTACAGGTCTTAGAGCACCTGATGACCTTTCTAAAGGCATTTACACTCCAGCGATCCTAATTTAGTAGTTCAGGCCTCGTATTAACCGATAGGTTCTATATGCTGCTGTCTTAGTACTAAAGTATGCAAAGAAGTCGCCTAAGAGCAAGAGACTTAAAAAAGTAAAAAAGAACTAATGACTAGCGTTCAAACTCTTGTTGGTGGGAGAGTCAGTTAGGTCTGGTTACATTTAAAGTTCAGAGCACACTGATGTGTGGATGTGAGAAATTTTCTTGAGTTTACTAGGTTTATAGAAGATTAATACAGCTCCACCAAGTAAAGTCGCTAGCTAAGGGGGCGTGGCCAGCACTGCCATAGATTTTGAAGTGAATTACGAGTTAAAAGTATTACAGTCGCTAAATTTGACAAGTGACTGTCCTTAAAATTGAATACAGATTATACATATTACATATTGAGGCAGTGAAGTGGGTCTGGCTTCATTTACGTTACATTTAAAGTTCATAATTTACTAGATTGGAAGAGATTATTACAGCTTTAGTAACCCATTCCTTGGAAAGAGGATGCCCGATATCTAAGACTAACCATCAACAAGGGATTCACCTGGAAACCACACATCGAGGGAGCTATCGTCCGAGCATGAGCTGCTTTTTCACTATTATATCCGCCTTTTTCAGGTACAATTCTGGATCTCCAGAACAAGCTGCTTCTCTACAAGATCGTCATTCGACCCATCATGACGTATGCCGCACCAGCCTGGGGCTACGCTACACCGCCAAACATTAAAAAGATGCAGACCATCCAAAACAAGATCCTGAGGACCATCGTCAACGCACCATGGTTCATTCGTAACAGCAACCTTCAACACGAGACCTACAGATGATCAGCATCCAAGATTTCATCCGAGAAGCAGTCTCCAAGTTCGACGAGACAACACTGGACCACGACAACCCTACCATTCGAGGACTGTAGTATGAGAATAAACATCAACGAGTCTAGATTTCGAAAGAGACCCAAGTTGGTTCTTGACCGAGCTTAATAACCTGGTTACCGTCCCCATAATAGACCAACGTTTATTGATGGGCACCCCATCAACCATTTTCAAGAGTCGCAAAGTCGCTAACTAAAAGGCGTGGCCAGTGCTGCCATAGATTTTGAAGTACACTACGAGTTAAAAGTACGACAGTCGCTAAATTTGACAAGCGACTGTCATTAAAATTGATATAGATTAACACACTGAGACAGTGAATTGGGTCTGGCTTGATTTACGTTAGATTTAAAGTTCAGAGCAAACTGGATGTGTCTAGAACAGCTTTGAATCTGCTTTAAGCCAATTTCAAGCGAATAACAGGTAACGATTGGTTACAATTGGTATTTACCAAACGCATTCACGCAGTTTGGTTATAGAAACGGTCATAGCGTATAACGTCATTGAACTTTGACACTTGAAACGTCATGAATTAGATATTTCTATAACCGGTAGTTAGGTAACCGGTATTTTTTGTTATTCTCCGTTAAAACGAACTACCACTGATTATAAGAGAGGGGCGTGTCGTTGATAACTAGGACCACAACCGCGGTATTAACCGGTTATCCGCTTGAAATTGGCTTTAGTTTACCAGGTTTATGGAAATTTACTACAGCTCCACCAAGCCAAGTCGCTTGCTGAGAAGACGTGGCCAGCGCTGCCATAGATTGTAAAGTACACTACGAGTTAAAAGTATTACAGTTGCTAAATTTGACAAGTGACTATCATTAAAAATGATAGTAGATTAACATATTGAGAGAGTGAATTGAAAAAATTTAAAATTAACTAAAAAAGAGTTTAATAAATATTAAATAATCACTTCTATCATGTCAAATTTTTGTCACACCCTGTACACAGTGAAAGATTGACAGAGACCTATAACTCACATTAGTCTCAAATTAAAGAAGAAATTATTTAGAATATTTCATTGACTATTTAGTCAATATATGCGTCACTTCCTTGCGTCAGCACAGAATAGAAAAGAGGGAAAAACTAAATAATTTAAAGCGGAAGAAGTTCACTAATAATAGTGCTAGCCCAAAGATGGAATTAAACATTCAGTAAATGAGGTGTTTAAAAGAGAGTTAAAAAATAAAAAATTTTGATTTACGAGCATTAGCCCTCTGTGCCAAGTCATCAAAAGTGTCTAAGTACCTACATCGTAAAATTTTCTATGCGATTTCTTTCGTAATGTTGAACTAACCGTATTACATTGCAGGATGTTTCAGGATATTACTGTAATCCTAAAAGACTTAAAATGCGACACAGAAAAATCCAAAACTTTTATTACGTCCCCTGACACGAGGACTGCCAATAAAAAATGTTATTTTCAAATTATAGAATTAACTTGCCTTGCAGAAGGATTAACAATTTTTTTTAATACAAAAAGTCAAAAGGGATACGTCCTCAATAAAATTAGTTACACGCGAGCATCTAGGAAGCGACGTACAACCCTCTGATGGCAACCAAAGCCTTTGTGATTTGATTTTGATAACTTTTTACGTTAAAAAGTAAAATTAATGGTTTAGTTTATAATCTTTATCCTTTGAAAGGTTTGGTTTAGCTTTCAGTGTTTTAATTCAAAAATTTTGATACATTCGAGTTCAACGGAGCAAAAATTGTATACAATTCGCGAATTTCATTAATCGACAACATTGTTTTTACACTCAACTTTTATAAGCTGTAAAAGGTAAAACCGCAACTACATTAAAACGCTCTAAATTAGCTCTTTGCTCGAATTAACTTTTTTTACACATACTTGGGCTTTAACATTATTGCACGTACAACTACCCTTAAATCGACGATGTACAAAAAGCGATTTATCTTAAAACGTCCTAAAAGTTAATTTATTTCAAGAGTCGTCCTATTTGAGCGAGAGTTGGAGTTCAATACCAAACATTTTTTTTCCTTTCTTAAGGGTTCATCACATGTGGTTCATAAACGCGTGCTGCAACTTAAAAAATGTTAAACTTTTGTAGATGAGGCATTAAGTCATAGGATGAGTGACACGAGCGTGTGCGTTAAATTAAGGAATATGAACCAAATGTCTCCTCTTATTAACAGGACGCCAGTCATTCTTTAATTTCGACTATGACAGTTAGCTTATAACCCCTCTTTTCATTATGTACGTCAACGTGCAAAACTTAGGGCAAGAGTGAAATTACTCTTCGTAAAAAAAGCAAACGGTGAACGAACTCGAATATCAGAATGTGCATATTGAGAGAGAAGAGCATCCCGCTAATAAAAACTACATTGAGAAAAAAAATTTCAACTTCCCATGGCTAAAAATAGGTTTACGAACAAAACTTTAAATATATCCCTGTAAACGATGATGGTTACATTAGTTTACCCCAGAGCGTTACAGGACATAGTCCTTAGAATTATTCCGAGTGTCGCGTATAAAACATAAAGCGATTATTCTTGATTTTAAGTGTGAACTTAACGCGCGATTAAAGCAGTGCTTTATACCCATTTTTTCCAAGTCGTTAAAAAAGAAAATTGGAAAAGGAAATTTTTATTTTTTTTAAAAGGTTAGTCTCGAATTATGAAATTTAAAAAAAAATCACTTTTAAAAAATTATATTACAAAAACTACCCTTACGAGTTTTTAATTTATTTTAACTTGGCTTAACGAGATTTTTAAAAATTGCTTTTGTTACTCCTAATTAGATGTTCTATTCGTGTTAAATAAATTTGGAATTCCAAATTAAGCAACAGTTGTAACAATGCTAGAAATGTAATTAGTAGACCACGAGAATTATGTGCTTTGTTTCAAGTACCAGAGCGGATTTTAAAATTATTTTTATTACACTGGATTACAAAAAATGTCAAAAAAGTAATTTTTACAGGACAATGTTTCACTAAAATTGGTTTAGGGAGATTAAAATCCAGACGTACGACTAAAGTTTGTTTTTTGGGCGTTTAGAAATATTATTTAAATAATATTGCAATATTTGCCCCCAAAAATGTGCCTCTTCCTCTTCGAGTGTCTTTACATATTGTAGTAAATAAAATAACTTTATAAATATAAATTAAACATCTTTCTGCGTGTGCGGTCTTTCGTTTCAGTGCTTCAGTTTTAATATCTAGTCTGGCCATCTCTTCACAAGTGTTTCAGTTGGCATTTCATTTTTTGTCCATTTGTCCATGTTTTGAACGTGTATCATAAAGTGTGCTTTTTTCAACTCAAAAGATAGATAAAGTAAAACTTTAACCTCTGTATAGGGGCGTGCCTTGTTTTCCTGGGCCTGAGCGAGTGTCTTTTGTTGATATTTCAAAAACAGATTGAGATATCAAAATGTGCCTTTGTGACATCTCAGAATGATCTATTTACAATAGTTTCCCAAATTCGCATCCCAATAACTTTAGTAGTTTATTAGTAACTGACGAGTATCGGGATAGGGCGGTCCAGACGTGGCCCACCCGCTCCTGTCTGTTGTCTGTCTCTAGATATGTTATTACTACAGTCATTTAAGATGATATAAAGAGCTAACCTCAAAATGAAAGTCAGAAAGCTAAATATTTGCGTAAACTTATACTTTGACGTTCTGAAAGTCTTGCTCAAAAGTCTCATACAATGTCGTGTAAAGAAAGATCTAAAGGTTACAAAAATCGTTTTTGTATTGTCCCCTATGCATCATTTTTTCAAGAGGTTTTTGTAAAACTTGTAGATCATACAATTCTCTACAAATTTTATCCAATTCGTTTTTTTGTACAATCAACCGTTCTCGGAATATAGCGCGGAGAGTGACAAAACTGTCAAAAAATACGGTGTTCCATTTCTAATTAAAAAGTTTTTTAGGTTTGAAAATTACGTAGCTCATGTTATCATCATAACGTCGATACGCAATTTTTAAGAAAGGCGCGCAAACGTCACTATTTTTAGAAAATTCAATTTTTCTAAAAAAAAACAGTAGAAAATGCAAATGAAAAACAGTGGATTTTGAAATTTTCGTTAATAAATATAAAAAAAAAGTATTCTACAGCAATAATATTTTAGGATGACGAGCCGAGGGGAAGCGCAGATAATTGTGTCTGAGGGAGGCGTAGTCAAATCTGCTTAAACTTATCCCTACCGCTCCTCAAGTTAAATTGTTCTAGCTGTATTTAAAATAAAAAAGTTAGTGTTACCGCGCCTCCTACTCTCCGCGCTATATTTCGAAAACGGTTGATCGCACAAAAAAATGAATTAGATCAAATTGGTAGATAATTTTATGATCTGCAAGTTTTATAAACCTCTAATAACATATGATGCATAGGAAACGAGATATTTGCAAAAAAAAACTATTTTTGTGACCTTTGGTCTTAATTATCTTGACACGCGAACACAAAATTGTATGAGACTTTTGAGCAAGTCTTTAGAACGTCAAAACATAGGTTTAAGCATATATTTAGCTTTATGACTTTCATTCAGAGGTTAAACTCTCTTTTGACTGGACTATATCAATTTTTGTAACTACAAATTGCTAAAGTGCAGGAAAAGAAAGAAAGAAAGAAAAAAATACGTGTATTTTAATTTTAAGTAAATAACATACCCCTATGACCGTCTTCAAGGGGGACAGGTGGAACCCCCCCCCCCAGTAATGGCCTGAGACTATTATTAAAGCGTTCGATAAACAAATTTTTTGTTGTCTGTTGATTTTTTTTAGTTTTAGCAATTTAATTTTGTTATGTTATGAGCTAATAGTTATTTATGATACAAGGATGAAAAGTTGAATTTTTCGGACAAATAAGTAAAGTTGAACGTAATGTACAACGTATGAGCCCGAAAAATATTTTTGTCTGTGTGTCATACAATATTTTTTGATTCCATTGTAAGAATATCTGTTGTGTCAACACAAGACTTTCCGATTGAGTTGATTATTTTAAGACCAAAACAGTTAGAAAACAAAAGAATACTGAACATTTTTATAATCACTGATTAAAAATAAATAAAAGTCAAAATTTTTTGACAAATGTCAAATTTTTTGACAACTGTCAAATTTTTTGACAATTGTCAGAAACGTCAGCTGCCAAATATTATTAGATATTTGATTGCGTAAAAACTCTTTCAAAAACAAAATAATTTTAAAAAATTTTATATCATTGAATAAAAAAAAAAGTTCTCTATCGGATGATTTAAAAAAAATTATATAGTTCCATTTAAAAAACACAAAATTTCCTTAATTGCACGCCCCCTAGCGGACCGATTTTGAACTAACTCCTTTCTGCACTCCGTCGTTATCTGATAAGACCCTATACCAAATTTCAAGTCAATCGGTTCGGCCGTTTCAGAGATTTCGTGGGGAACTACATCCACACATACATACACACACACAGACTTTTTTCTAAAAATGGTCTAGATCGACTCGGGGGACCTCAAAATACATATATCCGGTGTTATCTCAAAAAATTTTTTTTACCCCATTACAATACTTTCCTTTAATACCTTAAGGTATCGGAAAGTAAAATTCTCAATTTAATAATGCCAATCTGACATTTATTTTAATTTGATAACATCAAAGTCTGTCAATTAACAAATTTTACACGCCGAAAAAACAGTTTTTGTCCTAGGACGAAAAATGTTACCTAGCAACACAGCAAAAGATGGTAACTTTGGTGAAAAGGTTAACTTCTCGTCCAAATATTACCCGTGAAATATCACTTTTTGACACAAACGAATAAAAATAAGATTATTAGAGAACAAAATTTGTTAATTTTTCTTAAAACGCGTGGATCTTGAGATGACAAACATTTCTGCCTGCGGAGCATGGGGGAAACATTCTGCCCTCCCTGAAATTTTTGGAGGCGACGCCTATGCACTCCTAATGTTTGTTCAAACATTTTATTAACACCCTGTCTTTTTACTGCAGTTAAGGTCGTTGAGGCACGTCTTAAGGGTTTAACGGTCAGGTAAAAATTTTACAGGGATTCTTATCTTTCTTTTCAGGGGTGAGACTCCATATTGCAAAAATATTAATTTTCTATACAAATAGGGAGCATCCCTACTGCCCACCTATCTCCCTGTTGTTTGATGGGTAGGTTCGTCGGTTTGTATATCTGCCTGTCTATCACTTTATGTATCAGTCCATTAGTAGACCGATTCGTATAACCATGTATTGATCAAACATTTGATTAACCGGTTTATTTTTTTCATCCACGCCACGGTTGATAAATAAAATTAAAAAATTGTTATCTTCAGACAGAATGCATTGATTGCAAAATTCCCACTTAGTTTGACGACTCCAATCTAAACTTTTCTAACTTAAAAAAGAAATTGTGTTCAAAGTAAATTTCGTGTATCCAATACACTACACAGTATCTAAATTTACAAAATTTAAATTATGTTGACTTTATAATAAGATCAAAAAGGATCCTTATGGAGCTCCTTGAAATATGAAGTATCAACCCTTAATGAAATAGTAAACCAATGCCTTTGGTTTTAGTACCAAACACATTTTAAGGATATACTTGTAACGTTGTTGAAGTGATATGCACATCACCCCTAAAGGAAATTCCCTAATCAAAGATAGAAGCACGAGTTGAGATAGAATTGAAACACATTGGAGAAAATTGATATTTTGAGTATACGTTGTTACGGGTTTTTCTTAAAGTAATTTGAAAGCAAATTTACTTCTTTTTTTATATAAAAGGCAGCTTTATTTTTAAATAAGGAAAAAATCATCGATATATTGTTGTGTAAGCAGATGCAAGATATAGATTTATTTGAAGCTTTACTTAATATGGGGTGAGTGACACATTAAGGTACACAGAGAGGACGTAAAAATAGGAATCTTATGTCTTTGACGTCTTCCGATGTTTTTCTATTGTTTTTTCATGTTTTTAATCTCGAGTCCCCATGAGTTCCGTTTCTCATTATACAAATTCTTCAAGTTAAAATGTCAAAAGTTGGAATATCATTCACGCTTTGAAATTTAAAACTCAACAGCTTCGTTGATTCATTGATTGCTTAGTTGAGAAAATTTTTACAAAAAGTTTATGTAAAACTATTTCTCTCCCTTTTCGATTTAAAATCTCTCGAGATGTGGAAGCTTCAAGAGAAGTTTTTGTTTCAACTATTTTAGTTGATTTGAATTTTTATTCTCTTATTACGTCTGCTGATGTTGATTTTTGACTTAAATAAATAAACTTACCTATGCAATTTCGTTACTAGTATTTTAAAAATGCAATTAGCTTTTGCAGTTTGAGAATTTTCAATTTTTATTAAAAGAAAGAAAATTTTTGATAAATTAGATACGTTAGTTTTGATAAAAATTTTAAGTAAATACACGATAATAATAATTTATTTCTTCTGAAAGACATATGCCTGTCTGTAAACTTTGTAGATCCGCAATTCTCAATGTCTTCGTAAACCTACCAAAGTCGAAGCGAATTTTCCTTATCGTTTCTAATTTAATAACAAATTTACCTATTTTCTTTATTTTTATTTCTGTGTAAGTGTATTACTCACTGTCGTACAAAGGGAGCACATTTTCTTTTCCAATGAAAGACATAATTTGGGGAAGAAATTTTAAAATCGTGTTTGTGGACGTATTCTTATTGAAATGCTCACAAATCTGACAAATGAGAGCATGGATTGAAAGAAAAAATGTTTTCTATTTGTCAGTTTACTTCTGTAAACACTATAACTCGAGCATAAGGAAATATTTGGATTTGATATGTTTTTCACGACCTATGAACAAAAGGAGAATCTATTGATAAAAATACGAAGTGAGAGAAGAAAGTACTATACCTATGATATAAAAAGCGAGGATGAAACCATTTCTATAAGATATATTAACCCCCCCCCCCCCTCCCCTTTGTCAGTGATGTATTTAGGAATTTCGGCTAGAAGGCCGCCAAGTAAAACCTAACGTAGGCCTTCTAACAGCAAAGGAATGAGTGGTAGTAACTACTGACTAGGGAACGTTGAAAGATATGCAGCAGCTCTACACTTCCAGTACAGGCCAGGAAATGAGAACTTTCAGTTGACCTTAAGAGTAGTGCAGTAGTAAAAGTGTGTTATCACTACTCAAATTTTACATTTGAACCTATGCACATCTCTGTTACTCTTAATGTCGTCTCCCTTCCCGTTGTGCGCATTTCAACTGAAAGTTCTCGTATATCAGCCTGTACACTAATCCAGACTGTATGCTTTCCTATATCTCCAGGTATAAGGGGTCATTTATGATGGCTTTTAACTTAAGGATAAGCTTTAAGCGATCTGCGCAAAAATAATAAAATTCTTTTGCATATAGAGTTTAAAGCCTATTCTTAAGTTAGCAACCAGCATAAACGACCCCTAAAGCAGCAAAATTTAATGACGGTTTAAATCTAAGTATAGGGCTAAGCTGAGCTTTACTATGCATTTCTATTAGGCCCGGTATTATAAAGCCTAGTTAACCGAAGGTTGATTCAACCGTTGCGTTGATTTAAATTACAAATGAACGTCAATATCACTATTATGTCCAATTATGTCAAACTAAAATGACAGTCTAACCACTCTAATCTTAGGTTGAGTTTCAACCTTCGTTTATAATACTGGGCCTTAGTTGAACGTGACCTTAAAGCTACGCCTAAGTTTAAACCTCGATTAAAATACTGGGCGTAAGGGCGGTTCTCACCAACTCTGATTAAATGGTTAACCATGGTTACAGTGGCGTAACTAAGAGTTTGGGGGCCCTCCCACAAAATCTAAAGTGGGGTCCCTACCCATTCCCGTTAATAATGATTTTGATTAACCACAATTCTATCCTGGGGCCCTCCCGCAGCGCTTTATTTACATCACCGAATTTACGGGTCATTTGTGACTATTTCTAAAACAACCGACTGACTTTTAGTTGCTTATTGTCGAAATATCTGTGTAACTTTACAAAGGAAGAAAAGTATTTACTTATTTATTTCTTTTTTTAAATTCTCAAATACATAATTACAAAAACATACATTTTTAAAGTGGCTCTTTAAGCTAGCCTTGCACCACAGCTTCTAGGAGCTAGCTCCTTTTTTGAAGCCAATAGACCTTTCTAGCGTCCTTGCATTTCTAGCGTCAGAAGCTAAAACATGGAGCAAGTTTATCTTCTATTGTTAAGAAAGAAGAAGCTGGATTCTAGAAGTTATGATGAAAGACTAGCTTTATAGTACAAACTATGAAATTTTTCGGGGGCCTCTTTTAGTCGGCGGCCTTCTCTCAACGCGGGCCCTGCGGGCCCGTTATTTACGCCACTGTGGTGTATCGAGTTTGCTATTACTAACCATGGTTAACTAATTAATCAGATTTGGTGGAAACCGCCCTTAGTTTCACTACGTTCAAGCAAGCGAAGAGACAAGGAACGAGTTTCTCAAGAAAACATCGGGTGACCGTGGTGTCGTAACTCACCAACAACTGACCTTACAGCTGCCCTGCGGCTATTAATATTATATTAGAGGCAATAAGGCCCTCCTCCGTAAATAAATTACTGCTCCCTCACAAAATTAAAAAATTAACTTTGCTGATAAAAATGGACACACATACTGTAGTGATAAATATGGGTGGCTGACTATGGCCTCACCTATGATGGCCAACCGATGGGTTAAACGTGAATAGTGAGCCTAATACATGAGGCTCACAATGGTACCAATCGAAAAATATTTTTTACGCTTACTGATAGTAGTATGAAAAGTGGGCCTAAATCCGGAATAAAATTTAATTTTTTTTCTCATTTCATCAATTTTTTGTAAATAGAAGACGTTCTTTTTCACACGTTTGGTACAAGCAGAATCCTCTTGAGAGAACCGAAATATTGAAAGTAAAGTTTGAAACTAAACCAAAATCATTAAAATTACTAAAACCTTTCAAACACTTTTCTTTTCCAAGTTTCTTCTTACCCCTAGTGACAATCACAGCTTATTGAAACTAAAATAATTAAAAACAAATTTAAACGAACTTTAAATGTACAGACTGTCCCACGCGACGTAAAGGTGTCATTACACTTGTACACTTTTGTGGCGCCACTTTTTATTACAAGTGTCATTCAATTGTCATGCAATTGTCAATATCGCGCCATTTTTGAATTTGCATCGTTGTTTCCATGGCAATATCAGAATTGCGCAACTTTTCTTGTTGCGCAATACAAAAAGTGTACAAGTGTAATGGCACCTTAAGGCCATTTTACCCACATACATATAGGAGGTCTAGTCAACGACGGGGTTATTGACCGGTTGAAGATATAATACGAAAGAAAATTTAATGCTTTACAACTTCTTTTCTGAGGTCTTTTACTGTAAAATGAAAGGCTGAGGTGCTAGAAGCAAAAGTTTGACGAAAACGTGCGAGAAAATAATTCTTTTTCATACACATTAACGATTTTTGTGGACGGTTATCTCGAAAACGATAATGAATAGGAAACAAGTAATGAAAATAATCTTGTAGGAAATTTGTTAAGCTTTTATTTTGCTAAGAATAATTTTTTCCCTAGGACCTACCGTTTTTGAGATATAAGCGAAAACCCTAAAATGAGATCTTCCAGCTCCCTTTCTATCTTAGACGAATTTAGTATTTTTGCCTTCTAAATACTCCATACACATTACCGAAGAAAAAAATTCTACCTTCTTCCATGTCTCCTAAGCCCCTTTTTGAGGGTTCGTTGACTTAAGTAAGGTGTGATAAGTGCTTTTAATTGAATAATAATGACAATTTTTTGCCTAGTCGACTACTAATAGATTTATGATCTTTTTTTGGTAGGTAGGAAGATCATGTGATCGGTAAAGAAGAAAACTAACATGTGTAGGTACATCCATTATCCTTTGCGGGGTCATTTTGGGGCGTCCAGAGCCCGGACGTGCATTTTTGAAGCAGCAGAATTGACTACAAATAACAAAACTTTGTTCCACAGGGTAAAAAGCCCCTTATATGAAAAAGTTTTGAAATATAAAAATCAAATTTTAACACCCTGTATTTTTAGTTCTTTTTAGAACATATTTATTGCAGTTTTAACTTAGTTTGAGCAGTAATGCGCCTTACTTCATTGGACACCCTATATTTTATAGCTATGTAAATTCAGTAAAATCCTGCGAAATGCAATTTTCCCTAGCTTACCATAAACTTTAGTCGAACTATCCGACAAACCAAAGTATATCTAGATATGATCCGCTTGCTTTAATATAAATGGTATAGATTTTTGTGGCCTGGAATGAAGCAATAAACTGCCTAAAATAATTTTCTTCAGAAATCACTTGCACAGCAGTAATAATTTTAACTCCCTCGATCTAACCTGTTGTAAATAGATTTATGTTTCTACTAAAAGTTTCAAAATTATGGAATGGCCTTTTATATTCTTTTAGATTATTTGCAAAAGCCCCTGTATAGAGTTATACGTAAGACGATACTGTTAGTCACGTCATAAACGACCCAGTTTAAAATCGTAAAATAACTTCAGAGATGTAGAAATGTTTAAATATAGCGAAAAAAAGTCGCCGAATTAACTCCAACCCTTAGGTCAAATAATGCGACTTCTTTTACGAGTAAGTTTTATCTCATCCTGCCTACCACTTCACATATCTCTCCCTAAGCCAACTTATCCTTTCTGAGTATTTAACTGAATTTTTAAAAACTCTGAAAAAAAATAAAAGAAAACATTAACGTAGAATTACTTTATGAGAGATGGCTCTTTAGAGTTTTTGTGAATTTTAAGGTTCATTTACATTAAAAATGTATTGTATCAAAAATACACGTATAAAATACAAAACCTAACGACTTCCTTATGTAAATAATGTTTAAGATATAGATTCATAAAATCAAATTTCCCATATTATTCTCTTTTGTTTTTTATAAATTTCCTTTCAAATGCTTTTCCTATTTTGTATAAAATAAATTCATCAAAAATTTATTTTGTTCCTCTCCTAACTTATACATAAACTTATACAGTTCGAGTTATACAGCACGAGTAACCTCCTGAGAAATACAACTTTGCCAACCCTTAAAATTGAACATATGGGCACATTACTTATGGGTGTAATAAACGATTAGAAGCGTTGTGCTGACCACATTACATTCGTTAGCCTCCTCACGTTTAGCGACCGTATTAACTACCCCCTAAAGCCCAAAAGGCTTTTCCGGCTTTAACCTAAAGATTTGTCTATTTGTTGATAACCAGTAAGGTTTTTCAGCTAGTTGAAGGTTAGTCTAGACCAACGGCTTAATGTGCCCTTCATAGTATGATTGGCTTCGTTGTGGAATTAGTTTGATAGTCACAAGTTAAAATACTAATCCACTAAACTCTAAAACTGAAAATAATGCTAGTTTTATTTATAGCGTTCAAATACAGTGAGAAAAATTCTCGGTTCTTGTAAATGCTAGTCGCGGAGTTATAGAAATTTGAAAATTTTTGCGGCAGAATTTCTCGAAAAACCCTAAAAATTGGAACTTTTCACCCCCTTCCCTACCGGGGACTTTTAGTATTTTTACTTCATAACTACTCTAAACACATTATTGAAGAAAACAACGCCACCCTTTTTCATACCCTCTATAACCCCTTCGTTGACTAGACTACTTATAAGGGGGTGAAAGTAAATTTTTTATCATACTGTACACTAAAGTCACATAAATAATTTTGAGGAATTTAAGGAAACATAAAATAATATATCTAATTGTCTCGTATAAACTAGATGACGGAAATTTTGGTCTCGACGCTTGACGTCACTTCCGTAGAAATTCGCTCTTTCCGGCAAACTCGCGCAATGTCATCATAAACCATATCCATAGAATTTTACTTTTGCCCTTTGTGCGGTAACTTAATTTTCTGGGCGCCTTTCCTTTTTAGTTCTAAAGTGATCCCTTTTGATGTTGACGTTAACTATAAATTACGCAAGATGATGAAAAGAAATTGACACTTTAAGGAAAAAAAATAAGGTTCAAACGAATTTTCTTTTTCTTTGATGCAAAAATTGGATTAAGAATAAATTGTTTTCGCTTTTTTTAAGAAAAAAATTAATAACGAAGCGTATAATCGAATTTAAAGCTAATTCAAATTATGGATTAAGAAAGAAAAAACTTAAGCAAGATTGAGGATGAGTTTGGTTGAACAATTGATAGCAAATAGTTCTTCTTTGGTATATGTTCATTTATCAGGATTCAGAGAAGAATTACAAGTGTGACAGTGCCTATAAATAGAAGCTTGATTTAGAATGCTCAATTTATGTCATCGTTCAAGTTAATTTAATGCTTTTTGTAATTAATTAATTGAATTAATTAATTTCAATAATAACTGTAAAACGTAAGTGAATTCAACATTTAAAAGAAACTAAACCTTTATAATTTTTTTTAAAACGCTTTCCAAGAAAAATTTCTTATACGAACTCTTTAGAAATATAATTTATATTCATTTGTTTTAATTTTTAAAGTTAACGCGTTAATTGGGAAAATTTTTCTTAGGTAGGGACTCCAATTATACCTCGATGCTCATATTCAGGGCATTTATTACTATTATAAAATAACGTCTCTTTAAAACTGAATAAATAAAACTGGATCAGAAAACCCAGAAAAAGTTAAAGTGTCAATATCGTAAAAACGGCTTGTTGAGGAGCTATCGAACCTTATAGAGTTTTTAAGTAGGTATCCTAAATGAGAAAATCAAAAACAGTTTTGATTTGATTGATTTTGCTTTTCACAGAAAAATATACAAAGCGTTCCACATAGAAATTTCATGAAAACACTGATTTTCTTAAAAAGTTCATAGCTCCTAAGCTACTCAAGTTAAAGTGTCAATATCGTAAGAACAGCTTGTTGACGACCTATCGAACCTTATAGAGTTTTTAAGTATCCTAAATGAGAAAATTAATACTGTAAATTAATACAAAGTGTTCCACATGAAAGTTTCATGAAAAAAATGATTTTCTGAAAAAGTTCATAGCTCCTAAACTACTCAAGTTAAAGTGTCAATATCGTACGAACGACTTGTTGAAGACCTATGAAACCTTAGAGAGTTTTTAAGTATTCTAAATGAGAAAATCAAAACTGTAAAAATATACAAAGTGTTCCACGTGAAAATTTCAAGAAAACACTGAACCTTATAGAGTTTTTAAGTAGGTATCCTAAATGAGAAAATCAAAAACAGTTTTGATTTGATTGATTTTGCTTTTTACAGAAAAATATACAAAGCGTTCCACATGGAAATTTCATGAAAACACTGATTTTCTGAAAAAGCTCATAGCTCCTAAGCTACTCAAGTTAAAGTGTCAATATCCTAAGAACGGCTTGTCGAGGACTTATTGTACCTTATAGAGGTTTTAAGTATCCTAAATGAAAAAATCAAAACTGTAAAAATATACAAAGTGTTCCACATGAAAGTTTCAAGAAAACGCTGATTTTCTGGAAAAGTTCATAGCTCCTAATAAGCTACTCAGGTTAAAGTGCCAATATCCTAAGAAAGGCTTGTCGAGGACTTATTATACTTTATAGAGGTTTTAAGTATCCTAAATGTGAAAATCAAAACTGTAAAAATATACAAAATGTTCCGCGTGAAAATTTCAAGAAAATGCTGATTTTCTGGAAAAGTTCATAGCTCCTAAGCTACTCAAGTTAAAGTGTCAATATCGTAAGAACAGCTTGTTGACGACCTATCGAACCTTATAGAGTTTTTAAGTATCCTAAATGAGAAAATCAAAACTGTAATAATATACGAAGTGTTCCACATGAAGGTTTCAAGAAAACGCTGATTTTCTGGAAAAGTTCATAGCTCCTAAGCTACTCAGGTTAAAGTGTCAATATCCTAAGAACGGCTTGTCGAGGACTTATTGTACCTTATAGAGGTTTTAAGTATCCTAAATGTGAAAATCAAAACTGTAAAAATGTACAAAGTATTCCGCGTGAAAATTTCAAGAAAATGCTGATTTTCTGGAAAAGTTCATAGCTCCTAAGCTACTCAAGTTAAAGTGTCAATATCGTAAGAACAGCTTGTTGACGACCTATCGAACCTTATAGAGTTTTTAAGTATCCTAAATGAGAAAATAAATACTGTAAAAATATACAAAGTGTTCCACATGAAAATTTCAAGAAAACACTGAACCTTATAGAGTTTTTAAGTAGGTATCCTAAATGAGAAAATCAAAAACAGTTTTGATTTGATTGATTTTGCTTTTTACAGAAAAATACACAAAGCGTTCCACATGGAAATTTCATGAAAACACTGATTTTCTTAAAAAATTCATAGCTCCTAAGCTACTCAAGTTAAAGTGTCAATATCCTAAGAACGGCTTGTCGAGGACTTATTGTACCTTATACAGATTGAATAGTTCGAGTTAGCACATACGAAAATAGTAAGTGGAAACAAGTACGAAATATTTTTAAATAATTACGAGAGAGAAAGAGTTATTTTTAGATATAAAATAGGCGTTCAATAATTCATAATCTAATTATTTTCGTTTAAATCAAGAACCATTTTTTAAATAAAACACCAATAATAAAATTAAAATAAATTGTAAAAATAAATACCTATCACTTATCAAAAATTGCAGGCGTGTACTTCAAATTTGAAATTAACAATTGACGCCTTCCTTTTATCTAAAAGTAACTCTTTCTCTCTCGTAATCATTGAAAAATATTTCGTACTTGTTCCCACTCATTATTTTCCTATGTGCTAACTCGAACTATTCAACCAGTAGAGGTTTTAAGTATCCTAAATGAAAAAATCAAAACTGTAAAAATATACAAAGTGTTCCACATGAGAGTTTCAAGAAAACGCTGATTTTCTGGAAAAGTTCATAGCTCCTAAGCTACTCAGGTTAAAGTGTCAATATCCTAAGAACGGCTTGTCGAGGACTTATTGTACCTTATAGAGGTTTTAAGTATCCTAAATGTGAATATCAAAACTGTAAAAATATACAAAGTATTCCGCGTGAAAATTTCAAGAAAATGCTGATTTTCTGGAAAAGTTCATAGCTCCTAAGCTACTCAAGTTAAAGTGTCAATATCGTAAGAACAGCTTGTTGACGACCTATCGAACCTTATAGAGTTTTTAAGTATCCTAAATGAGAAAATAAATACTGTAAAAATATACAAAGTGTTCCACATGAAAGTTTCATGAAAAAAATGATTTTCTGAAAAAAAAGTTCATAGCTCCTAAACTACTCAAGTTAAAGTGTCAATATCGTACGAACGGCTTGTTGAAGACCTATGAAACCTTAGAGAGTTTTTAAGTATTCTAAATGAGAAAATCAAAACTGTAAAAATATACAAAGTGTTCCACATGGAAATTTCAAGAAAACACTGATTTTCTGAAAAAGCTCATAGCTCCTAAGCTACTCAAGTTAAAGTGTCAATATCCTAAGAACGGCTTGTCGAGGACTTATTGTACCTTATAGAGGTTTTAAGTATCCTAAATGAAAAAATCAAAACTGTAAAAATATACAAAGTGTTCCACATGAAAGTTTCAAGAAAACGCTGATTTTCTGGAAAAGTTCATAGCTCCTAATAAGCTACTCAGGTTAAAGTGTCAATATCCTAAGAAAGGCTTGTCGAGGACTTATTGTACTTTATAGAGGTTTTAAGTATCCTAAATGTGAAAATCAAAACTGTAAAAATATACAAAGTGTTCCGCGTGAAAATTTCAAGAAAATTATGATTTTCTGGAAAAGTTCATAGCTCCTAAGCTACTCAAGTTAAAGTGTCAATATCGTAAGAACAGCTTGTTGACGACCTATCGAACCTTATAGAGTTTTTAAGTATCCTAAATGAGAAAATCAAAACTGTAATAATATACGAAGTGTTCCACATGAAGGTTTCAAGAAAACGCTGATTTTCTGGAAAAGTTCATAGCTCCTAAGCTACTCAGGTTAAAGTGTCAATATCCTAAGAACGGCTTGTCGAGGACTTATTGTACCTTATAGAGGTTTTAAGTATCCTAAATGTGAAAATCAAAACTGTAAAAATATACAAAGTATTCCGCGTGAAAATTTCAAGAAAATGCTGATTTTCTGGAAAAGTTCATAGCTCCTAAGCTACTCAAGTTAAAGTGTCAATATCGTAAGAACAGCTTGTTGACGACCTATCGAACCTTATAGAGTTTTTAAGTATCCTAAATGAGAAAATAAATACTGTAAAAATATACAAAGTGTTCCACATGAAAGTTTCATGAAAAAAATGATTTTCTGAAAAAAAAATTCATAGCTCCTAAACTACTCAAGTTAAAGTGTCAATATCGTACGAACGGCTTGTTGAAGACCTATGAAACCTTAGAGAGTTTTTAAGTATTCTAAATGAGGAAATCAAAACTGTAAAAATATACAAAGTGTTCCACGTGAAAATTTCAAGAAAACACTGATTTTCTGAAAAAATGCGTAGCTCACAAGCTACTCAAGTTAAAGTGTCTATATCTTAAGAACGACTTGTTGAGGACCTATCGAACCTTATAGATTTTTTAAGTATCCTAAATGAGAAAATCAAAACTATAAAAATATACAAAATGTTCCATAAGAAATTTTAAGAAAACACTGATTTTCTGAAAAAGTTCATAGCTTCTAAGCTAAGCTACTTAAGTTAAAGTGTCAATATCATAAGAACGGCTTGTTGAGGACTTATCGAACCTTATAGAGTTTTTAAGTATCCTAAATGTGAAAATCAAAACTGTAATAATATACGAAGTGTTCCACATGAAGGTTTCAAGAAAACGCCGATTTTCTGGAAAAGTTCATAGCTCCTAAACTACTCAAAAGTTATAGTGTCAATATCGTAAGAACGGCTTGCTGAGAATCTATTGAACCTTATACAGAGTTTATAAGTAAACTGTAAAAATCTACAGGGCGTTTCATTAAAAAATTACAGAAAATATCAATAACTGGTGAGTTATATGTGATATGCTAGGATACGCAACACTCAACTTTTGTTCCTTCTCATTTCAATAAAAAATTCTTAAAAAGTCGCAGCAACATCAAGTTTGCATTGCTAAACGCGCTTAATAAGCTGAAGAAAGTAAAGATACTCCTTCGAAAAAAAGTTTCCATAATATAAATTTTGATCAAGTTCGCTAACCGAAACTGTTGCCGAATAGATGATTGAATGACTTACTCTGGAGCTCTGAAAGACGACATACAATAAAATAAGACAAACAGCTACAAAGTTCTAAAATCCCATAAATATTAGGGTAGTACGTCTGTTAATTACGTCAAAACTAACATTAAGCTCAATAATGAGGTTTCCAATTAATTGCAGTGATCATAGCAAACAAGACTTGTAAGAAACACTTACAAAATCGAAGATAGAAAATCAAATTTCTTTTCAAATTGAAAATAACGAAAAAAAATTCTATTTCGAACAGTTGTTTGTGCGTAAAGTATAGATTTACAAAACGCAACGATGTTTTCGTATCTTTCACCGTTTTAAGTTTAAATTTCCTGTTTATCAAACCAAACGCCGGCTCCCCTCACTAAATTCTATTTAACTACATTTCTTATCTCGGAAAACTTGAAGGTTTCAGGCAACAGTAGAAATTCGACTACGTACAAATTTATTAAAGACGCCCTGTAAACTATTGTTGAAAAGAGCAGTAATCGAAAAACGATCATATTTCTACAAAGGTTTCTGCTTGCCCCACATACAAGATGAAAAATTGAAAAAGTTTTTGTCGAGAGTTTTTCCAATATTCACCTTTTATAACGCGAACCGTTATTTTTAAGCAAAAAATTTTCGTCTACTCGCCTGTCTATACCAGCTGAAGATTAGTCTGACTAGATGGCCTGTTTGTTCGCCTATCTATTTGTCTCTATGTACGTAGGTTGGGGTATTAGTGTAGTTATAGAATTACTGACAACACCACTTAGCTGTTTTTATATTTCCCTTTAATCGATCTAATGGTTTTGTACATCCTAAGTGGAGGACAAACTTATTTTGAGCCCACGGTATAATACATCTCAGACAAAATCTGTCGTCGAAAACCGATAATAATAATATTTCATATTTCTCTCATGAACGAGAATCGAGAAGAGGTTTTCCTCAAGTTTTGAAAAGAAAAACAAACAAGATAAAATATTTTTATTTTACCAAAAAAGATTTAGGGTCGAAATGAAATTCCCATAAATTATAATGTTTGCAAATTTTAAGTATGATAAAAAATATTAAATTTGATAAGCTTAGGATGTGACGCCAGCCAGTATGGGTTGAACCTCGTCGCGACGCTGCCAGACAGATATAAATAGCTATAGGAATTCTTCTTAATGTGCTCCGACTGAGCTATCTTTAGAAGCATTACCCCCTGCGAACTCGCATATATTTAGAGAATTTTACGAGTTTATATTTATTTTAAAGTTAAATCTTCGCGCAAATAAAGACCATTTTAAATTAATCGCGTTTATAAAAAATTAAGGGGATTTAAAAGGTGACTGAAAAATGAAAGTTTGGTTTTTGCGAATTTTAGACCCCTAAAAGTAATTTAAGAGATAATCTCCATCGTTGTTAGCTAGGTTCCAACTGCTGACTACGTACTTTGTTTAAGAAGCTTATGTTAAGCGTTCTTTTAATGGCGAATTAAGTCTACCCGCGTCCTCAAACCATTACAATTGTATGTGAGTTTTCCTAATTAGAAGAAAGAAAAATCTACTAAAAGCTTAATCGCCTTTTGAACAACTTTTAACGTTTTTAACCCTAACATTTGAACGCTTTAAACATCTTTAACGCTTACTCTAATGAATTTAAAATTAGCTCCCAACTTAATTAATTTTTTTCAAATTGAAATTTTCATCGTACAAACAGGAAATGAAAGAAAATCGATTTTTTATATACTTTTGGAAAATTTATATAAATTTATAAAACTTAATCCTACAATAAATTAATTTTAATATTTTATTTATTAGGAACACATAAAATCGACGTAGATAATTTTCGAACGTGAACTAGAAAATTGCAATCTTTTGCGCGTTAGTTTGCTATTAGACGGATAGAGTGCGCAACGTGTTTGAAAGTGTATTTTTTCTAATTTTTGCAATTTTTTCTCAAATTTCAGATGGTTTAGATTTAAAAAATTATGGCATTCCGAAGAAGTGTAGATTTTGATAACTATATGGACTGTGATAGTATTGCAGCATCGACCGAAGAAATTCTTTGGTCTGACGATGATACCGTTGTTGCAGAACAAGAATTAGTTTGGCAAGAAGGTAAGAATTTTTTTAATTTCTTTTATATTAAAATACACATACACAGCAGCCTCGATAATAAATTTAAGAAAAAAATCAACTTAGGATCTGTGTTAATTATTTTTAACAACGTCCATAAAAAATACAAACTATAGGGACATCGGTTGCATTAAATTTAAACCGGCTTACCTACTTACAAATTAATAAATTTTATATAAAAATTTTTTTATGTAATTTAAATTTGTTCTGTAATTACTAAAATTTACGCAAATCATTTTTTTCGAGAAAGTTTTAAAAAAATAACGTTTTTAATATAATAAATCAACTTCAATAAAATGCAACAATTTTTATTATGTCAACTTTACAGTAATAACTTGATCACCTAAACTTAAATTCGATACGGATAATAAAAGGAAAAACTTGAATCATTACACGAGATGGAGAAAAATTGCAAAAGCTTATAAAAGCGCACTTGATGTTGCAGGTATTACAATAATAAACGATCATTTATTAGTTTAACTTCCGACAAGTAAAGAAGGTCAACAAAAAATTATGTAATTCATAACAATATTAAATAATTAGCGCAATTTATTTTACTTTAATTCCCGTAAGAATAATTACAATTGCAGAAAATAAAACAAATTTACAGGATGTTTATAATTTACTGGCATACCAAGAATTTTAAAACAGTAAATCGTACAAACCAAAATAAGTCATTGAGCAACTATTTTTTATGTACTCGCAAATGCAACCGCAGAAAGACCGTAATCATTGACCATTCAACCAATGGGCGACCTGGGAACCTAATATTTTATTTTACCTTCATTAAAGCACAAACAATGCACTTGCACATTCAAGACCGTAGCCAGGGATAAGCCAGGGCAGGCTGAGCCTGTCCTGGAAAGTTTTAAGCCTGTTCTAACAATCGATAAGTTCCTAATTCATTGAAGAAGAGAACATTGATTTAGAGAAAGTCATATTTTTGCAAACTTTGGGAAAAAACTTCCATCCTCAGAAGAGATTACAGAACAGATTGACACAAACCCAGAAGAGAGAAAATCCGCCTGATTTTAGGTTTCACCCTCCCTTGAAAATTTTTGAGTCTGCCCTAATAACAACGTCTGGCTACGGCCTTGTGCACATTCTATCTTCGAAAATAAGACGCATAGAGAATATGAAGTGTTTCTATAAGCACGGTATATACCAGGAGCGTAACTACCGGGGTGCGGTGGGTGCACGGCACACGGCCCCCCCGACCGTTGTCACCTTCTCCCAAACTTAGTATTTTTTTATCAATTTTGGCTGCCGTTTTACCCTATGGGCTAAACTGACTAAAGCTCAAGGCGCCAAAATCTAAGGGGCTCCAGAAATTTACAACGTTAAAACGCGTTGACCTTCAGATGACAAAATTTTTCGCCTGCGGCGCTTTGGGGGTCTGAAACTTCCCCATGCGTACTTTCAGAGGCACCGATCAACTTTTAGTCCAAAGCAAATATCCTTAGAGCCACTATCTTTAAAGATCGCACAGAATCAAAATGTATTGGAACACCATTTATTTCTAATGAGCAGCTTCCTGACCATAATTTCAGAATTTACTGCTTTCCAAAAAGTATGAATAAAAAAATTATGTATTAATAAATAGAGGCCTCCAACAATAACTTTGCACACGGGCCCCTGGAGTGCTTGTTACGCCACTGGTATATACTGCAAGATAGATTTATGTTGGAGAGCAGTGGGAATGCGCAGATACCTAAATTGGTATTTATTCCCACCAAAGCAGTAGTAAACGTATCTACCGCTCGCCATCACGGATATGTATTGCAGTACCATGGTATACCTTTAAGATCCCTAGAAAAGTCTAAATTACCCCAACCGGGGTGTAAACACGCCCCAGTGTTTTACTTTTTTTAAAAATTACTTAGAAATCTCTTTGCAATCTGAGCTTTTCCGTAGCTTCGATGTCGTCGAAAATCGAAAGAACACAACGTTTCGTCTTATCTACATCTTTAGTCGTTGATATCACAACCAAAAGACACCGATTATACAGAGTAGTTAAATATAGGACGTCACTTGCGAGATTTCTCATGAGAAATAAGCGTATCTCGCGTAAAATCTCGCAACTTTTGCGAGGCAAGAATGCGACATACTCGCAATTTCACGAGACTCGCGTGAAGCCTTTATAGCTTCACTTATTTCTCACTATCTCGTGAGAAATAAGCGTATCTCATGATAAATCTCGCAAATATTGCAAGGCAAGAATGCCAGATTCTCGCAATTTCGTGAGACTTGCGTGATGTCTCTATAGAGTCACTTGCAAAATTACTCGTAAGAAATAAGCGTATCTCGCGAGATATCTCGCAATTTTTGCGAGGCAAGAATGCGAGATTCTCGCAATTTAGTGAGAGTCGCGTGAAGCTTCTATAGCTTCACTTGCGAGATTTCTCGTGAGAAATAGGCGTATCTTGCCAGAAATCTCGCAATTTTTGCGAGGCAAGAATGCGAGATTCTCACAATTACACGAGATTTTCGTGAAGCCTCTATAGCATCACTTCCGAGATTTCTAGTAAGAAATGAGCGTTTTTGGCTTCGCATTTCGCAATTTTGGGAGACTCGCGTGAAGCCTCTATAGCATCACTTGTGAGATTTCTAGTGAGAAATGAGCGTTTCTCGCCTCGCATTTCGCAATTTCGCTAGACTCGCGTGAAGCCTCTTTAGCTTCACTTGCGTGATTTCTCGTGAGAAATAAGCGTATCTCGCGAGATATCTCGCAATTTTTGCGAGATGCTCGCAATTTAGTGAGACTCGCGTGAAGCCTCTATAACTTCACTTGCGAGATTTCTCGTGAGAAATAAGCGTATCTTGCGAGAAATCTCGCAATTTTAGCGAGGCAAGAATGCGAGATTCTCACAATTTCGCGAAACTTCACTTGCGAGATTTCTCGTGAGAAATAAGCGTATCTCGCAAGAAATTTCGCAATATTTGCGGGGCAAAAATGCGAGATTCTCACAATTTCACGAGATTCGCGTGAAGCCTCTATAGCATCATTTGCGAGATTTATAGTGAGAAATGAGCGTTTCTTGCCTTGCATCTCGCAATTTCGCTAGACTCGCGTGAAGCAAGCTTCACTTGCGAGATTTCTCGTGAGAAATAAGCGTATCTCGCTAGAAATCTCGCAATATTTCCGGGACAAGAATGCGAGATTCTCACAATTTCACGAGATTTGAGTGAAGCCTCTATAGAGTCACTTGCGAGATTTCTAGTGAGAAATGGGCGTTTTTGGCTTCGTAACTCGCAATTTTGCGAGACTCACGTGAAGCCTCTATACCTTCACGCTTCTTTATAGCTTCATAGCTTCGAGAAATCTCGCACTTTTAAAGAGGCAAGAATGCGAGATTCCGCGAAACTCGCGTGAAGCCCCAGTCAGATAACTATATTTTGGAACATCGTAATGGTTATAGATGAAATAGAAAAACCTTTTTTATAAGTTTACTCGACGTGGAATCACCCTGTAATGGCCAAGTTCGCTTATTATAGAAGCCTCGTGTATATTCATAAAGTTCATAAATAAACAAAGCGGTTAGCCATATTGAATGATAAACATCACGAATTACTAAATAATAACCATCATTATCGATTATATCGAAACCATTAAACGCTATAAATGCTGTTATTACATGAAATATACGAGTAAATTACAAATTTGGTAAATTTTCACCTTTCAATAAATTATAAAAAAATGAGGTTATTTCAATTCTCAAAAATTTAATTTCGACTCGACCACACAAAAAATTACTATTTATGGCCTCTAAATCCCAAGAAGCTCGTAATTTTTGGTCAAAAGTTTCTAAATTAACTTTTGTTCAAACTTGAAACAACTACAACTTGTGTAAGTACAGAGAAGTTGAGGACGGTTAATAATTAATTATGTTTTGCAGCATATCGTGTTGTTAGATTAAACCTGAACGTATGTAACGTTTGCTTATGGTAAAGTGTTGATGACAATAATTGCTTAATAACTCGAGGTATAAACTTCTTTTTTTTTTAAATTAAGGATGCGTTTTAGACACACCAGAAAAAGCGAAAAAGACAGATGTGTAACTCATCAACGATGTAATATCTCTTAAAGAAAATTAATTACTTAACCGTGAAATTTATAATGCTTGACGATTGATAACGTGCATGGTGTAATAAGAGTGTATATTAATTTACGCTCATCAAAGGAAATTATACGTATTAAATCAGTTTTCCTCAAACTGTGGGGCTATGGAGTAAAGCAAAAATTACGAGAGGAGCTGTCGCATTTACTTGACATTAGCCACCGACGACGCACAAACGTTCGTTATGGGAGCACAGATAAGCACTAATGAAGCATAAACGAATTTGGGGGCCCTCCCGCAGTATCCAGGACTGGGGACCCTGCTCACCGTAAAAAATCATTCTATACTTGACCACAAATCGATTTTATAACAAATTTTCATACTAAACCATGTTTTGGGGGCCCTTTCTATCTTGGGGGTTTTCCGCGAGGCGGGCCCTGCAGGCCCGTTATTTATGCAACTGTTGTACGTTACGAAGTGAAGCACAAACGTCGATATCTCGATCACCAATCAAGAAGCAGAAAAGATTTTCAAAGTTTCGTGCAAAAGTATTGAATAAGGGTCTACCACTTTCTTGGCACCCCCACGTATATCTCAACTTCCAGTTAAGCACAGACGTCGGTAATGCGAGCACAAATAAGCCCAAAAAAATTTTTGATTTAAAAGATATTGAATGGGGGTTCCCATGGAAGTGAACTTAACATAAAAGTAGCTCAAATCAAATTACAATGGACCACCTCTTCTCTTAGAAAGATCATGGTACTCTGCAGCCACTATAATAATAAATTTTTTCTTCAAACAAGTCGACATTTGGTACTGAATAAGTAAGGTTAAAGTTAAAAACTTTTTACCTCCTAGGATGTAGAAATGTAAATTCAAACCTTACTTATTTACAACAAATTGTAACATAAAATGGTATTTCTAAGCATTTCTAAGAAAAGAAAAAGAGCAACGCCTTAAACTTTTAAAAGAGGTTTCGGTCCTTGTATCTGACTGAAGAAGGGGGCTCTTGGAGCCCTGCACCCAACAAAGGTCTTCTGAATGGGGGATCCAGCATCTGAATGGGGCCTGAGGCTTTAAACTTTCTAAAGAGGCTTCGGTCTTTGCATCCGACTTCAGAAAGTCGGGTTTTCTGGGGCTTCTGAATGTGGTCCAACATCTGAAGCGGGCCTGGGGCTTTAAACTTTCAAAAGCTGCTCCCAAAATGAAGCCACGTTTTCTAAGATGACACAAAGTGTTCGCGTAGGTGAAAAATGGGATATCCGATGTCAGATTGTTAAATTCATTCATTTGACAATTGAACTACAAGTAATTGACAAGAGATAGCGCTTTTTCAAATTTTTACGTATAAAAAAATAATAAAATGTTTCATGGGGAGTTATAACTAAAAAGTGATACTTTTACTTCTTATAAAACAATATTTACTATTTTATCTTCAAGAAAATCAAATTTTAAATGCAATTTAGTTAATTAATAGGTTTTAAATTCAAAGCAATGTTACTATTGTTACGCAATGGTATATTTGCCAATACAAAAAGACATAATAAACGTGCAAATAACGAACATCGTTATACGGTTTTTATTTTTTATTGTTTGTGCACGATATTTTAAGAATACATAGTATCATGAATCCAGAAGCGTTTATTCATTAAGCCAAAAAGGTCGCGACCGCAGGCTTGCAATTGACAAGCCAAAACCTTAAAAAGACGATACGTGTCCACTAAAAGAAACAGGAGGTCCTAATAAAGTTTAATGAACCTCCAGCAAAAATCGTTCCGCGAATTTTACAAAATTTCAATTCAATTTCGAAAAAATCGATTTGATTATTGAATAATGTAAAACAACCGAATAATTAAAGCTATATCATGGAAAAGAGAGAGCTAAAAATCAGTTACTTACTGCTTTTCCTAGTTCAAAAACAATTCCTCATCAGCTGCTTTCGTGTCAACCGATAAGTATTTAAGCCCATAGCTCCTTTGATCTTTCGATTTGGTTTCTTGATCTGAAACAAAGAAAGAGACAACTTTTAGTTTTACTGTATTACATTCTCATTTACTTTTGAACTATTTTATTATAAAATATAGTTTGAATATCATATCTCAGTCGCTATAAAGACAGACCTACACTGAAACAGCGTTTGAGCACTGAAAAATTGCATGACACGAACCATTAGAGGAAGAAACAAGCGCATACAAATTTCCTGAAGTTTTACTAAAATATTGCATTTCCAAAAAAATCATGACACATAAAGTCGTTTCAAACATTCTTGAAAGAAAAACTACTTGAGAACCTCCAGGAAGATTCTTAATGAAATAAACTTTTCATTCACTAGCACTAGAGCAAAAGAATAAAAACAAGTTTATGGAAAGAACTTTTTAGCTCCATTTGAATTTGTGTAAACTTCAGTGTATCGATGGTATGAGTACCTACTTTCATAGTGCAATAATATAATGTCACAGAAATAAATAAAGCCAACACAAGCCGTTTTAAATCTAACAGGTTTTATATATTTTTTCAAATTTATGCCATTTGCAATGCTCTGCTTCATGCTCTTATACACATCTTCAAAGCAAAGGTAAACGACATCTTATTTTTTTTTCAAATAATTTTTTTAACGATAATAATAACGGGACGATTTTGAAAGCCCCAGTTTAATCAAATAATTAGACAAGGCGCAAGCAATTACAAATAAATAATGATCACTTTATTTACACATTTGCTAGCAAATGTAGCAATGCAACAATTTGCATTATAACCTAATATGCAAAATTACTTAATTATCGTTTAGTTTAAAACAAAACTAATACCTATACGAGGAATTTTGTTTAAAAGCATCCTCTTAAAAGCAAAAATTTTTATGACCTCAAATTTTAGCGTCAAAGAAGAACTTTATTTCAATATGTATTTTTAATTTGTATACTTACGAAGAACATTAAATTTTAAAATAATTGTTTTGAGTACCTATTAAAAGTACAGTTTTGTTTTATCGAGTGAGCAAAAATCAGATTGTATCCAGAAGGCTGAAGAAGATTTACAAGCTACCTAACTGTTTACTTGACTTTCGCATTTTGATCATTTTCTGGCACTTATCAACCCAGGGCTGATCGCTGACGAGATCCTGTAATATTAGCGTATTGCTACGCTACGCTAAGGTTGAGTTTCATAAAAGGTGCTGAGCACTTGCCAATGTCATGACACCAGTGTCGCGAAATTAGCGCCATCGTCAGAAAGAGCTTGTAGATTGGCAATGACGATAAATATTCGAAAAAATTTTAGGGTCAAATTGAAAACAAGGAAACGGCAAAAGTCGAGGGGTATAAATACCCATATTCCCAACCCCATATTCATAAATTCACAAACTTTAGAAGAGCGACAGTGGAACTGATTTTAACAAGATCATTCCCTGGAGGTTTAGGAAGAATTTTAGTCCAACCACTTTTCTGTACGTTAATTAAAACCCCCGCAATCGCTTTTTAACTGATTTTAACTGAAATCTTCCCACTCCCTGTGGGTCCCCGAAGGGGTAAGTTTTAAAGAAATATTATCGAAACGGTTCCAATGGATGATAATAGTTAAGGTGTCAGCAACAATATCCAATCATCAATCAAGTCCCTTTAGGCTTAATTTTTTGAGGAAAAACGGTGAAAATTCTCGATTTTGTCTTTTAACCATTTTTAATGGTAGAGCCTCCCTCCAATGCTTTATTGACTATCAGGTATGTTTTGTTCAATCTGAGTTTAGAAAATGAACGTTCACCTGTTGATGTAACGGCCATCGCATAATGCTCAATTTAAAAAGTTTTAGCTTTCCCGAATTCAACCACTAGCTCAGGGAGCTCCAAGCAATTGTTGTATGGATCCGCCGAGTACGTTTCCTCAACTAACTTAACACGGTAGGTAGAGTGTGTAAGAGCACCAATGTACACTCCTAACTGTTGCTCTTTTTGCTCAATTTTCCCTACGATGAGATTTCCTTGTGATGAAATTTCTTACTATGAATTTTCCCTAATGAGATTTTGTAGGGATGAAATTTCTTGCGATAAAATTTTTTACAAATAATTTTCCTGCAATGAATTTTTCTTGCCATGACATTTCCTACAACGAATTTTTCTTGTGAAAATGCTATGAAGTTTATGGCGATGAATTTTTCAGTAATTAATTTTCCTTGCGATGAAATTTCCTGCGATGAAATTTATTGCGTTTAATTTTCCCTGAAAGAATTTTCTTTGCAATGAATGGTTCCGACTGTAAACTTTTCATGCTATGAAATTTATGGCGATGTTCTCTGTGATGAATGTAATTAATTAATGTTCCTTGCGATGAAATTTATTACCCTTAATTTTCCATACATTGAATTTTCTTTGCCATGAAATTTCCTGCAATGAAATTTCTCTACAATGAATGGTTCCGACTGTAAACTTTCCATGCTATGAAATTAATGGCGATATTCTCTGCGATGAATGTAATTAATTAATGTTCCTTGCGATGAAATTTATTGAGCTTAATTTTCCATACATTGAATTTTCCTTGCGATGAAATTTTCTGCCATGAAATTTCCTGCAATGAAATTTCTCTGCAATGCAATGAATAGCTCCGACTGTAAACTTTCCATGCTATGAAAATTATGGCGATGTTCTCTGCGACGAATGTAATTAATTAATGTTCAATAATTCATGTTCCTTGCGATGAAATATATTGCGCTTAATTTTCCATACATTGATTTTCCTTGCGATGAAATTTTCTGCCATGAAATTTCCTGCAATGAAATTTCTCTACAATGAATGGTTCCGACTATAAACTTTCCATGCTATGAAATTTATGGCGATATTCTCTGCGATGAATGTAATTAATTAATGTTCCTTGCGATGAAATTTATTAAGCTTAATTTTCCATACATTGAATTTTCTTTGTGATGAAATTTCCTGCAATGAAATTTCTCTACAATGAATGGTTCCGACTGTAAACTTTCCATGCTATGAAATTTATGGTGATATTCTCTGCGATGAATGTAATTAATTAATGTTCCTTGCGATGAAATTTATTGCGCTTAATTTTCCATACATTGAATTTTCCTTGCGATGAAATTTTCTACAATAAAATTTCCTGCAATAAAATTTCTCTGCAATGAATAGCTCCAACTGTAAACTTTCCATGCTATGAAATTTATGGCGATGTTCTCTGCGATGAATGTAATTAATTAATGTTCAATAATTAATGTTCAATAATTAATGTTCCTTGCGATGAAATTTATTGCGCTTAATTTTCCATACATTGATTTTCTTTGTGATGAAATTTCCGGCAATGAAATTTCTTTCCAATAAATGGTTCCGACTGTAAACTTTCCATGTCATGAAATTTATGGCGATGTTCTCTGCGATGAATGTAATTAATTAATGTTCAATAATTAATGTTCAATAATTAATGTTTTCAATAATTAATGTTCCTTGCGATGAAATTTATTGCGCTTAATTTTCCATACATTGAAATTTCATTGCGTTGAAATTTTCTGCAATGAAATTTCCTGCAATGAAATTTCTCTGCAATGAATAGCTCCGACTGTAAACTTTCCATGCTATGAAATTTATGGCGATGTTCTCTGCGATGAATGTAATTAATTAATGTTCAATAATTAATGTTCCTTGCAATGAAATTTCCTGCGATAAAATTTATTGTGTTTAATTTTCCCTGAAAGCATTTTCTTTGGAATGAATGGTTCCGACTGTAAACTTTTCATGCTACGAAATTTATGGCGATGTTCTCTGCGATGAATGTTATTAATTAATGTTCCTTGCGAAGAAATTTATTGCGCTTAATTGTCCATACATTGAATTTTCCTTGCGATGAATTTTTCTGCAATGAAATTTCCCGCAATGAAATTTCTCTGCAATGAATAGCTCCGACTGTAAACTTTCCATGCTATGAAATTTATTGCGATGTTCTCTACGATGAATGTAATATGTAATTAATTAATGTTCAATAATTAATGTTCCTTGCGATGAAATTTATTAAGCTTAATTTTCCATACATTGATTTTCCTTGTGATGAAATTTCCCGCAATGAAATTTCTCTGCAATGAATAGCTCCGACTGTAAACTTTCCATGCTATGAAAATTATGGCGATGTTCTCTGCGACGAATGTAATTAATTAATGTTCAATAATTCATGTTCCTTGCGATGAAATATATTGCGCTTAATTTTCCATACATTGATTTTCCTTGCGATGAAATTTTCTGCCATGAAATTTCCTGCAATGAAATTTCTCTACAATGAATGGTTCCGACTATAAACTTTCCATGCTATGAAATTTATGGCGATATTCTCTGCGATGAATGTAATTAATTAATGTTCCTTGCGATGAAATTTATTAAGCTTAATTTTCCATACATTGAATTTTCTTTGTGATGAAATTTCCTGCAATAAAATTTCTCTGCAATGAATAGCTCCAACTGTAAACTTTCCATGCTATGAAATTTATGGCGATGTTCTCTGCGATGAATGTAATTAATTAATGTTCAATAATTAATGTTCAATAATTAATGTTCCTTGCGATGAAATTTATTGCGCTTAATTTTCCATACATTGATTTTCTTTGTGATGAAATTTCCGGCAATGAAATTTCTTTCCAATAAATGGTTCCGACTGTAAACTTTCCATGTCATGAAATTTATGGCGATGTTCTCTGCGATGAATGTAATTAATTAATGTTCAATAATTAATGTTCAATAATTAATGTTTTCAATAATTAATGTTCCTTGCGATGAAATTTATTGCGCTTAATTTTCCATACATTGAATTTTCATTGCGTTGAAATTTTCTGCAATGAAATTTCCTGCAATGAAATTTCTCTGCAATGAATAGCTCCGACTGTAAACTTTCCATGCTATGAAATTTATGGCGATGTTCTCTGCGATGAATGTAATTAATTAATGTTCAATAATTAATGTTCCTTGCAATGAAATTTCCTGCGATAAAATTTATTGTGTTTAATTTTCCCTGAAAGCATTTTCTTTGGAATGAATGGTTCCGACTGTAAACTTTTCATGCTACGAAATTTATGGCGATGTTCTCTGCGATGAATGTTATTAATTAATGTTCCTTGCGAAGAAATTTATTGCGCTTAATTGTCCATACATTGAATTTTCCTTGCGATGAATTTTTCTGCAATGAAATTTCCCGCAATGAAATTTCTCTGCAATGAATAGCTCCGACTGTAAACTTTCCATGCTATGAAATTTATTGCGATGTTCTCTACGATGAATGTAATATGTAATTAATTAATGTTCAATAATTAATGTTCCTTGCGATGAAATTTATTAAGCTTAATTTTCCATACATTGATTTTCCTTGTGATGAAATTTCCAGCAATGAAATTTCTTTGCAATAAATGGTTCCGACTGTAAACTTTCCATGCTATGAAATTTATAGCGATGTTCTCTGCGATGAATGTAATTAATTAATGTTCTATAATTAATGTTCCTTGCGATGAAATTTCCTGCGATAAAATTTATTGTGTTTAATTTTCCCTGAAAGCATTTTCTTTGGAATGAATGGTTCCAACTGTAAACTTTTCATGCTACGAAATTTATGGCGATGTTCTCTGCGATGAATGTTATTAATTAATGTTCCTTGCGAAGAAATTTATTGCGCTTAATTGTCCATACATTGAATTTTCCTTGCGATGAATTTTTCTGCAATGAAATTTCCCGCAATGAAATTTCTCTGCAATGAATAGCTCCGACTGTAAACTTTCCATGCTATGAAATTTATGGCGATGTTCTCTGCGATGAATGTAATATGTAATTAATTAATGTTCAATAATTAATGTTCCTTGCGATGAAATTTATTAAGCTTAATTTTCCATACATTGATTTTCCTTGTGATGAAATTTCCAGCAATGAAATTTCTTTGCAATAAATGGTTCCGACTGTAAACTTTCCATGCTATGAAATTTATAGCGATGTTCTCTGCGATGAATGTAATTAATTAATGTTCTATAATTAATGTTCCTTGCGATGAAATTTCCTGCGATAAAATTTATTGTGTTTAATTTTCCCTGAAAGCATTTTCTTTGGAATGAATGGTTCCAACTGTAAACTTTTCATGCTACGAAATTTATGGCGATGTTCTCTGCGATGAATGTTATTAATTAATGTTCCTTGCGAAGAAATTTATTGCGCTTAATTGTCCATACATTGAATTTTCCTTGCGATGAATTTTTCTGCAATGAAATTTCCCGCAATGAAATTTCTCTGCAATGAATAGCTCCGACTGTAAACTTTCCATGCTATGAAATTTATGGCGATGTTCTCTGCGATGAATGTAATTAATTAATGTTCTATAATTAATGTTCCTTGCGATGAAATTTATTAAGCTTAATTTTCCATACATTGATTTTCCTTGTGATGAAATTTCCAGCAATGAAATTTCTTTGCAATAAATGGTTCCGACTGTAAACTTTCCATGCTATGAAATTTATAGCGATGTTCTCTGCGATGAATGTAATTAATTAATGTTCAATAATTAATGTTCATTGCGATGAAATTTATTAAGCTTAATTTTCCATACATTGATTTTCCTTGCGATGAAATTTCCTGCAATGAAATTTCTTTGCAATAAATGGTTCCGACTGTAAACTTTCCATGCTATGAAATTTATGGCGATGTTTTTTGCGATAAAATTTACTGCGGTTAATTTTCTCTGCAATGACATTTCCTTGCCATAAAATTTCTCTGCAATGAATGATTCCGCTTATAAACTTTCCATGTTTTGAATTTTATGGCGAAAAAATTCTCTGCGATGAATTTACCAGTAATGAATTTTTCTTGAAATGAAATTCCCGCGATGAAATATATTGCGCATAATTTTCCCTGCATTGAATTTTCCTTGTGATGAAATTTTCTAAAATTAATGTTTCCGACTGTAAACTTTCCTGAAATTTATTGCGCTTAATATTCCCTGGAATAAATTTTCCTTGTGATAAAACTTCCTGCAATTAAATTTCTTGGGATAAAATTTTCTGCGAAGAATTTTCCGGGTACGCTTCCAAAGCGCAATAGTTTCGCTAATCACTTGCTTAGCTGTTAGCTTGTTTGTCAATCTTCCTCATTACGTTATTTCCGATCTTTCAACTCTGGATTAAAACTTGAGAAAAAGATCTAGGCGCCTTACATTTAATTCTTAAGAAAAAATAATCAATTAGTAATAAATTATAACACTTTTTTATCAGACAAATCGACAAATGCTAATAATAGTGCCTTCGTATAGTTAGTAGGTTATCTCTTCTGACATATTTGCTAGCTATTTAAATACGTTTCCATCAGAAGATAGAAAGTAGACAACAAATATTTGATTAACTTTACAGATTAAATCAATTTTAAAAACAAAAAATATTACAAAAAAACGCCTCGCTAATGATCTTCCCAAGTTATTTTCTTATTTTATCTTTACAAACTATAAAGATTATTATAAATTGTAATCGTAGACCTCGTTTTATTATCGTTAAGGATCTAAATCGTGTCTTCGTCTTCGTCAGATTTATGTACATGTAGACATTATTTTATTTATAATTTTCAACTAGCAAAAGCCAAGCACGTTGCGAACTGCACAAGTTGTCGATGCGGAGACCGGAGACTTGGTGGACGACGTAATCGACGGGCGTCTTCCGCTTTAACTCCGTGCGGCAGCACTTGCTCGTGAGCTTGACACTACGACGAACAAGTTACAAGTATTATTGTCAGTGTTCTTTAAAACCTTCAAGTGTTAGCTAGCGTACAATACTTCGTAAATAATAAACTTTTCGTGTATGTGTTTTAATCTTGATGACAAATCGAAGTTGATTTGTTGGATTATAAATGCAATTCGTGACAACGTGATTCTATAAACGTATTCTTGTTTTATTTTAATTCGAGATGCACCCAACTAATAAGCATAATATTGCTATAGAAATGTCATAACGTTTAATATTTATTTTTCTCGCGAAAATTACAATTTTAAAAAGCTATAAAAGACTCATTATTTATCAACTGTGCCATGTAATCAAATCAGTTTTAAACTGTGGTGGGATTTGTGTTTAATTTTAAAGTAGAGGTTAATTCAAAAAGGAGAAAAAGACGATGCCTTCAGGAAGAATGACACAAAAAGTAGACGATCGAGATGAAATACCTGGTAAGTTTAATTATTGTCATTTAAAAATATTCCATTATGGCAAAATTGTTATTAAAATTATCTGAGATTGGAGAGGAAAAAGGGTTATCAAAATTTGACATTTGCGAGCGTTTCATCACTTTGTATTAGACCACGTTTATCAATGAATTTACTATAAACAAATTGATTGTGGGTAATTATAGATTGATAATTTACTAACAAATATTCCAAGGTTTTTCGTTTTTGTAATAAACTTTTTTGTGGCGCCCAACAAGGGCTAAGTAGAAAAAATCCTCATAAGTATTACAGAGGGATGTTTTTTTTTGAATAATTAAATATTTTTAAAATTCATAAACGAAGAATGAAACTTAAAACCCTAACTAGCAGATTCAAACTCCAATATGTTTTTCACGAATTTCTGGTGCAGCAGGTACTTGCAGTCAAAACGTCGAACAATTAATTTTTTTCGATCAAGTAGACGAAGTCTACGAAAAAGCAAAAATTAAAAAAACCTCCCTTAAGTACGTCAACTTCATCCAAATAAAATTATTAAACGTCCTAATGTACATGTGCGTGGAAAATAATTCGTTTGAACTTAGTCTCTTCATTAATAATTTCCCTCTCTGTTTACAAACTTGTGAAAAGGGAATAAAGCCCTAAAAATCCCATTTAACATTCCTAGCACGCATTTTAACCAAATAAAATTATTGTGGCGCCCAACAATGTTATGCATAAATTATTTAAAATAATTTAACTTGTTATTTCCTTATCAGTCCCTCTTGAGCACGTTTGTGTATTAAAAGCGTAATTTGGTACTTAACATCTCCCATACATGGAACTAAGGAAGTAAAACACAATTAGACCTTTAACACTGACTCCGGCTACTTAAATATTGACATCACAGTTTGTGATAAGATTAAATCTTGTTCTTCTTTACAATACAAATTTTTTTAATCCAAAAACAAGGAACATAAAATAATAATAAAAGTAGGCAAATTAATACATAAATATAACAAGTAACAAGCCTCACTTGCCAAGAAACAAATCTAATTTAAGTTTATATTAATTGCAATCTCAAATTACACCTTCAAATATTTTATTTATAAAGTTAAATTAGGTCAAATTAATTCAAAACGAGTATATAATCGTTTAATTGACCATCGAGTTTAAAAAAAATGACTAAAAACAACAATATAATTCTTTTTATCCGACATTTTTGCACTTAAAAGTGGATGGTGCAACAGATTATTCTTTACTTACGAGTTGTCAACTCTCGAGTTTCAACTTTTGTTCTTAGAAGACAACGAAATAATATCTTGCGACTAAAAAGATGATAATCGAAAAGTTGTTAATTAAAAAAAAAGGTTTGCTTAATTTAAATATAATGAATAACCAGGTTTTTTGGGAAAAAATGCTGAAATATTTACGTTACATTAATCATTGTGTCAAAAGGTTACAAAACATGATCAAAAGAATTGCCACATTCCTGAATATTTCCATACTAAATAATTTGTTTTTAAAGAAAAAAATGCATCGATAAGTAATGGATAAATAAAGGCGTAATTTGTGCAAATTATTATACGCTTGATTAAAAATTTTTCGCTTTACTTTTAAATATCACGAAATTGTGACGAAATGACTTTCCTCGAGGATACTCTTCGGGCTAAAATTTCGTGAGCTTTCACTCTTTGTTATACTTTTTTTTTAAATCTCGATATCATGGTTAGTTCCAACCTTTAAATTATGTAGGTGTTCCTTTTGTCTCCAAAAGAACTCTATTTAAGCTAATCGTGCCTTATTATTATGCGGTTCAAAGAGGATGGGTTTCAATTAAAGAAATACTTCTACATCTAATGATATTTTAAAGTCGATGATGGCATCCACATTGTTGTCAGGTTATTAGCCTTTTTGAAATAGAGTAACTTTGAAACACCCTGTAGCTATATTATCTACTTGAGCTTTAAAATAAAATCTATATCAGGAGCTCTGGTTATCTGAGTCAGCTTGACCATAATATCAGGTATTGCTTACATACGCCCTCCTGACTGATCGGTTGATTTTTGTTTCACGATTCGGCCCACAACACAATCTAATTTGGTCAGGAGGCTATCAGATGGTGCGGCTTGATCACTCAAAAGGAGGTTAAATCTACAAATGACCTAAAACTACGCTAGATCGGATCAAAGGAACCTGGCCGCCATACCTAATCAGATTGTCTATAGCGATATGTCTAATCATAGACGGCTAGTTTGTACATTTTTGGAGAAAATAGGAAGCTATTGATTATGTTTTACGTCTATTACCTACTCTGTACCACCCTTAACTGCAAATTAACAATAATTGAAATACTGCTTTAGCCTTCTGTCTCCTGTAATGAGTAATGACCACTGTGCGCAGCTGTACACTCTCCTTAGTGCTCATTATGCCACATTATGAGAAGACACTTAATTAGTTGTTTTGTTTCATGGCACCCTATTGTAAATAGCAAGGAACGCCATCTTGGAAGTTATTAAATAGTGTAGGAAAGTTTATTTTTTATTACAAAATTCCAATTCATTGGAGTTACTCTAACGAACAGCCCAATACTTGTTAAAGAAGTTCCAGAAGTGGTCAACTATCGAAAATATCCCAGACATCACATGGAAAAGATTCATATCGATGAAAAGTAAGAACAAAAGGTTGAAACAAGATCTGCAATGACCTATTGAAGCAGAACTTGAGAAGTCAGAACTATAAACAAATAATAATAACAGCTAAAATTGTGACCCTTCGGCAGGGTTTGATTTAATTCAGTGAATTAATTCGTGAATTAATTCAAATAATTTTTTTTTTTAAAGTCATCAATTAAATCACACTTGATACTTGACCTTAGTATTTACTGCTGACACAATAAAAGTTACATTAAACATCTGAATTAATTCAGAAAAGGTCTGAATTAATTTAAAAAAGATCTGAATAAATTAAAAAAAAGTCTGAATTAATTCAAAAATCTGACTTTTTTAATTTTTTTGATAAAAGTCACGACTTATTTCAACCTTGCCCTCAGAGCAATTATAGAAAAATTGATACTCTCAGACAGAGTTGCCACGAATTAATAATCCATGAGTTTTTTAAAAAGTCATGAATTAAATCACACAATCTGAATTTATATAATTCCAAAATCAAAATTGAATTTACTTGACCTAGGTATTTTCTGTTGAGTACACAATACAGGTTTACTTTAAAAATAGAAATTAAATCAATAAAAGTCTGAATTAATTTAAAAAAGAGTCTGAATAAATTTTAAAAAGGTCTGAATTAATTCAAAAAGTTCGACTTTTTCAATTTTTTTTATAAAAGTCACGACTTATTTGAACCGTGCCCTCAGAGCAATTAGACAGGGTTCACACGAATTAATTCGAATGAATTTAAAAAAAAATCATAAATTACACAATTTGAATTTATATAATTCCAAAATCAAAATTGAATTTACTTGATTTGTGTAGGTATTTTCTGTTGAGTACACGATAAAAGTTTTACTTCAATAATAAGAAATTAAATCAATAAAAGTCTGAATTAATTCAAAAAAGGTCTGAATTAATTCAAAAATAGTCTGAATTAATTCAAGAGGTCATACTTTTTTAATTTTTTTTATAAAAGTTACGACTTATTTCAACCATGCCCTTAGAGCAATTATAGCGCAATTGATACCCTCACACAAGGTTGGCACGAATTAATTCAAATGAATTTTTTTTAAAGTCATGAATTAAATCACACAATTTGAATTTATATAATATCAAAATTGAATTTACTTGACCTGAGTAGGTATTTTCTGTTGAGTACACAATAAAAGTGTTCAAAAATAGGAATTAAATCAATAAAAGTCTGAATTAATTCAAAAAAGGTCTGACTTAATTAAAAAAAGGTGTGAATTAATTCAAAAAAGGTCTTAATTAATTCAAAAAAGGTCTGACTTAATTAAAAAATGGTTGACTTTTTTAATGTTTTTATAAAAGTCACGATATTTGTCGATATAAAAGTCACACAATTTGAATTTATATAATTCTAAAATTAAAATTGAAATTACCTGACCAATAAAAGTTTACTTCAAAAATAGGAATTAAATCAATAAAAGTCTAAATTAATTCAAAAAAAGTCTGAATTAATTCAAGAAACGTCTGAATTAATTAAAAAAAACTGAATTAATTCAAAAAGTCCGACTTATTTTAATTTTTTTTTATAAAATCACAACTTATGCCAACCTTGCATTCAGAGCACTTAGAGGAAAAGGACCAGTTTAATCATGTATGAAACCATCGTGAAATACACAAAAAGTCCAAAGAGACAATAGAACAGCGCATGTTGATGGAGCGGATCGTAATCGTTTTCTACTTAAAAGATGGGTCAAAAGTTGGCAATTACGATAATAGAGAGGCAAGACATAGTTCTTGGAGAGAAACAAGCAAAAAAAAGACCAAAAGGAAGGGTTCAGTACGTGAACCCCAATTTTTATAGTTGCTGCAGAGTGCAGACCTTAGGGAGTTTTTCTGTACGACTCCACTAGTAGATGTTATGTTACCTACTAAAATACGAGGCTGGTGGGTTATGAAATCATTTAAATTTAAAGGCACTGAGATAAGTTAAATCCGACCCAGAAATAAGATGAAAGGATGAAAATTTACCTCTGCCATGTTAGCCCCTAAAGCTCATTACAAACGCTCAGGCTTTTACTGGGACAGATCTGTGCAGGCAACAACTACGCAAGCCTAATACTATCACTTCGACTCTACGCGTACAGTCATTTATGCTGTCTGAACGATCTACAGATGCCCCGGATTGACTGTGCAAATTGGGTCTGCACAGGTCTGCGGTAGTAAAAACCTGGGCGTTTGTAGTGGACAACTGAACTGAACTGCGTAGAAAAGCCGGAACTGCCACTTTGACTTCACACTTACAGACTTTCACTGCGGAAGGTCTGTGCGTGTGCAAGCCTCCTGAATGATCTACAGACGTTCCGGTTTTTCCGTGCAGATTGGGTCTCAACAGTCTGTTCTCGCCTGCATAAAATATGTCTATACATCTGTTATCAATCAGTGCCCCTTTTTTTGGTTCGATTTAATATTTTCTCTTTCATCAGTTCACGTCCTCTTTATTCTAAAATGAAAGTGATTTTGAACACCATTGAAAATTTTCCTCTAAGCACAGTTTTTTTGGACGAGTAACTCTGATAGTGTTCAATTTATTTAATTTCTTTTCAGTTGGTGAACCGACACATTTTGGAACGGATATATCGTATTAAATTGCACATTTTAAATTCTACTATATTTGATGCCATCTTCAATTTCACAATCACCATTTTTGAAACAATTTCCCACCACTTTTTAATTTAAATTAATTAGAGTTCCCGTTCTCATAGTCTATAAACTAACTGCCTAAATGTTCATCAAAATATCGAATAACATTTGTATCAAATTACGTTTAAAACATTTTAATAATTTACTAAAACGAACCGACTACATACAGATATACACCATGATCCGATTACTTATTCAACCATTAATATATTAAAATCGATCGTCTATCGTAGTTTAAGCCTCATTTACATACCATATACGAACTACTGTAATGTAAAAGAACCAGTTATTGGGTGAAATTAATCTTGTTCCTTTTAATAGTTGAAAAAAAGAGCTTTTTAATAACGTTTTGCACAACGTTCCGTTTAAATGGAATAAATTTCTCCTCTCTAACGCATTTTAAAAGTAAAATAACTTATTCCTGACCTGCCGTGTATCTGTATATTGCACTTTGTGATGCACTCCTTATAAAGGAACCTGAAGTTCAGCAACTTGATGTTATATTTCTTTTATAAAAAGAACTAAAGAAGAATCCAGTTCAACGAACAACTATACTGGTCATCGTGTGTGTGTATAATTTTAGAATTAAGCAGCGCTTTAAAACAAATTGTTTGTTGTCTTTTGAACGGCTCTTAGAGATGGTAATAAACTTGATGGTTTATAATGGAATAGAAAGGGTTTAGAAGTATTATAAATGATATTGTAAACTGATAAACGCATCACCCTTTTCAATAAAATTAAATCGTGACTGCGATGTTGCTTGCAATGGGTGGATCAAATCTATAAATATTGCTTTGCCTTTGCGGTGTTACATTCGACGAGAAATAACTTTACTTTTGTTATATTTATACTTACATAGATACTCATACATTGTTAATAATCACATTATAAGTTAAAAGTTTTATGTACACAGAGTCGGCTCCAAAAGACCAAAAGTGCCACTCACTCAAACTAAAAACCATCAATTATATTAATTATTATAAGTTAAAGCTCTTTATACAAATTCATTTATGGTTGAAGAAATTTCTCTTCCATCAAAATTTCAACGAGTTTTTTCTTTTTTTACTTCAGGTTGTAGTGTAGAGGTGATAATGCGAAAGGGTCGTAGGTTAATCAAAAGTAGGAGGTAATCATCGGTCACGAAGAAGCAAAAGGAGAAAATTTCACTGAATGTATAAGTTATAATCAAATCACGTTATGTTCCTTTCTTCTTATATTCTACTTACTTTTTAAGAATTTTTTTATCGCCTCGGAATCATTCACAATTATAAATTATAAACCAACCGTACGTGCACGCAGCGCACACTTGCCTACATCGTAAAAATAATTTTCTTTATAAAAAATTAAGAATTAATATGTAGTACGTTGTTCATTCACATTAACCTACAAATTCGAAGAATATGTGAATATGGAATTGCGGAATAATGATCTGTAATCCCCAAATTACTCACGGTCTGAGAACGCGCGAATAGTTCGGTTCCTAAGCGTCTGCATAAGTGCATACCGAGACTTGCATAGTTCTAATTCATCTGGTCATTAATAGCCTAAAAAAATTAAATTTTTTTTGCAACAGTCCAAAGATCTCTAAACTAAAATAAATTAAAAGTTCATTGCGGCAAATTAACTATTTAATTCGAAAACACCCACAAACATTGTGTTACGAATTTAAAATTCATTCGGAAAAGGTATAAGTTGTGGTGGTGATTATAACATAATTGTCGGCTACAAAAGATTTGAAGACAAGGATCATATGTTATATATTTTTAAAGAAGAATTTTTAAAGTAAAGTCGACCGCCCTGCTTGTTAACTGCGCCACATAAACGAGGGGCAAATTTACAAAAAAAAAGAGATGCTCAGTAGGCGGTTAAAGTAAGGCAAAAGGAACCACAAAGTATACAAAGATGACCCTCTTTGGATCTTCTTAGAAAAACAAATTGAATTGTCGGCTAAGGATGCATTTTGTCACTGATACTATACATGGGTTGTTGAAATCGTATTTTTCAAAGCAGAAATTCGGCGTTTTGGAATTCCAAGTAAAATATAGAAAGTTTTAAATCTTTTTTGAACAAAAAGCACAAAATTTTTAAACTAAATTTACCTATCCATAATAACAAAATTTGTAAGGCTTTGCTGCTTTTCTTACCAAGCAGCCACAATTTGGTAAAATGTGGTGAAAATTTGACAAAACGTTTCTCATGATTTTTCCAAAATTTCACATTTTTTGGCAATAAAATCACTTTTAGGAAAAAAAATCTAAATGTTTAACTTGCCTGCATACGTGCGTGCCCTTCCGCTCACCTGTCTGCTTGTGTGTCTGTCTTTTAAGTTGTCTGTGTACGCAGCCCTGCCTGGATACAGTAGTTCCAACGAAAGAAAAGCCCATCATATGATTAGCGTTGACGCTGTGCAGTAGTTTTGTCCTGGCGCTACTGGGCTCTGAAGGCACGCCTCTTGCAGATTTGGTCACGTGGTGGACTTTTCTTTCGTTGGGACTACTCTACCTAACTCTAATCTCATCTGTCTGTAGTCAGTCCGCCCATCTGCCTGCCTGCATGTTTCTCAGTCTCTCTGTAAATGCCGCGCCACACACCCAGGCTTAGGCCAAACCGGAACCTGAACGATGTCCAGATGTTCCGGTTTAGCTTAGCCTGTGCAGGCCGCCTGAACGATATCCAGACGCTCCGGTTTGACCTGTGCAGTCTGCCTGCATATATCAAACCGGAAGGGAAGCCTGTGTGTGTGGCGCAGGCTTAAGCGTGTTTGTTAATTTACGTGCCTCCGCCTGTATGCTCCAATGTATCCCCTTGCTTGCCTGCTCATCCATCTATGAATACGAAAACTTGCAAACGAATAAGTCGAGTAATTAACAAACTTGATACCTACTCATATCTATAAATGATGCTCATTATCATAAAACAGTCCCTCGGATTGTATTTGGGCCAAATCATCCCATACAGCGGCATATTTAGATTATTCAGCTAGGATGGGCTTCAGCTAAAGCTAACATTATGCTCTCTGCTTTCAGAGGGACTAGTGGAAATAACTAAAGAGCGTTAGAGCGTTGAGCGGTGTGATACAGATTCATTAAACGCTACTTCCTACTTTATGGCCTCGGGCATAATACTCGAATGGTTTCACTCTTAACGGTTGGTAAAGATAAGCGAGGGAGCAGTCAGGGAACCTGGTTCCCAAGAAGACATTGGGCAACCATAGTGTCGTTAGTCGTTACTCACCAACAACTGGCCTTACAGTTGCTCTGCGGCTATTATTATTGCTGAGTCAATAAAGAGTGCATATACCCCCTGTAGCCCCTCTATAAATAAGCCTCTGGTTTCATTAAAAGGGGAGTGACATATTAGCAGCATTGCGGTTGCGTTTCTGGAACTTCGCGAGAATGAAGTCAGGGAACCTGGTTCCCAAGGAAACGTTGAGTAACCGTGGTGTCGTTACTCACCAACCATTGGCCTCACAGCTGACCTGCGGCTATTATTATTATTACTATGAGTCAATAAAGAGAGCGTACGTCCTCTGTGACCCCTTTATAAATACCCTTCTGGTCCCTTTAGAAGTGGCGTGACACATTAGCTGCACTGCGATTGAGTTTCTGGAGCTTCGCGAGGAGGCAATCAAGGAACCTGAATCCCAAGGAGACGTCGGGTAACCGTGGTGTCATTACTCACCAACAGCTGTCTTCGCAGTTGCCCTGCGGCGATTATTATTACTATGAGTGAATAGGGAGTGCGTAGTCCCTCTGTGACACCGTTACAAATACGCCTCTGGTCCCATTAGAAGGGGAGTGACACATTAGCGGTACCGCTGTTGCGTTTCTGAGGCTTCGCCAAAATAAATTTGAAATAAGAAGGGCTAGGTGGGCTTATTTAGTAGATAGTCTTAGTACTCTTCGACACACAATACTTTGCAAATATACCGGGTGAGCAACAAATATTTTCACCTGTATGAGTTTCACACAAATTCAATAAATAACGACTGTTGGTAGTGGGTACCATCTAGACCAGTATTTCCCAACGTGCGGTTCACCCCCCACAAGGGGACAATTCGATTCTTAAGAGAGGCAATTCGAAAATGAATTCGTCCAGAGTATCTTCAGTTTCTTATTATAGGGGTTATAAGAATTTTAGAAAGGCTTAGGTGGGGCATGGCACAAAAAACATTGGGAAAAACAGATCTAGACCTTGTGATTGATGGTCCGATATCACATTCAGGAAGAAATTAATGAGGGATGGAAATAACTATAGCAAAAAATAATGAATAGCAATACAACGCCAAGGACATTGAAAATATGTTTTTCAAATTTCTACCTAGAACCAAATTCAACTTGCGACAGTTAACAGTTTATTACTCATCACTTCGGTGTTATAAGACAAATATGACATGTGAAGATGTATTTTACGCCTTTACAAACAGCGATGTCACCGGCTTAGCGTTAATCCGAGTGTTAATCTCTAAAGAGAGCCTCAAACATTTTTGTTCGCTATTTGAAAATCCTATGCTAGCCTAAAAGCCCCCTCGGGTGCGGGTTTTCTATCTATTCTAATAACTCTCTTTCTCAAATCCCAATTCTGTAAATACACGCTATCCAGGGTATATTTAGTTTTAATTACAAAGTGTATTAACTTTGAATGTCGATAAGCGAAATTTACCGAACATTACAAAACGCGAATTACAAAACTTATCGAATAAATTTACAACTACTCACACGTAGTTCTACCACGGCCTTAACTTTTCTACTTTAATTGTGATAAGAAACTTATTTCGGTGTGGAACTTGCAGGAACTTTAATTAACTCCAAGTTTATTGAGAACACAAATTTTCCTAAAATTGTCGATTTGTGAACCTATTACGTATAATTGTAACCTATCACGTATCCGTTGCTCGAAGCTAACAACTTAAAAGATATAATGCAAGCAGTATGTTGTAATTTGGACAAGAAAATAGAGAGGAAATTTAATTTCCTGTGACCATTGAACGTAAAGAGAATAAAAGTTGTCAAATTAATAGTGAAAAGTTCAAATTCCTCACAAGTGTACTTGTGAGCCTTTGGTTTGGATGCGCATTTTTCTAGCATAAAATGTCGAATACGTAATAATCTACATGTTTTACGATAATAATTAAATGAGTTTAAAATGTTATCTTTCAAAATGTGTGTCACTCGGTCTTAAAATTCAATGTAAGTATCATACCAACTGTTTTTTTTTACATTTCAAAGTCGATTTTCTTCTCGAATGTGTATTTTAAAACGTTATTAAGAAATAGTCACGACTATGTACACGCGACTCGAATAAGAATGCATTTATATATTTTCTGCATTTCGTATTCGATTACAATCGTGACCAACATAATCTGCATTTGCCGTCACCTATGCAAATCTTGGCAAATCTAAACTGACTCTATAAGCGCCATTTTAATGCCCATGTCAGCTTAAACTAGGCTTAAGCATGTTAACAATGTGCACCGTAATCTAAAAGCATTATCAGCAATTTGTCCAAATGTTTGTTTCTCCGTAGTTTGTCTAAAAGTTAATTTGGGTGTGTGCTTTTGTTATGTTATGAGATATTTTCATTTCTAATAATAATCTTATATGCGGATAAGGGGTCCATTTTGTGGTTTTAGTATCATTTTTCAAGCCTTGGAAATAGTTATTACAAGTAGTATCGGTTTTCAAAATTCAAGGTTTCAGTTTTTTCAAAACGACGCCATCTAGGCGTATTTTTAACTTGTTTTTAAAATACTTTTTAATTCCCATTGCTGTAAGCGCATTAAAGAAAGCTTACCAGGGGAATTTCAATCAACTTAAGTGGAAGATCGACCCAGTCTTAAACAATTAACACAAAAATAGAATAATAAAGGTAGAAATGAGATTTATTAAGACAGGGAAGGGCAGGAATGAAACCAAAACTATGTCGACATTTTCATTTTGAATTTGTGTTGTTACGAAGCACGCAAAATTAATTTTGCTTATTAGTTTAGATGCAGAATTGTATGGCTTACAACCTTTATTTGAAGCATATTTACCTAAATATATTAGGGAAGTAGAAAATTACGAAAGTATGTAATTTTTTTTCATCATTAACGATTTTTGTGGACGGATATCTCGAAAACTATAAGGAATAGAGAAAAAATGAATATAAACAGTCTTGTAAGAAATTTCCTAAGCTTTCATTAAGCTTTGAGCATTTTTTTCCCAGGACCCACCGTTTTTAAGATATAATCAAAAACCCCAAAAGCGGGTCTTTCTACCCCCTCTCTCACTTAGCCATGTAACTAAGACCTTAGGACCCCTAAAAACTATTAGTATTTTTACCTCTTAATCCAAACACATTCCTGAAGAAAAAATTCCACCCTTTTCCATGTTCTCTATAACCCCTTCGTCAACTAGATCATATATCGTTTGACTTTATGGTGGGAATCCGCTATTGAGTGGAGCGATTAAGGAGCCCAGGAGACCACTCAAATGCCCCTTTTCTGCGGACCCAACAATTTAGACAACCAGCATCCAAACCATTGATAAAATTACCCACGACCGCCAAAAACGAAAAGCAAATTCTCCCATTAATTAGAACGGAAACATTTGAAATTTTTTTGTGCGATGAATAATCGATAACAAATTAAGTATAATTGATTTCTTATGGTACCAGGTATACCATATGTAAATTTGAATATGTATTTGCGCAATTAATTAAAGGCTGAAATTTATCGAACAACATTAAACTAATTTAATCTATAATGTAAATCTCGGAGTATGTTTACCATTAGCGTTAACTAATTAGCCATTACACTGTGTAACTACCCAAGAAAAATAATATTATCTTCGTCAAACTCACATTACAAAATACAACGAGTGTGGGACTGGAGAATTTTTTCTGCAAAAAAAGGCCATTTTCTGTTTCAAGAACCGTCGTAGGAAACTTTCAAGCCATTTTTTTGAAGTTACACGTCTGTTATACGAGCTCGAGTTATTTATTGTTCGTACAAAACGCATACATTTTTTGCGTAAAAACACTTTAATTAATATAATTTAAGTTGAATGTCAATTTGCTTAATTACCTCTTCATATAATAACAAACGTCTACAATTTAATTACTGGCGCCTTACGTTATATTTGTTTAGTTAATCTTTTTGAGCTTCTCGTAACTAGTTATTAAAAGCATAAAAAATTAACTTTGAAGTAACGTTTCGCGCATTTTCATTTTCTTTGATACGCAAAACTTGCAAGACCTCGAGTGTTTTCATTTACACTCGAGTTAATTTTTGCAATTAAAATTACTTTAGTTTCTTTTGCTTAAAAAGTTCATTGTTGACCACGGGTGAGTCATCGACGAGCACCAGCCTCAAAGTCTGGGTCTCCGTACACCCAGAGGCACCACCATGCAATCATCGATACTCGTTTAAACCATAAATGGAAGTCAACTATATATTATTACATTATACCTGAATGAACAAAACAAACGACACTTGAATATAGTCTTTAACAACTATATGCCAAACGGGCAACATCAGAAGAGAAAGTTGAAATTAGAATGGTTTTCATTTTCTATGAATACGATATGAATCGCAACTTACTCAGGATCGGGTTTTATTCCTTTACTTTCATTTTATTTTATATCAAAACAAGGGCCGTGTGGTAGCATAATAGCAATCGCTCGTCTATACAGGCCAACAGCTCTGGAAGAAGAAAATCGACGTACACGCGATATAAAAATAAATTCTACAAGCGACATATTTAGAAAAAAAATAAAAAATATATTTCTATCAAGACTGAAAAAAATCAAATGAGTAAGATTGTTTTGTTACTCTTCCTCGATGCGTTTTGCCTTTAGAAATGTCGAACAAGGCGAGATAGGATCTTTACACAGCTTCACAAGGTAGGAAGGAACCTCTTTTAAACACCTAACGGTAAATTAAGTTTGGGACAAAGCAAAAAATACAATAAGAAAGGCTACTCTAGTACGCCAAACACCTACGATTCATCAGTTTGGCGGTAGTGCCTTTAGGGTGAAAATTTTCTGATGGCAGCAATATTAAGTCAATTGGTGTTGGTGGAATATCATCATAAGACCAAGAAGATGAAAGATATTTTCTGTACAATAAATAAGAAAGAAAAACATATTTACCACCATAATATGGATTTTCAAAGAAAATTCCCAAACTAGTGAGTTTTCACTGCCAAGCAGTGTCGAACATTATTAACAAAGCTATTTGAGAAACATTAAGGCGGAGGGCGACACACACACAGGCTTTTACTGCGGATTGACTGCACAGTTTTACCTTCACAAGTATCTACATATGCAGGTTTGCCTGCGCAGGTCCCATGGACGGTGTACAGACGCTCTAGCGCACCACAAACGCCCAGACTTTAACTACGACATGCCAAAACTGCACAGGCAAGCCCGAAAGCTTTCTGCAGGTCAAAACTGCCCACCCAGAGGGCCTAAATGATACACAAACGTCCCGGTTTGCGTGTGCGGACTTAATGAACGATTAATAGACGCTCTAGCGCGCCACAAACGCTAAGGATTTGACTACAGCAAATCTGTGCATGCCAAAACTTTACAGTCAAGCCAGAAAGCTTTCGGCAGGTCAAAACTGTCCACCCAGTGGGCCTAAACGATATACAAACGTTCCGGTTTGCCTGTGCAGACCCCATGAACGATGTATAGATGCTCTAGCGCGCCACAAACTCTCAGTCTTTGACTAAGGCAGGCCTGTGCATGCTACAACTGCACAGGCAAGACGGGAAGCTTTCTACAGGTTAAAACTGCCCACCCAGACGGCCTAAACGATATACAAACGTTCCAGTTTGCCTGTGCAGACCCCACGAACGATGTACAGATGCTCTAGCGCGCCACAAACTCTCAGTCTTTGACGAAGGCCTGTGAAATCCAGAACTGCACAGGCAAGCCGGGAAGCTTTCTACAGGTTAAAACTGCCCACCCAGAGGGCCTAAAGATATACCAACATTCCGGTTTGCCTGTGCAGACCCCACGAACGATGTACAGATGCTCTAGCGCGCCACAATTCTCAGACTTTGATTACGGCAGGTCTGTGCATGCCAAAACTGCACAAGCAAGCTGGAAAGCTCTCTGAAGGTCAAAACCTGTCCACCCAGAGGGCCTAAACGATATACAAACGTTCCGGTTTGCCTGTGCAGGCCATGATACTAAGACTACATCTGCAGACTGTGTTTGCTTTTCACAGGCATGCCCAAATAAGAGCTTGAGCATTTGTAGCGGACTTAAGAGTTCCAAGCAAGCTGGAAGCTGACGAGGTAGGAGTAGGCAGGCCTCTCGTAGAAAAAGAATTAAGCGTCTGTAGCAGCTTTATGCTTTAATCTCGGCCTTAATAGTATATTACCTACCAGTAGCTAATTTTCTAAGTTCTATAAGGTAAAGAGTATCAAGTGTGAGACCTATAGATCTTAATGCCTCTTCCATTTCACTTTATTCCAAATAAACTTATTCACCGTATTCAAAAGAGCTATCTGGTCGACATCACGTACGAAATACTCATGACACCGATATTTAAAAAGAGCTCAGATTTCACTACATGTGTGGACCTATCAGAAAAACATTACATAAGAAAGACATTAAAATAAATGCAATAAAATTTTATAAGACTACGCCTACATTGCTTCTGTATAATTTAGAAACATGGGTTATGAAGCAAACGTATCCTCGATGCGTCTCCATTAGCCTAGTGAATTTTTTACAATTGGAACAGAGCATTAACTAGCAGCAACAGAACCTATTAAAAGACAAAATTGGTAAAAATCGAAATAAATATGTGAGAAACATCTTAGTAGAATGAAATAGATCACCCATCATACCATCATATTCCTAAACCAAATGAAAGGGAGATCTGGAAGACCCAGGAAGAGGTCGTATAGTAAGACCTGAACAGGTCAATTGGCCTAACCTTTGAAGAGAAGAAGGCTTCTTTCTCTTTCCAAAACAAATAGAAAGGGAGCTCTGTCATAATATCAACAGAACAGCGGATAAAATGGGTCTTGTAGACACTGAAGGGTCGGTCAAGGGCTCAGTATGGTACAAGTAAGAAAAAAAACTGATAATAAATGGGCGAGTTCTAAAATATTTCTAACTACCTATGAAATAGTACAGCCAGGGTAGCACTGAAAGGGTGGAAGAGCTCATCTGCATAGAAAAACTACTACTATAGGATGGTTTAGAAGACATAAAAAGGCCCTAATGAAACTCTGAAGTGTAATAAATGTCGGAAAATAGGCACTCTTTAAAATTCAAATTTGAAAGAATTTTTTTGAGGTGTGAGCAAGGGGTTAATCATCAAAGCCATGAACTTTATTTACAGTGACTTAATATTGACATAATAGAACTTAATTTGTTCTTCGCTATCACTTTACGTGTTTTCTGAAATATCAAACAAGCCCCACGGTTGCAAAATGTCCATGACGGGATGACGGTCATCGTATTGAGGTGATGAGCACTGAAAAACATGCTTTTGATTCCAAAGTTACACGACACAATTTAATTTGATTTGATAATATAAAGAGGAATTTAGTCGAAAGCAAATCTAGTACTGGGACGAGACCTTCAAATTAATTTAAATCACTTTACTATTTAGTTCGTACGTCATGCTCGGTGTCCTTAACTAACATCAATTTGTTTGACAATTATTTTTGGCAAAAGTGCGCAAATTTACAATAATAACATTGCAAAATTGAGGTAAGCAAATAATTATTTATTTATTTATAAAATGCAGCAACTAAAGAGACATATTTTCTCAACTACAAAACGAGTTGAAAACTTTTAAAAAGCCTACGCAAATCAAATAAAACGTTTAAATATTATAATTTGGAAAAAGCTGTCTAACTGCATAATAAATATTGAGTTATGCTTATAGGTAATAAAGAAACACCTACATTTATAACCTTGCGTAAAATGAATCAAATATAAGGTTAAAAGAAGTTATGAATGAAAAAAATTTTGAAACCAAAATTAGCTTCGATTAATAAAAAAAATGTTAATTCCTTTGCCAATAATTATCTCATATAGCAAGGTGTATTAGATTAGATATTGCTTCATCTTAAACTTTATGTTTTTAAATAAATTTGCATATTACTGGGAAAATTCTGCAATTATCTATCATTACGTATTAATTTTTTCACTAATCTATGCTTTTATGCATGTAAAAGTCGTTTATAACTACTAACGCACTAACGTTCCCCTACAATCATTTAAATTCGCTGTTAAAAACAGGACATTTGTATTAATTGTCAGATGAAATATACTAACTTTAAATACCTACTCGAGGCTCTTTATGCCTTTATGATTTTAATTTAATTTGACTCGTATAATACGGTTCCTAAAGGAAGGATCCAACCCAAACGTGACAATACATGAATGAGCTTAGAATTTAATTCATTTCTCTCTCTTTATTATAGTACTAAGAATCGGGTGCGTTTCAAAAGGTGTGCTCATTTAATTAACTTTCAAAACCTTATTTTGAGCGAAAAATCTTAAAATTTTGTTTTGGTTCGTTAAAAGAGTTTCCTGTTTTGTCGGAAACTTCAAAAGGGGTTATTATGTTAAATAAGAAGCTTCTCTAAAGTCACTTCATGCGCTAAAATAATTAAGTTTTAGGATAAAATTTATAAATGGCACGTGATTGTGGTTACTAGTTTACTACCCTAATTCTAAACATATTCCCTTGTTCCTTGAAAAAGGTCAAAGATTGCAGAGTATGAATGAGTTACCATTTAAAGAAGGTTCTTAGAATTAATTTTAGGTACAAAAGTTTCATTAGTGGTTACGGATTTTGTATCAAAATAATTTTTCCCGACGTAATTTCAATCTGAATGTCTTCACGAAAGTGTTATGGAATTGGAAGCATTTTATCTGCTCTCGTGGAGAAAAAGTCGACAATCTTGATGCTGTTGACTCTACATTGAGAAGGTTCATTCTCAAAAATTTTAAAAACACCCAAAAAACAGATAGCTCGGGTCATTTCGGAAATATCCTGAAAAGACTGATAGCTTCTTATTTCTTCCATGTCTTTTTTATTACCCAAGTGAGTATTCAAATTGAATAGATTTTAAAAATTTTCTAGACCCACTAGATCTTCATGGGCACCATAATTGAATTTTTAACTCTTCGAACGAAAAGAAAAAATACGATTTCAACAATGTGTCACACGTGGGTCTTCTTAGTTTATTAAATACACATTAAAAAATTTATAGATAAAATCCATTGTCCATGAAACATGAAATAACATATGAATAAGGTTGCCATATATTTAAATATCCGTTAAAATATATAAGAAACCGTTTGGTTAATGAAACCACAAATTAAAATCTTTATTGTTTCCTTGTTTACAAAAAGTCACATAAATTCAGAATCTCCACCACAAAGGAAAATTGCTTTGGACTATAACTTAAAAAAACTCTGATGTGGCCATAATGAGACTTTTTCGTGCGTATTAGCTATTTTTAACATTCATATAAGCACTTAAAATAAGAAAGTTAGACCCATTTCCGGTTAAACCCGAAGTCACTATATAAAGCGTTTTAGTACCATCGGATAGGTAATTTTACTAGCTTTCAAAATATTTAAAAATATACAGGGTGTTCCATTTCAATTAAAAACGTTGTCTCCATTTCCGGTCAAACCGGAAGCCAAAATATTACGTGTTTAATAGTATGTTAGTTTATGATCTTTCAAAATACGTAAATATATACGTGGTGTTCCTAAAACCTGTAAATATTTTTGTAATTTCCGGTTTAACCGGAATGGTTTTGTTTACCGAAATTAGTGTCAAACATTAGATATTTATCAGATTAACGTATGGAAATTTCTAAATAATAAAACTCTGGCAATCGATAGAGAACAGCGATGCCTATAACATATCCAAAAATGAAACAAAACGGCCGAAAGAAAGTTTAAGTAAATGTATTTCAAAATTTTGATCTATTTTGGTCCCTTAAAAATAGGTGATTTTTAAAAAAATTTTAAATGTCGATTAGGTTAACACGAAAGTCTTATATTTACGCTATACAGCGCCGTTTTGGAATTTTCATAATAATAATTAGCAGCTAAGTTATATGGAACAAACCACAAAGTGGAATAACCGTTGTATTGGCCGCCATTTTGAATTTAAAAATTTGAAAAAAAAATTTTCATTTGGGACTATAAGTCTAAATGTGCTGAAAGGAGCTCAAAATAAATCTAGAAAATATATAAACCATCTCTTTCATGAGCCTGTTAAATATTTCAATTTTTTTCAGTGATATAAGTTCTTCACTATTTATTATCAAATCCCTAATTATCATTTAACCCATTAACGCCCAGGCACAAAAAAAATTTGATTTCACAAAAATTAAAATATAGCCAAAAAGTACAAAACGTCATAAGAAAAGCAACTCTTTTTTTGCTGTCGTCATATATGACGACGCTGGGCGTTAATGGGTTAATGGGCAACTTTTTTATAATTAGATCAATTCTGAATCTCTTCGGATTTGGGAGATCCCCTACAGTGTACCTTACGTTATAAAAGTGACCACACCGTGTATATATTAAAAAACAGTTATATTATTGTAATAAATCCAAAATTAATCATCGGGGCCATCATTGTTATGTTTAAAGTCGTTTAAAGGAGAGTGTATTTCAGTAGCGATCTCATATATTGATTTGTTCAACTAAAAAATTATTTATGTATACGTAGGCGTAAATAACGTAATTCACTTAACCTGATGGCAATTTTTAAATTATTCATGGTACACCTGTTGGTTACGACTTACGACTTCTCTTTATGGTTAAAACTAAGAAGGAAATGAAAGACGTTCATAATGTTTGCCGTTAGGCAAAGTGTTTATAAATTCATTATCTTAAAGCCTTTTGTTGTTGATAAACTGTTGAGAATGGACAACATTAAAAAGTGTAAAAGAAGAGCTTGTGTAAAACTTTAAATTTGGTCCTACACGCGAGATGGCTCTTAATACGTGAAACTGTAGCGCCATTTTGAATTAACGGCACGAAACTATTATTTAAGTCCGTTTAAGTTTTAAAAAGTCATTTCATTCAGTTTTTCGTCATCAATAAACAAGTTTAATATTATTGAATAGATTTTTAACACACATAACGTGAGTTAATAAAGAGTAAGTTAGAATGGTGTAGGTAGACGACTTCCCTTTTGCATTTAATTTGCATATACGAACCCGTTTCTAACACCTACGCCCCCCTATTTGTGAATGAAACACACATAAGCAAGCGTTAAATAACTACTTTTCAAGAGAGTAGGTTGAATAATTCGCCAAGTGACCTAACTGATTTTTTAAATAATAATATAAAAGCTTTACTCGATTCTTAAACTGCTCGTTCATTTAGAGCTTAACTTTTAATTTTTATTAAACCTACGTAAATCCCTAACTCAGCTTTAATAATTACTTTGTGTGGGAACTAAACGTTTATTAATTATTTCGAATAAAGCACCTGTTGATATTTTGTTTTTTTTACACAATTCACTAGAGTGCGCACTTAACATTTTTCAAATTTCACCAATTAGCTTCGATGGTTGAGAAACGTTCGAGTTAATTGAACCACTCGACTCTTGAACCCATCTTATAAATTTCGATCCATTTAAATAATTACGACTTCAAATATTTATTCATATTGTCTATGGTAGAAGTTCTCAATTTGTCTATAATGACCCCCCCCCCGTGTTAGTGAATGAAGGTTTCAAGTTTCTCCTAGGTAGGGTGTATTTTTAACAGCTGCTTTCTTTCGTCTCAAAAATTGTGATCCAAACGTCAGAGATTGTCATGGATTCACTGATTATGGACCAATGAGCACCGATTATTTAGAATCATGATTCGAAGTTCTTTAGCGAAAGAAAGCGGCTTATATTCCTAGTGAACAGGGCTGGACTAGCCCCCTCCGACTACCGGGAATTTCCAAGTGGCCCGTGATGTGACAATGAAATATATTGCAAATATTTAGATAAATTTAGAAAATCAAAAATATGAACTTGGAGTCACTTTTTAAAATTTAACAAGCTCTAGCAAATATCGGCTGTAAAATTCAAATATAATTGTCAATAACGTAAACCAAACGTTTCATAGCGCATCCCCACCCAGAAGCTATCGTTGACTGTCCTATAGTAATACACATAGTGATTTGTTTTGTTTTTTATAATATGCAGGGTGGGTGTTTACTCTGTCAACGAAGGATTGCTCTAGTGGCGTAAATAACGGGCCCACAGGGCCCGCGTTGCGGGAGATTTCCAGGATAGAAAGGGTCCCAGAAACATCGTTTAGTTTGAACTTTCATTATAAAATCTATTTGTGGTTAAATAAACTGATTATTTATGGGTAGATAGGGGCCCCACTCTGGATTTTGCGGGAGGATCCCCAAACTCTTAGTTGCGCCACCGATAGTGGCGTAAATCACGGGCCCGCAGGGCCCGCGTTGTGGGAGGGTCCCACAGGATAGAAAGGGTCCCAGAAACATCGTTTAATATAAAATTTTGTTACAAAATCGATTTGTGGTGAAATAAAATAATGATTAACGGGAATAGGTAGGGGCCCCACTCTTGATTTATGTGGGAGGGCCCCCAAACTCATACTTGCGCGACTGGATTCCTCCTTAACTGTTCGAGAGATATCAAAACCAATTTTGGCGTGGTAATACTTGATTATTGGACCTACATTTAAAAAATACTTAGGTGCATTAGTGCATATAGAATAATTCACAAAAGAATGCCAACCTAAACTTGTGCTTTTTTAATGGAACAACCTGTATATTTTTACATATTCGGATTCTTCTTAATATTTAGAATCAAAAAGTTTGAGACCTTTATTTACCTATCACTAAGTTCTGAAGGTATTGTCACATTAATGCTGAAACAGAGTCAACTTTGGAGCCATGATGCCAGGGCTGTAATCAGGATTTTTTTAAATCTATTTGTGCCACCGACTTTTGATAATACAAATACATATAATCCATTCATTATTTATTTGCGCTATGGTTGGCCATGAACTTTTATTTTTTGGTTTGCCAAAATAAAAAGTCCCTATTAATTTGACTAACAGCTCTTGACAATACCAAAAATATGACAGACCACTGACAGACCAACTATTAACACCGCTACTCTACAATACTTAACCTAACTAATTTTTTTCAAAATTATACCAGGTGGAATCTGTCACCCTAACATGGCCAACCATAGCGCAAAGAAATTGTGAACGGATAATTTAAATTTGCAATATATTTTTTTACGATTTTTCAAATAGAACACCCTGCATATATTTTTGAAAAATTAGTATCTACACTTTACCCTGAAACCAAATCTATAAAAATATAGTGTACCATCAGAAGAAATCGAGAATAATTAAAGTTCACGTAAAGTGACCACCCTATAGGTATAGTCTGAAAATACATATAAGAATCTGACTTTTATAAAAGTCAACAGTTGATCATCAGCTTATGCCAATACACAATAACTAACCCTATCGTAAATCATATACAATCCACCACTAATTATGAGCCTTTTATACTTCAGAAGTTTATCGACCTAATTTTCAAATTCACCGCTAATTTATAATTAAATTAATAAATGTTTTATTATTAGTACCTAATTGTATAATATGTAACAGGTTCAATTTTAGCAGTAATATTACAATAGGTGATGTTGTATGATTTACGATAGGGTTGGTTATTGTATATTGCCATAATGAGAAACTGTTGACTTTTATAGTAGTCAGGTTCTTATATGTATTTTCAGACCATATGTATAGTTTTAAGCATTTTAGAATGCTTGAAACTTAGTTGACTATTATCATTAGTCGATGGAATAAACAGATTCAAAAAATCCTGATTGCACCCCTGGCCCTATGGCTTCCAAGTTCACTTGGCAATAAAGTGACAATATCTCCAGAACGGTTAATTATTTTTGATTCTAAATAATCTGTAGGTATATGCAAATATATGTAAGTAGGGTGTTCTATTTAAGAAAACACAAGTTTTGGTTGGCATTTTTTTAAAATCACCCTGTATGTATCTAAACATTTTTAAAATGTAGGTCTTATGATAACGTTCAAGAAACCCCCCGCCCACACAGTAAACACTAAACACCCACCCTGAGGTCATACTGAATATTAAATAAATAAAATTCAGAATTTTTTCATTTTAATAAAATATAACCCCCCCCCTCCCAACACAATGGCTTGTCTCCAAGTTGCCCCTAACTGTCAGATTTTCTGGTACTAATTTTATTTCCAGTCTGTAGTCAGTCCTGGATAGTGAAATAATGCTAAATGTACGATTTACCCCCCCCTCTTTTTTTCCGTGTTACGTAAAGTACAACAGTAACCCCCCCTCTTCGACAGGCTCTCTATGCATTTCATTTCTCAAAAGAAGGCGAGAGTGCAGGTCTCTCGACTGTTTGAAAACCACTGTCCTCTATGCTATGCTAATTAGACCACAGTAGGTGCATCCTAATAAGTTTCTTAATTACAAATTTGCACCAGTTTGGTACGTGACGTGCAAAATCCCACACTTTAAACGGAAAATCCTCTGCAATAATACGATTTCGCAATATGATAAAAAATATGTGGGCCATTGATCTATTCGATCTGTGACTCAATTCTAAAGTGCTTTCACACCTTTTAAAATAAAAGGAAAAAAAAGTAATTTATAACCCACAATTTTACTTCTTTTCTCTCTAATCTCGTGGCGGCTTTTGTTTCGAGTTTACATAGAAAATTCTTGGCGTTACATTGCACCCCCAAAAAGTAGTCGTCACACTCATCATCGCATACAAAAATTCACAGGTATGCACGATCCTCTTTTGAAGCAGGTAGAAAAGATTTTGTAGCTCGTTAACTTTTTGTGTTGGCTAAAGATTGTAAATTAGTACTACCTAGATTTATTTTTAACTCGGGAGAGTGGAGAGATTTCAACGATGGCTATGCACAGAAATTCCTAACTTGCAACTTTTACAACCCGTCATAAATATTTTCAAATAGCTACAAACGAGTATACGTAAATAATATAAATACCTAGAGTATGATAAGGCGATTAAATCGATAAAGTATAACATGAGTTCATTGATAAAGTTTCTTAGTAAACTACTCAAGTTCATGCCTTGTACATGCAAACATAAAGGCTAGACGTTGAGGGCCGGTTTCGTGGTGTGTGTAGACCATTCAGTTTCAGTTGGAACGCGAACGTAAAGATGTTAAGTTTGTAGTGGTGACTCATAGAGCGTGGAACGTTATTTAAAAAATGTGGGAACCAAATTGCCAAACTCAACAGTCAAAATAAAGTCTACAAATTTGAATTTTGTAAAATTCGAATGGTTTGTGTGTAAATGTAAATTCCCGTTGTTCATGAGTTTATTTTCTACAATTCGTGCCTTGCCAAGTTTTAAAATAAAGTGGTGTTTGTGACGAAAGACAAAACAATAGATGCCAAAAGGATATTATCTTGTCTTGTGTTTTCAATTTGATTAAAATCTAAACAAGCGAGTATGCAACAGCGTATATTGAATTGCACTGATGCAGTTCACTGCCCCTATAATACATGTTAAGAAACGTTAGCTGCAATGACGAGTCAAGTGCATAAGAGTAGACCAGGAAGTGGACTAAGTTTTTCAGTTATGGGTGAGTTATTATTAAAAAATATTAAAAATTCGAAAAAATTTCTCAACGCCTACTTGTAGCGAGTAGTAGGTGTTAACTTATTAGTAATATCTTGCTCGATTTCGATCGTGATTAATATGGTCGAGGTTTAAATAGGGTATCGAAGTTTCCCTCGAGAAAAGAACGAAAGTATAGAAAAAAGAAAGGAAGTGTTAGATTAGGGTCAAAGTTTCCCACGAAGCCACCGTACAATTAGCACCATATCGTGGAAATCTTCAAACTTGACTTATTTCTTTAAATTAACTCTTCGCAACTAATGATAGAAATTTGAAAAAATTAAATTACCCGCTCTTTAATAAGCGTGTAGAATTTTTAAAGGACCGTTTTCCTCTCAATGTTAATGTTAACGTATTCCAGAATCAATGACCCTAAACAAACCTAAAGTGGGCGACTTGGCATAAACTTAACTTTACAGCTATAATTAATTAGAATTGCAATTTCGATTCATTTACAATATGAGTAGTAACGTACAATTTTCTATACTTATGTTATAAAAGCGTAATAAAAGTATTGAAGTGGAAAGCGTTTGAAATTGGACCCCTCACACGTTAAAAATGGAACGACAGCCACAAGTGGTTATACTTTCGAAAATGACCGATCCAAATAAATAAAAATATTTTTAAATTATTCATGATGAAATACAGAGTGTCCCAACCAACCTGGAATGGTGTGTCTCTACTATGGAAGTATTGAAGTGGAAAGCGTTTAAAAGTGGACCCCTCACACGTTAAAAATGGACAGGCAGTCACAAGTAGTTATACTTTCGAAAATGACCGATCCAAATGAATAAAAATATTTTTAAATTATTCATGAAGAAATACAAAGTGTCCCAACCAACCTGGAAGGGTGTGTCTCTACTATGAAAGTTATGGAAGTATTGAAGTGGAAAGCGTTTGAAATTGGACCCTTCACACGTTAAAAAAGGAGCGACAGCCACAAGTGGTTATACTTTCGAAAATGACCGACCCAAATAAATATTTATAAATTAGTTGAAATACAGAGTGTCCCAACCAACCTGGAAGGGTGTCTCTACTATGGAAGTTATGGAAGTATTGAAGTGGAAAGCGTTTGAAATTGGACCCTTCACACGTTAAAAATGGCGCGACAGCCACAAGTCGTTATACTTTCGAAAATGACCGATCCACATAAATATTTATAAATTAGTTGAAATACAGAGTGTCCCGACCAACCTGGAAGGGTATCTCTACTATGGAAGTATTGAAGTGGAAAGCGTTTGAAATTGGACCCTTCACACGTTAAAAAAGGAGCGACAGCCACAAGTGGTTATACTTTCGAAAATGACCGATCCACATAAATATTTATAAATTAGTTGAAATACAGAGTGTCCCAACCAACCTGGAAGGGTGTCTCTACTATGGAAGTTATGAAAATATTGCAATGAAGAGCGTTTGAAATTGAACCCCTCACATGTTAAAAATGGCGCGACAGCCACAAGTGGTCATAATTTCGAAAATGACCGATCCAAATAAATAAAAATATTTTTAAATTAATTATGATGGAATACAGAGTGTCCCAACTAACCTGGAAGGATGTGTCTCTACTATGGATGTTACTACAAAAAATGAGAGACACGTTTTTAGTTCTCATCGAGCTACTTATATTAAGAATATTTTAACACTTGATCCGTTTAAAAAATACTGATCAAACTTGTTTTTTTTTTAAGTGAGACACGCTGTATATTATTGCGTGTTTGGATTCTACTTTCGATGGTGATTAAAGTAAGATATGGGTTGATGGGTCTGAACCAAGTTATTACATATTTTATGGCAAAAACAGGTCAAGTTGGCCCGCTTGCTATGACGTAAATAATTATTGATATTTTTGACTTCGATTTGCGTCAGAAAAAGTGTTTCCTACTTTCCTTATTTATCTCTTATCTAGCAAAGGGCGCATTCAACTCACAAAAGAGTTCCCTTTGACTACAAAAGACTCCAAAAGACACACAAAACATATAAGGAATCGCCCATACTCTCTTTCACTCTCCCTATTTCAGCACATAGGCACAGAGAGAGAGTATGGAGGATCAATCAGCTGTTGAAAACTTTTCAGTAGTCTGAATGCGACAAAACTTTAATTTATTTCGTCACCGACATTAAGAATTTTTTACAACAGAACTTATGCAGGGTACTGATCTGGAAGATTAGTTAGAGCAGCTTTGGAAGATAATAAGGAAAGAAGAAGGCTTTTAAATATTTCTAACGTAGTAAAAAATGTCAATTCTTTACGTCGAGTCGTAGTGAGAGACCCAAGTTAACCTGTTTTGGCTTAAAATAATCAAAACCTATTGCATTTTTATTGCCATTAAATGGTGAAATACGACCATACACTTCATCGTTGGAACACTTAGAAATAATCTTCTTTTCTAATCATTACGATCCTTCAAATTAATCACATCTCAAGTTCCTTAATCGCCCCCCCCCCAAAAAAAGTTTTAATTTTTAAATACTCAGTTCAATGAAGGAAAGTGATGTATAACAACAATTATTCCTGATGGCAAGCGATGAGGATGTGCAGATAACTAAATTTGTATTTACCCCCCCCCCCCACCAACGCAGTATTAAACGTATTTAAGTTATTAAAGGGGCGTGGCCAAACTTATCCCTACCGCCCCATAAGGAAAAATTATTGCTATACTACCTTTAGAAATAAACTCAGCCCTAGATAACCACTAGTCTGATTCTAAATGTTGGTTGTCTAGCAAATTGGTCACGTGGATTGAGGGTGTTTCTGAAGACACTTTATTATAATTTATAAGGGTGTATTTTTCCCCAAATCTCTCTACTCTTGTTTTGATAATTTCTCTTTTAAAAAATAAAAGTAAACAAACAAAAATAATTGAAAATCGATTCATAATGTACAGTTTAGTAAATATTAGCGGAAGTTGGTCCAATATTTACCTTCTTTTTCCATTTCTTTCATACATCTTTTTCGAAGGTTGTTTTATTTTTGCGTCACTATTATTTAGAGAAAAAAAGACAATGATGTAATATTTACTATGCGATGACTGTAACCTCGACTTAGGTAAAAAAATTATTATAATATCTACTTAAGTCGTTGTGTATTGTATCAAGGTGTAACAATTTTGTTTGATGCATAAAACACATTAAGTAGGTTTATGCTCGATTTACAATGAAAAGGAGGTCAAAGCATTATATGCAATTACATTTTCTTAAGACTTCTTTAACCACTTGAAGTTGAGTTAGATTTTAGCTTCTAGTTATACAAGAACAGCTATTTATCTGATAAAATATTTTACTATTTTTTTCTAAACATGACAGCTGATAGATTAGCAACGTCAGTGCATTAATATTTTTATTAACTCTCTGTATAAGGTGTACATGTATAGAATACACAATATACATACATATAGCTATATAGCATAGCTAATTCATTATCTTAGTCTTGTTTTTGATTGAGTAATTTGTTTAACAATATCTTTTGTGACGTTTCATTATTAAATGATGATTTGAAATTGTCTTGTAATGGTCAATTATACCTTGCTGATTAATTTTAAATAGTTACATCTAACTGTAACTTTAACTAGTATTATGCAGATGAAGAGCCTTTTATTTAAAATTAATTTAAGACCGTGTTATTTAGGGTTTGTGTTCCAATTTCTTTAAACGCTTTTACAAATGATTTTGGACTACTTTGAATCTTTATAACCGATGAATTTACGATACATTCTCGTTTCCAACATACTTTTACATTATTTTTCGTTGTTAAAGTAATCAAAGTTGACTCTTTAACTAGATATCAGGCTGTGAAGACTGAAGAGAGAGTATCAAAAGTTGAACTGATGCAAAAGATTTATAATGACACTAACAATATAACATTTATAAGTCTTGTATATCGTTGGCATAAGTACTGTTGAACTCGATGAGTGCTTCTTAAGGATGTACTACAGCAAGCCTTAAGTGGGTTGATATAATATACCAACAAAATGAAAATAATTCTACTGCCATACATACGATAATAAATAATTTACTGGGTTCAAACTCCGTTGCAATCCTCTAAAATTCACGACACTTTGGACTGGAAGAGGTTCAAACACAAGAAACATACATACTAATTACTACGATGTTCAAATCAAAAGCTCATAAGGCTACGAACAGATACTGAAAGGTGGGAAGGGTCTAACCAAAACCTGAATACTAGCGTCTTCAAGAAAGGAATCTTTTTTATTATACGATCAAAGCTAACTCGCTCCTTGTAGAGGAGCTCCAATAAATTTTCCAATCGGCGAAGTAATAGATCAGAAAAGAGAAACAACAGAAAAATATATCTGAACCGATGGGATACCATAGTTGACCGAAACTTCACTATTTTGAACGATCGAAAAAGGAAACCCTCTGCAAGTTTATCAGACAGCCTGAATAAGTCAAACTGTCCAATTCGCAAAGAGAAAACGATGGATAGAAGAAGTTCACTAAAACCTAAGTCCTGATGGTCTTTATTATTATCAAACCTCTCAATAAAAATATCATCGTTGTTGTTGACTTGTATATTGAGCTGTTTGAGAGCTTTCAGCGGCTATTGTCAGGACGATTGTCTATTGTGGTTTTCCTTTTTATCTAATCAACCCATTCCTTTCTCAAGACTTTAATGAAGTTTATGGTCGTTCTGCGGCGTTCAAGGAGTAGCAAAGACTAGAAATTCAAATGCTTTTCCTCAGAGTACCTATTTTGGAATATAAAGTAGCTGTCGCGAAGCCCTTGGGTTCAATCTGCCTGACAGTAAAGAAGTGGGTTTAAAGAAAACATGCCAAACAATGGAGGAACATATATGCAGTATCGGGCATAGGAAGAGAATGATTCAGTTCCTCAAAATTAACCAGAGAAACCCTGAGAAAAGTTCGTCAGGTAAACGATCAGACAAGTAGTGGAAATGCTGATAAGCTACAGTTCGAGCACCATAATTATTATGTAGAATATAAAGCCTTGGTGAGCAAAAAGTAACACAATTCATATGTATGGTTTTTTTTTGTCTCCATGGTAAAATATAACCTAAACTCAACATTTTTGGAACGTTAGAAAATTAGAAATTACAGAGCAAGCTGTTGGGTGGTACTACTGAAGGTATTAAATACCTCACGATTGGAATATTAAATTATTGAGGTGTCCTAGAAGACTTCCAGGGCTAAAATGCGCTTACAAGGGCTCATTATCCACCCTGGTTTTAATTATAAAAATCTCAGGGATTTTAAGGATTATTAAGGAAGAAGCGCAGCCCCTCCAGGCCTTTGATTTCTGAAATTATCCTACCTGTAGGATAAACTCGACATTTTTGACACGTTAGATGATGATAAGGAGAATTACAGAGCAAGCTGTTGGGTGGTACTACTGAAGGTATTAAACACCTCACGATTGGAATATTAAATTATTGAGGTGTCCTGGAAGACTTCCAGGGCTAAAATGCATTTACAAGGGCTCATTATCCACCCTGGTTTTAATTTTAAAAATTTCAGGGATTTTAAGAATTATTAAAGAAGAAGCGCAGCCCCTCCAGGCCTTTGATTTCTGAAATTATCCTACCTGTAGGATAAACTCGACATTTTTGACACGTTAGATGATGATAAGGAGAATTACAGAGCAAGCTGTTGGGTGGTACTACTGAAGGTATTAAACACCTCACGATTGGAATATTAAATTATTGAGGTGTCCTGGAAGACTTCCAGGGCTAAAATGCATTTACAAGGGCTCATTATCCACCCTGGTTTTAATTATAAAAATCTCAGGGATTTTAAGGATTATTAAGGAAGAAGCGCAGCCCCTCCAGGCCTTTGATTTCTGAAATTATCCTACCTGTAGGATAAACTCGACATTTTTGACACGTTAGATGATGATAAAGAGAATTACACAGCAAGCTGTTGGGTGGTACTACTGAAGGTATTAAATACCTCACGATTGGAATATTAAATTATTGAGGTGTCCTAGAAAACTTCCAGGGCTAAAATGCGCTTACAAGGGCTCATTATCCACCCTAGTTCTAATAAAAATTTTAGGGATTTTAAGAATCATTAAGGAAGAAGCACAGCCCCTCCAGGCCTTTGATTTCTGAAATTATCCTACCTGTAGGATAAACTCGACATTTTTGACACGTTAGATGATGATAAGGAGAATTACAGAGCAAGCTGTTGGGTGGTACTACTGAAGGTATTAAACACCTCACGATTGGAATATTAAATTATTGAGGTGTCCTAGAAGACTTCCAGGGCTAAAATGCATTTACAAGGGCTCATTATCCACCCTGGTTTTAATTTTAAAAATTTCAGGGATTTTAAGAATTATTAAAGAAGAAGCGCAGCCCCTCCAGGCCTTTGATTTCTGAAATTATCCAACCTGTAGGATAAACTCGACATTTTTGACACGTTAGATGATGATAAGGAGAATTACAGAGCAAGCTGTTGGGTGGTACTACTGAAGGTATTAAACACCTCACGATTGGAATATTAAATTATTGAGGAGTCCTAAAAGACTTCCAGGGCTAAAATGCATTTACAAGGGCTCATTATCCACCCTGGTTTTAATTTTAAAAATTTCAGGGATTTTAAGAATTATTAAAGAAGAAGCGCAGCCCCTCCAGGCCTTTGATTTCTGAAATTATCCTACCTGTAGGATAAACTCGACATTTTTGACACGTTAGATGATGATAAGGAGAATTACAGAGCAAGCTGTTGTGTGGTACTACTGAAGGTATTAAACACCTCACGATTGGAATATTAAATTATTGAGGTGTCCTGGAAGACTTCCAGGGCTAAAATGCATTTACAAGGGCTCATTATCCACCCTGGTTTTAATTTTAAAAATTTCAGGGATTTTAAGAATTATTAAAGAAGAAGCGCAGCCCCTCAAGGCCTTTGATTTCTGAAATTATCCTACCTGTAGGATAAACTCGACATTTTTGACACGTTAGATGATGATAAGGAGAATTACAGAGCAAGCTGTTGGGTGGTACTACTGAAGGTATTAAACACCTCACGATTGGAATATTAAATTATTGAGGTGTCCTGGAAGACTTCCAGGGCTAAAATGCATTTACAAGGGCTCATTATCCACCCTGGTTTTAATTTTAAAAATTTCAGGGATTTTAAGAATTATTAAAGAAGAAGCGCAGCCCCTCCAGGCCTTTGATTTCTGAAATTATCCTACCTGTAGGATAAACTCGACATTTTTGACACGTTAGATGATGATAAAGAGAATTACACAGCAAGCTGTTGGGTGGTACTACTGAAGGTATTAAATACCTCACGATTGGAATATTAAATTATTGAGGTGTCCTAGAAAACTTCCAGGGCTAAAATGCGCTTACAAGGGCTCATTATCCACCCTAGTTCTAATTTTAAAAATTTTAGGGATTTTAAGAATCATTAAGGAAGAAGCACAGCCCCTCCAGGCCTTTGATTTCTGAAATTATCCTACCTGTAGGATAAATTCGACATTTTTGACACGTTAGATGATGATAAGGAGAATTACAGAGCAACCTGTTGGGTGGTACTACTGAAGCTATTAAATACTTCACGATTGGCACTTTAAACCGTAGGGATGTCCTAGAAAACTTCCAGGGGTAGATTTAATTCACAAGGGCTCATTATCCATTATGGTTTTAATTAGAAAAAATTCAGGGATTCTGAAGATAGTTAAGTGAGGCAATCGCGGCCTCTCTCCAGGCCTTTTATTTTCAAAATTATCCTTTCTGTAGGATAAATCTACATTTTTGTAGAGTGAGCATTAGAGCTGGACATCAAAATGGCAAATCTTCTTCTATTCTCACTGACTTACTCGTCAATGCCCTGTAAATATCCCTGATACAGCTTGTAGACTAATTCGAGACAATTGCAGACAATATTTTTCAAACTTTCTAGAAGCGTCCGATATAACTCTTTTGTCGTGACGACAGCAGCTTTTGTTACCTTTCCATATTGTGATAGATGGATATTATTATTCTTTATGAGCGTAATAAAGGCTTTTATAGCTGGTTTTGTGACTCGTTCAGGCGTTCATGGCCATGGAGAGAAGTACTTGCTCATCTTTTTTTTAATTACTTTCATTACAGTGTAACAACATTATTTGTAGATACGTTGTTCCATGGTGGAAGTTGTTATACTTGCACCATGTCTGGTTCAGTAGTTCCAAGAGCCTCAGGAGTAAGTCATAAATTCGTCGATATCTTTAATTTTTTGTTGCAAACTGTTTAGAACTGTATTTGCTCCAAGCATTACGCCCAACAGGAACAGTTCATTTTGAAATATTAAAAGCATGTTTTCCCATACCGATAAATGGAAGTACATACTCGAGTACAAGATGACAATTATCTGTTTGTATGAAACAAAATCAATCATCGTAAGAAGAGAAATTTATAACGATTTTATGTGTAACATAACTTAGCACTTAGAAAATAACCAATTTATGTTAATTAAATATCGAAAATTAATTAAATTTTTATATTAAACGATGTTGCACTACTTAGCAATTATCTTAAATTATAAAAGCAATTGGAACAAGAAGAAAAAGAAGACAAGTTACGAGTTTACTTTGTATTAAATTGTCGTAACAAAATTGATAAACAAATTGCTTTTAAGTCTTAAGCTCGTCAACAACCACACCTAATGAGATATTAAAGTTTAATAATTACTGAAACAATTTCAAAATAAATAACTTTTTGTGGTTACTGCTGTAATTTAAACGTTTTTGAAAAATTAAAGTAATAATTTCAAAAGCTGTCATAAACAGCTACTGGTGTATGGACAATTATTCTTTCTTTAGCCAAGCCGACTGTCTGAACAATATAAAACTTGAAAGCAATTTATTTTAGCACCTACAAAAAGAGTAAAATAATTTGCATTCGAAATTCAAAGGTCATTTACTTGTTAATTTAGTAACTAAACCGCCATCGCCATCGACGCCATCGTTGCAAATAAACTTTATATGCACACCGAGTTATTCGAGCGGATTAAACTTTGAAGAAAAACGTTTAAATTTGAAGTAGTCACTATATAGCCAAACGTAAACAAGCTAAATTATATTTGTACTTTAATTAAACGTGACATTACTAATTAACCCACATTTAGAAATTTGTTTCAAGTACTCGACCAAAAAAGATCGAAAGTTTAAATTGCGATAAATGAAGAATGGACAAAACAAGTGTAAAACGTGGGTAATCCGTGGGTGATATTGGATGTGTAGGTTGGTGGTCATCTTGCCATATTCTCGTCTTGTTAGGTTATAAACCTCTTAAGTGCACCCCTGGTGTTTTAACAACATATAATTTTTAATAATTAATAATTAACGAACGGAAACGTAGACTTTAATTGATGTTACATTTATTCTCGTAAACATAAATTTTCGCATAACCATAAAGAAAATTCCATAAATATCTAAATCGACTCCACAAGACAACTTTTATTGTTTATAACAGTTTAATTGAGATTTTTTTTGTTTGAAATGTACGGTAGCCTTAAATAATTAAATGTAATTTCAGTTAATTTCATTTTAGAAATGTAATTAAACATATCTTAAGTAATTGCATGTTTATGTTTTCGATATTACCTGCTGAGAACTTGATGAGAGTTGCAATGTTGATTTATTTGGTTTCAACTATCAACCTCATTTTACAGTTTAATTTTTCTTTTTGAAATAACGTTAGTTTAAAAGGCCACGAAGTTCTAAATAACGCGAAAAATTGCTGCAAAACTACCTCAAATTATTTTAAGCGAAATAATTACTCTAATCTTCTCGTAAGGGATGAGGAAATAAATGAAAATTTGAGAAAACACATTTTTTAAGATTCTTGCTCTCCAGTATGAGGATGACACTGGGATCCATATCGAAGTAATTCTTGTCGAACTTCTAAATCATTTTGACAGTAATTCGTCTGCATTCTTGAATTATTCCAAGTAGAAAAAAGTTTTGTCAACGAAGGGGTTATAGAAGACCTGGAAGACGATGGATTTTTTTTCTTCAAGAATGAATTTGAAGTAGTTAGGAGGTAAACATACTAAAAGTCCCCGGTCCTAGTTACGTGGCTAAGGGACCAGTGATGTAAAATTTATTTTATTTTGAAATTGGTAAATTACCGTCGAGAATAATATGCAGTACTGGAAACATTTAACTACATCATTGCACTATTTTAATTAATGGTAATTTGAAACGGTAAATTGCCGATAAATTATGGTATTAAGATCGTAATTTACGGTATTATGTTCGTAATTTAGGGCGAAAATTACAACTTATATCACTGCCCAACTATATGGTAATTAACGGTAATTGAAAACGGTAAATTACGGTAGTTAATTTCGTAATTTACAAAATAATTTAAAACTTACATCACTGTAGGGGTCGAGGGGTGGAGGGGTATTGAGTTCGTAATTTACGGTATTATGTATATGTATTAAATATATTACGACCCACATCACTGAAAGAAACGCATGGGGTGGAGAGGTCCCGTTTTTGGGGTATTTGCTTATATCTCAAAAACGGTGGGTCCTAGGGAAAAAATTGCTCTTAACAAAATGTAAGCTTATTAGATTTCCTAGAAGATTGCATTCACCTTTTTCTCTGTTTCTTATAGTTTTTGAGATACCCGCTCGCACAAATCGTTAATGTGTGAATAAAGTTACCAGTTGAAGACTTTTTCAAACATAACGATATGTGCGGCTGGATATCTTGAAAATCATAAGGAATAGAAAAAAATTAATCATAACAATCTTCTACGAAATTTCATAAGCTTTCATTTTGCTACAACTATTTTTCCTCTAAGACCCACCGTTTTTGAGATATAAGCAAAAACCCACAAAATGGAACCTTTTTACCCCTCCCTGCCTCCCTTCCTTAGTTATGTAGCTAGGACAGGCCACTTTTAGTATTTTTACCTTCTAACTACTCCAAACACATTCATGAAGAAAAAATTCCATCCTCTGAGATTAAGAGCGTTCGAGAGTTCTCAAGTGGCCCCAGAGTGACCCCAGAGCGCCCCAGAGAGAACATCCAAGGGCTGTAGATAAATAAATTTTGTCGCCTTTTGAACGACCTCTCTTTCCAATCTGTTTTGCTTGTCAAAAAAGAATCAACGAATTCAACAGATTTTATTGAACAAGTTGTTGCTGCAAGAATTTTTCTAATAGAAAGACTACTTTTCCTCCTCGGTACAGAGCCTAGACGAAGCATCTAAAGGCCCCTCAAACAACCCTTAGAACTGTCTTTTCATATATTTCGTCGATGTTGACATGTCCTAAAGACTCTAAACATGGTGTCCTAATACACAGTAACACACAATACATTAATTCTGCCTCTTTAATCTATCAGACCCAATTTGTTTTTTTTTTTTTATTTTTTTTTTGGCGTCGTCTGCAGTACATTATTGTTAATATTAATTGCGCTCTTGGGCGGCGCCAGCCGAGTACAAAACAACGTTAGTAATTATTAATAACTTACTATACATTATTACGTTTCTCTTGTTTCTTCGACATTAGAGTGCTCTGTTAGGATAAAATATTTTCTATAGTTATTTTAAAGATTGATTACTTATTGCTAATTACCCCCTTAACTTACACTTCTGTATGGTAATTTTTATACCATTTCTTTGATATTTTACCAAAAGAAATGAACATCAGAGCTCATTAGCTCTGATACTCATTAATAGCTATTAGGCTATTAGCACTAAGGCACTTTTTATAAATATTTTGGGTTGTAAGTCAAAAAATAAAAATTAGGAATGTGCTCATTGCTTAATGGCATAATTTAGAATCTTATCACAAAAATAAACGATTACAAAACATATAAGACTATGAAGTAATTGTTGTGTCTAAGTAATGTTGTATATTTTAGTACCTAATTAAAATATGGCAAATAAATGATTAATTCAATAATAAAAATATTTTAGATAAGGTTGGCGCCATATAATTTTATAAACCTCAAATACACTCAAATTAAATTTCTTTCTTATCAATACCATGTCATCTTTTTAATATTACATATAATAAAACAAGTTATTGATGTAAAACTACTAATCATTATTACCGGCAATCCGACGAGCGACGACGTCTTGTATAAGACGTGTTTTGTAAAATTATTTTTGCTCCTATATAATTAAAGGAAGAGATTTTTGTTAAAAAAAATTATTAACATTAGCCTCCACTTTTTTAAAAGAACTAACAGTAAAAAAAATTATATAGTTATTTTATACGTCTATCACGTTTTGTTTGTCTATTCATATTTCTCTACCATAATTTTCATATCTATCTTCATCTACAACTTTTATACAATCCATTACAAGCTATATTATTGTACGTCAAGTCATGTTTTAAATGAAAATTTTTTTAACGCTAATTAATTATTAATTCGAAATTTGTATTAGAAAAAAAGCGTGCGTACCAGTTCCAAACAAATCTTTTATACAGAGCGGCCCATATTCGAGATCCTATACCATTGCCATTCGGAAGCTGAGGAGATTGAGCTTTGGTTATTGGGACAAAAATAGCTCTGCCGAATCAAATTATTTTGAAAAGGGAAAAAATTTGCCAAATATTTAAACTTAAAGTTTCCAAAATTCCGATGGTATGGTGAGCCTCAATCTGGAGCACACACTGTATTTCAACTGACAAAAAAATGAGATGCAGGATGTACACAATTATAGTATTATTTATAATCTGAAAGTATTTACTAATTAGACGTACTAATTAATGGTGGTGTTAATAACTGCTTTTTGATTTTAATTTAATTGATTTATTTTAATAATTTAAATTTTCACCCAACTATACTAATTGACATTAAGAGTAATAAGAGGAAGACCTTTAAAGGACTTTTAATTGAGTTGCTTATTATTAACCTCGTTGTGGTAAATTTAAATGCAGAACCGTACCTTGATAATTAACCTCTTAGCTTTTAGTGGAGTTTTACTGCTTCCGTATGCGCTCTATAATTCAGAAAAAATTTGTAGAAGAATTTTAATTACAAGTATAGAAAATCTAATTACCACTTCCTAATTACTTAATTACTCCTAGGCTCGAAACTGTGATTATAAACCTTGAAGAGCACTTATTGCAGATTTTGCAAACAGAAAGAGATTATCTTCTAGAATCTAGAATATTAAATACAGCAGTTTTTGCGATTTTATGGCATGATCTAACGAAGTGTGTGACGTCATATCAATTTTAGCCTGGATTTTATCTATAGATTTTGGAGTTATAATATTGTCTTGTTGAACCTTAACGCACGAAAAACCTTGGACCCTAAGAACGAGCCTTAGAGGAACGATTTAATACCTATAGCTCGAAAAAAGTAACGATTGGCGACAGGAGCTGATCTACAAACCCAGAATCTCAGAGTTGCTCTAGCATTGCAATTTTCCTTGTAGGAAAAATCAAAGAAGACTATTGAGTGAATCCCCAAATAAGCTAACATTTGTCAAAAGGGCAAAGCGTCTTTTTAACCTTCGTAATACCCAGTTAAAAATGATACGTCAAATACCAACAGGGGCCAAACGGACCCGAGCTATTTTCGGCTCTGGGCTATTATTCTATAAATTATTAAAATTAATTATTTAGCAACATTTGAGTTATTCCAAAATATCCCGGTACAACCTATTATTCAGCGGTCAGAAAATCGCCTCTTGACATATGGTGGAGGCGCCGGGCCTCCAGCTCCTAACAGCTTTACTATTAATTTCATTACATACAAGGATGTCGCGAAATATAGCACCTTACTTTGCTGATAGAGATAGAGATAGGAAAGATTTCTTTATAAGTGTAAAGACAATTTAACATGCAAAGTAAGGGAAAAAAATAACCCGATGTTTTCTGGCGTCTCAGTGGCGTACATAGTAAGGGGACAAACTAGGTTGATGCTGTATAACAATTAAATTTTTTTTATCTTTCAAAATTTTAAAGTCCTTGGTCAAACTTTTTCAGACCCGGGGCATATGTTACGCCTAGAAATATTACGCAAATTATTAAGGCCCGTCCAGACCGCAACGCAATACTGCGCCAAACGTTTGCGAACGTTGCAAATTTCAACAAACATGACCGGTTAGGACGGTAAACTGCGACGAACGCGCGAGGTCGCGCTTTTAACAGCTTTATTGTTAATTTCATCACGTACAGCCGGCCTCACAATTATTGTCCACCTAGCTATACGCTAAGGTGGTTATTAGCCAGAAACGACAAAAGAACAGGGAGGGGAGGTTGTTGATTTACTACTTGCTGGCAAAATAAATTAACTCCTCAATTTAAGTAGGGAGTGTTATGATGGATGTATCCACAATTAGTGCTAAACGTATAGTCAGGGTGATGGCCAACAAATGTGAAGCTGACTGTACAAGGTGCAACGCGAATGTCGCGAAATATAACACCTAAACACCTTACTTTGCAGATAGGGATAGGAAATAAAATGTAATAAATTGTATCTGTATAAGTATAAAGAAACAGACAAATTTGCAAAGTTAGAAAAAAAATAATCTGGTGTTTTCTGGCGTCCCAGTGGCGTACATAGTATGGGGACAAACTAGGTTGATGCTGTTTAACACTTAATTTTTTTTATTTTTCCAAATTTTAAAGTCCTGGGTCGGACCTTTTTAGACCTGGAGGGGGGTCATATGTTAGGCGTAGAATTATTATTATTAATTTTTTTTTTTTTTTAATTATTAGCTTGTTTTATTAAACAAACGTTAAAAAAATAATAAATATTTTAAATAAAAGCTTTATTTTTCTCCAAATATAATTAAATTATTATTAATTAATAATAATTTAGTATTATCTAGCAGCATTCGAGTTATTACCAATATTATCGTCGATTCTTATTCCCCGAAGCTTTAAGAAGAATTTAAGTCCAAGAACGTTTTTGAAAGTGAATTAACAATAAAATTTATCTGATTTCAACCGTATAGGTAATTGAGAATTTTTAATAAGTCCTAAAAGCGTTAACCAAACAAAAAATTATTACTAAAATGGTCAAAAAGCCCAAAGTAGCCAGTGGGGTTTGTTTGGACCCCACTTGGTATTACGAAGGTTAACCAAGGGCTTAGGTTAGGTTAGATCAAGAAATTTGAGCTCCTACTATAAATTTTTTCCCCTCTCCACAAAGTCGTATTTTCTAATTTTTAATTGAGAAAGAAAAAAATTTCTAGTTTTGTAGAAAAACTTTTGCAACCATCGTTTTCCCATTAAAAGTTTTCAGTTCAAGTTAACGATTGACGTCGAGAGTACAGATTCACACCTTTAGCGAATCACGGATCTTGATGGAAATGAAGAATGTGCATAAACATAGATTAAGCGCAACTCGAAAAATTATAAGAATAATTCTAATTTTAATCGCCTGATTTTATGAGAAATTAAGAGAATGGAAAATAGAGAAAAAAGTAATAATGTAAAAAATTTAAATTGAAATGCATTGGTGAATGTATCGAGGTTGCTTTGCCCTCAATCAAGTCATATAGCACCAGTGGCGGCTTCTGGGTTTTCAAGTTGGTGAGGCAAATTTACTGAAACCCTTTACCTATTTCCAAAGATTTTCCACAGGACCTCATAGCGCCGCAGGCAATTGTTTTTGAATTTTCAAGGTCAACGAGCTTAGATCAACTTTAGGAATTTGTAAACATATTTTTGTACTGTAAAATTAAGCAATTCATTAAGCAATACTAAAAAGTTATGCATGTGTCCTCATCTAAATTGAAACGCACTGTATCTTTATTATGAAATTTTTTCTTTATTTGGATTTTTCCATTTATTTTCATTTGGCCCTAATTTCATTTTGCTCCACCGACAGTCAGCCGGCAGTCAGAATACAAAGATTCACTGAAAAATTTTCATTTTTATTAATTTCTGAAAATTAATAGTTTTCAAATTTTGTAAAAAAAGTATTAGAAAAAGTCGTGAGAAATCACAAAAGGAAAACAAATATGAAGTTTTACAGAAAAATTTAACTTTGAATGTTTCTGTATCAATCAAAAAAGTGTAAAAATAAAATTAAAACCTAAAATAAATTAATTAATAATTAAGTAGTAGGTAATATTATAAAATTCGTTATCTACCTTGCGAAATTTACATTTACTTCGTTGACATGTGACATCATCATAATATATCATTCAGTTCATATTTAGGAATATGTGCAAGGGTGCAGGGGTTCAAGGGATACCGTAAAAGACATAAATAAAGGTGGTACCGCACCGCGGGTGACATATATATCCAACGCTTTGCTAACAGAACTGCCGATGAACCCCATGGTATTGAAATGAATTTCTATGAGACAATCCTGAAGAAAGCGGTTGAGGCTAAGTACCTGTTTGCCTCACCTAGCCTAATACGCTTGCGCGGATTCCTATAAGCCCTAGTGGACTAATGCAACCAATGCACCTTACGTCATACGTCCCATATGTTTTTAGGAAATATTTTACATGGTAAAATATAGCACAAGAGGCAAACCTCGAACTTGCCTCTGTTGCTATTGTGCATACGGAAAATAAGGAACCAGCTGAGCGATATGATAAGTGCACGTGCACCGAAAATACGATGTTGTGAATACTCATACCTACACCCAAAATTTATATTATTGCTAAATTAATTATTATAATGGATAATTTTGTTTTAATTATTTAAAATTATAATAATTGTGCATTGGACAATTTAAACGGTGAGGCACTGCCTCACCTGCCTCACCTGAGAAGCCGCTCCTGTATAGCACACAGCATAAAAAGAAATTAAAATAAATTACCCATAATAATTATTTTTTCTAAAGAAACGGTTATAATTTTCCATAAAAATTAAAACCCCGAAAACAAAAAATTTTAATAATTACCTTTTTATTAATTAAAACAAGAATTTTAGAATTAATTTGGCCGTCTAATTTTAGCTAGTATCAAATAAAAATTAAAATTTAATTAGTTATTCAAAAAATTTTAATTTTATGCATTTCTACAATTCCATTTTTTCAAATAAAATTCTATCAATTAAAACAACCACTTAAACTTAATACTTTCACTCAAATATGCGCTAACAATAAATTAATTGCCTTTAGGTGTGTAAAATACAACTATCAAAAGTTATTCTAATTAAAATCACAATTTCTTTATTCTTTAACAATTTTTTTTTTCATTGAAACGTATAGAAGTGAGCATCGTGATCTATTAAAGTGTGGGAAAGATTAAAGGATCTTTAATTCACCCACGCCTTCACAACGTTATAACTTGAGTCTTGAGTACGTCTTCTATTTTTCTAAATTAAATCTGAATTAGACCGGAACAAAAAAGAATTACACTTCCGTGTGAAGATTAAATTTAATCCTCATCAAAAGCGTTATGAACTTTAAAATTAATTTTTTTTGTAAGGAATGCGAAAGTTGAACTTTGTGTGCATTTTAGAAATCGCCATAAATTTACTTTAAAACCAATTTTATTGCTTCAACCATTAAAAAATTAAGTTACGTACTATATTTTTTAAAAAGATTAACCTTTTTATATTAACGTTTATTATGTGTAAACAAATCAAAAGTGACTAAAGTTCGGATCTTATTAATGGTACACGATATCAAAGAACCAACCGCTTTTATTAACAACCCACCATCAGCTAGCATTATTGTATTATTATAAAAAAAAACTACCCATTATAGATGCATTCTCCACGCTTTCTACCGGTATTCAAAAAGGTTCGTTTCTCGACCTTTCGTTAAATCAACGGTTAAAGTCTAAATTACCTATATCAGTGTTATAATTAATTTTTTTTTGTTTCAGACTTTGCTGCCATTAGAAAATTACTCGATTCCGAAAGTAATGGTGGTACTTGTCCGAGCTGTAATATGCCTTTTGATAAAGGCAAAAAGAGAAGATTAATTGATAATTGTGGACACGAACGTTGCTACTCTTGTTTGTTTAGTAATGAATCCTGTCCGTTGTGTTCAAATCTAAATGGTAAACATCTTTATTTTCTAATTTTATTAATTAATTCATAGTCCTGTCGTATGTCAGAGATGGTGCATAATATTTAAAATTCATTAATATTCTTCAAAAGAATAGCCGTAAACGCCCCTAACTAAACGAAAAAAGTCGACGCTGTTATTGTCGCTCTTCTCAAAGTCAATTTTGTTTTAAATAAACGATAAACAAAAGGACTTATTTTACTAATTTTACACTTAGTTTACGAGCTAACTGACTCATATCGCTTAAAAAATGACTTCCCACACATAAGGATTACCTTTTCATGTTCATCTGACACAAAATTACAAAGATATTGCTTTTGTTATATAAAAACTCCAAATTCTCCCGTCGAAAAGGTATATGGAATTTTTTTCGACGATATCCAGAAAATTTTTTCTAATGAAGCCGATCAAGAATACTAACCTTAGACAAAATTCAGATAAAATGACGTCATTTTCTCAAGAGAATTAATTCTTATGATTGCAAGAATTAGATCTCAGTGGTTAAGTGGTTAGTGACAAATTATTGCCAATAGCATATAATGCATATTTTGATGAGCTTTAAGAATTCGTTTAGAAAATTTCAAAATTCAAAATAGTTAAAGATGAAAAAAATAGATAAAAACTGAAATTTGGCAATTTAGTTTTTTGACAGTACACAGTGGGCCAGGAGACATGCAAAAACGGACAAAAACCTACTTTGGAATTTCCAAAGCCTGTATATTTCATATACAGGGTGAGTTCGAATAGATGAACCCTTAGAATTGTATGGAGCTCTATAACCATAAGAGATATGAAAAGAAAAGTCCCTAACAAAACTTTCTTATCTCGAAATGACCTACGCCTTAAAAATATTTTAGAATGTACAGGGTGAATTTTTTAAAGTGATAAACGTCACTTCTATGCAGAAATAGAGTCATTTTAAAGTCGTTATGCCAGGACTGTAATCAAGATGTTTCAAATCTGTTTGCACCACCAATAGTCGACTAACAAAATACGTGGTAAAAATATCCAAAGAGTCTAATGCTATACAGAGTGATTACTTTACGCGAAATGTAAGTTTTCTCGATTTCTTCAAATGCTGGAACGCCTTTTAATATATTTTTGCAGATTTGGTTCCAGGTAAAAAGTAAATGTTAAATTTCCATTCTCATTTTTTCTCAATCTAAAAAAACACCCTGTATATGATTGCAAATTTAGCATCTACTTTTTACCAAAAATCCAAATCTGTAAAAATATGGGCGTTCCATTTGAAAAAATCTAGAAAACTTATATTTCGCGTCAAGTATCACTCTAGCATTAGATTTTTTAGAAAACCTTACCACATAATTTTATAATTCGACTAGTCGGTGGTGTAAACAGATTTAAAAAGCCTTGATTAGGGCCCTGGTATCATGGTTTCAAAATTGACTCTGAATGACTCGATTTTGGCATTAAAGTGATAATATCTCCAGAACGGTTAGTGATGGTAGATCTAATTTTTTACGTTTTTGATTGTAAACACAAGGCGACACTGCTATTTTTTTATGGATTAAACTGTACTTAATCGAAAGGGTATGCATATTGAAGCTCAAAAATAAAAAAATAAAAATTTTTTTACGAGTTGTTTTTGAGATAATCCACAATTTGTGATTTTTTTACCATTTTTTACCATTTGTTTTTCTCAAAAACTACTAAAGGATGCTAAAAAATTCAAAGTTTATGTTAAAGAAAACATTTCAATCTTTCCAAAAAATATTTTTGAATTTTTGAAAAAAGTTCCAAAAGTTCAAAAAAAAAGTTCTAAAATTTTATTTTTAATTTTTTTAGAACTTTTTGAACTTTTTTTTTTGTTTTTTTACTTTACCTGAAAAGAGCAATTTTTTTTACACAAAATAGTTAAAAATTAGGAAAATCCTACGAGTCAATAAAATATGAAGCTTAAGATTAAAAACAAAAGAAAGATTTGTATACAGGGTGTCCGGCATTCGTTGTTCCATCACTTTTAATTCCAAAGTTACGCTTATTTATCGATTTTTTTTTGAAGAACTTCAAAGCGCTGTAACTTGGTAGGCAAACAACTTTGGACTAAGGTAAATTCGGTTTTATCACTCTATTTTGAGCTCACAAATCACCCACTTCAAGGAACGGAGGTTTATGCCGGACACCCTGTATACAAATCTTTCTTTTGTTTTTAATCTTAAGCTTCATATTTTATTGACTCGTAGGATTTTCCTAATTTTTAACTATTTTGTGTAAAAAAAATTGCTCTTTTCAGGTAAAGTAAAAAAACAAAAAAAAAAGTTCAAAAAGTTCTAAAAAAATTAAAAATAAAATTTTAGAACTTTTTTTTTGAACTTTTGGAACTTTTTTCAAAAATTCAAAAATATTTTTTGGAAAGATTGAAATGTTTTCTTTAACATAAACTTTGAATTTTTTAGCATCCTTTAGTAGTTTTTGAGAAAAACAAATGGTAAAAAATGGTAAAAAAATCACAAGTTGTGGATTATCTCAAAAACAACTCGTAAAAAAATTTTTATTTTTTTATTTTTGAGCTTCAATATGCATACCCTTTCGATTAAGTACAGTTTAATCCATAAAAAAATTATCAATTCTAAATTTGTCGCCTTGTGAAATGTTACCGGGAATTAAAATATGGAAAAAAATATAGAGTGTTGGAGTGTTCTATTTAAAATAATAAAGTCAAGTTCATTATCTCCTAAACTTAACACCCTGTATATTCCAAAATGCTTTTACGATGTAGACCACTTTGAGATACTAAAGTTTTGTTAAGAACTTTTTTCACATTTTCGACTGAACTCAATATAATTATAATGGTTTATCTATTCAGGCTCACTCTGTATAGTTTCTACTTTTAATTTTCTGTGTTTCGACAGTTGATGAAAATATCAACGAAACATATTTTAAAGATTCATGATTCATGAAAATTACTGGATTCTAGCCGCCATTTTGGATCCACCATTTTGAACTTCTTATTTTTGATACCAAATTTGTGATCAGTGACCTCGAAAATACTTAAATACCAACTTTCATGCAAATACCATGAAAATTAGTGGATTCTAGCCGCCATTTTGGATCCACCATTTTGAATTTCTAATTTTTTAACCAAATTCGTGATTAGTGACCTCAAAAACACTTAAATACCAAGTTTTATAAAAGTCTGATGAAATCTTGAATTTTGTCCGCTTTTACATGCAGTAGTTTGAAAATGGTTTAATTTAGTAAAAGGATTCTCAGGAAATTAAAAGAGCTATCAAACGATACTAAACTCGATTTTTTATCATATCGACGCTAGGCGTCGCGACTTTAAACTTTTTATTTTCTTATGGAGACATATGTCTTCTTTTGCAGAAAATTACCCAGTTCAAGCGACCAAGCGATCTAGCTTTTGATATAATATACGCCAGAGGCCACAACCTAGGCCTCATTGGTCTGTGAGAGCCTTTATACGAAAATAAAACTGAAAATTTTCAATTTTGATCGCTTGGCCGCGATCAAGCTATCTAGCTCTAGCTATAACAAACGCCAGAGCGTTCTTGTCTGAACCTGAACAGACAAATCTAAGACTGTATCTAAGACCGTATAGCGGCTGCTATCGCGGTCATGACCTAGGCCTCATTGGTCTGTGAGAGCCTTAATACGAAAATAAAACTGAAAATTTGATCGCTTAGCCGCGATCACAAGCAATCTGGATGTCAAGATATAATGAACTCCAGAGCGTTCTTGTCTGATCACATAAATACAAGACTGTATTATCTTATCGCGATCACGACCTAGTACACTTAAAAAAATCACTCTGTAGTTTTAAAGTACGAATAACTCATTAAGCACGCATAGCTGAGCCCTAAAAAAATTTCAAAAAATGCAGGACCTACTGGAACAAATAAACTAATAAATATCCTTTAGAAGAGTATTAATATCACGTTGACCATCTCGAAATCATTCTTTTTTGGATCTCACGTTACGTTCTGAATAATTTTAGTACCAGCTCAAAAATATTTTAATTGACGATACGTATAAATCAAAAAGAAATTTCGAGAAGAAGTAACAGTTGGTCGTATCGTTTAATAAATTATTTAAGTTGCAGATTAAAAGAGATAACAATTAAAGTTTCACAACTGATGATAAAATCACTTTGATTTGGGATTGTAAAAGAACGAGAAATGAGAGTCCATTATTCCCTTAAAGTGCAAGAGTGACTTAACATTAAAAACGATTTAAAAGTAATACACCCCTTCTTTAATTTAATTTCCAAAAGTGACCCGATGAATAACATTTTTTTGATTGCAATATTTTACGTATCATTAAAAAGTATGCCTATGAGAAACTCCAACAATTAATTTAATCTTTTTGTGTCGATAATTGGTTTACGTCTCTCGATACTCGATCACACTGTACAGTTTACTTTGGTTGATTGATCTTTTTATAACAGTAATGCGAGCTCCTCGATATTGCTGAGATAATTTCAATTTGATTGACGTCCATTTCAAAGTTTTACTTTTCTATTCGACTTTTTGTATCTTTAATACAAATCAAGATGAACAATTATAAAATACCTATTTAATTAAATTCGCATGTAAAATTAATAACTGCGTGACAAATCGAATAATTTGTTGCAGCATAATAAGGCGTAAACCGAATCTGATTGTATAATTAATTAATTTTTTACTACCACAGTTACTCACAGAATTCCGCTTTAATTAATAATCGCTTTCGTTTCAGAATCACCCTATTTATACGAACAAGGCTACAATAAGGAGTTTCGCGGTTCCGAAATTACTTTGTACGCCGATTCCAACCAATACCCTTATCAGACTGAAAAACATTGTGATCGTCTTCAACCAAGAACCAAAGTTAAAACAAACGGTCACTTTACGACTTTCATGCAGGTAATTATTAAAAATGGACGCTTAAATTTCCACTTTTGAACTCGACAACTTTCAGAGTCGTCAAGATTTAACAAATTCGGGGAGTGAAGTAGGCCATCCGGAGAAACTCCCAAAAACTAAACCTAGAAACCGTCCAGAACAGAGCATAATGACCCAGAGTTGCCCGACACCTCCGCAGTCTAGAAGAAAATTTTTTCTAAGTCCGAAAGTACTTAGAAGTCCATTTGCACAAAGAGCGGCCAGACAAGCTGTCGGTGATTCTGCACTCTCAGGTAATTAATCATTACGCATATACCACTCGATTTTTACAATTATTATAGGATGGTGTGTAGGTTTTTGCAATATCCGCTCGCTGTGAGTGTAAACGTCGCGACATTTTGTGTAGGACGTAAAAATACGACATTGTCGCGCCAACATGAATCTTTATAAATTTTTATGACGAGGTTGAAAGAATAAAGCACGATCAATTATATTATTTATATAGTATCAAAGAGGAGTAACGGTTTGCGTTTTTTATACAGCTTCCATGACGGCTTCGACAACTTCGAACGAAAATCGACATTGGCCCAGTGTCGTTTTAGGCAAAATTCGTTCTTTGTGGTCAGCGGGTAGTTCTACTGCAAATACAGGACTCAGTCAACTAGTTTCAGGCACGATTAAATTTTTCACTAGATGTGTCGTCGATTTTGCTTGAAATCTGCATGATTATTATTGCAACTTTTTTATAATTTTTACCCTAAATCTACATTTTTAGTTGCATGTTTTTATTTTACTATAGCACAGCAATCTAAAGTGGCACTAATCTCTTAAAAGCCAATGTAAATATTTGAGTTAATTGTAAATATTTTTAGATGACGAGGGTGCTACGATTAAACCTCTCACGAAAAAGAAGTCGTCCGATAGCGATATGTACATGCGACTGGGTCTTTTGTTGGGGGACGAAGCTCGTAAATCGAGAAGAGCACCACCGCGAGAACGAATTGCGCACGAATCGTGCTCTTCGTTAATTAGTTACGACAACGCGACGATGGTTTCGACAAACACAAGCCCAGTTTCTACCCTTACCGGAAGTTCCGAAGATCAACATAGAAATAACCCAAGTTCCGATAGCGTCGGCTCTTTAATGTCCATGTCCATGTCGGGTCAAAGCAATTGTAGCTCGAGTCCTGTTAGTAGGCGTCACAGCGTTACAGGTACACAAGTCTATAACCGTAATCGACACTCAAGCTATAATTAATTTTTACCTTCTATGTAGCTGCTCAACACTCTGAAGATTTAAGTCTACTTAATTCGAGAAGAACGTGTATTAGAAGATCCGCACGTAGCGCTACCATTAAAGGACCGATCGATCCAAAAATACGCTTTGCCCAGTATAGAACACCTCAACTAACATTAAAACCTTTATTCTTCGAAGTTCCATTACAAGAACCAGATCCGTTATTCTTAGGCCGACATTGGCTAATTAAAGAAGTCGAAAGCATAGTCGGTAAGTAAATTTAATTAATGTAAAGCTAACGCTAACGTTTTAAAATTCCAATAGCATCTTCGAGTCCCGGAGTGTTACTTACCGGTAATCCGGGTACGGGAAAAACTGCATTAATTCTCCAATTAGTCGAATACAGTTGTTTCGGACGAAGAAAAGAACTAACGTACCAATCCAAACAAACCATACATTCTCCAGAGCGTTCAAAGAGTCCCCAAAGCATTTACTATCAAATAGATTTAGTTTCAGAAAGAATAAAACAATTATCCGCAAATGTCGTCGGTTACCATTTTTGCCAAGCCGATAACAACAATACTTGTTTAGTACCTGATTTTATTCATTCTCTCGCTGCACAATTATGTCAAGCACCACAACTAATTGCCTATCGAGATTACTTACTCAACGAACCGCACTTACAAGGAATGATGTCCTTGAAAGAGTGTATAGCTAATCCCGATCTCGCCTTAAACAGAGGCATATTAGAACCTTTGGCAAGTTTGAAAAGAGTCGGTAAAATCGACGCTCAAAATTGCGTCGTACTCATAGACGCACTCTGCGACGCCGAGTACCACAAACCCGACCACGGCGACACCATCACATCTTTCCTACTCAAACACATGTCGAGCTTTCCCACTTGGTTAAAAGTAATCGCAACAGTAAGAACACAACTACAAGAAGTCACCAAACAGCTGCCATACACTCGAATTAGTTTGGATAAAATGAACAACGAAAGCGTTCAAAAAGACATGTTGGATTACATCAACTTTCGCCTACAAAACAGCCCTAGCATTCAAAGCAACATTACTTTAACGAGCGGAAAAGTCGAAAGTGGAAATATAGCTCAACATAAATTTTCCCAACATTTGCTCCAATTGAGCCAAGGATCTTTCTTATTTGCCAAACTAACGCTAGACTTGTTAGAAAGAGGCCATCTGGTCGCAAAATCGTCCGGATACAAAGTCCTCCCAGTTAATTTAGCACAAATTTATTCTTTGCATTTCAACTTGCGTTTTCCCACAGTGCGCTCTTTCGACAAAGTCACGCACATATTGAGCGTCTGTCTTGCCGCTTTATACCCCTTAACTCTAGTAGAAATTTATTACTCGGTAAATTCCTTATTAGTAGATACTTTTTTGCCTTGGGAAGAGTTCCTACAAAGATTTAAACTTTTATCCGGTTTTCTCGTTAAACGTTTAGACAACACTTATATGTTTTTTCATCCGTCCTTTAGAGAATGGTTGATTAGACGTGACGAAAATGAGAGCACAAAGTTTTTGTGCGATTTAAGATCTGGTCATTCCGGTATCGCATTCCGATTATCCCGAGTTCAAGTGCCTTTGGATCAGGAAAAAAGTTTAGAATTAGGACATCACATTTTAAAAGCGCACGTTTATAGAAATATGACTTTGACGAGCATCTCTTCGAGGGACTTGCAAGCTCAGTGGGTGGCCGAAAGTGTCGAAAATGTTTCGGCCGCCATTTGTAGTTTGCGCAACATTTATAGTCCTAATGTTAAAGTTTCGAGGTTGTTGTTACTAGCGGGCGCTTCCCCAAATTACGTTACGGATTATTTGGGAAATGCGCCTATTTTGTGTATGTACGCTTGTGAAGGAATGGTTCCTATGGTTTCGTTGTTGTTAGAATTCGGTGCCAATGTAGAATTAACTAATAGTCAAGGATCGACCGCGTTGTCTTTGGCTTCGGCTAAAGGACATTGTGATGTGGTGAGGCAGCTAATTGCGGCAGGATCTAGTCCCGGACATGCAGATACTGCGGGACAGTGCGCGTTAGTTCACGCCGCTAGAAATGGCTTTTTAAACGTAGTAGGCTATCTACTAGCGTGCGACTGGATAGAGCAAAATTCAGAAGACGTCGAACTAACCGAAGCTGCTCAACAAGCTCTAGTGGCTGCAGCTAGTCAAGGACATACCGAAATAGTCGAATATCTCTTAGACATGGCGGAAGTAAACGTCGATCTTTTGGATAACTTAACCGGCGAAACAGCACTAACGATCGCTTCCACTAACGGTTGCCACGGAGTTTGTACTGCTCTTATAAACAGAGGTGCAAACATATCGATGGGTAATAGAAAAGAAATGACTCCTCTACTATTATCAGTTAAAGAAGGTCACTGGGCCATTGCAGAAAAGTTAATACAAAATCACGCTGCTCTTGAGCAATGCGATAGTATAGGTCGTACACCAATTATGTTAGCTGCATCTGAAGGCCACGTGGGATTGATTGAATTATTACTTGATAAAGGTGAATAATTGTGTAAGTTTTTATTGATGTCGTAAATTAAAATTTTAATTGTTTCAGGTGCCGAAGTTGAAAAGCAAGACAAAGAAGGTTTGACAGCTTTATGCTGGGCGTGTTTGAGAGGAAAATTGCAAGCGGGTCAAATTTTATTAGATAAAGGTGCAGACATCAATCATACAGATAATACTGGAAGAACTCCACTCGATCTTGGAGCGTTTCAAGGAAACCCAGCCACCGTTCAATTGTTATTAGAAAGAGGAGCGCTTATCGAACACGTCGATATAAATGGCATGAGACCTTTGGATAGAGCGATCGGTTGTAAAAATATTCAAGTGGTTCAGTGTTTTTTGAAAAAGGGAGCCAAATTAGGACCGGCAACGTGGGCTATGGCTGCAGGCAAACCAGAAATAATGTAAAAACGCCCAAAAAGTACCCAAATTTGCAAATTAACAGTTGAATTTTTCAGGCTTATACTACTCAACAAACTTTTGGAAGACGGCAACGTTTTGTACCGAAAAAGTAGGTTGAGAGAAGCGGCCCATCGTTATCAATACGCTTTAAAAAAGTTTCCCAACGACGACCAAGGAGAACACAACCCCACCTTCAGACAACTAAGAATTAATTTCCTACTCAACCAATCAAGATGTAAAAGAAAAATGAATGTAAGATTCGCAAATAATTTGCACAACTTCAGATAACTGTTTAAATTTTAGGAACCGGATGAAGCAATCGAGTTAGCAAATCAAGTGTTGAGTATGAAGCCGGAATCATACGAAGCTTACTACGCTCGAGCTAAGGCTCGATTAGATTTGAAGTTATTCGAAAGTGCCTTAAACGACGTTAGAGAAGCCTTGAGATTATCGCCGCCACAAAGTGTAGAAGTTAGAAAAGTCCTCACTTATTTAAAAGAAGAAGTTATTAACAAAATGAGTACGTCGTCGAGAATGACTAGTTTTCATCGTGATTTTGCTATCTCTGTAGATACCCTTCACGAGTAGGTTTTTTTGTATATCAGACTGTGTTAAAATTTGTGCCTTCAAAAGACTGATTTATTCAACAAAAAAATTGCAATTTGTATATAATTTAATTTATTTCAGTGGTTTAGATTTTGTTCTCATCATTCCCACGGACCCATCGTCCATTTAATATTATTTTGTTGTGTAATTTATAATTTTTCTTAGATGTTAGTTTCATTAAGTTTTCTCAATTTTTTGTTTACTAAATTAAATAAAATAAAACTACTTTTATACAATTTTACAATAATTGTTATTATGTATTATAATTTTGCCTTAGTTAATGCATAAATGTGGCAAAATATTTTTATTTTATATCTCGGTTTAGTATTTGTACGTTTTAAAACTGCAACGCGTTTTTTTCCTTATTAATTTATTATAATTACGACACATTGCTTAGCATGTTTAATTTATTTAATTAGATATTATTTAAAAAAAACTGCTGTATACGTTTTAATTTATTATTTTTTAGCAGTCGAACTGTTAAATCATAGTTTGTACAAAAATTGCAAATTTTATACTTATCGATTGTTCTGTATTGTTTTTGGAGAAAAAAAAAAGAGGTGCTACAAGCTTATAATGAGTTGTGAATAAATAAAATATTGATTTCTAAAAAATTTTTGATTATATCCTTGCAACAAATTAAGTTAATTAAAATTTTAAACCTATCGAAACTTTTTAATTAAATAATCTTTTAAACTTTGACTGCTTCCTATTAATTAGGCTCATGATGGCCTGTGCCTTACACAATAATTATCACTTGTCCTTTAAATATGATGAGTTCATTTAGAAATTAGTTGAACAAGGAACTCCATTCCATTATAAAATTTTGATCTCTGACTTGGACGTCGAAGTCTGTATCTTAATAATGTCTTCATGAAATAAAATAAAGAAAAATTGCAAAAGTGATTATTATACAGGTTGTTGCAAAAAAGAGCACATATTTTAAAGCTACGTCCAAAAGAAGTCGAAAAGTTTTAATAAACAAGGGTCGTGTCTAAGATCCTTCCAGTTGTCGAATTTTAAAATAAAATTTCATAATTTTTGCTGTATAAAACACTAAATAAGTTGTCTGTAGATGAGCACCCTCAAATTCATTTCATCTTCTCAAGGGGTGGTTGCAATATTTTTTGAAAACTTAAAAACTTCACAACTTTTAGAAAATTAAACCCACATTGATTATTATTGGTGAGTAGGTCACTAAATAACTTGTCTGTAGATGAGCACCCTCAAATTAATAACATCTATTTCAAGGGGATGGTTACAATATTTTTTGAAAATTTAAAAAATTCACAACTTTAAGAAAATAAAACCCTCATTGATTATTATGTGTGAGTAGGTCACTAAATAACTTGTCTGTAGATGAGCACCCTCAAATTAATTACATCTATTCAAGGGGATGGTTGCAATATTTTTTGAAAAATTAAAAAATTCACAACTTTAAGAAAATAAAACCCACATTGATTATTATTGGTGTGTAGGTCACTAAATAACTTGTGTGTAGATGAGCACCCTCAAATTCATTTCATCTTATCAAGGGGTGGTTGCAATATTTTTTGAAAACTTAAAAACTTCACAACTTTTAGAAAATTAAACCCACATTGATTATTATTGGTGAGTAGGTCACTAAATAACTTGTCTGTAGATGAGCACCCTCAAATTAATAACATCTATTTCAAGGGGATGGTTACAATATTTTTTGAAAATTTAAAAAATTCACAACTTTAAGAAAATAAAACCCTCATTGATTATTATGTGTGAGTAGGTCACTAAATAACTTGTCTGTAGATGAGCACCCTCAAATTAATTACATCTATTCAAGGGGATGGTTGCAATATTTTTTGAAAAATTAAAAAATTCACAACTTTAAGAAAATAAAACCCACATTGATTATTATTGGTGTGTAGGTCACTAAATAACTTGTGTGTAGATGAGCACCCTCAAATTCATTTCATCTTATCAAGGGGGTGGTAGCAATATTTTTTGAAAATTTAAAAAATTAACAACTTTAAGAAAATAAAAACCACATTGATTGTTATTGGTGAGTAGGTCACTAAATAACTTGTCTGTAGATGAGCACCCTCAAATTAATTACATCTATTCAAGGGGATGGTTGCAATATTTTTTGAAAATTTAAAAAATTCACAATTTTAAGAAAATAAAACCCTCATTGATTATTATTGGTGAGTAGGTCACTAAATAACTTGTCTGTAGATGAGCACCCTCAAATTCATTTCATCTATTCAAGGGGTTGGTAGCAATATTTTTTGAATTAATAAAAAATTCACAACTTTAAGAAAATAAAACCCACATTGATTATTATTGGTGTGTAGGCAATGTATGTGTAGGTCACTAAATAACTTGTCTGTAGATGAGCACTCTCAAATTAATTACATCTATTTCAAGGGGATGGTTGCAATATTTTTTGAAAATTTAAAAAATTCACAACTCGAAGAAAATAAAACCCTCATTGATTATTATTGGTGAGTAGGTCACTAAATAACTTGTCTGTAGATGAGCACCCTCAAATTCATTTCATCTATTCAAGGGGATGGTTGCAATATTTTTTGAAAATTAAAAAAATTCACAACTTTAAGAAAATAAAACCCTCATTGATTATTATTGGTGAGTAGGTCACTAAATAACTTGTCTGTAGATGAGCACCCTCAAATTCATTTCATCTATCAAGGGGTTGGTAGCAATATTTTTTGAATTAATAAAAAATTCACAACTTTAAGAAAATAAAACCCACATTGATTATTATTGGTGTGTAGGCAATGTATGTGTAGGTCACTAAATAACTTGTCTGTAGATGAGCACTCTCAAATTAATTACATCTATTTCAAGGGGATGGTTGCAATATTTTTTGAAAATTTAAAAAATTCACAACTCGAAGAAAATAAAACCCTCATTGATTATTATTGGTGAGTAGGTCACTAAATAACTTGTCTGTAGATGAGCACCCTCAAATTCATTTCATCTATTCAAGGGGATGGTTGCAATATTTTTTGAAAATTAAAAAAATTCACAACTTTAAGAAAATAAAACCCTCATTGATTATTATTGGTGAGTAGGTCACTAAATAACTTGTCTGTAGATGAGCACCCTCAAATTCATTTCATCTATCAAGGGGTTGGTAGCAATATTTTTTGAATTAATAAAAAATTCACAACTTTAAGAAAATAAAACCCACATTGATTATTATTGGTGTGTAGGCAATGTATGTGTAGGTCACTAAATAACTTGTCTGTAGATGAGCACTCTCAAATTAATTACATCTATTTCAAGGGGATGGTTGCAATATTTTTTGAAAATTTAAAAAATTCACAACTCGAAGAAAATAAAACCCTCATTGATTATTATTGGTGAGTAGGTCACTAAATAACTTGTCTGTAGATGAGCACCCTCAAATTCATTTCATCTATTCAAGGGGATGGTTGCAATATTTTTTGAAAATTAAAAAAATTCACAACTTTAAGAAAATAAAACCCTCATTGATTATTATTGGTGAGTAGGTCACTAAATAACTTGTCTGTAGATGAGCACCCTCAAATTCATTTCATCTATCAAGGGGTTGGTAGCAATATTTTTTGAAAAAATAAAAAATTCACAACTTTAAGAAAATAAAACCCACATTGATTATTATTGGTGTGTAGGTAATGTATGTGTTAGGTCACTAAATAACTTGTCTGTAGATGAGCACCCTCAAATTAATTACATCTATTTCAAGGGGATGGTTGCAATATTTTTTGAAAATTTAAAAAATTCACAACTTTAAGAAAATAAAACCCTCATTGATTATTATGTGTGAGTAGGTCACTAAATAACTTGTCTGTAGATGAACACCCTCAAATTAATTACATCTATTCAAGGGGATGGTTGCAATATTTTTTGAAAAATTAAAAAATTCACAACTTTAAGAAAATAAAACCCACATTGATTATTATTGGTGTGTAGGTCCTAAATAACTTGTGTGTAGATGAGCACCCTCAAATTAATTACATCTATTCAAGGGGATGGTTGCAATATTTTTTGAAAAATTAAAAAATTCACAATTTTAAGAAAATAAAACCCTCATTGATTATTATTGGTGAGTAGGTCACTAAATAACTTGTCTGTAGATGAGCACCCTCAAATTCATTTCATCTATTCAAGGGGTTGGTAGCAATATTTTTTGAAAAAATAAAAAATTCACAACTTTAAGAAAATAAAACCCTCATTGATTATTATTGGTGAATAGGTCACTAAATAACTTGTCTGTAGATGAGCACCCTCAAATTCATTTCATCTATTCAAGGGGTTGGTAGAAATATTTTTTGAAAAAATAAAAAATTCACAACTTTAAGAAAATAAAACCCACATTGATTATTATTGGTGTGTAGGCAATGTATGTGTAGGTCACTAAATAACTTGTCTGTAGATGAGCACTCTCAAATTAATTACATCTATTTCAAGGGGATGGTTGCAATATTTTTGGAAAATTTAAAAAATTCACAACTCGAAGAAAATAAAACCCTCATTGATTATTATTGGTGAGTAGGTCACTAAATAACTTGTCTGTAGATGAGCACCCTCAAATTCATTTCATCTATTCAAGGGGTTGGTAGCAATATTTTTTGAAAAAATAAAAAATTCACAACTTTAAAAAAATAAAACCCACATTGATTATTATTGGTGTGTAGGTAATGTATGTGTTAGGTCACTAAATAACTTGTCTGTAGATGAGCACCCTCAAATTAATTACATCTATTTCAAGGGGATGGTTGCAATATTTTTTGAAAATTTAAAAAATTCACAACTATAAGAAAATAAAACCCTCATTGATTATTATTGGTTAGTAGGTCACTAAATAACTTGTCTGTAGATGAGCACTCTCAAATTCATTTCATCTAATGAAGGGGTTGGTAGCAATATTTTTTGAAAAATAAAAAAAATCCCAACTTTAAGAAAATAAAACCCACATTGATTATTATTGGTGTGTAGGTCACTAAATAACTTGTCTGTAGATGAGCACCCTCAAATTCATTTCATCTATTCAAGGGGTTGGTAGCAATATTTTTTGAAAAAATAAAAAATTCACAACTTTAAGAAAATAAAACCCACATTGATTATTATTGGTGTGTAGGTAATGTATGTGTTAGGTCACTAAATAACTTGTCTGTAGATGAGCACCCTCAAATTAATTACATCTATTTCAAGGGGATGGTTGCAATATTTTTTGAAAATTTAAAAAATTCACAACTTTAAGAAAATAAAACCCTCATTGATTATTATGTGTGAGTAGGTCACTAAATAACTTGTCTGTAGATGAACACCCTCAAATTAATTACATCTATTCAAGGGGATGGTTGCAATATTTTTTGAAAAATTAAAAAATTCACAACTTTAAGAAAATAAAACCCACATTGATTATTATTGGTGTGTAGGTCCTAAATAACTTGTGTGTAGATGAGCACCCTCAAATTAATTACATCTATTCAAGGGGATGGTTGCAATATTTTTTGAAAAATTAAAAAATTCACAATTTTAAGAAAATAAAACCCTCATTGATTATTATTGGTGAGTAGGTCACTAAATAACTTGTCTGTAGATGAGCACCCTCAAATTCATTTCATCTATTCAAGGGGTTGGTAGCAATATTTTTTGAAAAAATAAAAAATTCACAACTTTAAGAAAATAAAACCCTCATTGATTATTATTGGTGAATAGGTCACTAAATAACTTGTCTGTAGATGAGCACCCTCAAATTCATTTCATCTATTCAAGGGGTTGGTAGAAATATTTTTTGAAAAAATAAAAAATTCACAACTTTAAGAAAATAAAACCCACATTGATTATTATTGGTGTGTAGGCAATGTATGTGTAGGTCACTAAATAACTTGTCTGTAGATGAGCACTCTCAAATTAATTACATCTATTTCAAGGGGATGGTTGCAATATTTTTGGAAAATTTAAAAAATTCACAACTCGAAGAAAATAAAACCCTCATTGATTATTATTGGTGAGTAGGTCACTAAATAACTTGTCTGTAGATGAGCACCCTCAAATTCATTTCATCTATTCAAGGGGTTGGTAGCAATATTTTTTGAAAAAATAAAAAATTCACAACTTTAAGAAAATAAAACCCACATTGATTATTATTGGTGTGTAGGTAATGTATGTGTTAGGTCACTAAATAACTTGTCTGTAGATGAGCACCCTCAAATTAATTACATCTATTTCAAGGGGATGGTTGCAATATTTTTTGAAAATTTAAAAAATTCACAACTATAAGAAAATAAAACCCTCATTGATTATTATTGGTTAGTAGGTCACTAAATAACTTGTCTGTAGATGAGCACTCTCAAATTCATTTCATCTAATGAAGGGGTTGGTAGCAATATTTTTTGAAAAATAAAAAAAATCCCAACTTTAAGAAAATAAAACCCACATTGATTATTATTGGTGTGTAGGTCACTAAATAACTTGTCTGTAGATGAGCACCCTCAAATTCATTTCATCTATTCAAGGGGTTGGTAGCAATATTTTTTGAAAAAATAAAAAATTCACAACTTTAAGAAAATAAAACCCACATTGATTATTATTGGTGTGTAGGTAATGTATGTGTTAGGTCACTAAATAACTTGTCTGTAGATGAGCACCCTCAAATTAATTACATCTATTTCAAGGGGATGGTTGCAATATTTTTTGAAAATTTAAAAAATTCACAACTATAAGAAAATAAAACCCTCATTGATTATTATTGGTTAGTAGGTCACTAAATAACTTGTCTGTAGATGAGCACTCTCAAATTCATTTCATCTAATGAAGGGGTTGGTAGCAATATTTTTTGAAAAATAAAAAAAATCCCAACTTTAAGAAAATAAAACCCACATTGATTATTATTGGTGTGTAGGTCACTAAATAACTTGTCTGTAGATGAGCACCCTCAAATTAATTACATCTATTTAAGGGGATGGTTGCAATATTTCTTGAAAATTTAAAAAATTCACAACTTTAAGAAAACAAAACTGACATTAATTATTATTGGTGTGTAGGACACTAAATAACTTGTCTGTAGATGAGCACCCTCAAATTAATTACATCTATTTCAAGGGGATGGTTGCAATATTTTTTGAAAATTTAAAAAATTCACAACTTTAAGAAAATAAAACCCACATTGTTTATTATTGGTGTGTAGGTCACTAAATAACTTGTCTGTAGATGAGCACCCTCAAATTAATTACATCTATTTAAGGGGATGGTTGCAATATTTCTTGAAAATTTAAAAAATTCACAACTTTAAGAAAACAAAACTGACATTAATTATTATTGGTGTGTAGGACACTAAATAACTTGTCTGTAGATGAGCACCCTCAAATTAATTACATCTATTTAAGGGGATGGTTGCAATATTTCTTGAAAATTTAAAAAATTCACAACTTTAAGAAAATAAAACCCACATTGATTATTATTGGTGTGTAGGTCACTAAATAACTTGTCTGTAGATGAGCACCCTCAAATTAATTACATCTATTTAAGGGGATGGTTGCAATATTTTTTGAAAATTTAAAAAATTCACAACTTTAAGAAAATAAAACCCACATTGATTATTATTGGTGTGTAGGTCACTAAATAACTTGTCTGTAGATGAGCACCCTCAAATTAATTACATCTATTTAAGGGGATGGTTGCAATATTTTTTGAAAATTTAAAAAATTCACAACTTTAAGAAAATAAAACCCACATTGATTATTATTGGTGTGTAGGTCACTAAATAACTTGTCTGTAGATGAGCACCCTCAAATTAATTACATCTATTTAAGGGGATGGTTGCAATATTTTTTGAAAATTTAAAAAATTCACAACTTTAAGAAAATAAAACCCACATTGTTTATTATTGGTGTGTAGGTCACTAAATAACTTGTCTGTAGATGAGCACCCTCAAATTAATTACATCTATTTAAGGGGATGGTTGCAATATTTCTTGAAAATTTAAAAAATTCACAACTTTAAGAAAACAAAACTGACATTAATTATTATTGGTGTGTAGGACACTAAATAACTTGTCTGTAGATGAGCACCCTCAAATTAATTACATCTATTCAAGGGGATGGTTGCAATATTTTTTGAAAATTTAAAAAATTCACAACTTTAAGAAAATAAAACCCACATTGTTTATTATTGGTGTGTAGGTCACTAAATAACTTGTCTGTAGATGAGCACTCTCAAATTCATTTCATCTAATGAAGGGGTTGGTAGCAATATTTTTTGAAAATTAAAAAAATTCACAACTTTAAAAAATAAAACCCACATTGATTATTATTGGTGTGTAGGTCACTAAATAACATGTCTATTGATTTGGAACTCACAAATCAGTTTGATCTCGATAAAAGGGTGGTTAGAATATTTTTTGAAACTTTATAAAATTTGAATTTTTTAAAATAAAACAAAACTCACATTGATTACGCTGGTTTGTCTACAAAAAAGGGGGTCACTTTTTGTGAAGGGTCGGTATAAGCTATTTTAAGTGTCTTTGGGCCGCTCATGGGCAATCCGAAAATGAAATTATTTTTGCCAGATTGGCTCTAGTTTTAGAAATATTTCAAAATTTCGTTTTTGGCGCTATGCGGATTTTCAAAAATTTGTATTTTTAACCTAATGAACAAAAACTTTTTTTTTTCACTCTAACGTAAGCTTTGAACCCATAAAATTCTAAAAAAAAATACTGTATGCACTTTTTTCCAAGAAAAATTTATGAAAGTCGTGTTTTAACAAGAAAAACGTCGAATTTTTGGTCAAAGTTCTTCAGTTAGCCAAAAACAAAACGTTCTTAAATGGTCAATTTTTGTTCGAGATTAAGTATCAACTTTATTGTGTGAAAATTACAAATTGATTTGACACCAATTGCATAAACTGTAGCGAATTAACTGCGTGCGCCCCCAAACGTAGTTACGGTTATATCTACCGTGTTTGTTGTAGCTATCTGCGAGTTATACAGTCCTCCGGAGCGAAAATGAAATGAAAATGACAATATTTGGTCATTCCTAATCCTAAAATATCCTGCGTAAATTCTATATCAAAGAACTTAAATGACGATGTACTAAACGAAGCATAATTTGGAAAGTTTATTTCAATTCGCGATGAGAAAAGTATTGTAAATGTTAATGGAAGCGAATGCGGAATACTGAGAACATTTTTTATTTAATAAGTTTGAACCAACAGCTTAACATGCCCTCCGAAACACGGTCAATTACGTGATATAAATTTTAAAAACCACCAAGTCATAACTCCCACAAGCATTGATTTAGCATGAAGCACTGTAAGCTGCGCAACCGACATCTAGTTACTATAATAAATTGTTGAATTACTTACCATTAAAGGATAATAATGAGTAGGTAGGTACTGACTAAACAGAATATTTTTTCAAACAAAATTAATTTCATTTTTCCACTCAATTAAGTTAATTTAATTATATATTTTTGAGTGCATTGAAACTTTTTTAAATTTCATTCAATAAATTTTGATTTAATAATAAGTGAAACAAGGTTTTCAATACCAATAGAAAACAGGGTCGGCTTGATTGATTTATTCAGAAGGGTTATGTTAGTCCTACGTGCATTGCACTGAAACCTCTTGGGCTTTCCATACCACATGTTTTCCTCCCTGTGTTTCCACTACCTTTGTTTGCAAGCAGCTCCGTTTTGTGTTTTCTCTGTTAAGTTTTAAAATCAAATTGGCTTGCGAGGGATTATCATCCCCATAGAATTGAAATTTTAAAAAATATTTACAATTACACTATTTAAATAATTTAAGTCATATAAGACTTATTGATGATGATAATGGTAATGAAGCTTATTTAATTGACTCGCAAGTCTTTGAAGATAATTAATAATTATATCAATAATTTATTCTTGTCAGGGCAATGTTGGTTACGTCAATGCTCTTAAGAGCGCCTTTAATTAAGTACAAAAAAATTACCCCAATTACCAATTCTAAATTAATTAATTAATCTTATGTTACACAACACAAGTATAGGTAGAACGTGTAGAACCAATATTCTCAAAGCGTCTCGTCTCTCTGATAGACAGCTTTTAAAAGTCGTCATATTCGATTCGAGTAATAATTAATGAATTATGTAAAGGCAATTAAAAGGACATATCTACATTTCGAGGCATAACTCAAACAAGATATGGTTTTAAACTTGATAAATTCAAACAATTATTTGCAATAACACCATGTAGGTACTAGGTACATGTAGCTTTCCAGAAGCACAAACGCAATTCAAATTTTCCTTTTTCCTAAAGAGTGTTAGCAGATAGTAAGGAATAAATTAAAAGCAAAATGATAATTTTATAAATTACTTATAACAGCTTATAATTTATAACTACTTAATTAATTTAATTAATTAAATTTTTAGCTATGGCCGTTGGGCAGTTAAACTAATTAAGATTTTCAGAATAATTACCAAGCCGTTAAAGCAAAGCTGACATAAATTTTAAGAAAAACTCGAATGTAGGTATTAATCCACGTATTAATCTAATTTTACGAGCATTCAAAATTAGAAAAAACGTCCCTAAAAAATTTAAAAAAATTAAATCCTAGAAGTGAAAATAAAAGAAAAAGAAAATTTATTATTTTCTAAAAGAAAATAACCTCCATATTTTGGGCGACCTGGTATAAATTTCATTGAATTTTGTCGATAGAGTTTTGCTAAAATGGCTCAAACCAAACTTCCTTAAAATCAGTTAAATAATTTTTGATTTAAGGGCGACGCTTTTTAAAGATTGGAATTTTGAACTCGAGGGAGTTTCCAAAGTCAAAACGTTGCAAAATTAAATGAAAAAAATTATTTTCTCGATAATTTTACTTTTTCAAAGTACCATGCGAACAACGTATGTACTTAAGCGAAAAAGCAAAATTACTCTTGCTAAAGACACCCTGCGCAGGTGTGGAAAAATTAAAATGATGTAAACAGTTAATAATACGGGCCTGTTAAAAAATTTTTTTATCGGTAAATGATAATGCCATGTAGGTATTTAGTATTTAAAATTCAATAAATTGCAATAATACCCTTTATACCGTAAATTGAATCAATTCAATCGAAGTGTAAATTAAATTGTTTATCACAATCTATCAAACACAAACCACCATCGCGTTGTAAAATTGATAAACCACGTGTCGACGATAAAAATTTAAATTATGCATTTTCGAGCAATAAATCAAAGAATTAAAAAAAATTTTAAAAAATTTAAATTCTTCTTCAAACGTTGTTTTAAGGTTATAGAAAAAATATGGCCATTTGGTCAAATACAATTACAATTAAAAAAAATTAAATAACTTACCATCAACTTCATCTTCATCGGTACGGATGAATGAAAAGCTTGAAACTGCTGCAACTTCATTTTGAGCCGTGGATTTAATTTCGGATTTGGGGCAGCATCAAAGAACCACAGGTATACACAAAGAACTGAAACGAAATTTATCTAATTAGCCCTTTTAGAATATTATTACTAACTCGATATTGTTGTTAAGTTGTAACAATGAACATCTGCTGAACACTAAACAACGTTTCCAAGCAGCAACGATAAGGTAAAACAAATTGAAAAATTAAATTCTTTTCGAAAGGTTTTTTTAAGACCATTCGATTTTGGATGCAATATGGCAATTTCATCAAATGTACAATAGAAAAAAAATTATATAACTTACGTAAACTCCATGTGCAGATGAAAAAAGCTTGAAACTTCCTTTGAAACGGTGGAGATTTAATTTGGAATTTAGAGCAGCACCAGGACAGCACCACGTACGAAGAACTGAAACAAAATTAAACTAATTAAGCCCTTTAGAATTATTTTGTATAAATAAATGTTAATAATAACTCGACATTATTGTCAAACGATGGTCAAAACGTATACTTTACAACAATGAACACCTGAATGATACACGACGCGAGGTTTGCAAGTCGCGACTAGTAAGTAAAACAATTGATAAAAATTAAATTTTTAAAATCAAGGTCTCGCGTAAAATTTATAATCAACACATTTTAACAAAATTTATCAAATCTTAAAAATGTCCAAGTAAAGTATAAAATATTTAGAACATTTTTTGAAAATGTGTAAAAAAACAAATTAAATTTTTTAAACCAAATTTAAAAAATTTGAAAAATTAATAATTTTCATAATGACAAATTCTTTAACTTGCAAAAAAGAATTTTTAAATAGGACCTACCAATTTTAATCAATGGCTCAAATAGCTTTTCTCGTTTTCCCTTTGATCTTTCACCACCGTAGAAATTATTTCTAGGGGTTAAATTACATGACAGTTGGGATAAACCTTCAGGATACAAAAAAAGTCAATTAAACAAACATTTTTCTCTACACACGTCTCATTTTTGCTATGTAATAAACTCCAAACCATTCGTTATTTTACAAAAAATTGCAAAAATGTAATTAAATTTTGTACTGAAAACAAATATGAAAATAAACGCGGTCAATTTACAAACGAATCATGAATTATGTGTACGTTTTACAGTAAATGTAAAACAGTAATTACATTTTTAAAAATTACAAAGTTCAACAAAATTAATGACGGATAACCGAGTTTACTTGGATTGCTTAGAAGCTTAGATCTTCAGACGAGCTTTTAATGTTTGTTTATTTACACAAGAACATTTATATCCCGCTTCTGCAAGGTTTAATAAACAGAATGTACTTCACGTACAAATTAAACCAACTTGTTGTTTTATTTTGTTAAATTGACAAACAATTAAAGAGAGTACCGTGTACCTAATTACTGTTATATTTGATATCTTTACAATTAATGGTTTATTACAAATTAACCAAATATAGTCTTACATCAAATTTGGGTAGATACTTATAAGCAATTTTGAACCTTTGGCCTTTAAAAATTAATGCTTATAATACTCGTGATAATTATAGCCTCACTCCATTCAGCAAACAGATGCAGCTAGGCCACTCCCAAAAAAACGCGCGATATTCGAATAGAATTTATCTATTGGCCAATTTTTTAAAGTACAGTTTAAAACAATCGTGCTAAAATTGACATGCGTCAACTCTATTTGATAGACTTTTTTGGGGAGTGGCTTAGCTGCATCTGCTCGCTGGACAGCGACTAGGTGCAGACGAAGTAATGAATTGAATAAAACAATAGAGCACATACGCTTTGTCATTATGTGCAAATTCAAGGAACCAAGGGGAATATTGACCATGGTCAGTATCAGCGACACTTCAGCCTCTCGTATCTCCAGATTCGTTGAAAGGTTGGAATGGATACAAAGCGGAAGGGATGTATGGAGTTTCAATGAGTTTCTATGAGATAGCTCAAAGGGTTCACAAGTGGTCTAAATGTACGAAAACTACAGTTTAACAACTCGAAATCCTAATAATGATAACCTAAGATCAATGATTAATTAATTAATTAAATTTTGTTTCAATCGGTTTCACCATCGCTCTTATACGTTTATGACGGTGGGACTGAACACCATCAGGCGTTGTGGAACTATTTCTTGGGAGAAGTTCACCTCGGCCCGAGCCGTTCTTGCAAGGGAAGGCAGGAGAAAAATATCATTATTTTCCTAACCTAACCTCTTAAAGGGGGTGTAAAGCAAAAAAACTTTTATTCACTAAAAAATGCTAAACAAATATCTAAGAACAACGGTGAAAACCGCACATTTTTAGCACAAATATTATCTGAGATATAAACTCCTGAGTTCGAAAATTGTGACGTCAGATAGACAAAAATTTTATAATTTGCCCTCGTTGCTTAGTGATATAGTTTTCGTACATTAATTTCTAAACTGCTATTGGACTAATCACGACTATTGTCTTCATGACGTCACGAATTTTTACTTAAAAGTCTTCTATCTTCCGAACGGTCCATCACAGGGACGTGGGGTTTGAAAACTTGTTCTTGGAATTCCCTGTACTACAACTTTCATTTTTGGTTTACACCCTCCTTAAATGGGAATTAAAGTTAATGGAGCGTGGATTAACAATATTCGCTATGCCGTCGATACGGTCTTAATCGCTGACAACATACACGACCTACAACAACTAGTCAACAAGGTGGGAGAACAGAGCAAATCAATGGGTCTAAATATCAACACCAAAAAAAACAAAATTTATGATTATCTTCAGAAACCTAAATATGTTTGAAAACTCCACCATAGCATTTAACACAAGGCCCATAGAAAGAGTAGATAAATTTAAGTACTTGGGCATCTGGCTTTGCGAAGACTGGACATCAGACAAGGAAATAAAAAGTCGCATTGAACAAGCCCGACAGACATTCTTGAGATTTCGAAAAGTGCTTACCTGCTCCGATTTCGATCTTAACCTAAGACTAAGATTCGTGAGGTGCTACGCTTGGTCGGTACTTCTTTACGGTATGGAAGGTTATATGGAAGGTATGGAAGGTTGGACGTTAAAAACGACTGCAATAAACAAATTGGAGGCTTTCGAGATGTGGCTGTATCGCAGAATCCTTAAGATACCTTGGACGGCTAGACTGACAAATGAAGAAATTTTGAGACGTGTCAACAAAGAACGTGAACTGTTCGAATTGATTAAGAAGAGAAAAACGGCGTATCTGGGGCATATAATGCGAAACACGAAATATCAATTCTTGCACATGTTGATTGAAGGCAAGATCGAAGGCCGGAGAGGGATCGGAAGGAAAAAAATGTCTTGGCTGCGAAACATCAGACATTGGACCGGGATACACGATGTACAGTCATTAATACACACCGCAAGAGATAGAGAAGCAATGGAAAATGTTATCGCAAACATCCATTAATGGATATGCATTAGAAGAAGAAGAACCTCTTAAAGGCCGGATGCCAGCTCTACAGGATGATGTTACTCGTAGGCCATGTGAGGCCCGGATCCTAGCTCATCTCTCGGAAAGGACATGCTAGTTTAGGTCATGTCTGTTACTCTGTTAAAGGTTTGGCCTCGGTGGTAATACAAGTGGTTTTAACACAATCTTTTCCTAACTTAGCATGGTAAGCTCTCAGCTGCTGCTTCTAAGCCTCGATGAATATTCCCTGCGATGAATTTTCTCGCGATTAATTTTCTGCGATTAATTTTCTGAAGCAGAGCATAATTCCAATTTGGAACACAATGGCCGCATTTACCGCACACTAATACCTATGCCACTGCTACAACACTAGCGCTACTCCTGCGGTAATTTTGTTAATTGAGCAGGTATCGAGATAGTTCAACATAACTCTAAATAAATGCGGTCGATAAAATGGCGACCACTCCGCAAGAAGTTCCCAAAGCGCGGTATACGTTATGGAACGATTTGGTAACTGTTGCACAACTGTTACGTCCGGTGAATGCAGCAAATGTGCGCAAAAATTGAAAGCGTGTAGCGAGTACGCAGGGCACATCATATCTATACTCGCTATCTATGGTCTACGTTCGCTGCTTTAAATTTGTAGTTAGAGATCAGGCCGGCAGACCAATAATTATAATTATTAGAGCCTCTAGAAACTACATAAACTGTTTAGTCCTCCCTGCATCTGAGATCTGCACTATAGGAAAATAGCTTTAGTTTGGTAAATTCAGCAGTTGTTAACGCGTCCCAGCGAACAGCGTTTCGTCCCTCATACTGTTCAGTACAAAGATTTGTACTCAGTACAGCAATGTTGCTGCGTTTCAACACTCAGTGATTCTCAAAAATTTTTCCAATTGTATTATTATTAACAACGACCCTGTGCCCAAGTGTGTCGAAGAAGTTGTCAAAGAGACTGAGAAACCGAGGATCCCGAAAAGTGGAATACAAATCTTAGTGTAATAATATGTTTACATACAGGGTTAGGAGAAAGTATGGATCCATGGAAATATCTCTGAAGTGGAATTTGTGATCGTAATAAAATTAGGGGTATAATTAGGGACTATTGAAATATGCAAAAATATACAGGGTGTTTGCTTTACAATAAGAAAGTTGGTACTGTTTCCGGTTAAACCGGAAGTTCAATCGAATCAAAAATATGACCATCTTAAGCGCCGGGCCGCCTGGTAGCTATACCCTCATATCCAAAATTCATTACACTAAGCCTTTCCGTTTGAGAGGTATTTCCGTAGATCAATTCTTTCTCCTAACCCTATATAATAAACGGTGAAAGGGAATTATATTTTAATCCGAAAGTTACATTTATAATCCTTTATTTGGTAACGTTACACAATGTAATGTCAAAGTTTGACGTTTGTAAATAAATATTAAAATCTGGAGTCAAGTTGTTTTTGTGTTGAATTGGGAACACAGTTTGCTAAAAAAAATCGGAAAAATATGTAATTCTCTTTTATGCAACCGGACATAAGAGTGATACTTAGTAACTAAATGATTAGTGGATGCTTGAATCTATAAAAGATTGCTTCCCAGTATTTCAGATCGTCAGGTTAAATTTAATTCTTGGAAATTTGACAAATTCTTCAGGTGTGACCACCTGTTAGAAACAATCACAACTCTAGATCAATAATCCTCTAAAACTTCTACGAGCAGATTAACATTCATCGTCTGTGCAGTCGACAAAAGTAAAGTTTATTTACAAGCCTGGTTTACACGACGATAGTAAAACGGAATAGTTACTGTCATTAAAGTGTCGTCGTGTGAACAATTCGATAGTTTTAAAGCAATTGCCAAATGTAAGCGACTTCATATGCGCAGAAGAGTAAATGAGAAAGCTGTAGAAAAAGATGCACAAACATTGTTTTCACAATGATTTTCACGAATATGTAACCTTGGTTAAGAGGTAGTACACAATTTTTATTTCTGCGCAGATCGCTTAGATATGGCAAGCACTCTACTATCACACTGCTTACACTACGATTTTTGTGCTTTCATTACAGTCGCTATCGCGTTTTCTACCATAGTGTTAACTAGGCTTTAGAATAATAATAGTGGTCTGGCATCTTCTCTACAGACGAATCCCCAACCAAGAAGGTTGAGTCTGGACAAATCGCACTGTATAGTAACTCCTCTATCGAGGACAATATTCTGCCATCCTGCATTTTATGGAACGTTTCAAACTGAAGAATTCCTATAATTAGCTAATGATAAGTAGTTTTAGTAAACATATGCACTGAACGTCCTAAAATGCTCATAGCCGCTTCCTCTAATTCATAAAAATGGATTTGACAGTGTGTTCGGCTATATTTACGAAGTTTTTATAAAAACTGTATTTATGAGATTTAATACTGTAGAATTAGGATATAAAAGAGAAAAAATTGCGAAGTTAGTAAAAATTTTTGAATCCTATTCAAAAACATGTGATCTTTAAGAATCCGACGAGTCCCGAGTTCTAAAGTGTGAGCTAAAGAAGTTAATGGGGTAAAATGGTCATCTTCAAAACAAAACATGGGATATTTTGAATTTGTGCATTAAAAATAAAAATATTCTTATGAAAGTAAATAAAATAATCTATTTTTAACAACATTAGCAAGAAATAATTCAGGTCAGATGGTTTCTTAAGCAGATGAACAAAATTCTTCTGTAGACGGGGACTGTTTTACCAATAACTATATAAAATTCATTATCTCTCGTAATAATACGACTAGTCTTTTGAAATTTGGTATGTATACTCAATATACATCAGTTTATTATATTCAACCCTTAAATTTAACTTCAACCCTCAAATTTGTCAGTTCTCACCCCCGAGGTGATTTTAACTTTAAGAACATTTCTACCTTACTTGAGAATATTTTTTTAAATTCCACTAAATGTGGGTGTTTCCACATGGCCTTAACAATTACAAGCAGCAAACAAAATTGTTGGGACTTGCCTGTTGCCTCATAATTTTTTTAAACCAATTCTTGTGAATCAAATACACAAAATTTTAAATGATTATGTATCGCTGATAATTATTAATTACTGAAGCACTTCTAGGCATAACGTAAACTTCAAATTCGGTACTAGGGTATAACGCATCCTAAATATTTCTATAAAAGTCTGAAACTGACTAAGACCCCCCCACTAACCGATTTAAGGGGGGGGGACAAAAGCCCCCTGAAGCTTTCTCGAAGAATTTTGACTTCTTTAGGGATCTTTAGGATGTGGTCTATAATGAGACTAAATTTCAAAATTTTAGGGTACCTTGAAGTGCTTCATTATCTCGTGTCGTGTAAAGGGGTAAGTAACATTAATTATCATGAAATAATGAAGAACTTGAAGGCATCCTAAAATTTTGAGATTTGGTCTCATTGTAGATCACATCCTAAAGATCCCTAAAAAAATCAGAACTCCTCAAGAAAACTTCGGGGGGGCTTTTGTCCCCCCCCTTAACTCGAACCGCGGGGAGTTTTAGGGAGATTCTGACTCCCCTACAAATAATTAGTGCGTGATATACACTGGTACCAAATTTGAAGTTCATGGAATGCCTAGAAGTGCTTCATTAATTATTGATACATAATCATTTAAAATTTTGTGAATTTGAATCACAAGAATTGGTTTAAAAAAATTATGAGGCAAGTCCCAACAATTTTGTTTGCTGTTTCCAATTGTTAAGGCCATGTGGAAACACCCACATTTAGTGGGATTTAAAAAAAAAATTCTCAAGTAAGGTAGAAATGTTCTTAAAGTTAAAATCACCTCGGGGGTGAGAACTGACAAATTTGAGGGTTGAAGTTAAATTTAAGGGTTGAATATAATAAACTGATGTATATTGAGTATACATACCAAATTTCAAAAGACTAGTCGTATTATTACGAGAGATAATGAATTTTATATAGTTATTGGTAAAACAGTCCCCGTCTACAGAAGAATTTTGTTCATCTGCTTAAGAAACCATCTGACCTGAAATATTTCTTGCTAATGTTGTTAAAAATAGTGTATTTTATTCACTTTCATATGTTTATTCGTACTTTTAATGCAAAAATTCGAAATATTCTATAAAACGTTTCAAAGATGACCATTTTACCCCATTAACTTCTTTAGCTCACACTTTAGAACTCGGGACTCGTCGGATTCTTAAAGATCACGTGTTTTTGAATAGGATTCAAAAATTTTTACTAACTTCGCAATTTTTTCCTTTTCACGATGATTTTAATCCTAATTCTACAGTATTAATTATGCGACGTCACGTAAATATTTTGACGTGACGTCACATAAATACAGACGGTTCTAAATTTGTTGACGAAAGAACGAATTCTATTGGTATTTGATGCGAGCGTGTATTTCTGTATGTAATGTAATGTATTTCTTGGACCTTGGAAGTTCTGCAGCTTATGCAACACATTCTACATTCCGTAAATTTTTTATAGCAAATTATGACAGTGTGGTATACCAATATAACGACAAATTTTTATAAAAATTTTATGATAATATTTAAGAAATATTTATGAAATAAATACAATGTGGGACTGGCTTTAGGTAAGCAAAATGTTTGTGCATAAATTTTCTAAAAAACATTTTTGCATGAGAGCAATTCATGTAGCTAGAGAAATAATTCTTTGTACGTTTTATGTAATTAACGTAAAAAAAGCAAAACAGTTTCATATTATTTTAACATTTAAAATTGTAATTTTTTACGAATTCATAAATTCCGAGCAAAATAAAAAGAATAATTTTTTAATTATAATAAAAAACAAACAAAATAACACAAGCAACAAATTTTATGAAATAATTAGATCGGAAATTCTTCAAATTTTTCAAGAACGCCAACTTTTCAATTTAATTTTAATAAAAAAAGTTTTAAAAGAAAAATATAAATACTTAAATGTCCTACAAGCTATACAAGAACAAAAGTAATCTAATTTAACTAGGTGATGGCTTAGTAAAAAAAATCATGACGAAGAGTGTATACCAAGTGTACCGACCACTTTATAATAATTTGCATGTTAATTTATTATTCAATTATTTACACTTAATTTCAATTAAATATTAATTAATTTTCCCACTATGTGTTTAGTTGATTAGATCACAAGACTAACATATAAGAAAAAATATCATTGGATAATTAGTTCAAAGTCTCTTATTGCATAAATAATCTAAAGTCATAGCCACCCAGTAGTAGGTATGTGGAAAGCGAAAAGGAAGTCGTGCAGTAACTTTTATACCATTGCGTTTTATTTAATCAGTTTTTCAAGTAAAATAAACGATTCGCCATTTCACGGCTGGTGCCATTTTCTGTATAATTCGATTCATTAATTAGGGTTATAATACGATTCTATTGGATGGCTGCTTCGTTAGAGAGAAATATAATAGTAGCTTCTATGTTAAATCCCTTGTGGTATAGTGGAAAACTCAAATGCAAATAGTTAAGTTCGGAAACTGACTGCTCGAGATAGTCATTAAAATAGGATTAAATGATTGTCTAATACGTTGCTCTTTTTTGTACTAGAGCTATACCATCATCTTAAGCCCTTGAGGTATTTACGCTTGTGAATAGACGGTGTTGAATGAGACTGAAACGTCTCGTTTTTGATGGTTTGAATATATACATAAAGTCGGTTTTTACTGCTAAAATGGTAAACAGAAGGGGGATACAGGGTTTGTTACAGAAATTTTCAGTATTTTGGTGCAATTTAAAAAACAAAGCATGTAAAGTGACATGCGATTTCAGTATTATCGTAAGAACAAGCCCAAAGCTAGCCTTTTTTTTAAACTTCGTGTTGACAAATGCTTAACCTTACAGCGAAGCACGTATAGCTTATCGGAGATATTTTCTCAACAATGATATAGTGCGTGCTGCAACCTTTGTGGCTCGAACAAGATGCTCTTAATAATATATGAATACTTGAATCACTATAACCGAGTGAACTATCACCTGCATATCTCTTGACCATCCCGGCTATATGTCTAGCACAAATTGTGGATTCAACCATCAATAACACCCCCTACTTAAATTGAGGGGTAACTATATTTTTGCTAACAAGTAGTAAATCAATAAACTGTGTTGGTGTTATGATGGTTGCACCCACAATTCGTGCTAGGCGTATTGCCGGAATGGCCAAAAGATATCCAGGTGATAGTACCTGTAAGAGTGTACGTGTACTGTTCAATTACGAAATGAAAAACTTTCTTAGGAAAGGCGTTCTTCATTATTGCAGATTATTAATTAATGAGAAAATTAATCAATTATTGCATTATTGCACAAATAAATTATAAAGCTAACGTCGCTACGTTATAATAACGGCTGGTTTGGATGATTGCACTTTACCGTCTATACTACCCCATTGGCGTTGTTAAGAATTTAATTTAATAAAAATTGATAGCAGTAAAAATAACTCACGACGTCGATGGTTACCATATAGAGATGATAGCCCCGCTCACTTACCCCTAAGCTTTTCTTTCTGTAATCGAACAATCCATAGTTCAATAATGAAAACCAACCCCCTCTACTATAACCGTAGCCTCATTCAACAGTGCTTCTAACTTTAGCCAAGCTGAGTTAAATCAAATATTGATACTTGCTAGGGCCTTTTCGGTGACGATTATAAGATAAATTCTATTAAGAAGTGTGTGGACACGACGACCACAGAATACAAACGGTATACTGCGACTTTAATCGTTCATTTGGTCCATTAGCGACATTTAATTAAAAGGCGTGCAATAGAGTAATTCTAGTACCCTAAAAACAGTTATTTTTGTACTTTTAAGAGTAATTTCGGCCCATATTGAAAATTATTCATTTCTAGAGTTATGAGAGAGTGCATTAAATCGTTCAATCTGAATTAATGACTATGGTATGGTCAAAAACTATAGGTAGTACAACTACAGCCAGAATTAGACATTTGAGTGCGTTACTCCATCACTTATGTCGATGTCATAAGAAAATATTCCTTTTATCTGTTATACTTATAGGATGGGTCGCGAAACTTGTAGCCTCTGACGACTTTGGACTGCAACCCAAATAACACATATCATTATAGAGTCCAGATCAGTGTAGATAGCTACAACAGGTGTAATATTTTAAGATGAGGAGCGGTAGGGATAAGTTCGCGTGGGTTTGGCCACGCCCCTTTAACAATTTAATTCGTTGACTACGGCGTTAGAGGGGAAAATACCAATTTAGGTATCTGCGCGTGCGCATCCCCTCATCTCGTCAGCTCAATATATTTTACCTCTATATTTTTATAAATCAGAAAATAGGTAAACGTCAAACGCAAATATAATTATCATTTATGACATTACAAAAACAAAATTAAAAGTCACACCCCTTTAATAATTGAAATACGTTTACTACTTCGTTGGTGGGGATAAAGAGTAACTTAGGTATCTGCGCATTCCTACCGCTCGCCAATCTAAATCAGTCTTGTAGTAACTATCTAGCGATCAGAAATAACTAAGCCACTCCCACAAAAAGCGCGCTATACTCAAATAGTATTTTTCTATGGGTCGAATTTTGAATATACGGTTTATAACAATCTTACAAGAATTGACATGTGTCAACCTTATTCGAAAGAAATTTGTGGGGAGTGGTCTAGCTATTTCTGGTCGCTGAACAGAGACTAGACTAGACTTTAATGAGATTTGTTATTTGGGTTGCAGTTCAAAATCGTCAAGGGCAACAAGTTTCGTGGCTCACCATGTTACTTATATGGAGTCAAACTTGAAAATTTTTAACCTGCAATAGGTACAGTCAGCCTCATAATTATTAACCACCTTGGCTATACGACAGGGTGTTTATTCGCCAATAACGAGAAAAGAACAGAAGGAGAAGTTTTTGATTTACTACTTGTTGGCAAAATAAATTTACCCCTCAATTTATGTAGAAGGTGTTATGATGGTTTCATCTATAATTCGTACTAGGCTTATAGCCAGGGTGGCCATTAATTGTGAGGCTAACTGTACCTGAATGTCAAAGTATTTTTTGAAAGTGTTTTTTTTTTAATTTTGCGCACACTTGCCAGCTGTTTTATGTATTTGAGCAACCTGAATCAAGATTTGGGGTAACTGGTAGCTCAACATAAATTCTCCAACAATAAAGTTTCTCCAAGACCTGGATAGCATTATTCCTTTAAAAATACACTGTCATGAGTTAGAAATTATTTAGAACACACGAAAGTAAATTGAATTATAAAAAGTGCAAATAAAGACTTATGTGTAGCGGAAATCGTTGTCTAGGAAAAACGCAGAGTTTCCTATATTCGATTGGCGGATGGCGGTGTCTAGTAATCATATTTGGTAGAAGCAGCTATTACAAACAAAGTAGACGAGATGTCATGGTGTAAAGAAAGTCACCATATTTATGTACAGTGATTGACCTGAGAAAAAGTTAGAGGAAATGAATGTGTGGAAAATCTCCTAACAGGTTCATGGTTGAATCGTGCATCGTCAACCATGGAGACGTCACCCAACAGTAGAGTTGTTAATTGCTAGTGTTGAGTTTTAAGTTTTAGTACTTGAAGACGGTTTACGCAAAATATATCGCTAAGGAAATTTATGGCAGGAAAAATTCATGACCATTTTATTTGATTTATTTAATTTATCTATTCATTTATAGCTATGAGCTTTTAACAGAGAAATCGGGGTGATCGTGTTCAGACCCATCTTTTGGGAATAAGCTATTGGAGTGCCAGCGAACACGACAATCTAGTTGGCTGCCCAAAACCCAAAGCACTGGCTTAAGGCCCAGAATCTTTCAATGAAATTGTTAGAGAAGCAAAAAGTAAGAAATATGACAGCATTCGGGATGCAACTTTACATTTTGTCATTCTTAGAAAAAGAATCGACTAAAAAATTTGGTTAATATACAAATATACAAATAGCAAATGTCTCGGCCAAATATTGAAAATTCTGACTTTTCTTCAGTACTGGCGTTTAAAGAAATATTGGGAAAACAGAGCACTATTATTTTCATCTAAGGAATACCTTTGATTGTAAATACGTTTTGAGTAAAAAATTATGTTTCAAAATGGCATACTTCTCGGATTGCTCCCCCTATCCTTGCCATAAAATAAACTGAGAGAGAGAGAGAGGCTGGCAATTAGTCAGCTGTTGGGAACTGTTGTCTGTTCTACATGTCGAATGCCATTGTCTACACACACTAACTAGGATTTCTACATTTAATTGATTCAATCTATGAACATTTTCGTAAAGAACGAAATCATATTATTTCAAAGCAATACAGAAAATTCAATTTAATTGAGTTGTTCTCGTTATTTTACTATTCAACTGCTGCAAATCAAGTTGTTGTATTTGGATCGTATATTAATGCCCACACTCGATATTGATTTTATATCAGGATTTCAAATCCATTTAGTTTTTTTACAAACTGGAAACTGGATACTCTTGAACCAAAGCAAAAATTGCGGATGCTGCGCTATTGTAATTTTTTCACGCTTTTAATTCTGGTTATTAGCGTGGCAACAAACGAAATTATCCAACAAAAAATAGTTTCACCCGATTAATCGCCTTTCAGAGTTATTTTCAGTTGAAGAACCAAAAATTGAGAAAATCGAGGGACAAAAAACGCATAGTTAAGTAAGAGCTAGGAGCAAAAAAGGTTGAAGTAAAAAAGAAACTGTAGAAAAATTTTCATAGATGGAAACTCTTTGAAGTTTTTACAGCGACTGAAAAATTCTATAATGCGAGATTCTACTGAGAAAAAGAAAGAATGTCATATTGTTTGAAGTTTGAACCCAATAGGTCACTTTGGATGTTTAGATGGAGCAACAATCGATTTTTAAATGAAAATTGATAGTTATGGCTTCAAGTATTAGTAAAGACCGGATACCACCGACAAGGTTTTGAGTTTAAACAAAAACAATTTTTCATCGCTCCCGACTTTTCTCACGCTACTCCTTATTTAGTCGCCTTTTTTCCAATTGTAAAAAAATTCATAATTTAATATTTGGCGAAAACAACTTTTTATATCTCGTCGTAAATTCAAAACCATTTAAAATAATGTTACCATTTAAGTACACAAAAACACAAAAAGTTGCATAATGTTTTTTTTAACATCTTTTGTACATTTTAATGCAAGTACAACATTTATTTTTACAGTTATACTCACATGCTCATTTACCATTACAGTAAATGGTTATAACCAGGGTCGAAAAAGAGACGCAGCTTTTGATTAGTTTTAATTCAAAGTGAGACGGCGCGCTACATTTAGTGGGAGTTGATACCTGTAGAGTTACTTTGACTGCAACGACCGCCAGGTATCACAGACGGGTTCGTGCACAAAGAACGTTTTCTGTTATTTTAAAATTACACTGTTATTAAATAACGTGCACACTAGAAAAAGTTCAATAACATTCAAAAAATTGAGTGCGATTTATTTGGCGAAAACTTTTTTTTTTGGGGAAAAATATTGAGGGGGTGTGTGAGTTTGTTTGCGAGAGGGAAAAATAAAATGAAAATTTGTAATGTGAAGTGTGTGGATTTTAATTTGCGCAAAAAAAGTTGTCAAGTAATTTGAGTGCGTTGGTTTTGAAATTAAACGCTTTTTCAGGACGTACTTATCCTTAGATAATTATAACAAACTATAAAGGTAAATATAAAAAAAAAGTTTACTTTGTTAGGTTTTATTGAAAAATTGAATTAAGGAGGTAAACGTATTATTTCCGAAAAGCTTGCTGTTGAGCTTATTTTGGCATTACACTGGAAAGGTTTCCTATTGTTAGTTTTTTCAGGATAAATGGGAAGTCTTAAGTAATTAAAACAACTTGTAACTTGAGAGACAGTTTGAAAAATTGAATTAGACAATAAGAAAGTATTTTTTTTAACATTTTCGCCTTTTAATAATTAACTAAATGACACACATAAGTTTAATTAGAGAAAATAATTTACATAAAAGTAAAGGTTGATATACAAATTTGTATAGCGTGTGAATTATTTTTAGTCTAATTAGCATAGACTTGAGGAATGTTTAAAAAGATTTTTTTTATTATAAAATTAATGAAATAAACAAAAATTTAAACTTTTAGCTGTATATGCGGAAACGGTACTTGGCACATTAAGATTTTATAATAGGTATAACAGTAAGTTGCCATATTGTGGATTTCTGCAACAAAGAAGTTGACTTTGCTTAAACCGGAAAGTTATAAACTAAACAAGTATCTCAAAAACTTGTATAATAGAAATTACAAGCTACTAATGACGAACGCACAAAAATGTTTTTGATTCGTACATTATGAAGCTAAATTTTCGATGCAATTATATGAAGCCCTAGAGAGCTTCTCTCCTTTCTCAACCCTCACTTCCTAAGGGAAATTAAACGTCATATTGCAAAACTAAATTTTCAAAACAAATTAATTATAAAGGCGCGATATAAAAATGTTTTTATTTTAAAAAAATTTAAACCACTGTGTCATAATTTGAAACAATAATAATACACCACCACAAACAACCACGCCTCAAAGCCCCATTATCCTTTATTATCCTTACTAATCACAATCAAGCAATTCGTCTTACTTTTATTTTCTTCACCTCACCATATTTTGTACGTCTTTTGTTACTCTTTTTATACTCGAAAACTCGAGAAGTTTCATTTATAAAGCTCCCAGACTAATTTACGTCTTTATAAATACCGCACATACACGGTACACACAAGCAAAACCTCTAGGCGCTGCTAGCTTTAAGTTTTATGCATTTCAAATCGATTACTTTTAACTTCACACTAGAAAATTTAGTCAATAAAGCTACAAACATTTTAATTAAACCGAAATGGAATATTTACAAAAAAAAATAAGAGCAAACAAAACCTTATTGCAAAAAAGTTTTATAAAACGTTGATTAAAATGTTGCAGATTTATATGCTTTTTGTTGCAAAAAAAAAGAAAAAAATCCCATTCAAGAAGATGTTGTGGATAAAAGCTTCTTTAGTGCGAATTCTTAAGAATTAATTTTCATATTTTATATGCTCAATTAGTGTTTAAGCGTACACATTGGTGAGTCAGGGCTTGTTAAAAGCGTGAGGAATCAAGAGTCAAATAATTTGAAAAAATTGGTCTATGAAAGACAAAAAGTAATCAATTGAAACAAATATTGGATAAATTACAATCTGATCATGTAAAAAATGCAATGTAAAATTATGCAATGCAATAATATCTACGTCTACAATTTTGAATTATTTGTCCCAACAATTCTGCTCTATAACAGTCTCTATTTCTTCTGAAATAACCATGGCACTGCTCCCCTAGATATGGGTACAAATGACTCGTCGCTTGGTGTAGTTTGTGAGTAAGGAAATAAACCCAGAGATCCATCAAGAATTGACTGAAAAGCATAAATAATTTTGACTCAAATTGTGCACATTTTTAAGTAAATGAGGGTGGAAAATAGCTTCGTAACTACTCTAGGATTGATGATATGAAAAATAGTTGTAGGAGGAATTTGTTTATTAATACAGTATCTACAACTTATATTAGTAAAATTTTTCAATTGTATGGACGGTTCTTCCTATATTTGGACTCAAACATTGCTTTTTATGCAGTAATCGAGCTCGTTTTCTTGAACTTTAGAGAATAAAAAGCAATCAATTCAGACAAATTTTGGATAAATAACAACTTAATTATGTAACAAATGTAAATTTATTTTGCTTAAGTGACCTCCCTAGAACCATTATATGTGATACAAAAATATCTAGATCTATCCAGATCCATCGAGAATTATTGAATGAAAATCATAAACAATGTTGGCTCAAATTGTGGACATTTTTAAGTAAATGAGGGTGGAAAATAGCTTCGTAACTACTCTAGGATTGATGATATGAAAAATAGTTGTAGAAGGAATTTGTTTATTAATACAGTATCTACAACTTATATTAGTAAAATTTTTCAATTGTATGGACGGTTCTTCCTATATTTGGACTCAAACATTGCTTTTTATGCAGTAATCGAGCTCGTTTTCTTGAACTTTAAAGAATAAAAAGTAATCAATTGAGACAAATTTTGGATAAATAGCAACTTAATTATGTAACAAATGTCCCATTGGACCGGAACCCGCCCTTGCCATTTCTTATGAGACGGCAAAGAGAGAAATAAAGTCACTTCTAGAGAAGTGGCATATTAAACACTGGAGGGAATCTCCTGGACAGGGACACTCTAAAGCCCTCCTGGAGAAACCCTCTGACAAAAGAACTCGCTCTCTAATCAGAATGAGCAGAGATGAGCTAAGACTGGCAACGGCAATGTTAACGGGTCATTGCCAGCTCAAAAAGCACCTGCATACGATGGGACTAGAAGAAGACCCACTATGCAGAGGATGTGAAGAGGAGGAGGAAACTCCAATTCATCTTCTGCTACACTGTGAGGCTTTCACAAGAAGTCGTTACAGCATTCTCGGGAAAGAGAAGATACTCCAAAGAGAATTGCCCAACTTATCAATAGGGAAAATTCTGGACTTTATAAGAAGCACAGAACTCCCATAAGGGAAGACTAAATCCGAGGTGCACAATAGATCCAAGAGGTCGCGATGCAAGGAACCAATAGGGACCAACCTCAGAATCATATAATAATAATAATGTAACAAATGTAATTTTATTTTGCTTAAGTGACCTCCCTAGAACCACTATGTGATACAAAAATATCTAGGTCTATCCAGATCCATCGAGAATTATTGACTGAAAATCATAAACAATGTTGGCTCAAATTGTGGACCTTTTTAATTAAACGAGGGTGGAGAGTAGTTTCATAACTACTTTAGGGTTGATGACATGAAAAATAGTTGTAAAGGTAATTTGTTCATTAATACAGTATCTACAACTTCTATTAGTAAAATTTTTCAATTGTATGGACGGTTCTTCCTATATTTGGACTCAAACATTGCTTTTTATGCAGTAATCGAGCTCGTTTTCTTGAACTTTAAAGAATAAAAAGTAATCAATTGAGACAAATTTTGGATAAATAGCAACTTAATTATGTAACAAATGTAATTTTATTTTGCTTAAGTGACCTCCCTAGAACCACTATGTGATACAAAAATATCTAGGTCTATCCAGATCCATCGAGAATTATTGACTGAAAATCATAAACAATGTTGGCTCAAATTGTGGACCTTTTTAATTAAACGAGGGTGGAGAGTAGTTTCATAACTACTTTAGGGTTGATGACATGAAAAATAGTTGTAAAGGTAATTTGTTCATTAATACAGTATCTACAACTTCTATTAGTAAAATTTTTCAATTGTATGGACGGTTCTTCCTATATTTGGACTCAAACATTGCTTTTTATGCAGTAATCGAGCTCGTTTTCTTGAACTTTAAAGAATAAAAAGTAATCAATTGAGACAAATTTTGGATAAATAGCAACTTAATTATGTAACAAATGTAATTTTATTTTGCTTAAGTGACCTCCCTAGAACCACTATGTGATACAAAAATATCTAGGTCTATCCAGATCCATCGAGAATTATTGACTGAAAATCATAAACAATGTTGGCTCAAATTGTGGACCTTTTTAATTAAACGAGGGTGGAGAGTAGTTTCATAACTACTTTAGGGTTGATGACATGAAAAATAGTTGTAAAGGTAATTTGTTCATTAATACAGTATCTACAACTTCTATTAGTAAAATTTTTCAATTGTATGGACGGTTCTTCCTATATTTGGACTCAAACATTGCTTTTTATGCAGTAATCGAGCTCGTTTTCTTGAACTTGAAAGAATAAAAAGTAATCAATTGAGACAAATTTTGGATAAATAGCAATTTAATTATGTAACAAATGTAATTTTATTTTGCTTAAGTGACCTCCCTAGAACCACTATGTGATACAAAAATATCTAGGTCTATCCAGATCCATCGAGAATTATTGACTGAAAATCATAAACAATGTTGGCTCAAATTGTGGACCTTTTTAATTAAACGAGGGTGGAGAGTAGTTTCATAACTACTTTAGGGTTGATGATATGAAAAATAGTTGTAGGGGTGATTTGTTTATTAATATATTATCTATAACTTCTATTAGTAAAATTTTTCAATCGTATAGACGATTCTCTCTATATTTGGACTCAAACATCGCTTTTTTTTTGCAGTAATCGAGCTCGTTTTCTTGAACTTTAAAGAATAAAAAGTAATCAATTGAGACAAATTTTGGATAAATAGCAACTTAATTATGTTACAAATGTAATTTTATTTTGCTTAAGTGACCTCCCTAGAACCACTATGTGATACAAAAATATCTAGGTCTATCCAGATCTATCGAGAATTGACTGAAAACGTTAAACAATGTTGACTCAAAATGTGGACCTTTTTAATGAAACGAGAATGGAGAGTAGCTTCATAACTACTTTAGGGTTGATTATATGAAAAATAGTTGTAGAGGTAATTTGTTCATTAATACAGTATCTACAACTTCTATTAGTAAAATTTCTCAATCGTATGGACGATTCTCTCTATATTTGGACTCAAACATCGCTTTTTTTGCAGTAAACGAGATACTTTTCTTCGCTTTTCTTGAACTTGCAAAAATTTATTTCAGTTTTGATCACATGAGCTCAGGCAGATGAGCCTGAACAAGTGAACACATATCCTCAAATGAGCTGTAGTTTATAGAAATATTGCTCTTCCACCACGTGTTCTTGCGTTGAGAAATTGCTATGTATAGTAATTTGCTCGTGGATGCATTTTGAATAATTTAAACATTGATAACGAAAGTGCCACTTTGCATCTTCACACTCTGGCCCTGTAAAGGTCAATCTTTGACATTAACAGAATAGCACCAATGATCAATACTGTTAAACCACAAATTAAGTATAATTTCAAAATCATATTTAAAAGTTGACTGGAGGCCATTTTATAATTTTCCACGCATCGTGTAGATAAAGAAATTAAATTTCATTTTAAAACTTTTCAATATCAGTTTATTTCTTTTGCCCATTGAACTTATTATTTCCTCGTTTGTGATGGGTTGGTCGCAAAAAGGTGTAAGTCTATCTTAACGTTTATTTATTGCTTTAAGAAAACGGATATTTTATCCTTTTAACGCTAAACCGTGGGGAAAGTTTTTACATCGATCGAGATCTAAAATGGCTAGTGACAGATAGGTAGGTAATTTGTAACAAAAATACTCGTTTTTCAAAATTCTAAAACTCGTTAATTTAAAAAAAAGCAAGTGAAAATCATTTAATCCTTCGTTTAAGCGTTTAAGTTTTAAGTTTGAACACCGTCTTGGATGTTAATTTATTGGATTGTTAATGATCAAAATAAGTATTGTCTGGCGTTGCTTTGATTTTTTTGATTTTGATTAATGTAAAGTTGAGGAAATTTTATTTGAATCGCGCGGTTTGTACAATCAAAAAGCAACTTTTCATAAAATTCAATAAACATTTTCTTTATATTTTAGGAAATGTTTAGGAATCTGTATGTGAAGTTTAAATAAAACGTTTTATGTATAAAGAACAAGAAAAATGAATGTTTTGGAAAAACTTATACGAGTAGCTTGAAGGGAAAAATCGTCAATCGATTTTATCTTGTTTATTTGTTATCATTCTATCAATATTGGTACTATTTTCATTTACGAAAATGTCATATCTAATCGAAAATTCCACAACGGAAATTTTCTTATAAGAATTTATCGTCGAGGCACGTTTCCCTTTAAATATCAAAACAAACAAAAGTTTCACCTTAGGATATTTTAGACGTAGAAATTATAAGCGACGCCTAACACGTTACATAAAATTTTCCTTTTTGCACTTTAATTGACAATAGCTGACATTTTCTCGAAATCATTTTTAAGCATCACGAAAGATTCAAATCCTCAAGAAGAATAAAATTGATTTAAATCAAAATTTAAATTTGTTAAATAAACAAACAATAAAGTTCGAGGTGGAAAATGTATGGAAATTTACATTGAGGGTAAATAGGTGGGGATGAAAAGCCAAGAAATTAGGCAGTTAACTTTAGTACCGTCAACAAAACAATTAAACTTAACAAAATTAAAATGTTTTTTGCTAAATAAAATGTACCTCAAACAAACTGAATATAACCATCAAATTTAATTAAAAAACAAAAGAATGCTTTTAAAATTTTAGGGGTTTCGGTATGTGAGTCTGAACGGAAAAAGGTATTTCTTTGTCATATTTTTTTTGGTCGTGGCTGCAAGTACTAGATAAATCATTGAATTAAAAAACACCCCCTGCTCTACCAGGAGAGAGTCATTTAGCTAATAATATGGATCGCTATGGACGAGTAAATATAGCTATTTCCGCTCAACTCCCACTTATAAGGAAAGATCATGACATCCAATGATAATGTAAACTCGATGGAATGAATGAGTCATCCATGGACTTCTAAAATGTCATTTCTCTTATAGGCAATGGTCGCTAACCCTCCTTCCAGATGTTTTATGTTCTAAGAGATAAATGCATTGAATAAATAGATCCGGAAGGAGCAACCGTTGCCTATAAGAGAAAATGCGACAAAACCGACATTTTGGAAAACTATGGATAATTTATTAATTTCATCTAGCTTACATTATCATTGGCTGTCATGATCTTTCCTCATAAGTGGGATTATAGGCACCCATTTCTATTGAAGAAATTGACCGGAAATCTCTATATTTAGAAAACCGTTGAAATCCATATTGTTAGCTAAATGGCTCTTTCCTGTTAGTGTAGCGGCTATTTATTAAATGGGTAGATGGTAGCTGACTCGTCAACCATCTTGACTCCCACTTCAAAGTGATGATTAATATAATATTATCGGTCATGTAAATGTCACTTTGACGTGGAATTCTAGATGGCTGATGAGTCAGCTGCCTTTTATAATATAATAGTAGCTAGAGTTGTGGCTATTGCGTTAGCGGTCAAAATTTATGATCCACTACCTTTGACGCTCATATTTTTTTCACAGTTTGACTTTTGACCCTTAAAATTTTTATCACAGAAAGACAGTTTCTTCGTTGTTTGGTTTCGTTATTACTTGATGCTCCATAAGTGTGCTTTTCTCCAAAATGTTTGAGACGAGAGAACGTTAAGTGATCAGGACGTTATCATGGCCCGAATGCTCGCCCAAATGACATACTTCTCGTATGGCTCCCTAAAAAAGAGAGAAATCGAGAGAGGAAGAACATGACTTCTGTTCTGAATGGGCCCATTTTTGTGCTGCTCATTGCTATGTCCAATGATGTGTCATTTTTTCATTTTCTCACCACTTCGATATTCACATAACTCGTGAAATAACATTCTCTTCGTTCAAAATTTTGGAACGAAGACTTAAAACACTTATTACGTGTTACACTTATTACGTGTTATACTCACTAGACGTCTGTAACGTCCTCATAAAATCTTCTCCTCCACTTCTTTAAAGCCTTTGGTTACTTTGGTTACATCTTTTCTTTCAAATTAATTTATTATTTTTAACTTAATTGTTTCTTATCGTTTTGTTTACACTTCCATTTCTTTACAAAATTCTTACGTTGTTTCCTCCAGTGGTATTATTTCAATTATCAAACGATATTTTCATAACCTTCGTAAATTCGCCTCTTTAAACTTCTTAATTTCTCCTTCTAATAGCTAATTAATATAATTTATTAAAATATAATTGTTATTTATTTAATACGTTTTATAATAGCCCCCTCAATTGACCATATGCGGGGGCAACTCTATTGTTATGTTCTACTTTTCATTCAGTAAAAGTTTGTGTTTGTAATGCAATCTTTTTAGAACTTTCCAAGATTTTAGAGCAAGAGCCAATTCAAAAGTTATTTTTAAAAATATATCTCGATATTTCGTCTCATGTTTTCTTAAGAAGGTAAGCTCTAGGACATATAAATGGTCGTTTGTGCAGAATTTTAAATTAAGGGTGAAAGAATACATAATAAATGTTACATGGGTCGCAAAGTAATGTATTACATGCCGACAAAAGTTTTGGGTTTTTAACGAGAAAATTGTAGTATTAATTGTACCTAATTGTAAATGCAAAGTGTTGCTATCAGTGTTTCCCTCACTATACACTGTTATACAACTGCAAGTTTAGTTATTTATTTTCATCCCAAGAGGTTTCGTTGTAGTGAAAAGTGAACGAACATCAATCTTTTTTCAATTACATATAAGTGCGTAAGTGGCACTAGTCATCATTTTTTTTCCTTTATGTTTCAATAAAAAGGAGCGACAATAACGCTCTTTATTTTCGAGAAATTTTTCAAGAAAAGCCGTTTTATAATTTAATTTAAAATTAAAGATTTAGTCATTCGTCGGTTCGTAAAGAGACAGACAGCAAAGAAGTATCTGGTCATAGAAAATGAAAACTTGAAAAAAAACACGAGCAAGTGTGTTGGGTGAGCCAATGCTATTTCCTTATGTACATAAAACTATTCAACACCCACTATGTAAGTATAGAAAATTCGACAGTTTCTCTTTACTTCCACATAACTCCTCAACATATCAAATGATCGTTATAAACAATATTTATCGCTTTTCAGCTTCCCAAGATCATACTAATAATTTTAACAGAATTGTAAAATATTTCACTGCTTTTCATGTAGGTCTACGGTCGTATTCTCGTGATAATACAAAGACTAACGAGAATTTAAAAAATAATATTTCTTTGTAAAAAAATTTTTAAGAAGACAACGATGTGGAAGTACTACAAAAAGAAATTTGAACAAAATGAAAATTAAATTACTCGGTCTTCAATATGCATTACCTAACTTTTAGCTCAAATAACAGAAGTTATAACTTGAACAAAAATAAAGAGAATAAAACTAGATGATTTAAATCCAATGTCTTAATGCACTCGACGTTCACTTTGTTTTTACTGTGTTCCAAATGCACGAAACGTGTATTCTATTCAATATCTCACTAACTGTTCGTTTGATTTTATCAAAATTTGGCAGTAGAAGGCAATTTAATTAAATAATACAGCAAGTTCGATATTATGTAGGCGGAGTTGCCACATTTGCCACTTTCGTATAGATTTGATAAGAACTTTCTTTTTTTAAATTACTTGCTTACTAGTAAACATGATGAACGGCTTGTAGACGCTAGATTTACAGGATTTTCACCTAGAAACATCCCAGACGGTGTCGGATTGGCTTCATTTGGTCCCATCGGCACAACAACTATAATTTGGTCTCTGCGACCTCCCGATCCCCCATAAATATCAATAATTTTCAACAAATCATAACGAAGTCGTACTTAAACAAAAATTCAAATTTTATTTAAGGCTAGGTTAGGGTAGATTAGAAAAGGTTAGGTTAGAGTATGTAAGTTAGATATTGAATAAAAAAATACCCCCTACTCGACCAGGAAAGAGCTTTTTAACTAATAATATGGATCACAATGGAAAAGCAAATATAGCTATTAGCTAATATACTTATAAGAAAAGATCATGACAACCAATGATAATGTAAACACGATAGAAGTCCAAAATGGCATTTCCGTCGCATTTTCTCCTATAGACAGCGGTTGCGATCGCTCCTTCGTGATGTTTTATGTTCTAAGAGGTTAAGGTACGGTAGATTAGGAAAAGTTTGGCATGGTCAACAATTAACGACTTGCTGACCTGGCCAGTCCAACCCTGTTACTTGATTATATATTAATAATACAAATTAAAACAATTGTTTATTCAAAAACGACAACAGAGACATTCAACAAAACCAGTAAACGTAAAGGACGTTTGTAGAGAAAAGCAAAATATTGTAAAAGGCGGTTTCTGGTTGTTTCAACTTTACTCCAATTCATTAATGTGGTTTAATGTTTAAGTCGCTTTCAAGCTTTTTGAAATGACGTTTTAAATTTAAATATCCAATTTGTTGATGTCGTAAAAGACAATGTTATGTTTCAAAAAATAATTTAACTTTTGTATATCCCGGACTTGACTCAAAGAGAGAAGAGTTCCCTTAGAATATGTTACACGGTATGCAAAGCTTAAATATTTAATAAAGATAATTACAGTAGGCAGTTTTAAGAGCCCAAAATCAGACTCCGCGTCGGCGTCGGCGTCGTGGCGAAAGGAATTGATAATAAAACTAAAAAAATCTCACTATCACGACTGTTTTACTTCACAATCTTTAATTCCCAATAGCAACGTATGTACTGCGAGCTGTGAATCATAAAACAGGCTGACAGACAGGGCACAGATGCTTTCGAAATGTGTACAGTGAACCTCACAATTAATGAGCACCCTGGCTATACATCTAGCACGAATTCTGGATGCAATCTTCATATCACCCCTTACTTAAATTGAGGGGTAACTTTATTTTTCCAACAAGTAGTAAATCAACAACCTCTCCTTCTGTCCTTTTGTCGTTGTGGGCTAATAACTACCCTGGCGTATAGCCAGACAACGTTTCGGTTGTGAATACCATCATCAACTCAAAAGTTTTAAATACGATGTGCATTTTATATTTTATTTTTGAGTTTAGTTTTTTATTAAAAACTTAATGATGTGCCAACACTTAATCTATTTTTCACATTTTTGATTGTGAAAAACCCCCTTTGGATTCTGAAAGATTTAAAAACAAGATTTATTTTGACCACGTGACGAAGACGATTGAAGTCATTGTTGTAAAGAATGTGGAAAGAATCAAGCATCCTATAAAATTAAATGGGACTTCTTATAACTTATGAAGATGGATTTTCACGAGTCCATATGCAAATCTCCTCAAAGTTGAGATGTCTGGAGGATGATAGTTGAGCTAACAACAACAAAATATGCTCTTCGGGAGTAATATTTAAAAAAGAAAGTCAATATCAAATCGTGAAAGTATTTAACGTAGCAACATCACTGATTTCGTGCCCTAAACACTGTATTTCGTTACCCCTTCCCTCAGTACTCAATTTTTATGAAATCAAGCAATCCATTATGATTTATGCTACAGTTTTGGGGCACCACATTTAAAGACCATATTGATTATATTATTTTATACATGGTTGTTTATTTCCCTTTTTGCAATTTCCAAATCTCAAATTATGGTAAAATGAAATAATTCCAGTAAGCATTCTTACAACAATTTTTAACACCCACCAAAGTGACATAACAAATGTCCTGAATTTATGCATGAACTACTTTGATATTTTTATTTATACATGAATGTACATAACCTACTTGATATAATTTCTAGTTTTAAGAGTGACAATAAGCAGCAACCAAGCTCATAAATATTCAAATAGTATTAGCAAAAAATAACTTTTTGCATTTTATATTATTAAGTTTAAATAAAGTTTCTACAGTTTTCTCGTTGAAAATTTCATATAAATAACATTTACCTTCAAATATGAATAAATTTGACGTTATTTTACATACAAATCCAAGTTCAATAAAATCGAAACGAGTAGAAACAAATACAGTGCAGGCAAAATACCCTAAAATCAGCGGTTACCTTGCATATGCTAGGGTCAAGCTGAAATTTTGCATACACGTTGTCTTCGGTGTCCTAAAGAATATACTAAAAGTCCTCGCGAATCCCGTGTGAGCTTCCCCCAATATTGTGGATCTTTGTCCCTCAAGTGCAGTTTTTAGGCATTTACTCCTCCAGGTTGCATTTAATTGTAAAAGTAGCTTAGTAATATTTTATTAAGAATTCAATTACCTATTAAATGAGCCATAGAACACATTTCTACGATAAAAGGATGTGGAGTTAGTACGTAAAAAGAGAATACTGGTGCAGAAGGGTTTTTCACGCGGAATTATTCGGATAGTTCCATATTTTTAATATGTTTTATAAACTGGTCTCCTAATGTTAAATCCGAGTTTTCGACCTTGGCAAGCCTGTGCGCGTGCCACCATCTTGAAAACAACAGAGAAAAATCTAGCTTCTTTTATATCTTCTTTTCAATCCAAATTATCCTAAAATAGTCTTAACAAATTTTTTAGACCATAAAATTTTCTACAACTTTTGTATTTACAAAATACGATGTTAGAGCAATGGTTTTCTCACAAAATGATATTTAAAAGAGCTGTCTTCAAAAATAATATTAAGCAGGCGATTGCTACGATGGACAAAAAACTGTTTTACTCCGAGATGAACAACGATAAAATTAAAAAAAAAATACGAATTTAAAGCTGAAGGCTTCAGCTTTCATTTTCGTATTTTTTAAGTTTACTTTTGTTACATCTTGCAGTATTAAACAACAAATGAAGTTTTGCACGATTTTTCATTTACCATTTTTTAAACAGTAAAAGATATTTTGTGGGAAGGATTATTTCAAAAGCTTTTCGTTCACGGATATTGTTCCTTATGGGTTATTTGTCGAAGTTACATGGTTCGAAATCGATTGCACATTTATTTTAAAAAAGCACAATGATTTTATATTTCGTCATTTTTTTCAATTTAATAAAAATTTTTACTCAAATTGCTGTACAATGGTTAATATTAAACCGATTTAAGAAACTAAAAACTTATTATGAAGGAAAATTTGTCTACTTTTTGATGCACTCGTTAGATTTTACTTATTACCTCAAGTTTCCTCTTTTTATTCAATACATTGAAAAAGCAGAAAAATTTGCAAAAAATGACGAAATATAAAATCATTGTGCTTTTTTAAAATAAATGTGCAATCGATTTCGAACCATGTAACTTCGACAAATAACCCATAAGGAACAATATCCGTGAACGAAAAGCTTTTGAAATAATCCTTCCCACAAAATATCTTGTACTGTTTAAAAAATGATAAATGAAAAATCGTGCAAAACTTCATTTGTTGTTTAATACTGCAAGATGTAACAAAAGTAAACTTAAAAAATATGAAAATGAAAGCTGAAGTCTTCAGCTTTAAATTCGTGTTTTTTTTTAATTTTATCGTTGTTCATCTCGGAGTAAAACAGTTTTTTGTCCATCATAGCAATCGCCTGCTTAATATTATTTTTGAAAACAGCTCTTTTAAATCTCATTTTGTGAGAAAACCATTGCTCTAATATCGTATTTTGTAAACACAAAAGTTGTAGGAAATTTTATGATCTAACAAGTTTGTTAAGACTATTTTAGGATAATTTGTATTGACAAGGAGATGTAGGAGAAACTAGACTTTCCTCTGTTCTTTTCAAGATGGCGGCACGCGCACAAGCTCGTCGAGGTCGAAAATTCGGATTTAACATTTGGAGACTAGTTTATAAAACATATTAAAAAATTGGAACTACCGGAATAATTATGGGTGAAAAATTTTTCTGAAGCATTATTCTTTAGTAACGTACTACTCCACACCTTTTAATCGTAGAAATGTGTTATATAACTTATTTAATAGATAATTTGATGCTTAATAAAATATTACTAAGCTACTTTTACGATTAAATGCAATCTGGCGGAGTAAATGGCGAAAAACTGCACTTGAGGGACTAAGATCCACGATACTGGAGGAAGCTCACAGAGGATTCTTGGGGACTTTTAGTATGTTGTTTAGGACACCGAAGACAACGTGTCTACAAAATTTCAGCTTGACCGTAGCATATGCAAGGTAAAATTGGATTTTGCTTGTACGAAAATGTATAAAACGAACTTTTACGTGTAATTTTTTTTTTAAATTATACCAAAAAGGAACAAATTGCATGTTTGCCTCAAGTTTATAAAAAATAAGTTTTTTTATACAATCTTCACTTATTATCTTTTACGTAGATCTTAAAATTACTTTCATTTACTTCACTTTACGTTTTTTTGTTGCGTGTTATTATTATAAAAAGTAGGCCTTTTTAATATAATAAAATTTTCGATTTTTTTCCCTACGACAAAAGATGTAAGTATAACATTGTTATCACACTTCACACAGAGTGCTTCTTCTATACCAAATTTTGTGATTCGATTTTGCAAAGCAAAAATCAATAATTTTTTAATAATTAACCCTATCATGCCATTACCTCCCCTGTAATTTTGAGATTCGCAAAATCCAGCTTATAATAAGCAAACCTATCATGCCATTACCTCCCATGTAACTTTGAGTCTCGATTTTGCTAAGCAAAATTCAACAAGTTTGTAATCGACCAAGTTTAAGCAACCTTATCATTCCATTACTTCCTCTGTAATTTTGAGTCACGATTTTGCGAGGCAAAATTCAACAAATTCGTAATAAGCAACCCTATCATGCCATTACCCCCTGTAATTTTAAGATTCACAAAATCCAGCTTATAATAAGCAACCCTATCATGCCATTACCTCCCCTGTAATTTTGAGATTTGCAAAATCCAGTTTACAATAAGCAACCCTGTCATGCCATTACCTCCCCTGTAATTTTGAGATTCCATTTTGCAAAGCATAATTCAGCAATTTTATAATAAGCAACCCTATCACGCCATTACCTCCCATGTAACTTTGAGTATCGATTTTGCGAAGCAAAATTCAACAAGTTTATAATAAGCAACCCTATCATTCCATTACCTTCTCTGTAAATTTGAGTCTCGATTTTGCGAGGCAAGTTTCAACAAATCTGAAATAAGCAACCCTAACATGCCATTACCTCCCCTGTAATTTTGAGATTCGCAAAATCCAGCTTATAATAAGCAACCCTATCACACTATTACCTCCACTATAATTTTGAGATTCCATTTTGCAAAGCAAAATTCAAAACATTTTTATTAAACAACCCTATCATGCCATTACCTCCCCTGTAACTTTGAGATTCGATTTTGCGAAGCAAAATTCAACAATTTTATATTAAGCCACCCTATCATTACCTCCCCTGTAATTTTGAGATTAAATTTTGCGAAGCAAAGTTCGGCAATTTTATAATAAGTAGCCCTATCATGCCATTACGTCCCCTGTAACTTTGAGATTCGATTTTGCGAAGCAAAATTCAACAAGTTTATAATAAGCAACCCTATTATGCCATTACTTCCCCTATAATTTTGAGATTCGATTTTGCGAAGCAGAATTCAGCAATTTTATAATCAGCAACCCTATCATGCCATTACCTCCCTTGTAGCTTTGAGAATCGATTTTGCGAAGCAAAATTCAACAAGTTTATAATAAGCAACCCTATTTATGCCATTACCTCCCCTAAAATTTTGATATTCGATTTTGCGAAGCAAAATTAAGCAATATTATAATAAGCAACTCTATCATGGCATTATCTCCTCTGTAATTTTGAGATTCCCTGTAATTGTTTAATTTTGCTTCGTAAATTTGCAAAAATTAAACAATTTTTTTAAACGATTTTATAATAAGCAACCCTATCATGCCATTACCACACCTGTAGTCTAAAATTAACAAAAAAAATGATGTCAGAGAGTTTAAGACAAAGTTTAATGACTAGTGACGTGCACTATGGCATTTTTCATAAAGTTTAATAACAATTTAAATACAAACATTTTAAAGTAAGTGGTTGTTTACTACGCTCTTAAGAAATTAACTATTTTAAAATGTCATGAACTATGTTAGCGAAGTTACACGAGAGGAACCATCAAGATGTCAAATTCTGAATTTCGTCAAATATCACGACTATAAACTTTGAGATAATTAAACTTTTATTCTGCACAAATAATAAGCATAAAAAGTGAAATATTTTTTTGAGTTTAATCATTTCTCCATCTTTAATAATAATTTCCATGTTAACTGGAGAAGAATCGGCAGCCTGTACAATTAATTTCCAGACACTCTGTATACGTGTTTCCGAATCAGTTCTTTTTATTGTTTATTATTATGTAGGAGAATAAATATTTTACCTGTGAGAACAACATTAACCTTTCTATTAATATTGCAAACGATACTAAATAAAGTATAACATCTTTGTTAAGAAATTATAGCTAATCCTTGAATTTAACTGTTTATTTTCTATTAACCAGTTAAGCAATTTACTCGAGAGTATAATTATAAATAATTCAGTTCTTAACTAAAATTTGTGGTTGAGCATTAACAAAAGTCCAAGTTTTTTAATAGGTACCTACTTTTAACGTGCAGCACCTTAAAGGCATAATAATCGCGTGTACTCGAACAATCATTTTTTTTTAAATCTAAAAAAATAGCATAAAATTATAATAATTTGATAGTCTGAAATTTTAATGAAGATTTTCTTTTTTAAATTGGTGATATACGCAAATTACTAATTTGTTCACCTTTGACTGTAGTTGTGCGGAATGTTTCAAAAAGTATGTGAAAAATCGAAATCTCGAGGAAAACACTGTTTATACATTTAGACGAATCGTTTAGAAATTTTAGTCACGCTTTCGCTATATCAACAATTTATAAAACAATCAAATTGTTAGCAAAGAAATTTTATCGATATAATTATTCAAACCACCAAAGTGTAATTAATTAAATTTGAGAAAATTGGATTTTAGACCTATATTTGTATGTTTAAGGCTTTGGACACGTATAACGAAACTGGATCTTCAAAAAAATAATCTTGTAATAATACACAAACAGATCTCTTTGATGTACAAAAGCGCGCATTTCAAACTAAAATTTATAAAATAAACTTGTAAATTCACAAGCAAGTCTTTATTAATAAACTTTTTGAGAGTGCATGTCTTAAAACATTAACTTTGATACATTACTTGTAAGTGCACTAGACTTGACTAGAATTTTAAATAAGTACAAGATTTTCTTTTAAACTTTTATGTATAGCATTAGTTTTCCAGCTTTTCCTACACTTTTTAGCGGCGCAATAATTTATTTTCAAAACGATCCTCTTACGTGTAATTGCTACACATAACGTTCGAATTGCTGCTAAAATATATTTTTACAAGATAATTTGAACCTTAAATCTACCACAAGAGGATAAAGTAATTGGTCTAACGGTATACTTTAATTTTTAATTTCATTTTCTCCTGCAACAGTTATTTTTTATTAATTCAATAACCGTCCTCTCTGAAAGTTACTACTAAAAATTAGGGGGTTTAACAAAGAATTTTATATGGGAATTTTCTATAATCTTTTTTTCAATAAAGACCTTCTCGTACCGACTACCAATGAAGGAAGTATTTAATTCTTACACATAGACTAACTAACCGCCAGTTTCTCTAAACATAGTTATAGCTTAACCAATACATATATATTCCTAAATTACAAAAAACTGGTTTTCAAACAATCTTTCGGCTCATCATAAAGTTAAGTTATGGAATGTTAGGGAACCATAACGTACCAGAAACTCGCAGTAAGAGAATTATCTAACTTACCCACGCCGGTGGATGAGAGTGATGCCTGGGTTGGTGTTAGAATGCGTCAATATTCTGAAACAAAAATTTACAGTTAATGATCTGACGCTTCGGCTACTTAAAGAAGGTCGAAAGAAGGTTAAAGCTCATGAAAGAAGGTCATCTAGTGATGAACTAACCATCATAGCTGGTACTCTCAATAGACGCTGTCGATTAAATGAAAATTTGCACAGAATAGGTTTGTTCGTTTGACCCTTCAGCACTTGGTCTGATATGACGTCACAGTGGTTTCCAACTACTTTTGATAAGTTGGCAGAAGCAGTAAAAGGTCAATTGCATTGAATAACAAAAATACTCCCTACTCTACCAGGAAAGAGCTTTTCAGCTAATAATATGGATTGCAATGAAAGGGTAAATATAGCTATTTTCAGTCAAATTCTCCAATAGAAATGATTGCTTATACTCCCACTTATAAGGAAAGATCATGACAGCCAATGATAATGTAAACGCGATAGAAGTCCAAGGTGGCATTTACATCGCATTTTCTCCTATAGACAACGGCTATCAAGATTTGTTCCTGATGTTTTATGTTCTAAGGTCAAATGAATAAACCTAAGGAATATTACGGTTGGTAGCCCTAAATTTAGAGAAGATAACGAAGTAGACGAAATAATGGAACACTGTCACGGTCTTATGTTAGCTCAAATTAGAGAATCCATGTTCGGGAATACGCATTGGCCAACCATTTCCAAAAAAGACCAGTTTTAGCGACTCTTGACATCTTTACGCTTTAGTGTGCTTATAGGTTCATCCAAAGGTTAGGATGGAGTCGTCACTAAAGGGATGGGAGATATCACTACAAGAGGGTGGCTAAATGAGTCTAACCACGTGGCATAATAACATGTAAATTATTGTATAACTTGCACCTTAACACCCACACATTTAGAGACCTTTTCTTTTTAGATTGTTAATCAGCATAAAATTCCAAAACTTTGCTATAATTAAACCGCTTCTCTATCTCATCAAAAACGCGAGATCCCCTGGTGCCGGTCGAATTTGAATAACCCTGAATATTATACCTATTACCTATAGGTTAGGTTAAGTTATGCTAGATTAGGTTAGGTTAGAGACATTTCCATGGATACATACTTTATCCCAACCATGAATAGTAACTTTACGAGCTGCCTACAACATTTACCAAGAGCTTGACTCAGTCTGCTGAGAGATTAGAAATCTTATTTATGGAACATAGTCATTGAATAAAGAAATACTCTATCACGAAAGAGCCATTTAGCTAATAATATGAATCGCAATGGAAGAGTAAATATAGCGTTTCCCGGTCAATTTCTCTAATAGAAATGGTTGCTTATACTCCCACTTATAAGGAAAGATCATGACAGCCAATGATAATGTAAACTCGAAGCAAAGAATTAGTCATCCATAGTTTCCCAAAATGTCGTTTCTGTCGCATTTTCTCTTATAGGCAACGGTTCCTAACCTTCCTTCCGGATCTTTATATTCTAAGGGACAGTAGTGCTAAAATACAACAACGAATCCTTAATTTTAAAAAAGCCTCCATTTTCGCCATACTCGCAACAGCGAGTACTCGCACTATAAAGCTCTAAATTAACTAATGTCGGCATTTAATTTAACATGGAAATTTTGATTTGTTCTTTACCAAACATTAAATTGGTAGAGGACAACTGTGGGTATTTTAAAATGTCGAAAATAGTATCGGCTGTTAGTATTTTGCTCATAAGATTTATCTAATAATAAAACACAGATAGTAATTTGATTACATTATGTCAAATTTATTTTGATGAGTGTAAGTACTTGTAACTACTAACACAGTAAGTACTTGACAAAATACGTTCCACATAACGTAGTCAAATTTACTATACGTGTTTGATTTTGCGGTAAATCTTATTAATGACGGTATATAAGCTGCGAATAGCAAACACAAGACTTTAAAAGTGAAGTGATGGAGCTTTATTTACTTAAGCTCTACAATACATGACGTCCTTTATAACTGTTGGGAAATCTTATGTAAAATCTTGAAAGTTAGGGGAGGATAACGTCTGATGTATAGGCGCAAAATAAGGTCTGCTCTTGTATAAGAAAGACTTTGTAAAGAAAAACTAAAGCTTGTAAAGCCCTAATGTTGAAAGTGGAATAAGTTAATAATATAAATTCGGCGCTTTTGTGCGAGAGAAAGAGAGAAAAATTTAATAGGATTAATTGAAAATTGATTTAAAAAATTCTATCAAGTTCAGGATTGGAAAAGTTCCTTTCTTTTATTTTTCGATCAATCAGATGATTAATTAATGAATTAAATCCGATCGTGATTTAAAACCTTTCATGTCTGTTGTTTAAAAAAAACGTGGATTCAATATACTCGGTTATTTTTAAAGTCATAACTTTGTGTAGTCCATTGATTTAGTCAGACAGCGTCATAGGTATTATTGTCGTAAATTGACTTTGTGCTAGTATTTATGTGCCTATGATAAACGGTACAAACGAAACTTGGCAATTATGCAGTTTATTGATATATGGCTTATTCCATTGTGATCACGTGATCAGAAAGCATTGAATTGTAAATATTTGATTTATAGGATTTTCCGATAGTTATATTGGGTACGTGAAAGCCCTAAGGAATATGAAGTTACATTTACCGTTTAATAATAATTCTACTATATTGAATTAAAAATTTAACAATTTACACGCCACTTTGAAGTATTATCTTAGTTTAATTTTTTTTAAATTGGAAAAATATAGCGATAAATTGGAGAAATTTACATAGATCATTTATCACGGTCTACTATGGACATAAAGAAGAGCAAGCACGAGCAAATCGCCGACTAAATCAATAATTGGGCACTTTATATGTAAACATAAACGTAAAATGCACGTGAATGACGTAAATACTAAATAACATCGAAGAGACGAACAAAAATTGACTTGGAAACAGAAAAAATGTTTCTTAAATTTTTTATTTTCTTTAGAACCTCAGTTCTGTTGTGGAAGGGGTTTGCAAAACCCTTTGAACAGAAGAAGAAAATTCGATATCTCTTTTAATTTACTTTTAGAGCAAGTTTAATTTTTGTAGTGCTTAAAAGCTTGTAACAAATTCCTAGATGTGTCCTAGATTGAATTACCTAAATACTATAAACACATCACAGTCTAACTACGATAGACGAGCGGGCGCCCCCGTCGAAATTCGACGAAGTAGTTGTAGAGATGAATGTGTTGGAAAAATGAAATTTTCAAAAATTATTATAATGCACTTACTTCCTACACCGATGATTGTTTGTTAATTTATTATTTTAAAAAAATTTATGAAATTGGTAATTTGAAGAAAATAATTAGTGCTGACATATCTGGGGGTCGACAGCTTCAATTTAAAAAAAAATAGCGGTCACCCCCGTCGAAATCGACGAAGTTTTTGAAGATATGAATGAGCTATGACTATTTTATAAAAAAAATAAGAAAACTAACCTTAAAGATAACTAAGCCAAAGAGGGCAACATAATAACCGTCTCAAAAATCCAAAATTCACAAAAGCACGAAACGTAATGAAAAATGCACGCACCAACCTGACCATATCGCGTATTAGAAACGTACTGGTCGAATAAAAGTATTGAAAATTTTATCACCACGACCAAATGTATAATGTGTGCCTTATCGTATAAAACCAAATACTATCTACATTTATTCTCATTTATAATTTTTAAAATTGGATTATTTTAAATTATAAAATTAACTAGCGGGTCACCCCCGTCGAAATTCGACTAAGTAATTGTAGAGATGAATGTGTTAGAAAAATGAAATTTTCAAAAATTATTATAATGCACTTACTACCTACACCGATGATTGTTTGTTAATTTATTATTTTAAAAAAATTTATGAAATTGGTAATTTGAAGAAAATAATTAGTGCTGACATATCTGGGGGTCGACAGCTTCAATTTAAAAAAAAATAGCAGTCACCCCCGTCGAAATCGACGAAGTTTTTGAAGATATGAAGGAGCTATGACTATTTGATAAAAAAAATTAAGAAAACTAACCTTAAAGATAACTAAGCGAAAGAGGGCAACATAAAAAACCGTCTCAAAAATCCAAAATTCACGAAACGTAATTAAAAATGCACGCACCAACCCGACCATATCGCGTATTAGAAACGTACTGGTCGAATAAAGGTCTATTCCCACACAACCGTGATTGATCCGTCACGTCACGTCTCCGGTCAGTCAGATTTTTTTGTGATTTTATTTTGACGGACAGCACGATTCACACACATCAGTCATGGATCCGTCATTTACCTTTAGTTATAAAAGGATTTATAAAAATAACGTTGTCGACGTTATTTTATTTGACTGGCCGGAGACGTGACGGCGTCAAAAACAAAATCGCCGGACCATGACTGATGAGTGTGAATGGATTCATTTAAAAGCACGCTTACGATTTTTTTATATCATTTTCGACTGACCGGAGACGTGACGTGACGGATCAATCACGGTTGTGTGTGAATACAACTTAAAAGTATTGAAAATTTTATCACCACTACCAAATGTATAATGTGTGCCTTATCGTATAAAACCAAATACTATCTACATTTATTCTCATTTATAATTTTTAAAATTGGATTATTTTAAATTATAAAATTGATTATTTTATTACGTATATTATAAAATATAAAACAATGTATGAAATTAATAATTTTGAGAAAAAAATTAGTGGTGACATATCTGTGGGTCAAGAGCTTCAATTTAAAAAAAAAATCATCAAAATCGGTCCAGTAGAAGTACGCTAAAATTAGCGGAAAAGAAAAGGCTTCGCGTTTTAAATATATGGATTATTTTATTATGTATATTATAAAATATAAAACAATGTATGAAATTAATAATTTTGAGAAAAAAATTAGTGGTGACATATCTGTGGGTCAAGAGCTTCAATTTAAAAAAAAATCATCAAAATCGGTCCAGTAGAAGTACGCTAAAATTAGCGGAAAAGAAAAGGCTTCGCGTTTTAAATATATGGATATAGGGTGGTGACTGTACCTCTCGGTCATAGGGATATAACATGTAAAATTAATCATACTTTGATAATTTCCTGCTTCCCAATTTATTTTTGAAAAAAAATCTTTAAGTAAAAGATAGTTGGTAGTACAGTCAGCTTCACAATTAATGGCCACCCTGTCTATACGTTTAGCACGAATTGTGGATGTAACCATCATTGTGAGGCTGAGACTGTACATGAAATCTTCTAGTTTTAGAAGATCTCGCCTACTTCAACTTCCTCCAGTTGTTCTATAATACTACCAAGCATTACATAAACCTACATATGTGCAAAATTTCTTCTTTTTCCCTTTCGTTTGTTTTACACAATCCGTAACTCTCATAGAAAAAAAAATAAAGCGTAAAACGCTTAAAGCCGTCGCCCACATTAAGTTGTATTCACACACAACCGTGATTGATCCGTCACGTCACGTCTCCGGTCAGTCGAAAATGATATAAAATTATCGGAAGCGTGCTTTTAAATGAATCCATTCACACTCATCAGTCATGGTCCGGCGATTTTGTTTTTGACGCCGTCACGTCGCCGGCCAGTCAAATAAAATAACGTCGACAACGTTATTTTTATAAAAGCACCTTCAGTCATTGTTGGCAAATAGGGTGAAGTAGCTTCTTTTTCTCTTGTTTGCCATGCCTTATGAACCCATTGACGTTTTTTTACTTGTCTTTCCTCTTCTTCCTCTTCATCTAGTGTTACTGCAACCAGTGCGAGTTCCTGATCACTAAATAAAGCCATAACGACTATATAATTGCTAAATTTAAATGATTGAAAAGTAAAGTAAAAATAATATGTCACTGTTCACGTTTCGAATGGTAGAAAGTAAGTGATCGTCTATAGTTAAAACACAATACAACACTAATGAATTTTATAATTTTTTATAACTAAAGGTAAATGACGGATCCATGACTGATGTGTGTGAATCGTGCTGTCCGTCAAAATAAAATCACAAAAAAATCTGACTGACCGGAGACGTGACGTGACGGATCAATCACGGTTGTGTGGGAATAGACCTTCACACAGCCTTAATTCACACCTTCTTGTGAGAAAATTAAGAGTTTAAACATCCATGCGATGATATAATACGGTTATAAAATATCTCATTGTGAAATTAAACTATATAAAAGTAGCCCTCGAAGAATAATTACCAATTGTTACAATTCTAACGACTCATAAATAATATATGAGAATATTATTGACTAAAATATAGGCCTTCGTATAATCGACCTTGAATTACTTTTTTTTCCTTATTGCATAATAAAAATGTTATAATTACTCTAGTCATGACACCCCGGCTTTTGTTTTTTTTCAAGCGCACCAGCCAATAATTAAGAAACTTTCGGCGTTTTAATAATTTGAAACTAATTACTAATAAAAGTCTAACATTGGCACTTTTTACCTTGACATTTACTCATATTAAAAGAGTTAGGTATAACAAAGAAGTTCTACTTTTTAAAACAAATAGTCAAGGCGGACGAGATGGCATGCAAGCGAAATGAAAATTATAATTTTATAATGGATTTAGCGTTAATTTATCCTACAAAATTTTTACACTCATTAAACTAAGGACAAAATCGCATTACGCGAAAGGTGATTGAACTGATGATATAAACAATGACCTGACTCAATCGCGCCTCGTTTTTTTTATAATTTGTCCATAACTATGTCAATTTTTATTATTTATTTAAACCAAAACTTATTAGTTTATTCGTACACGAATGTAATTTGAAAGTGAAACGAATGAAAGTATAAAGTAGAAGTAGCCCACATTTAAATTTTCGGCCAAATCTTTGTATAAAAAAGTGATATTATATTTCAAATAATTATTGAAAATTGGAAACTAAACTAATGTGTCACACTTTCGCCTTGTCTTACAAACAATTTTCCTTTTTTTTTTAAATTTAAAAAAAATCTATTAATTAAAGGAAATTGTCTGGTTGACTTGCATTCTGCAATTTTGTAATAATATGCATGAGTAGCGAAATGAACAATTGTGTTTCTGTTACAATTGAGAATTTATTTATTTTGTTGGAATTTCGCTTTGTACACTTTTATTCGCTCACCGAAGCTAAATTGTTGTTAATTAGGTGAAAATTATATTTTTTAGTCAAAAATCGACGTGTGAGGCTATTTTGATTGTATACAGTGTGTCCAGATAAGCGCCCTGTCTTGTAACTTAAAACTTGTGAAAAAGTTCAAAAAATGGATTATTTATGATGTCGCACCCTGTATGTTACCAATTAGTATATTTTTCTCTAAATTTCAAAAATTTTAAATCTTAGAACAACTCATTTTTGAATTTTTTAAATCTCCTTTTTACTGCGGTGCATTTAGCATTAGACCCGGGACTAAATCACCTTAAGGATGTCATTTAGTAGGCATAGCTATCGCAGTTGCACTTATTGCTAAGATGGACAACATTTGCTAATTTTGCGTTGTCAATTTCTCAAAAACCAAAAGTTAAAATGAAATTTTGATTTTTTTATCAAATAGTTGCCTTTAAAATTTCGGAGATGAGCAATTTACGAATGATTTTTGTAGAGAAATAAGGTGGCAATTAATAAGAATAATTTTTCATTTTTGTACTGCATTTTACAGTTATTTACTTTTATATAAATACTTCACATTTGAGGCTGAAATTAACTCATCTCCGAGACTTTAACGGCAACTATTTGATAAACAAATCAGCATTTCATTTTAACTTTTGGTTTTTGAGAAATTGACAACGCAAAATTAGCAAGTGTTGTCCATCTAAGCAATGAGTGAAACTGCGATAGCATATGCCTACTAAATTACACCCTTAAGCAGAAACATTCGCAATTGTATAGTAAGTACTTACTACTTATAGCCATTATTATCATACTAAAGTCCCCATCCTTCCGAGGGGGGAACACCCCTAAAATATTTATGCGAGTTTTTTTATACGAAAAAAGTGCAATTTTTGACATTCAAATCCAATTTTGAGAGTGTTCCTCTCCTCAGAGGGGTGGGAAATGTTAGTATAATAATGAGAACTATAAGTACTAAACAATAGCGAAGGTTTCAGTTGTAGGTTATTTTGTTCCGGGTTCATAAATGCAGTAAATAGCATTTTCAAATTTTTAGAAAAATTATTTTTCATTCATTAATTTTTTTCCATGATAAATTACTGAATATCAAAATCTTATGCATGTAGTTTAAAGCTAAAAATGTCTTCTTCAACCACATATTTTTTGTTTTTCTCTAAATCTTATAGGTAATAAGTAATTTCCAATAACGTAAAATAGAGCGCTCAGTATCACTTTCATCGGGCAACCCATGGGTATAGTTTACGCATACATATAAGATTTTTCGGCTTCTATAAAGTCAACAGTAAAGTTGCTCATCAGCTTATGCGAATACACAATAGCCATCGTAAATTATAGGCAAGCATCCGTTGTACTATGTCGATTGTAAACCTATCCTTTTAAATATTCACCAACGCAGGTAGGTAGACAAATATACCATTATCTTTTGTTTTTATATAAGTATTTGAAATGAAATTTATTATACAACTAGTCATTAAACTTTTAATAACTTAATTAAATACTGCTAATATTTAACTTTATACTAATTATAAAACATTTAATTGCTAAATTTGCTAAAAAAGTGCAAAATTTATAAATTTTGGAACTATATAAGGCCCATAACTTATTTTGACGAGATGACCTGGTATGACACTCACGATACGTGCCAAAAAGGGTGGGTGGCTGGATCAGAAAGATAATTTAAAAATTTATACTAATTTATAATTAAATAATTAAATGTTTTATAATTAGTAATTGTATATTTAACAGATTAAATTTTAGCAGTATTAAATTAAATTATTAAAAGTTTAATGACTAATTGTATAATAAATTTCATTTCAAATACTTACGTAAAAATAAAGGATAATGGTATTTTTGTCTAACTACCTGCTTTGGTGAATATTTAAGAGTAGTTTTACAATCGTCATAGTACAACAGATGCTTGTCTATATTGACGATGGATATTGTGAATTGGCGTAAGCTGATGAGCAACTGTTGACTTTATATAAACCGAAAAACCTTATATGTATGCGTAAACTATACTGCAGTACGCACAAAATAGGTTAACTTCCATTAACGTTTTCTTCAAAAACTATTGAATATTTTGAAAAATCGAAAAAGGAGTTATTTTCGTATAATTTTCTCCTCTTCAATTTTTTATTCTTTATAATTTTTCTTTTACCAACTAGTTTTCGAGATAATTGCAAAAATATGATAAAAAGTGTAGTTTTAGAAATTCAATCTCAATTTTGGGGGTGTTCCCTCCCTCGGAGGGATGGGAACTTTTAGTAGGATATACAGGGCTATAAATACTATACAATAGCAATAGTTTGAGCTTTAGACAATTTAGTCTCGGCTTCACTATGCAAAATTTCATAAGTGCACCGGACTATTTGTACAGTCAGCCTCACAATTATTGGCCACCCTGGCTATACGCCAGCGTGGTTATTGACCAACAACTACAAAAGGACAGAAGGGGAGGTTGTTGACGTATAGTCAGGGTGGCCATTAATTGTGAGGCTGACTGTACAAGCTATAGAAAATCTCACTGTATACAAAATTTCTTTTCGGAAAAAATAGATTTTTCCGCTTCGATTAAATCCTATTGAATGAAACTTGTTTACAAAAAGCAAATTGTTCTATTATTTTAATTTTATAAACATATTGTATGAGAACAAAATTTGCATATTAAACATTCATTGTTGAAAGAATGTTAACTGTAACAATTTTATAATGCAAAAAATAACTGCTTCTTACTCGCTAGACTGACTTGCCGTGCAAGAAGTTGCCAAAAATCAATGTCTCGTTTAAAATCTAGACAGGTAAATTTTTTTGACCGACATTTTATACCGTGTAATAGCGTGAGAATTAAAGAGGCTCATTCACACGTGTGCTGTGCGGTAAGATTAAATAAAAGTTATTATTACTATGTGAAAATTGTTAAATAATGCGACATAAAAAAAGCATTAAAATCAAAGAAATTGCACTGCTTACGTACACTACACATCAGTAACCCTCTTACGTGTGTGGATCTTGAATAATTTTTGATTGCGTTAGAAACTAAATCAAGCAAACTTTTCTAATTAAATTTTTGAAAATAAAATTTATTCCGTCTAGATTGGGTCTGATTGGTTTCATACATAAAGGCATTTAGTTTTGAACCTTTAAACTGTCGATTCAGTTCAGAGCAGCTTAAATGAGAGCGTAATTAACGTGTAAGTGGTGAGGGCGTAACATTGCAAAAGACCGATAATTTAAGGTAATTTTGCAGCGGTTCGAAACTTGTAATACTGTGATTTCCTATAATGTATTACGAGTATGACGAATCAATTTGTAAAGTTTCAATTCTTGCTTTCACGATTCAAATTAATGAATAGCCTAATAAAAGAACAAATAAAAGATAAATAAAGATTAGCTGTTTTGTCCGGATGATATGGCTTTAATTTAGGAAGATCATGGTGACTTTGAGAAATTGTTAAATGGTTTTAAAACAATAGTAAATGAGTGAATATGACATGTAGATATTTGCATTCAGCACCAAGAGTTTTATTATAACGTGTGTCTACTTTCAAAACGAAACATAGGGAAATAACATTTTTACAATTTGTTCCTCCCCAGATATGTCAGTCTAGCGATAGATAATCGTTTTCTGCGTCTATTAATAATACACTAAACAGTTCATAATTGAGAATAGTTGAAGTTACAGTCCTGGAGCGGTTAACAGAAGTCCATCTGCCAACCTCTCAGGGCCATTCTAGAGAGTAGCCAAATTTTTTGTCGATTTTTTTTATAAAAATAAATAAATGTCAAAGTTGCATTCCGAATGCTATATTTCTTACTTTTTTCCTTCTCTAATAATTTCATTGAAGGATCCTGAGGCCTTAAGCCAGTGCTTTGGGCAGCCAACCAGATTTTCATGTTCGGTGGCACTCAAATAGCTTATTCCCAAAAGATGTGATTGAATACGATCACCCCTATTTTTCTATTACAGGTCCATAGTCTATTAATTAAAAACTACATATTTATTATCAGCTAACGCAGAAAATATAAGTGATTTCCAATGTGATTTCCCTGTGTTCCAATTTGAAAGTTGGCACCCGGTATGAAGGTTATGGACAAGATGTAAATTAGTTAACAGGTGCGTAGTGCTTTTAAAAAATTAATAACGGATAACCAAGCGAGGCGATACAACGCATCCTGCACTAAAGACACGTTGTCGGTTCGTTACTTAAAGGGGTGAACTTTCAAAAAGTTTCTATTTTTGAACCTTGCGCCTATGAGGACTTTTGATCTACATATTATGAACTACATAATACCTTTCTCTCTAATATTACCAAATTTTCAGAAGATTTCATTACAGCAATTTTTCAGAAAAGTTTGAGCGGTGTCCTTTAATGATAGCACATTTAATCGCGAGCTTTACAGTAACAGAAAACTTTTCTTTTGTTCTTTGTCAAAACGTTAAATTAATAATCAATTCTGATTGGTCAATGACAATTGTGGGCAGGTTAAATTAATTTAGTGTTGACTGTTGACATTAAAATTTAATAGTAACCGCTGTTAATTATTTAAAGCCTGCTTTGATCTAAAATTATAAAGCGTGTGTTTTTAAAATGAATAGTTCACGATATCCTTCAATCAACTCAAAATAGATAAACTACAAACTAGATAAACATGCAAAATTGAAGTTTTAGTAACTTTGTATATGTAAAATTAATTAACTGCAAATATTGGCTCTTCTGAGTGCGAATAGAGAGCTAATGAAAACTAAAAATATGGCAGAAGTGGGACTGAGATGCACAAGGACAAAAAAAAACTTTGTGCTAAATGAAAGTGCCTTAAGGTGCTTTTAAGCCAAAAATATCCATATATCGCAATAACCAAATATCAAAACAATAATATACGTATTGACATACCAAAATATCGTTATATCGAAATATCGATACATCGAAATATCGATATATCGAAATATTGATGTATCGATATGTCGATATTTTTTTTAAATGATATTGACTAGTCGATAAGTATATCGATATTTTTTCCCAGTCCTAACTCTGACGGAGAGATCCTTTTGATTTAATATTAATTTTTGACACTTAGTATTAGTAAGCGATGACAAAAAATAATTGAAAACAAAACTTTTAATGAGAATAATCCAAGGCAAGGTCGAGCTGTTAATAATGTACCTATTATAAATCTAAATTTTTCTCGATTTTCTTAAGAACGGGGAAGGTTAAAAAAATTATTAAAATAGCGCATTAAATGTAGTTTTTAATTCTGAACAAAGCACTTTTTTCTATCCGCTTCACTCCACTCAAACAAATCCAAAGATTAGCCTAATAATTTATAAAATGCGAGTTTCTGCAATAGGAATGCCCATTTGTCCAACAGCTTAATTTTAAAATAATTTAGTTCGTACGTATAAGTCAATGTTTGGTTCCTACCGAGACCATCAATCTCAATAAAAGAAAATTACTTTAAAACTTTTAATTAACAAATCCTTCGGTTTGTGCTTCATAATTACACAATTAATTAAGTAAAATTCTAACTTCCTGTTCTAGCGAAAATTTATCCAAGCTAAAAAACGAGAAAGTTAATTGTTTCTATATTTCAAGTTTTTCTATAAATAACAGTAATACTAATTTTACCATTATTTTCTTGTATTAATTTTATGGAAGCCAACAAAGTATTATAATCCAAGGCGATCTCCTTGTCTACCTTTATTTAGCTCTACATCTAAGGATTTTGCTTTAAATGTGAGAACGATTGGATCGTATCAAATTAAGACTTGATGAGAAATTTGTCTAGACATGCGAAGATCATTTATACATAGAACTTTTGTCACGTAAAAAAAGAAGCTTTCCAAATTAAATATTAGATTAGAAGAGGAATGTAAAATGTAAAACATTAAAAGGTATCAAGACGTTTTGCTACTTTGATTTTCTATGTTCAAGTTTTCCAACTTTTCCAGGATAATTGAAAATTGAAATTTAGTCAACCCTAACGAAACAATTTCCTTTTCTCTTCCATTCCAATGTCTTTGTAATTTAAAACATATTTTGTATATAAATTGACCGAAGAGCAAACGTAGATGGAGAAACATAAATTTTATTAATTGTTATTAAATTCTTTACTATAGGCTCGTGAGTTCGTGATTATTTGTGATATTTATTACGTTTCGTGAAATTTGCTGAACGCAGAAATTTATCTTCATCTACCTCAGTACGTACAATCAGTACAATGTACATTGTATGTAGTACATGGTGAGAACATAGAAAATCTAAAGGATATTGTTTTCCCTTGTTTACTCTATTCTATGACTCTTTACCATGTATACGGTTTGGCCAAACGACTTTAATTCATAGGAGGGAGAATAAGGCCCCATATTAAATTAGGTCATAAATAAACCGCATTTTTTATTCTGATTTCAGCGATATATAATAAACTATGTTTAAAAAGAAAGATGGCGGCACACTCCATATTATTTTTATTAAATTAATCAAGTAGCCGTGAAAATAACAATTGATATAGTTTAATACGACAGCTCGGGGTAGCTTTTGTTTTAATAAGTTTTGTTACAGGTACTTCTATTGTTTTTTCATGGCTATACTTGATTTAATAAAAATAATATGCAGTGTGCCGCTATTATTTTTAAAACATAGGTTATTACGCATCCTTGAAATCAGAATAAAAATGCAATTTGTTTATGTCAAATATCAATATGGTCCCCATAAGAAAATCAAAAGTATAGGCCATTAAAATAGAGACATTTAGAGACAGTGCCGAATTAAGTCAGCGCGGAGCCTGTAGCAAATGTTATCAAGAAGCCTATGCAGTGGCGTAGCGACATTATCACGGGTCTGGATTCCAAAGATTTTCAATGGCCCCCAAGCGTCGCAGGTAAAATTTTTTGGATTTTCAAGGTCAGGAATATTTAAATATATATTTGAACTATGAAATTAAGCAATTTTTATACCTAAAAAACTTTATTTGATAATTTATTTATTTGACCATTTGATTAGTGCACTAAATATTTATTTTATTTATTTTTAAATAAATATTTAGTGCATTATTTTAATAAACACAACATAACTAACAACAATAGCTTAATTTTTTTTTAAATTAAAGTCCTTCTATTTATTTATGATATTACAATTTCAAATTAATAAAACTTCCGCAAAAAACGCTTTAAGTGTCATGGCCGCTTGTACCAAACAAATACGTCACGATCGTGAGCCATCGTGAAGTCGAAGGTAATCGATAGTGTCAAACGCAAACATCTGTACTTTATTTATATTGTATAACATTCTGAAATTTATTTTAGAAAGCTTAAAACTACAATAGTATTAGAAATACCCAAGTAAATACCTTAATTCCCTCTAAAGTTGTTTACTTCTGCCCAAAAATAAATATAAATACACAATACCCAAGAACCCAACACTCTGACAGCTTAATTTTTAATTGTTAAAATGATTAACTGCTCAGGACCAAACTCCTTAAACTATTGCTGACTCGTCGGCCATATTGAAGCTCCTGTCAAAGTGACGTTTAATGTACCAAACATACAAACTTAGTAATCAACCAGTGAACTGTTTTATCGGCCTTATCGGCCTTAAAACGTAAATATCACTTTTACAGAAGTTTCAAAATGGCTGACACGTCAGCTATCATTTTTCTAGCAGTTTCACCTTAAACTATGACGTCACATCCTGTTTATAAATGCGAATTTTATTTTTCAAATAATGTGACTAAAAGATCCAAGAATTTTTTAAATGATTGAAAATTTGGGAATAATAATTTATGTATTTTACTATTACTAAAATCACATTTAATTGTAAATTGCCGCATAGTGCAAGTACCCTATTGGTTTAGGCGTTCATACTTCATAAAAATAAAATTATTGTTTAAAAAGAGGATATTTTTTACAATTTACCAAAATGTCTACTCTTCCGGGCCTCTGAAACTCACGGACCTGATTCTACGAAACCTTCGGAACCATTATATTTACGCCCCTTGGCCCTTTTACAAACAAACTTTTCTCGATTTCTAATGTGAGAAAATTAACAGATAACACTAGACAAATCAAAAGTGCGCGAGTTCCAACTTCAGTAGCTCGTTCGTGCGCGGGATATTTAAATACAGATTTTTTTCTGCTGGGCGGGGGACCCCCAGAATGTGCCGAAATTAGTTGAGGTTTCATAAAAGTAGAAATTTTTATCGTTATGGAAACCAGCGTGAACAGTAACATTGGTTTCTGTATAGCTGAACTTTTTTGCTTCTTCTTCTTCTTATGGTGAGCATGAATGGACCCCTTACAATACTATGAAGAGTATATTACGCCTTTTGGATATTGTGATTGAAGGGTCTCAAAAGAGTAAATCTGCTATTTTTAATCAAATAGTATACCAAATTCTTTGCTTGTAATAATTTTTTAAATGAAGAAATTTTGAGCTAAAGTTACTGCACTATATTGATGCGGATGTTCTGTATTCGAATGTAAATCATTGAAAACAAATTCTCAATTATACTATTATATTGGTATAATAATGAGTTGTAGCTAGTATTAATTAGCATTTTTCAATTCAAATTAGTTGCCGATGTCGATGATCGATAATTTAAAAATTAAAAGTCAATAGTGAAACTTCTAATAAGTAGAAATAATTAAAGATGCAACGACAATTATACAATTTCACAACTTAATGATATACCAAATTAGGAATTTTATTGACATACAAATTAAACGGAAGTCGTTCAACGTATATTATCATCTGCTTCCTATTTCCTGCAACGTTCAATTTATGTAGCAAAGAGCAACCCTACAACATTTTTCTCCCCAACGTATAAAATTAAGTTAACCCTAAATAGGTACTCTTACAACGAGTTTTTTTGTTTAATCTAAAGTATATTGTTTTTGTTTTACAATAGTTAAAGTAGAAAGTGATTTTTTTAAAATAACAAGTTACGTAAATTAATGCACTGGAAAGTCGCCAACACAAGAATACAATTTGGACCTACCTGAATAAAACAATGTAATGTTAGATTATTTTGCATAAACAAGTTTTTCATTTTTAAATGATACAGATCAATTGCACACGTTTTAGATTTGTGTTATGTAATAGTTGAAAGTAATTCGTGTATATAAACATAAAGGTTTCTTAGTTGGCGATGTGGAGAGAGGAAAGAAAAAATTGGAATTATTAATTTGTATTTTCAAAATTTGTTATTTATGATATATTGGCGTTAAATTATGTAATTTTTTTTAACATTTAACAATGGATAATTGAGAAAAATTGGGTAACACTCGATGGAATTGATGATGGTTCAAATTACATTTTTTCTACTTTAATTGTGTTCACTATAAAAGTCCTTCGTTTATGCAATTTTCATCAAACAATTAATTTAGATAATTTATTAGATTACTACATTTTTTTTGTTTCCTTATAATATTTACTATAATTTATAAAATTGGGGGTGTTTCATCACAAAAATTTTCTATTTTTTTTTTTTATATTATAATGTATCCACAGACTGGAATTTTTTAAACATAACAACAAGGTTAAGCCTGCCTAAATCTTTTGTATATCTTCTTACATAGTAGATGGTTCTCGATAAGTCAGGCCCAGTGATTCAGACAGAAGTTTTATAATGTTGCGAAAACTGTACATTGAGCATAGGCATAAAGCTAAAGCCTGCAACAAACGCTCAGGCTTTTACTAGGCCAGTCTGCAGAGGTAAACCGGAGCGTTTATGTAGATCGTTCGGGAGGCTTGCGTAGTTTTGGCCAGTACAAGTGCTCAGGTCTGTGGTAGTAAAACTGGAGCATTTGTAGAGGGCTTTGAGCACCTAAACGTATGTAGATCATTCAGGTGGCCTATGCTGCTTATGCAGCCTGGCGTACTAAAAACCTGAGCGTTCGTAGTGGGTTTTAGAGCAGTATTTATTATTCTCTTAGACGGCCGTCATATGTAGAGAATTGTTTAGAGGTCACTGAGCAGTAAGTATTGCTAGAGTTATTGGTTTTTAAGGACAAGGTCCGTGAAATGTCTGAGATTTTGTAATCTTGATTTTCCATAATTCCGATTGCTCATTTTTACATAATGGCGATAATGGTTCCAACCAAAAGGGCTTTATTAATATGATTTTATTTTAGTTTCATAAAACGGATCAAATAACGCTACTTGAACATCTGTAGATCATTCAGGTACCCTAAACTGTTTATGCAGTGTATACTGCACCAGTCTAGCGTACTAAAAGCCTGAGCGTTCGTAGTGGGCTTTATAGAAGGATTTATTATTCTCTTGGACGGCTGTCATATTGTGTAGGATATTGTTTATAGGCTAGTGACCAGTGAGTAATTGATTTTTAAGGACAAAGTCTATGAAATGTCTAAGATTTTCTAATTTTGTTTTTCCATAATTCATATTCCGCATTTTTACATAATGGCGATAATGGAGCCAATCGAAAGAACTTTATTGGTATGATTTAATTTTAATTTTAATTTTCATTCAACGAGTTAAAACGCTACTTGAACGCCTGTGCATCATTCTAGGCTGCTTATGCAGTGTACACTGCACAAGCCTGGCGTACTAAATACCTGAGCGTTCGTAGTGGATTTTAGAGAAGGATTTATTATTCTCTTGGACGGCTGTCATATGTAGAGTATTGTTTAGAGGCTAGTGACCAGTGAGTATTGGCAGAGTCATTAATTTTTAAGGACGAAGTCCATGAAATGTCTAAGATTTTCTAATTTTCTTTTTCCATAATTCCTATTCCGCATTTTTACATAATGGCGATAATGGTGCCAATTGTAAGGACTTTATTGGTATGATTTTATTTTAATTTTCATTAAACGGGTCAAATAACGCTACTTGAACGCCTGTGCATCATTCAGGTGGTCTATGCTTCTTATGCACTGTACACTGCACAAGCCTGGCGTACTAAATACCTGAGCGTTCGTAGTGGATTTTAGAGAAGGATTTATTATTCTCTTGGACAGCTGTCATATGTAGAGTATTGTTTAGAGGCTAGTGACCAGTGAGTATTGGCAGAGTCATTGATTTTTAAGGACGAAGTCCATGAAATGTCTAAGATTTTCTAATTTTCTTTTTCCATAATTCCTATTCCGCATTTTTACATAATGGCGATAATGGTGCCAATTGTAAGGACTTTATTGGTATGATTTTATTTTAATTTTCATTAAACGGGTCAAATAACGCTACTTGAACGCCTGTGCATCATTCAGGTGGTCTATGCTTCTTATGCACTGTACACTGCACAAGCCTGGCGTACTAAATACCTGAGCGTTCGTAGTGGATTTTAGAGAAGGATTTATTATTCTCTTGGACAGCTGTCATATGTAGAGTATTGTTTAGAGGCTAGTGACCAGTGAGTATTGGCAGAGTAATTGATTTTTAAGGGCAAAGTCTATGAAATGTCTAAGATTTTCTAATTTTGTTTTTCCATAATTCCTATTCTGCATTTTTACATAATGGTGCCAATCGAAATGACTTTATTAGTATGATTTTATTTTTATTTTAATTTTTCATTAAACGGGTCAAATAACGCTACTTGAACGCCTGTAGATCATTCAGGTGGTCTATGCTTCTTATGCAGTGTATACTGCACAAGCCTGGCGTACTAAATACCTGAGCGTTCGTAGTGGATTTTAGAGAAGGATTTATTATTCTCTTGGACGGCTGTCATATTATGAAGGATATTGTTTATAGGCTAGTGACCAGTGAGTATTGGCAGAGTAATTGGTTTTTAAAGAGTAAAGTCCGTGAAATGTCTAAGATTTTCTAATTTTGTTTTTCCGTAATTGCTATTCCCCATTTTTACATAGGTAATGGCGATAATGGCGCCAATCGAAAGAAATATATTAGCAAGATTTTATTTTCATTTTTATTTTCATAAAACGAATCAAACGATACCTATATACTTGGGTTGTTTTGAGCAACTTGAAAATCAGTGAAAACAGCTTACATCTACAATAACAAGAAATATGAAAATAAAAGAAAAACACTTAAGAATTTAAAACAGGATTTCCTTTCGTTTTATGTGGTTTTAAGTAAATATATGAATTCACCTGGAAACATCCAGGTGATAAAAACGTTTTTGCGGCTTCCCCTTGCTCGCTAACCACAATACTTGGCAATTTCCAAACTCTTTCGTATATTATATGACAATCCTTTTCTAAATTTCTACAATTGCAAATCCTTTTTGAATATTCAACATGGTAAATTGCCGTCATGTATTTCGGTTCAAATCCCGCCACATATTTGTTCGAGTTAAATTTATCAAAACCCTTTTTATATAAATAACGGTACGAATATTAAATTAAAACCGCGTAAACTTCAGACGACCTGGCACATTTGTAATTACAATTAATTAGAGTATGTTCGATTAAATTGGTCCCATAATATTAATTTTAATTATTCGCAATGTCTATTTGATTTCTAAACTAATTCATTTAAATTGGTCTTAATAATTACAACGAATTATATTTTATAAATAATTTAGTATAATTTTATGGAAATAAATTACACGTAAAAATTATTTATTTAATATGCAATAAATGTCACATTTATTATGCGATGTTAATTATAGAATTTTTGACTAAATTAATATTTGCATAAATTAGGTCAAATTGCATTTAATTTTTAGGAAAATAAAATTATTAAGTTACAGATCACAAATTTTGTAATTTTTAAAACTTTCTTTTAAAATATAATAATTTGTTAAACGATGCGTATTTAAATATTTTTGAATAAAAAATAAAGCTTTTTTGTAAATTTTGACATGGGTGTGCTGAAAAGTTTTATTTTTATTGTGTGTATAAAAGTTTAGTGCGTTAATTTTAAGTCCTTTAGAGGTTTTAGAGAGTAATTTTTGTAGAAAAATAAACTTTTTTTACTAACGTAGAAAGGATAATGTACCTACATCGTTTTAATAATCTGAGGGTTCTTTTAAGTGATACTTTTTATCCCAGAAAGAAGTCGAGAAGAACTAAATAGCTATTAAAACTAATACATCTACAAATATTTGTGAAATTTAGTAGTAAACCTCAAAATACAGTGTGAATCATAATTATTCTATCAAACTACGTAAAAATTTACAGGGTGTTTAATTTAAAAAAAATCAAGTTTCTGACACTAAAATAATAAAGTTTGTTTCTCTCCAAAAAAACACCCTGTATAAGCAAATCAATTTCCATTGATAGGAAAGCCATAGAGGGCAGTCACCACCCATGGCAAAAACCATTTTTTACGATTTTTTTCCTTTAAACACCACTACCAAATTACAAAAATAAAAAATGTTCAATTAACCAATGACTAGCCTGTTCATTGATTTAAAATAAAATATGTTTTCGCCACTTAAAATGAAAAGAATGAAGCTTCTTCCTTTCCACAAAAACACCCTGTATAGGTAATCAAATAAATTGTCATTGCCAGAAAAGCATCGAAGACAGTCATGACATCAAAAATCTTTAACTTGCTAAAACCAGCCTTCTGTGATTTATTTAATTTTTTTACCACCATACCAATAAGAATGGGCAAAATAAAAAATTATTCACACTGTGATCGCCAATCGGTTTTATATAATATAATATTAAGCAAAGGAATTGTTTAAATCATAATTATACATAGTCTTCAAGCTAGATATAAACAAAATCCAAAAAATCTTACCTTATTAAGTTATTGGAGGGTATGACCGAAATATCCAAAAAGGCACAATACACAACGAAAAACTTTGCGAGTGTTCAAATCAAACCGAACCACAAATAAATAAATTGAAAATAATTTTAAAAATATTAATAAACAACCAACTTATCACACGGCACACTAGACACTTGACCAAACGTGCAAAAATCTCTTATCGTAATAAATTGATTAGAAAATTAAATTCATGTTAAATGTATTATGTTTGATATTTTAAAATTATTATTAAAAATTTATTTGAATTCAAAAGTGTTAAATAATATTTTTCTAAAGGGTTCACCTACCCAAAAGAAGTAGAGTAGTTTTTAGAGTAAAAAAATTAAGAAAATCAAAATTATTCTCCTAAAGGTTTTCTTAATTTTCTACTCTAATGTATTTCTTTTGAGCACTTTTCTCCCATTTTTGAAAACAGAATTTTTCTCTCTATTTGATATTATAAACATTCTAAATGGCGTCCATCGTCAATAAGACATAATATTGTAACATAGCACGTTCATCTACTTGCCCCTTTAGTTATTATAACCATTTTAAATAAAAAGAGAAACAGTTACACATTCCCACACACACAGGCTTGCTTTCCGGTTTTCCTCTACAGGCTGCCTGCACAGGCCACCTGAACGCTCCAGATGCTCCAGTTTGGCCTGTGCAGGCCGCCTAAACGGTGTCCACACGCTCCGGTTTGGCCTGTGCAGGCGGCCTGTTAAACCGGAAAGCAAGCCTGTGTGTGTGTGGACAAGCCATTACTTAAGCTTACGCCACACACATAGGTTTCGGAGCGTCTGGACAGCATTCAAGCGGCGGTGAGCCTGTGTGTATGGCGCGGCCTTTAAAGAAAGTCTTTTCTTTTACTATCTGTTAAAAATGGCACTGTTGCGGTCATTTTAAGCCATAGCATAGATTCGCGGGGAGGAGGTAAAATTTATTTTAAAATCTTTGATGTCTATGAGCCATGGGCATAATACAGGCAGTATTTTTTTCCATTCAACCAACTCAACCTATCCAACAAACTGCCCCTGATTTTCTCACGTAAAGGTTGTATAAAGGTTACATAAAAGTTACTAAAGAAATCTATAACAGATAATCCACAACTACAAACAGTGGAGAATATTCTGACTACAGTCCTTATGCAAGGACAGGTAAAACGTATAAATGAAGACTATGCTTATAAGAGCCAGTTCTTCAATCATCGTTTAAACTAATTTTCATGTGAACGAAGTTCAATCGCATGCGCAGTAACTATTCTGTAATGTAAAGGAGTTACAGCGCATTAGCTTGAACTTCGTTCACGTAGAACTTAGTTTAAACGGTGATTGAAAAACTGGCCCTAAGGGTCCTCTGAGTTCACAGGACAAATTTTTAGATACACCACCCTGTATAATTTGCTATTACAAAATCAAGTATAGAAGCAAAAGTTCTTTGTTTTTAATTGTAATTTTTGTACCATAAAGTCTAACGTAGAGCATCACCTAAAATTTTCAATTTGACCTTTAAGCACAATCAATCAACCAATTTACTCTATAACAGAACGTTTATTCCGTTCGTTTTTAAAAAATATATAAAGCATAAAACGTTCAATCACTTATTCTTTTGTGGTTTATTTTAATTCTTTCTTTTTAGAAACTTCGAGCTTTTAAAAACTTTTCAGTGAAATTATGTACTTGTTCAAAACACAACAAAACATGACAAAACATTTCACTCTCAGGTGAAATTTAGACATTAATGGTGAAGTTTACATAAACAACACTTTACTAAGCGTGATTGTATTAACATGGTATTAACTATACTTATGCACTTTACTCAAAATGAGTTAATAAGTGACTCTCTTGTAACTTGTAACAGCGATGAGAGTTTCAAATTTCAAGTCTTTATACGATCGAACTTAACATAGACGTGGACAACCGAAATCGTAATTTTGTAATTGGAAAGGCATTAACAAAGGAAGATTAAAAATGAGAAGATATAAATTAAATATTTGCATGTAAATTGTGTAGTCTTTTGAAGGTTAAAATGAAAAATTCTCGGCTTGAAAATTTTCGTTTTTCCTTTTATCTGCATAATTCCTGTTTAAGAACGTTTCTAATATCAATTAGGGTAATACAAGCCAACATCTCGGTTGAATTCTTGATATATTACGATCTCAAAGGTTTGATGTATGTTGTATAATTATCAGAGTAGCAACATGAGCATAAAATTTTTTTAAGGATTTTACTTCTTGAGGCAATCTTTACGTATCAACATAAAGTAATTAATCTATTAAATTTATGATAGATAGACACTAAACAATTTTCAATAATGAAATCAAAATGGGTGGGCTTATTTCGAAATAACGACTTTCTTCTGCTTATAAAATTATATCGAAATAAGCGTACCTAAAATATTTGAGCCCTTAGTTTACTGAATAAGCTTCGATGTATTAGGTAAATGTGTTAAAAATCTCAAGTATAAAACCGCATCAATTTATTGTTACGTATACAGCGTATCGAATAAAGTTGAGCCCTAAATTCTCAAATTCTAATTAAATTCAAATTCCAATACACAATAGATCAATAATAGAACGTATAACTATTTCCTTTGATTAAATTTGAAATTTGAAATTTACTTCACGGGAACGTTGTAAATAAATTGTGCAATAATGCAACATGCAGTTCACCATAGGTGGTTCCTTTTCATGTTTAAAATTTAATATTGCATCCACGTCCGAGTACCTACAAACAAATAAACGATGTTATAGGTTCAAATTTACGACAAGACGTGAATTAAATTTAAACTTCGTCGAAAGTCAAGAAAGTATAAAATAGCGATAATATTTAAATTTGTCCCAAAGGGGGCTTTTATCGCCCTCTCATATTGACGTATTGTAAATTTAAATTTCGTTAATATTAATAAGGGTTACAGGTGTAGCTTGCGAGCTTACTTGCAAGGTAATAGTAAAAAGTTTATTTATTATTCAGATGGCGCCGACTCTTGTATCGACTACAGCAGTCTATAAAAGTAAGCCTAGCTTTTAGTATTATTATACAAGAAGAGTAGGTATTACTTGTTCTGATAAGTAGTTCTCTTAATACACCAACAAACTAAAGCTTTCCCAATATACAATATTCAAAATTGAACAATGGACTTAATTAAAGTTTTTAAATTATTAGTTAGTTTAAATTCTGTAGAATTGTCCACAAAAGAAAAATAACTTTATCAAACATGAAAAAGTAAAGATTATTATTCTAAAACTGTCTGTGAGTGGTGTAGTAAGGTAAACCTAAGAGTTAATCCTGCAAAAGTACACTAATCCAATTAGCGAGATGAAGAATTAAAGATAATCTAAACTTTCCTCAACTACCTTTGTTGAAATTTTAAAACTGAAGTTAAAAACTTGAAAATAATTTGCAATATCTACAGGGTGATTTTGAATGAACGTCTGAATGATTCTGAATCTGAATTCAGAATTGTTTTTATTCGTTATGTTTGTTCAGTGCCTTCGTAATAACATCAACCTACGTGACCAATTTGCTAAAGAACCACCAACCGCCAATGTTCGTGATTGGTGGTTGCCTAGAAAATTCATCACGTGGGTTGATGTTATTACGGAAGGCACTGTATAAACATAACGCTAAATATCAATAGTTAGAGAGCCCCAACACAATAGTCGAGGATGTAATCAAACAGACAAAAGAATAGAGCAATCGAGCTCGAATAAGAGAATCCATGTTAGGGGAATACTGACTAAACCCCCGAATAAAGTTAATCCGAGAATAATTATTTAAAATAACCAATCAAAAAAGCTTTAATGCTTCTACAACCATGGTTATTCGTGAGTTATTCTTGGAATAGCTTATTCGGGGGTTATAGTTTGATTGTAGTCCTGGCCCTTAGTGAGACTATGTAGGTATCGTTAGATTTATCCAAAAGTTGGGATGAACTTGGAACTAAAGCTATAAGAGAAATTGAACCAAAGGAGGTAGCACAGTCGACTTATCTAAAAGTAACTGGTCACTGGTCAGATCTGCATCAGGTCATCGATTGGCCACGAGGCTAAACGATTTTGGGCACCAAACTTCTGTGTAGATGAAAGTCCGAGTTAATAAACGTAACCTAACTTCAACTACCCTGACCTACCTTGTATAAAAGCAAATATAGGAAAATGATCAATCATTTTAGCGAGTCGGTAGAGCACAGGGGCTAACCTACGGCTCTTGTCGACTGCAGAAGTTATGGAAAATCCGAGCTCTCTCTCTCTCTCGAAATTAATAATTAAAAAATTCCGGCATTTCCAGATTTATGCAGAGTCGTCGTTTTGAAAAATATCAGGGGCGTAAGACTAGTAATTCAAAATTTTATACTGCGGGCCCCTACAAATATCTGCGCTCCAAAAAAAGTATAGTCAGTCCGCGCCTGGTCGACTGGGACCAATAAAGTCAGTACCACGCTGGTTCACTCTTCACAAATAATGAACTAACTTCTCAGGGTAATTTTTTTCAAATCGTGGTTTAAGCGTTGATTGAAGGAGTTTTATGAAGAAAAGCATCGCTTAGTTAAAATGTGTGCCTGTTTTCCTACCAATATTTTAAAGTTGGTTCTCCCCGCTGCCTACAAACTAGCAGTTTGGATCGAGATGCTCAAATAACAGAGAACCATCGCCACAAGGTCGACCCATCGTATGGCACATTTTGTTCCATAAGCTTGCGTATCTTCTAAAACTCCTTCAATCAACGGTTTAAGCTAGAGTTCATTCTTGCGCTGTAAAATGGTTCATTAGAAGGTACAGGGTTGCAGTGCGTGAATTGAATTTAGTTCATTTGAATTGTCTTTTAAACCAAAAGATTGAAAAGCAGATCTTTAGTGCTGGTGCTCCAAATAACATAGTGGGGTGCCCAGCAAAGCCATGGCGTTCAAGTAAATAAGAGGTTAATCTAGCGTCTAGTAATAAACCGTCAAAGGATAGTTTGTTGTAGATGTAGACATTAGAAAATATAAAAAAGAAAAGAAAAGCGAAAAATTAACATCCATACTCGAACCTTAAAATATAAAGAACCAGGAAAGAGTTTAGCAACCACTGCCATAAGAGAAAATGCGACGGAAATGCCTTTTTAGAAAACTACGGATGACTCATTCATTCTGTGAAGTTTACATTATCATTGGCTGTCATGATCTCTCCATTTAAGTGGGAGTATAAGCAACCATTTCTATTGGATAAATTAACCGGAAATCGCTATATTTAGACAACCATTGCATTCACATACGATTACCTGGAATACTCTTTCCTGCTAGAGTAGCGGCTATTTATTTAACGATAGATACATTTTGTCTAAGGGTGTATTACATGAACTAAATGTCGTACTAACCTGTTAGTACTGAATCAACTTAAGGACCAAAAGCACGGGAATCTAAGCTTTAACGTTGTGCACGGTCCTGCGTAGAAATTTCTACGCACGACGTTAAAGTTTATGGTACGTTTAAATTAGAACGAATGAAAGAACAAACGAATTCGTTATAATAATAATTCGTTTGTTCTTTCGTTCGTTCGTTCGCTTCAATTTAAACGTACCATTAGATTCCCGTGCTTTAGCTCCTTGAGTTGATTCAGTACTAAAAAGTTAGTACGATATTTAGTCCATGTAAAACGGCCCTAACTGTTAATCAGTTTTAAAAACGCTGTGTTAGAACCGGATAAGAATTTATTTGAAAATTGAAAGTGTTCACAAAACTAGCAGCACTCCAGAAGAACGAACCGAGTGTAGCAGGTCCCAGGCTAGTTCGTCTGCGTTGCGAATCATCCCTTTGATGTTACGATAAATCACCGCAATCTCGATGCCTATCACGTTATCAAATTTTGATACAAATCGACGCAACAAGCTGCCGTTCGAATCAAATGCAAATACGCAACAAGTTTGGGTTCAGTTTTAAAAGACGTGCGTGAGCCTATCATCAAAACCCTCTCCAGTAACGAACAGACGAAGTTCAAAGTGAATATTTTAAAAAATCTTAAAAAACAAGTTGATAATGGGTCGCTCGTTCTTAAACCATCCTGTAGGTAAAATACATAGAATTCATTACCACTTTACACTTTCATTAATTATTTGAAGTTCTTGTGGATGTGTAGTAGGTGGGTCCATAAAGAAAACAAAACAAAATATTTTAAACCTTCTCTAAATAAATGAAAATTCCTGAACATTTCAGCTAATTTTAATGGACCCTTAGATTTTATGAATGTCAAGTTATTTTAATTCGTGTAGCGTGTACCATCATGTTATTATTATCTGTGAAACGTTTTAATGAAAGCTCTGATAATAAAGCTAAAATTGTTGTCAAAGATAGATAAGGACAATTACCACCACATATCATTCACGATTCTCGCCAAAATTCTAGTACGTCAAGTTTAATATACCGTTAAAAGTAATTTTGTTCTAAATACCGTTTCTAATTATTATAAAAGAAAAGCTTGTTTTTTAAAATTAAATATGGGTATTTTTAAGTGATAACATTAATTTATTAATTGCAATCAAATTTTAAAAAATTTCACAAAAGTTTAATTTACATAAAATGTTTTATATGACGACAACGTTTCACTTTCAAATAGGAAGAGTTAAAAATCAAAATTTGTCTTTGAGCATAATAAATTTTAAATCAATGAAAGTAATTAGTAAAACTCAATTCGTTTAATTTGCCACGCTATTAATACATTTATTGAAGTAAGTAATACTAATATTTACTTTTACTCAAAACTACCTTCACGCAAATTTTTATTGCGGTTGTGCAAGTATAATCAAATTGCACATTAATTTATGTCATAGGTACAGTTACAATTTTGCAATTTACAACATAAAAATTGGGACTTTTCTTCGCGTATCAAATAATAAGGTTTTTTGTTAAATTGGCTCATAAAGCGACATATTTCATCAAAATAAAAGCCTTTTTCATCAAGTGTTCAAATGTGGTACAAACGTACAATTTAATAAAGATACAAAATATGCTGGCACCTGTATAAAAATTGATCATTTTTCAAAAATCAATTTCATTCTAGTCCTTTACAACACAATAATTAACATTAAAATATAGTAATGTCAATTTATACATATAAACTTTTTTTAAAAAATTTCCAAATCGCTAGTTTGATCCACCTTTTATCTTTAAAAGATCCCGAAACACTAATTTTATTTCAAAAGATTCTTTTTAACAAAATGTTTCCTTTGACTAATAACTGTAAAAGCTATTCGTTTACTTAATCAAACAAATTGCCAAGGGGGTTGAAAAACTCTTTTTATAAAATTACTTTTTCAATTTAAAATAAAGAACAAAAAATAATTATAATTTCAATAAACTTTCTAGTTACTACTTTCATCTTTATTTTGCTTTATTTCAAGTTTAAACAAACAAACTTATGTAACAATTCCATCTTTAGTTGAAACAGGAAGAATCGATCGATTTAAAATACAAATAAAAATATTTTTTAATCCTTCAAGATAAATAGTTATTACAGTAATATAAAACAAAACAAACTCTTTATTTACCTTTAAATTACTTATATAAAAATTGGCAGCCTTAAATTAATATTACTTCGTTACAATTTTAAAACAAACTTAATCAAATCCTAATAATTTACATAATTAATTAATCTTTTAACGCTTCCTGCAGTCGTTTTCGTGCCGAAGCAACACGGTCCTCTTGTCTTCTAATATCTTCATCTTGTATATTAACAGCTTGCACTAATGGTTGTTTAGGGTCCAAGAATACACCTGGATTTTTTTCGAGCGCCGATTTAGAGCCAGTTTGTCCGGTAACAGGTTGCGCACTGACGTGCAAAGCAGTTGCGACGCTCTGTATAATTGTTTCTTCGCTAACATTAGGACCTACCGATTTTAAACCTTTAGGTAATTCCATAGCTTCAAATTCCATACCATCTAAATCACAAGCTCGAAGACCTTCGAGTCGTTTTTCCCAAATTAACTGTTTGGGCTTTTCTTGAGTTCCGTGTTTAAAATCAGTCTTAACCCTACCTTCTTGAGTTTTGTATACTGTCACAGGTTGTTTAAATATCGACGCTGTTTGACGAATTGGTGGTACTAACGAAGAATCATTGCGAATTCCTCTGCTGTAATACATGACATCCACTTTACCTACTGAAATTCCAGTTTTTTTCAACATATCGTCTCTTTGCCATCGCTTTGGTAACGAAGCACATTCGTACTTGGTTTTTTCAATAGTTACACTCATTATTTCTTTTATAATTTACTAAAAATTGATTGAAAACGAGTCACTTGTCAATTTTACGACAACAACGCAGCCATCTTTAGATCGATATAGTAGGGCGCTTACGCCTGTCATTTACAGGTACCTACTATTACCGACATTGGCGCTAGTGACAGCGCGTAATTTAAAATGAAATTTCTAACTTAATACGTCGAATCAATTATTTATACCTCCAAATAAGTTTTATCTTAATGTTATCAAATCACAATGTGTAAAATATGTTAAAATTTTATCTAAATTGCAATTATAGCTTGAAAATAAATCAAATATTTAGAAATCTCTTAAAAAAATTAATTTATCTATTTAAATAATGTTAAATTGAATTGAAAAAGTTAATTACGTTTTTCTTTATTTTTAGATACCTACCACTTATATTATGACAAGAAATTCAATAAGCGAAGAAATCGAAATGGATTGTACGGATGTTGAAAGTCTCGAAGAAGCTCGTAAAGTAACAAACGATTTACGCCAAAAAATGCGTATTCAATCCCAACAACTGTTAGCTTGGCGAAGAGCTTATAAACTCCAGGTTTGTTAAATTAAATAAAAGCTATAAACTTAACAAAGCTCATTTTCATTTTAGGAAAATTTGGTAAATCGTTTACAAAGAGAAAAGGCGGATCAACTTAAGATGATTTCCTCTAAACTTTTATTATTTGAATCGCGTTTAATTCGTAAGCAAAAAGACATATCTATTTTGCTTAATCATCGAGAAAATATAATTTATCGACAACAAAGAATGATCGAAAGCCTCACAAACCGTTTAATAGATAATGGTTTAGAGGCACCAAATATTGATCTCACCGAATTAGATACAAACTTAGATTTAGATTCGTTAAACGATTCCGATAGTGCGGTTGTTATGGAAGATGCGGATTTTGATACAAACGTACAAATTCCAAGGTTTCGTTCCATGTCTTCTGATGGTGTGACCATTATGAGATCCGTTTCAGACGCAATCGATCCTAATTTAAAGTACTCGACGAGACGTTCTAATGGTTTTCTAAGGCGTCCGGAAGTTTTAGAAACTGTTTATAGTGTCGAAGAAGATGGTGATAGTGAAAATCAATATGGAGAAAATAAATCGGAAGCTAATAAAAAGAGAGATGCTTTTGCAATGCAGAGAAATGATAAAGTAGTCGGTTATCAAAATGAAGATGGTAACGATGATAAAGGTTGTGTAAATAAAAAATCTCCAAATAAAGAATCGGATAAATGTAGTTCTAATGGTTTGAATCAAGTAACTACGTACAATAGAGTTATGTCAAATCACAGATCTGTAACGAAACCAAAAGATGTTAAATATAAAAGGATAAATAAAGCAAAGTCTAAAAGTTTGGAAGAGTTAAGAGGGAGGTTAAAAAATTGGGTGGAACAAGGAAGTAAGCTCACTGGTTTGACTTTAGAACATAGCCAAAGTTATGCTTAAATTTTATTGTTTTTATTTATAACCATTATTAGTTGTTCATGTTAGAGAAAACAAAATGTATATAAAAATAGCTCTTGTTGTAAACTAATATAGTACTAATGGACTTTAATGTCACACTACACATATCTTAATTAGGTCGGTTATAATTAAATTTTAGACCTACAACACAGATACTATTATTATAAAAGAGATTATGAAATACTTAATGCACCTCTGAAAATAATTAATTTTTAAGCGAAAATCAATTTTCTTCAAACGCTATTATCTATTCAAGATATTTTTAAATATTTCCAGGTAAAAATAATCTTTGATACACTTGCCAATTCTTCTATTTAATATCCATAATGTAATTTTATTATGTAGGAAAACTTGCCATTTTTCATATAAAATTTTAGAATATTTAGATTATAAGTTGCAAAAATTTTAAAGCTATTCAAGGTATGTGATAGTCAAATAGAGCTTTTAAATTTAATTAAACTACTTATTACATTAATAGTAGCGTCGAACTAAATTTTTAAAGAAAATGCGGAGGGATAGCAATTTTTTTTCACGAATCGCTTTATGTTGGGACGCTAATTATGGGAGAGATTTTTCCAGATCAGAGGCGTGCGGGAACAGGGTCAAAATCGCCTTTGTATGTTGCAAAACTGCTTGTTTTGACAATATCTTCGATCACATTGAAGATAGCAAGAAAATACATCTGAGGTAATTTGTAATGTATAAAATTACGCAGAGAATGGAATCGGTCCGAGTTCAAACGGGGAGTTCGTTAATGCAGAAAAAAATAGCAAACACGGAAAGTTCAATTATTTTTAAATTTAATTTAAAAAAAAAATAAACGGCCAAATTTTTCGAAAATACGTTAAAAGATGTATTTTAATACACAAAAACACTGTACCAAATTTCAACTTCTAATATTTATTTAAACAGCCACAATCACTAAAAGACTAAAAATTTTCAACTACGAATAAAGTTGGAGCAAATGGTGGTAGAGGTTGAAACTTTTTTTTGAAATAAAGCAAAGACTATACAGTGTAAGACTGGCAAAGCTTATGGGCCGAATGTGATCAAAAATCCCTGGTACAGAAGATGTCGCTAGTCACCGGGGCATTTTCGAGTGAATAAGATAGCATGTCGAGGAGGGAGCAACAAAGAAAGAGGTAAAACAAGTTTACCTTTCGAGGGATTTTAAGCGATTTTGACCTTTAAAAGCCTTTCACATTTTTTAATATAGGTTTCGGTAGTCTCTTGTATATGGTCTTTGAATAAAGGTATTACCAAGCACTTTCAAATAATAGAAAACTGTAATTTTTTCTCAACTTCTTCGCCGTTTTTTCGCCTTATGTTTATGAGGAGTTGTATACAAATAACAATAATTTGCTCAGTAACTTAGTGATAAACATGACACATGCGGTGAACTACTCGTTAACATTATGCGAAAAAACGGTGAAGAAGTTGAGAAAAAATTACAATTTGCTATTATTTTAAAGTGCTTGGCAATACCTTTCATTTAAAAAAAAGTTTCACCCTCTACCATCATTTGCTCCAACTTTATTAGTGTTTGAAAATTTTTAGTCTTCTAGCGATTGAGGCTGTTTAAATAAATATTTGAAGTTGAAATTTGGTACAGTGTTTCTGCGTATCAAAATACATCTTTTAAAAGCATTTTCAAAAAATTTGGCCATTTACTTTTTTCTTAAATTAAATTTAAAAATATATCAACTTCCTATGGTTTCTATTTTTTTCTGCATAAACGAACTATCCGTTTGGGTTCGAACCGGTCTCATTCTCTTTGTAATTTTATACGTTAAAAATTACGTAAGATGCATTTTTTTGCTATTTTCAATGTGATCAAAGATATTGTCAAAGCTAGCAGTTTTGCAACAAACAACGGCGATTTTGACCCTGTTCCCGCACGCCTCTGATCTGGAAAAATCTCTGCCATAATTAGGGTCCTAAAATAAAGCGATTGTAAAAAAAAATTGCTATCCCTCCGCTTTTTCTAAAAGCGCTGGTTTTTTGTTTAATTCGACTCTGCTATAAGAGCTTTTATACTATTTATTTGTAAATATAAATAGTCTTTTATTTTCACTAAAACTGTACATTTTGTGATTATCTTTAATTATTTAAAATTGATACAATGTATAATCAAAACTAACGCAATATGTTTTATCAGTTGCAAGTTATTTGAATTAGTAAGTTTGAGAAAAGAATAAATTACAACAATTACAAGACTTTTTTATTTCAAACATTTAGTTGTTGGTTGTTGGCATCTAAACTCAAAAGCAGAGGAAGAAAGTGAGCTCTAAGTATTTTCCAACTTTGCGAGTTGCATGGTGCAGTCAACATCAATTAATATTCAATTTTGACTGTTATAATTTAATTAAAACCATTACAAAAGTTTTTCTGTAAAATTAACTGTTTAAAGGGAAGATTTCAAAAAATAAATCGATTAAAGACTACTAGTGACATCTGTGGAGATTAAAAAAATTTAAAAACTCAAAAAATGAATCAATTCAACTACTAGCGACATCTGTTGAAAGTTTAAGAATTTAAAATCTCAAAAAATGAATCAGTTAAGACTGCTAACGACATCTGTTGTAATTTAAATTATTTAAAATCTCAAAAAATAAATCAAATGCACTACTAGGGACATCTGTAGAAATTAAAATATTTTAACGAATTTAATCTGAATTAAAAATTCAAAAAGTTGATTTTTTAAAATTGTTGTATTTATGAGGACCAATTCGTGTAACAAATTACGTAACCTCTTCATTATGAGCTTAAGCATTAAAATAAATACCCTGTAGAAAGTCCTAATCATACATTAAAATTACATACACGTGATGTATGTAAGTGTTTATCACATCATCTTCTTCAAATTATTTGTACCTGTATCGAATAAGAATAAACTTAAAGATTGATTAATTTCAAGTTGTTATCCTTGAGTAAAAAATTATAATACTTATAAAAATGGGTATAATCTTCATGTCATAGTTCAGCAGTTTTACTTTGTCTGTGTTAATAGAAGTATTAACACCATGAAACATTTATTTGTGTTAGTATTATTAGCGGCTGTTCTAATTACAACAGGTAAATAATATCATTCGCTTATTTGATTCCTTTAAGTGTCAGGGTTTTGGCTAAATGTTAACCATCATCAAGTTTATTTCACCTTTCTGAAACAATAAATAATAATTTTTATTATTTAACAAATTTAATTTTTTTTTAATGTGTATCAAGGGTAATTTTCTATACCCATTTGGAAAATTGAACAATTTTTTCCGCTGCAATTTATGTAACTCATTAACTTTTGACCTAAAAGCTTATGGTGCTTAAAATAATAACACTAAAAAAAGTTTGTACCAAGCACGAAAAAAATAATTATAAAAATAAAATTTTAATATTCTAATAATATCACAAAAATAAATTATAAATGTGAGTTTATCAGAATACATAATAACTATAAATGCCAAGGCAGTATTATGTATTAATTAGTAATGTTAAATAAAGATTAAAGCAAAAGTTTAAATTATAATTAAAATTTAAAAATAACATTAACAAAAATAAAGAATGCTAAAAATCAAAAGAAATTTTCATCAAAAAGGTCAAACTCAAAATGCAAATATTTAACCTTTACATCAGAAAAATTCTTATAAATTACTATGCATGGAAAAAACCTATTCTTACACAATTACAGCTCAACGATTTGATAATCCTTTCAATCGAGGAGGCCAAAGTTCTTCCAATCAAGGAACTCAAAGCCCTTTCAATCGAGGAAGCCTAAGTTCTTTCAATCAAGGCAACCAAAATTCTTTCAATCGACCAAACCAAAATGCTTTAAATCAACCACGACAAAATCCAACCAAAGTAACTACTGAAAAACCTGCAAGACCGAAATCGAGCGTTACCTGTCCTGAAAAAAATGGTAGATTTCCTACAAGAACATGTGACTCGTAAGAAATTAAAACAAAATAAAGAAACAAAATTTAACTATTTACGAATTTTAGTTACATAGAGTGTGATGATGGTTACGGAGAAGAAAAAACTTGCCCCGATGGACTTCTCTTCAATGCTGCTGGAAGCATTTTTAGTTATCCTTGTCAATATCCAATCGATGTTGACTGTGCTGGACGAACGGGAACCCGTAAGTACATCTCTAAATAACAAAAAAGATTTTCATTAAAAATTTAAAAAGAACCGGCACAATCAACCGATGATTGCCCTCACCAGTACGGATACTATAGAATTGGAGGACCATCAGAATGTGGTCAATTTAGAAACTGCGTTGATGGACACGGCTTCGTTTTTGATTGTCCCGAAGGATTGGCGTTTGATGAGACAACATACAGATGTAATTGGCCCGATTTAGTAGAGAGTTGTAACGCAAAAGGTTTGTTAAAATTAAAATTGGGCAAACATAAATTAAATTTTTTTTAGACTTTTTAGGCTTTGATTGTCCTGCTGTTGGTCAAGGTCCTGATGGAAGAAGTTTGGATGATGGTATTTACACAAGTTATCGTTCTTCGAAAGATTGTCAAAGATATTTCATTTGTGTAAATGGTAAACCAAGACTTCATAATTGCGGCGAAGGAAGGGCTTTTAACGAAATAATTAATTCGTGTGATGGAATTGAAAATGTTACTGGATGTTCAGGTGGTCGCTCAAGTGGTGGTTCTGGGCGTTCTGACTCAACATTACAGATTGATCCACGCTTTAATCAAAACAGATTTTCTAAATTTTAGTTTGTTAATGCGATTGTTACAAAATTTTTCTAATAGGAAGTTAATAAAAATCTGTTGAACGTAGTTTTTTCTAACTTGAGCCTATGAATCAATTCCACACAAATAAATAAAAATAAGGGTGAAAGCAAATATGATGTAAATGAAAAACGTTGACTTTCTTGTGAATATATTGAGAAGATATACAGAGAGAAGATAGCAACTGCTTCTGTAATAATTTTTTTTAGCAATTTTATTCTTGGTGACGTCAAAGTGTTATTGTCCTAATAAGAATCCGAGTTAGAAAAAAAATTAAATTATAATGTTTTATGTTAATTATAAGATTATAACCGTAAAGTCGTGTCTTTACCCTAACGTAAATAACGTATCGGCAGGTAAGAAAGATACCGGAGCACCAATGAAGGGGGCCACGCGCAAGTCTATATTATTTTGCCCCCGCCTGCCAGCATTGCAAGTTTGAACATTCGAGGCGTAGCCCCACATTTTCTCGATATAAAATTTATCCAGTTGCCGGGTTCATCACCGGGAACAAAAACAGTTTAATTTAAGTTTATTTTAAGTATATTTCGGGAAAAAACGTGTAGTGATAATTGAAGGTATTTAGTTGACAATGAATACAACTGACAACTGGAATAATTACGCAACCATATGCCGGCTTTGCATGCAGAGGGATGGATACATGTTGGGCATTTTTAATCATGTCAGGGGTAAAGAAAAGAGCCTTTATAAGAAAATTATGGATTGTACTGACCTTCAGGTAAATTTGACATTTAGGTTTTTAATAAACAAACTAATCACAATTGACACAATTATTTTAAAACATTCAAGGACACATTTGATTCTATAAAAGCTAAAACGGTTTAACGTGCGTCTATTTATTACAATTTCATACACGAATATTTTCATTAGCACGGGTTAATGTTATTTTCTTTAATTTTGTAATCCTCCATTTTGTATTTACTTGGCATCATGTAAATGCGCTTGTTTTGGCGCTGCGCCATCTCTTAGAAAATCATTAAACTAATTTTTTTCCCCGCTTTTATTTGAATTTAAAAAACTATTGATACAGGATATTTGATTAATTCCTTTATAACAATATGTGAACTAAATAAAAAACTAATTATTAATATAAAATTTAGAATTTCGAATCGACTGCTTCATCCCATTAATGTAAAACTTCATTCATTCTTTCCTATTTCAACTTGGCTAAATAAGTTTAATAAATGATTCTGCAATTTTTGAATGCAATATGTCGTATATTTTTTATAGATATCGTCTGGAGATGGCCTTCCGACGTGCATTTGTCACCGTTGTTTGTACAAAATAGAATTATGTTTGGAATTTAAACAACAATGTTCAATGTCGGATGCAACTTTTCGACAAATAAATGGAGTTCCAGTTAAACAAATTGAAAATGCAAATTTTAACGCCTCTAAATCAAATTATACCCAAGAAGACGACGTCGTAATGGTTGTGGACCCTTTAGTCATGGACTACGATTCAGAATATGAATCTGAGCAAAACGAGCAACAAAGTGACGTAGAAAATCCTGATTTGTACGAATTTAGAAATGTTTTTATGTGCAAATACTGCGATCAGGCTTTTACGGCAAAAAATGATTGCGCCACGCACGAAAACTCGGCACACAACAGAACGATTCCATATACGTGTGTGGAATGCGATATGGGTTTTGGAGATCGGAGTCAATATTCGGCGCACTTGAAAAGTGTCCACCAAAATGATAAACCATATAACTGCCCACAATGTGAAAGAACTTTTGCCAGAAGATCTGATTTAAGAAAACACACTGTAGTTCATACAGGTATAAAACCATTCACGTGCAGTATTTGCTTTAAATCATTTTCTAGAAATACTAATTTATCTAAACATATGCGTATTCATTCTGGACATAAGCCATTTGTATGTCCAAAGTGCCCTAAAACGTTTATCTCCAAAGGAGATCTCACTCGCCACGCGATTATTCATTCTGGACAGAGACCCTTCAGATGCAATTATTGTCATTTAAGTTTTGGGAGACGCGACAAATTGCAACGTCACGAAAAGCGTCACTTTCCGCAAACCAACGAGGATAAATCTCAGGAATTAGAAATAATGAGACAAAATTTAGCTCTTAATGATTTTGGATATAACGCTCCATTAATTAAAGACGATACTACCATTACACCAATCGAACCAATTAGTGATATTAAACAAGAGGAATGGCCTAGTTCTGAAAATATGATAATCAACTTGGATCCTTTTAGTCATAACGGTTATGACAATCCTGAGGCCACTCCAAAAAGTGAACAAATTTCAGAAGCTACCGATACAGAAGTTCCTAAAGATAATATTATTAAAAGTGAAGAACCAGATGTTCCCGAGCACGTCACGGGCGATAGTACTTCAGAAAAGAAAGAAGTCAAATCAACTCCTCCTGTTATAAAAAGATATCCTTGTTTAAGATGTAATAAACGGTTTTCGAATCCTGATAGTTTGCGTGCTCACATGACAATACATACAAATGAAAGATCACATAATTGTCCAGAATGCAACAAATCATTCCTAAGAAAAAGAGAATTGGACAGACATTTAACAACTCACACAGGAATGAAACCGTACAAATGTCCAAACTGTGATAAGAAATTTGGACGTAAAGATAAATTAGTAAGACACATGAGGATACATGACGTTAGCAGAGAACATATTTGTGTTATTTGTGGTGCCTCATTTAATCGGAAAGATGGTTTGTCACATCACATGAAGACGCATGCAAGAGATAGTACCGATATTGCACTAAATAATTTATAATAGAATAATTTTTTTGTAAATTAATTGTTCATACTAATGTTGAGATTGTAATTTAAATAATCAAGTTTAAAAATAAATTAATTGATTTTATTTTAAAAATATTTACTTGAACTTTAAAACATGCCAAAATTATGCTATATTTCTATTGGGTATAAAACTATTGGAGCGTAAGTAAATAGGTACTTATTGTTTTCTGCAATGAATTTGAATTGCTACAATAGAGAATTTAGCATGTTATTTCGTGAAATTGGTGTAAATGTTGCGTGCACATAAGTTTTATTTAAAAAATAAGGTAAGTAGGTAATCAAAATTAATTAAATTGGTGCAACTACTTTGATACGCCCTTGGACTTGGTTTGAGTTGAGTTCTCGAGTAGCTCCTAACATACATCAGTACGACAATCCCTTGACTGAATATAGCATTGTCATATATTTATTTATTACTAACTTTGTTACACTGATAGCGTAATCGCAAGTGTTGTTTCCAACTTGCTACAATTTTTGCCTCTTGGGTCAGTTGATCTGTGAGCGCGAAAAGAGTTGCTGTTATTGTGCAAAATTTTTTTGACTTAAAATGATTCGATTGTGCTAGCACTAATTGTTTTCACATACATAGAAGATTTTCTCAACTCTTATTTTTTTAAATTAACCAGTAAGTAAAATAATGAAATTGAGTAGTTATTTTTAAAAAAAGCTTGTTAAGCAAAACGTTTTATGTATAAAGTAATAGGTAGGAAAAAATAGGCAATTATGATGTGATCATAAAATGATATCACTTCAACTATAAGTGGTTATTAATTAAATAAAATTATAAACGTAATAATAGTGAGTCAAAAGGTTGCCACGCATTTTTAAATTGAAACTTGCGAAAAATAGTATTTTTTACAACATGAGATGAAACATACGTTTTTTTCGTGAGATAGAATTTAATTCACAAGCCCCGTAGGGGCGAGTGAATTAATCTTTCGAACGAAAAAAACGGATTTCATCTCGAGTCGTAAATGCTATTTTTTCTACGACGATAATTAGTACATTTTAAAAAAATAATTCTTTTTACTAAAATGTGAACCGACCACAAAAAAACTGGTTTCACCTCATGTTGTAAATAACATCTGCTTGTAATAACACTTTTTCTCACTAGAGACGAAAATGCTATTTTCGTAACGAGTAAGTGATGACGAAATGCTTAGTTTCACATATGGGAGTAGAAAAAATCAGTTTTATTTCATTAGCAATCTAATCTTTGCATTAGTTATTGCTTATATTATCAACTTAATTAATATAATTTGTAAGCATTTAATTAAGTATTATTTGGTAATATTCATTTACCTGCCACATGAATAAAATACAGGGTGTTCGCTTTCTAATGCAAGAATAAAGAAGCGTAATTTGATCCCTTTTATTGTCCGATTTAGAAATTAAAATATTCCACTTCTTCAATTAAGTGGTATCTACTTGAAAAACTCTGATGTGGCCTTCACAGCACTTTTTCGTATGTATTAAAGTTTAGGTTTAAAAATATTCAAAGTATGCAGGGTGTCCCAAAAATATTTTTAATATTTCATTTTGAACTAATAATAAAAAAATTTTTCCCTTATTTCAAAAGAGTAAAAAATAAAATAATAAATTTGGTTTTCATCGTACTGTACCGGCAGTCCAAATATAGAGTGTTAGGTTCTTAAGCTTTCAAAATATTCTAAAATATACATATATACAAGGTGTTTCATTGAATTTTGAAAAACCCCATCTTATAATTTTAACCGACTTTTTGGCCCCTCAGAAGTAAGTAATTTATGAACAATTTTTTTGAAAACAAAAAATCGGTTATTCTAAGACTAAAAAGTCTCATACTACAATATTTTGAAACATCGTAAAATTAGCTACTTACAAAAAAAGTCATGTTATGATCACATCAGAGTTTTTTAAAGATAAAGATATTTACGAAATAAAAATAACAACATAAAAAAACGATAAACAATATTTTATTGTAGGTATAAAAAAGATTTCGTAAATGGGACCCATCTTTGGTTGATTTAAAACATCCTTGTTGCTTATTGAAGCTCCAAATAAGTAATTATTTCCAAAATGGCTCTAAACATGTCTGGCTCCTGACTTTTATCTTTTTTGTTCAAGTCTGCAGCTTTTGAAAAGAATAGGGCGGAGCCAATGCGCTATAACGAAAATGTATCTGGTAACATAAATTTTAGAGATATTGAGAGAGAGAGAACTCACTCCCTCCACTTGTACAACTCAAGATTGTATTCTCCACTGCGCCTTATTCTTTTCAGAAGTTTCGGACTATAGAACCTAAATCGCTTTTAAAGCACCCATTAATTCTCACCCCTGCAGGCATCAGTTGGTTAGAGATTTCGTCAGAAATTGTAAGCAAAACTACACCTAACACATCACGAGAAATCCACTAGAAATATCGCCAAAAGCTAGCCTTACATCACAGCTTCTAGAAGCCAGCTTTTTTTTTCAAACCAATAAAAGTTAAACTTGAACCAACTTTTAGCGTCTGACGCTGGAATTGCAAGGTTTCTATTGGCTTAGAAAAAAAGCTTCTAGAAGCTCTGTGATGTAAGGCTACCTTAACATGTTATAGTCAGATTTTCTTAATTATGGTCATTATCAAAATAAAAGTTAATAGTACCAAAAAGGACCATAAATTGGTTTTAAAAAGTGCAAAAATGTCTTCAATAGGGGAACATGGGGCACAGAGGACATAGTAAGCCTTTTTTATCAATTTCTCTTTTTCTTATTCAATTAATGGGAAACTAATACTTGAATCACCTAGGTACATATGTTCCTGAAATGTAAGTAAAATATTGTTTCTTAAATGCTACTGCAAATCGCTGTAATTAAAGATAAAAGAGCGATTACCTGTGGTCCTCTTCGCCCCGTACATGGGGGCGAAGAAGACCGGCAAGAGGGGTAAAGAGGACCATTATTTGCGAATTGTATAAATGATTGTGATATTGTTTTTATCAGTTTATTTCATCATGTTATAGTTTTGACAAAATAATAACAACTTAAGATAAGTTTTTAAAAAGAGAAATTACAAGAAACTATTCATTTTAGTGTGTTGAATAAAGTGATCTAAGTATTTTATAAAATAGGCATTGTCCATCTATCCAGTACCATTAAAATATCCAAAAGACCCTACTGGACACGCTTTTATACAGTGGATTCATTTTTTCCCTCGTAAATAAAATAAACGAAGACACACAACTACAGATGCTGATATACCATATAAAACACATATTGAATCAAGCGGACCTCTGTACCCCATTGGCGCGCTTTTCTTTGTTTGGAGGTTCATAAGCTAAAGATTATAGGTTAGGTCAAACTTTTCACTTGAATATGTTAAACTAGTATCTTAACAATAACTTATGACAATGAGCTATCATTAACCACGTTTCATATTAAAGATAACAACAAACTAGCGTAATTGAAAAATTAGATCACTTCCCGTAAATTTTGAATTTATCTTGTACAGACTAAGATTGTTTACAATACAACTATTTGAATTGCTAGGTATACTACAAAATGTGTAAATTATGCATTTTGGCTGTTAACTTATAGATGAAGCACCTGGTTTTAAACTAATCGGGGAGGTCCCCTTCGCCTCACCGGCCCTCTCTGCCCCATCTTCCCCTACCACATTTACTGCAGTAACAACTAATTTTGAAATAAAATTGTCAACAAGAGGGTGCTATGGGTACAAGAGTAAAATCTACCACAATCGCCCTTTTTGTCATATGATCTATGACAAAAAGAACTATGACTATTTCATAGTCATAGTTCCTCTATTTACCACGACTACTTCAGTATAGGATGTTAAAGTTATGCCACCCCACACTATAACTGACCCAAAATCAAAGCTAAACCTTGGTACAATATTAAATTAGGCAAACCTCTTGTCTCTTGTCAGTCCTTCGACATGTGTTTTGATGATCATCCGTAGAGTTCAGGCAAAACCTGTACTCGTCAGTGAAAAGGATTTGCCACCATTTGTCAATACCCAATATGGGCAAATAAAGCAAATTCGCTCTACAACTGCAACCTTCCTCACACAGTATCTTTTACTAACTGCTATATCTACTGCTACTATTTTTCAAAACTCTCAGATGTATTAGGAATGGTCCTCCTAAGCAGCTCTACACCTTTCTCTATCTGATTCAACTCTCTTAGTGTTGCATCTAGTTTCTCGAAGCCTTTCTACAGCTCTTGAAACGCTGCATCTGGTAACACCAAGAACTTGAGCGGCGTAGTACTGATATCGTTCATCTGCAATTAAAGTAATGACTTTGGCAGTATCTGTTGGATTCAAAACCATACTTCAGACACAAATTCAAAACAGTATTCAATACAAACTGACTGTTGGTAATGCAAAAAGTATTGAAACAAATGCAACAAAAATGAATGAAATTTTATATTTGGAATTTAATCAAATTTGAGACGATTAAGAAGTCGTTTAACATTAATTTGTGGTTGAAAACTTCCTCAATACTTATCTACTTGTTAATAAAGTAAAATAAAACTGTTAAAATAAAAAATAAACAAGTTTTGATGAAAATTGGCTAGGCTATGGATCGAATTTTGTGCATTTGAGTGTATAATTCTTTTTAATTTATATTATTTAACTGGGTTATTATTATAATTGGTATAAATATAATTATTATTTATAAATTACAATTCAAACATGAGCTATTTTTGCAAAAATTTACATTTAATTTATAACAACAAATCTACCGAGTGCCCACGATCAAAGCGGAACATAGCCAAATAACACAGGGAATTAAATTTGCAGTTTGCTGCTCACCAGCTTCATCTACAAGAACGGTAATGATGTTTGTGTTTAAAATGTCTCAACCCAATTTTGACTTTTTAAAGTTTTCGTTTCACTATTTCTTGAATAACTTCATTTGTATTGGTCGAATCGGGACCAAAAAATTTTCATTTTGTTTGTAATGAATCTCTCTTTAAAACTACCTTAGTTAAAATAATTTATATTCATTTCTTAATCTAAAAAAATTAAAAGCTGCCGTTATTGGTGGGTCGTAGTTTTTTTTATAGAGAACTTGAGTAATAATTAATGTTATTGTATGAAACTTTAGGAAGTTGTAGCTGATATAGTAACAAATCCATATTACAAGTTGGGTCCAAAAATATTAAGAACAACGGCTAAAATTTGCATTTTGGTTCAAATTTTCTATTTCATTTTTGTTGTGAGTAATTGGTGGTATGGCAATAATTTTTCTCTTGGACTGTAGGAAATTTAATGATCTTTCAGATGAAAACAAAAACAATCACATGAGACCATTATTTCTTTGAATTTCTTGAAAATTAAAATTTTTAAATGTTTGTCCACAAAACCAATTTTAGTGGTCGAAATTTTAAATGACGTGAAGACGTGACAAGACGTCAAAAAATTTCTTTTTGCGAACTTTTTTTTTATTCCTTTGGGTATCCATTCAGTTGAGCATGGTTGGGCATACGGCCAAAATTAAAGTAATCGCTTCTACTTCATTTTACAGCTTAACTATTTATAGGGAACCTACTACTTGCTAGATTTTGTTAACATAGAAGAGGAGGAAAAGGTCATTTTACAATCATATTGATTACCAAATTGAGAATTGCTCTAGTTACACAAGAAGTGAGCTAATTCTATAGATAAGTAATTTCAGTTCAATCAATGGACCTCCACTTATTAATATTCGAGAATGTGTTAGATAGATGTAGATGGTTTCATTAAAACGCAATTTTAATATTAAATATTTGAACTTCCACACGAATTTGTAAAGTCAAATTGAGTAATAGTTCAATAAAATATTGATAAGTTAGCTTTTTTTTGTGAATGATAAATTAATTACATTTTACAATAATAATATTTATTAAATTATATGGGAAAAGCTTATAAGTAGGTTAAAATTAAATTTATTGTAATTTGATCACCCTATAAATATTTTAAATTATTGTGAATTATGAATTATTTTTCTAAACAAATTATTTAACAGTACAGTACATATCATTATTATGCAATTATGTAGTTAGATAGGTACGTACATATTAAGATTAATTCTAATTATATAATTTGCATTAAACAATGCAACACATTCCGTGCTTTACATTTAATCCTCGATTTAATCATAATTTGCAAAAACACAATTCAAAAAACGAACTTTGTTCTAAAAATTTTTCTGTAAAGTACTTAGCTAATCAAATTTGTTATAAACATATCAATTAATATCTTAAGTACACAATAAGATTAGGCCTTTGTTTCAAATCAAAGTCCTTTAAAAGTAAATTTGAAATTATCAAAAATTACAAAAAAAGTAATTTATAATTTCTGTTTTAGCGATGGGTGACTGTTGTTGTTTATCATGGACAGTGTACGTTACTTTAGTTTTAATAATATTATGGAATTTAAGTTCTGTAGCACGTTATTATATCAAATTTGTAACATTTATAATAATCAGTTTAATTTCGGCAACAGTTCCTATACCGATAATGTTACTTAGACCTCGTAGTAGTAAAAATGCCTTGTAAGTAATATTTTACAAAAGTAACAACTTTAATAACAAACTTTTTAGAATTCCAGCATGGGGTTTAAGGATGTCCGCATGGCTTTTCGGTTTAACTACGAAAGTCGAACAAAAAGAAAATATTGTGAAAGATAGTGGATGTGTAGTCTTAACAAACCATCAAAGTTGCTTAGACTTAATTGGTAAGTTTCTTTGTTGTTTTAATACCTACTCTAATCTTTTGAATAGTTTTAGCAGAATTATGGCCAGTAATGGATAATTGTACTGTAATATCAAAAAAAGAAGTTTTCTATTTATGGCCTTTCGGCTTAGCAACTTGGCTTTGGGGTACAATTTTTATAGATAGACTCAATGCAGGACAAGCGCAAGGAATTATTATGAAAACAGGGGAAACTATCCGAGATAAAAAGGTTTGATGTGAACATAACTTATCAATTTTATCATAGTGTAAATATTAATTTTTTTTAGGCGCGTGTACTTATGTTTCCCGAAGGCACTAGAAGTATGAAAGAAAATTTATTACCTTTTAAAAAGGGCGCTTTTCACTTGGCCATTGCATCGCAGTGTCCAATACAGCCTGTAGTTGTCGATAAATACGCATTTTTAAGTAAACATAGCTTTGAAAAAGGTACTATTATTTAAAATTGTTTAATAGTTTTTAACTTTTTTTAATTAAAGGGCACATTAATATAACGATATTACCACAAATTGAAACTAAAGGGAAAACGAAAGAAGATCTACCTGTGTTAATGGAACAAACTTACGCTATTATGAACAATTTTTTTAAAGAAAGGTCAACACTTTTATCTAAAAAAAACAACTAAAAATTTTATTTCCTGCCTCTGGAGATGAATAGAACTGAATAAATTATATAATTAGTTTACCATTTTATAATATTAATAAAATGTTATATTTTTTATACAATTTCAAAAACTAAATTATATAAAATAAATAAAAACTTTTACAACATCCTGTATAAATTAATTTTGTATTGTAACGTAGGCAACCCAACATACACTAAAAATTAAAATACGCATGCGCAGTTTTATTGACTTACCTAATTCAAATTTATTTGAACTTTTTAACCGTTGAGTCATCTGTGTTGAAATACTTTTACATGTTTTCTATAAGCAATAATTACTAACTTTTTGAATAATCGTTTAATTCAAATATTATTGTACTTAGTGTGTGAATAAATTGATTCATAAATTATAGATTTGTGCGACTCATGCGCATAATGACAATTCAATTGTTCGGCCATGTTCATTAGTTTATGTTAGTGAGGTGTTTCGTGCTGGCGATATAAAATAATATTCTTAATTTCTCTACGAAGTGTTTAATTAATTGCGGCCTAAAATGGCGGGCAACATGGGAATGGAACAGCTTATTCCAATTGTGAATAAATTGCAAGATGCATTCACCAGTTTGGGTGTACACATGACATTGGATTTACCACAAATAGCAGTTGTGGGCGGACAATCGGCAGGGAAAAGTTCCGTTTTGGAGAATTTTGTTGGAAGGTAATTCAAATTCACCCTTTATTTAACTCTAGTTTTGTTATACATAACAATGTAATTGTACCTAATCGACTTACGTTATGTTCTATATTGATTTTAAATGTCAATTATTTGTCAACCTCAAACGTCAATTTCAAATTAGATGAATCATATTTTTGAGAAAGATTAAGTTATTTGACCTTTTTCTTTGTTATTGTATTTTGGCAATTTGCTCTAATTAAAGGTACATCAAAGTTCAAGTATTGATTTTTTTCTTTACAGAGACTTCTTACCTCGAGGATCAGGAATCGTCACTCGGAGACCTCTTATCTTGCAATTGATTTATTCAAATACCGGTAAGAACCGATCATAATGATTACAGATATAAGTAATAGTAAATAATTGATAAAAAACCATGTTTTTATACCAGGCCAAGGACGGTGAATTAAACAGGAAGAATGTTTTGCAATTGGGCTTACATAATGTGTTTCATTATAATTACCGGGCTATTTTAATTAGAGCAGAATTAAAAGCACATTCTCATTATTTTAAAACACACGAGTGTTATTTATTTTGTTTGTTTATTTTGGAGGTTATGTCAATATTTGTAAATGTTAGTTTTGGCAACTCTGTAATGTTGCCATCGTATCATATGTTATTGATTTTCTGATTGTCTGTAATTAAGATCTTGGAAAACTCGCTTATTAACGGTTATTTCAAACCACTTTTAGTGAATATGTAATTTTGATATTTAAATTAACGAAGAATAGTTTTGTGAAATTTTAAATATCGATAAAATCAATTTATTTATTGAGTTATATTAGTAAGGGAGACCACCGGCGTATACCTACCCCGATCGAGTTATGTGTACAGACTATCATTAATAGATCGAGGTAATTTGTCCAACCATGAAAAGGCAATCCTGCCTAAGTAAATGCTGCCGGAAATGTCTTTTAAGAAGGTTTAAAGTTACGCTTGTAGTGTCATGCAAGTGTCATTTAGTTTGCATGTCATCCGCGAACTTTACACGTATTTTTTGTGGTGGCGTTGGTGACAGAACCGTCAAATACGAATAAATTTAAACACATTTCGCTTTAGTTAATTTAATTTGTTTTCGAAAATTCAAGATATTGGTGTAGTTTTTTTGTATATAATATTCAATCGAAGACCTATGCACCTATCGCATAGATGCGATATACGTTGATCTGTATAAAACTCTAGAATAATTAAGTTGGGTGCATTTTTTTAAACTTCTTCGGCCGTAGCAAGAAAACAACAATATCAGAAACATTCAAATAATTACAGTACTGGTAGAAACTCGGTTACATTATATTATAAAAATAAATTTCGCTAATTTTATCTTTTACTTTGGTAATAAATTGAAAAAATCATTTTTTGTTCTCCTTTTCTTGAAGTCATCCAAAATCCTCGAGATAGATTTTGAAAATTACATTATGTTTTATAAAATTAGATATTACACAACATATATTTTTAAGAAATCATGTATGGTGAGAAATTGCAGGCAGTGGGTGGCAGCCCAGAACATATTGAGGCACCTGCTCACCGATTCATTTTTGGAGCTTGAAAGGTGCTACACATTTCTAGTTTTGCACAAAATGACATAACACATTAAAGGTCTTGATGTCCTCTATCCGAAAATGCAATCCTGCATCGTGAAAACTTGCCGGAAGTGACCGGCAGGGAAGGTTATTGGGGCACATGCTAACTGACTCATTTTTGGAGCTTAAGATGATAGACTTTTCTAGTTTTGCACAAAATGACATAACACATTAAAGGTCTTGATGTCCTCTATCCGAAAATCCAATCCTGCCTCGTGAAAACTTGCCGGAAGAGGGCGGCAGGAAAGGTTATTGGGGCACGTTCTCACCGACTCATTTTTGGAGCTTAAGATGATAGACTTTTCTAGTTTTGCACAAAATGACATATCAAATTAAAGGTCATGATGTCTTCTATCCGAAAATGCAATCCTGCCTCGTGAAAACTTGCCGGAAGTGACCGGCAGGGAAGGTTATTGGGGCACATGCTAACTGCTTCATTTTTGGAGCTTAAGATGATAGACTTTTCTAGTTTTGCACAAAATGACATATCAAATTAAAGGTCATGATGTCTTCTATCCGAAAATGCAATCCTGCCTCGTGAAAACTTGCCGGAAGTGACCGGCAGGGAAGGTTATTGGGGCACATGCTAACTGCTTCATTTTTGGAGCTTAAGATGATAGACTTTTCTAGTTTTGCACAAAATGACATATCAAATTAAAGGTCATGATGTCTTCTATCCGAAAATGCAATCCTGCCTCGTGAAAACTTGCCGGAAGTGACCGGCAGGGAAGGTTATTGGGGCACATGCTAACTGCTTCATTTTTGGAGCTTAAGATGATAGACTTTTCTAGTTTTGCACAAAATGACATATCAAATTAAAGGTCATGATGTCTTCTATCCGAAAATGCAATCCTGCCTCGTGAAAACTTGCCGGAAGTGACCGGCAGGGAAGGTTATTGGGGCACATGCTAACTGCTTCATTTTTGGAGCTTAAGATGATAGACTTTTCTAGTTTTGCACAAAATGACATATCAAATTAAAGGTCATGATGTCTTCTATCCGAAAATGCAATCCTGCCTCGTGAAAACTTGCCGGAAGTGACCGGCAGGGAAGGTTATTGGGGCACATGCTAACTGCTTCATTTTTGGAGCTTAAGATGATAGACTTTTCTAGTTTTGCACAAAATGACATATCAAATTAAAGGTCATGATGTCTTCTATCCGAAAATGCAATCCTGCCTCGTGAAAACTTGCCGGAAGTGACCGGCAGGGAAGGTTATTGGGGCACATGCTAACTGCTTCATTTTTGGAGCTTAAGATGATAGACTTTTCTAGTTTTGCACAAAATGACATATCAAATTAAAGGTCATGATGTCTTCTATCCGAAAATGCAATTCTGCCTCGTGAAAACTTGCCGGAAGTGACCGGCAGGGAAGGTTATTGGGGCACATGCTAACTGCTTCATTTTTGGAGCTTAAGATGATAGACTTTTCTAGTTTTGCACGAAATGACATATCAAATTAAAGGTCTTGATGTCTTCTATCCGAAAATGCAATCCTGCCTCGTGAAAAGTTGCCGCAAGTGGGCGGCAGGGAAGGTTATTGGAGCACGTGCTAACTAACTAATTCTTGGAGCATCATCTTAAGCTCCAAGAATTAGTTAGTTAGCACGTGCTCCAATAACCTTCCCTGCCGCCCACTTCCGGCAACTTTTCACGAGGCAGGATTGCATTTTCGGATAGAAGACATCATGATCATTAATTTGATATGTCATTTTGTGCAAAACTAGAAAAGTCTATCATCTTAAGCTCCAAAAATGAAGCAGTTAGCATGTGCCCCAATAACCTTCCCTGCCGGTCACTTCTGGCAAGTTTTCACGATGCAGGTTGCATTTTCGGATAGAGGACATCAAGACCTTTAATGTGTTATGTCATTTTGTGCAAAACTAGAAATGTGTAGCACCTTTTAAGCTCCAAAAATGAATCGGTGAGCAGGTGCCTCAATATGTTCTGGGCTGCCACCCACTGCCTGCAATTTCTCACCATACATGATTTCTTAAAAATATATGTTGTGTAATATCTAATTTTATAAAACATAATGTAATTTTCAAAATCTATCTCGAGGATTTTGGATGACTTCAAGAAAAGGAGAACAAAAAATGATTTTTTCAATTTATTACCAAAGTAAAAGATAAAATTAGCGAAATTTATTTTTATAATATAATGTAACCGAGTTTCTACCAGTACTGTAATTATTTGAATGTTTCTGATATTGTGGTTTTCTTGCTACGGCCGAAGAAGTTTAAAAAAATGCACCCAACTTAATTATTCTAGAGTTTTATACAGATCAACGTATATCGCATCTATGCGATAGGTGCATAGGTCTTCGATTGAATATTATATACAAAAAAACTACACCAATATCTTGAATTTTCGAAAACAAATTAAATTAACTAAAGCGAAATGTGTTTAAATTTATTCGTATTTGACGGTTCTGTCACCAGCGCCACCATAAAAAATACGTGTAAAGTTTGCGGATGACATGCAAACTAAATGACACTTGCATGACACTACAAGCGTAACTTTAAACCTTCTTAAAAGACATTTCCGGCAGCATTTACTCAGGCAGGATTGCCTTTTCATGGTTGGACAAATTACCTCGATCTATTAATGATAGTCTGTACACATAACTCGATCGGGGTAGGTATACGCCGGTGGTCTCCCGGACTATATTCTGAAAAGTACATTCAAATCTTTTAGTCTTTTGAAACTTCAAAAAATACACTCCAATTTCTGCACTGGTTTGTTTCAAAGTTTCACCAATTGCTTAAAAGTAGGTGTTCGCTCAACTGTACCAATATTCCTTACTATAATTAACTTTTTATAATAACTTTGAACTTATTTTTACATTAATTTGTTACAAACGAATACTAGTACATTTTGTTATAAAAATTTTAATATTTTTGTAGAACATGCGGAGTTCTTACATGCAAAAGGCAAAAAATTTGTCGACTTTGATGAAGTTCGTCGTGAGATTGAGGGTGAAACAGATCGTGTTACTGGCTCTAACAAAGGAATATCTAATATTCCAATTAACTTGAGAGTATACTCACCTAATGGTAAGCATTTGCTAACATTGCACATACTTTTTATAATTCCATATATTCTTAGTACTCAACTTAACGCTTATCGATCTTCCTGGACTTACCAAAGTACCTATTGGAGATCAACCCATTGATATTGAACAACAAATTAAAGCCATGATTATGTCGTTCATCAAAAGAGATTCTTGTTTAATACTTGCCGTAACACCCGCTAATACAGATCTTGCAAATTCAGATGCTTTAAAGCTAGCTAAAGAAGTTGACCCTCAAGGTAAATTTTTTATTAATACAGACAAAAAATGCTAAACCAAAATCTTTAGGTATTCGTACAATTGGTGTAATTACTAAGTTAGATTTAATGGACGAAGGAACAGATGCAAGAGATATTTTAGAAAATAAACTTTTACCGCTACGAAGAGGTTACATCGGTGTTGTTAATCGTTCCCAAAAGGATATCGATGGAAGAAAAGATATCAAAGCCGCTTTATCCGCTGAAAGACAATTTTTCTTGAGGTACACATTTATAATAAAACAATAAAACTAGAATATCAGTTAATTTTTTTAAATTTAGTCATCAATCGTATCGTCACATCGCCGAAAGATTGGGTACACCATATTTACAAAGAGTTCTTAACCAACAGCTTACAAACCATATTAGAGAAACCTTACCCGGATTAAGAGACAAATTACAAAAACAATTACTCACTTTAGAAAAAGATGTAGACCAATTTAGACATTTTCGCCCAGACGATCCAACTATTAAAACTAAAGCTATGCTTCAGTAAGTTAATACTTTCTCATATTTATGCAGTTTTACATTGTTTTCTTGTAGAATGATTCAACAACTCCAATCCGACTTTGAACGCACGATAGAAGGTTCTGGCTCGGCTCAAATTAATACTATGGAATTATCCGGTGGTGCTAAAATTAATCGTTTGTTCCACGAACGTTTTCCATTTGAAATTGTTAAAATGGAATTTGACGAAAAAGAATTGAGAAGAGAAATTGCGTTTGCTATTAGAAATATTCACGGTATTAGGGTGGGTCTTTTTACTCCTGATATGGCATTTGAAGCTATTGTAAAAAAACAAATTTCGCGTCTCAAAGAACCTTCTTTGAAATGTGTCGACTTAGTTGTAACTGAATTATCCAACGTTGTCAGAATGTGCACCGAAAAGGTATGTCGCGCATTTGAGTTAATTATTTTTGCTAATATTTGTTTGTAGATGGCAAGATATCCTCGTTTACGTGAAGAAACAGAACGTATCATCGCAACTCATATTAGACAACGCGAACAACTTTGTAAAGAACAGTTGATTCTACTTGTTGACTGTGAGCTGGCTTATATGAATACTAATCATGAAGATTTCATTGGTTTTGCAAAGTAAGGTTTTAAATCGATTAATTCTAAAATAATTTATTTTTATACAGTGCTCAAAATCAGTCTGAAAATGCTAATAAGACCGGATCGGCTCGAGGCCTTGGAAATCAAGTGATTCGTAAAGGATACATGTGTATTCATAATTTAGGAATAATGAAAGGAGGCTCGAGAGATTATTGGTTTGTTTTAACTTCCGAGAATATTTCTTGGTTTAAAGATGAAGAGGAACGTGAAAAGAAATACATGTTGTCTTTAGATACACTTAAGTTAAAAGATATAGAACAAGGATTTATGTCTCGTAGACATATGTTTGCGCTCTTTAATCCAGATGGTAGAAATGTTTATAAGGACTACAAACAGCTCGAGTTAAGCTGTGAAACATCGGATGACGTCGACTCTTGGAAAGCTTCATTTTTACGAGCCGGTGTGTATCCTGAGAAACAAACAGATCAACTAAATGGCGAAGAGGTATGTATTTTTACTTTAATTTAGCATGGTAAAACCGTACATCTTCTATACAACACACACAGAACACAAATTAACTATTTACATATAAATGTGCTTCTATAATTTACATTTAAATCTTATTTACAGAGGGACCAGGCGAGTACTTTTTTTATTTTTTAAACTTTTTTTTTTATTTCTTGTTCCTCGTGTAAGTATAAAATTGGGAAATTTGCATCCTTCTTACTATCATGTAGTTAATTTTGATTGGTTATTTAATTTAAGCAAACCTTGTTCAGTTTTGTGCCTCTTCAAAAAAACTTTCAAAATTAACCACACAGGAAGAAGTGAATAAAAGTTATTTGTACATATTCAACCTGCAAAGGTCTAGCAGTCTTTATCTCCCTTTTTCACTTTAGTAACGCAGGTATAATAGATATTTTTATATTCCATTTTGCATTTACGCTATCAGTAAGAAGTTGGCGTTTATGAATGTAAAAGAGTGAGTTAAAGTTTACTGGATCTGTACTGCATCGAATATGTATGAATAGGCCTTAAATGCGTGAATATTTTTTCCCAATAAAAATAATTGCGTTTAATTCGTGCTTTGCTTTCTGAATAATTTTCTAATTAACAAAGGTGCACCCATAAAAATGAGTTACATTTCAATGTATGTAAGTTAGATGAAAATAATTTTATGAGTAAAACTACATCATTGAAGAACGTGAAAAAGCAATTTTAAGAATAACGTCTGCAAGGTGATGCCTGCCCTATTTGCCAATGGACCTTTGCATTACATTTCTCATAGAATTTTCATTGGTATTCTTCTAGCCTCTTGTATATTATTGAAGAGCTCCTGGATGTCATGAAGGCGATTTATGTATACTTTGGACTTGAGATAGTCCAAAAAGATAAAAAGCTGTAAGATCTGGAGACCTGGGTAGGCAAACCTCCATTTTTGGACTTGATGTAGAAACAAATTTCGTAAAACATCTATAAAAGCTTTTATACGATGTTGATGATTCCACATTCATCATTACTAATGTTACTAATGCTTTGATGACAGCTAAATAGAATAGTTGGTGATTCCAGATTCAACACATTCATTATTACTAATACTTTGGTGACAGCTTAATAGCAGTGATAAGTACAGTATTGTTTACCATATTCAGAATTCCACATTCCATGCACTCATAATTACTAATAATGTGGTGACAAGTACTAGAAATCAGAGATGATTAGTACAATGTTCACGATATTGATGATTCCACATTCCGGACATTCGTGACCGCTAATGCTTTGATGACAGCTACTAGAAGTGATAAGTACGACCTTGACAATCTAGTTTAGATAATAAAATGGAGTGAACGAGGGTTTTACTGCGAAGAACCCACGCCTTGAACGAATTTTGATGGCATTTTCTTATTTAGTTCTAAATACCCTAAAGATCAAAGTTTATATTGTTAAAAAGTGTGCATTTGCCTCATCATCTTTTTAAACCTCTTCTTGTGAACTTAATTTTCAAAATCATAAAAATTAGCTGAAAAAGAATTTTTATTTCATAATTTTGGGTGCAAATGCTTTCACGTTTGATAATTAATAACTAAGCAACAAGTTAACGGAAAAAAAATTTCAAAAAGGCATGATGAAATTCTTATTAACATTTATTTAACAGTAACTAATGAAGCACTTCTATGCACTTCAAAAACTTCAAATTTGGTACCAATGTATATCATGTCCTCAAGATTAATAAAAAAAATCTTCAAGTCTTGAAAACCCTCTGGGGGCCGATTGAAGGAGGAGGGGGAACGTCCCCCTTACTTTTTAGACGAAATAAGATCTTTCTAGGGATCCTTAGAGTGTAATGTACAATGACACCAAATTTCAAGTTCTTAGGATGCTTAAAAGTGCTCGTGACTCAAAGTAACAAAATCTCATGAATTGGTTAAAAAGATGATGAGGCAAATGCACACTTTTTTACAGTATAAACTTTGATCTTTATTAATAAGAATTTCATCTCACCTTTTTGAAATTTTTTTTTCCATAAACTTGTTGCTTAGTTACTAATTATCAAACGTGAAAGCATTTGGACCCAAAATTATGAAATAAAAATTCTTTTTCAGCTAATTTTTATGATTTTGATAATTGAATTCACAAGAAATGGTTTAAAAAGATGATGAGGCAAATGCACACTTTTTAGCAAAATGTATAAACTTTGATCTTTAGGGTATTTAGAACTAAATTAAAAAAATTTCATCAAAATTCGTTCAAGGCGTGGGTACTTCGCAGTTTATGCTCTTTTCAGTTTAATATGATTCCATTAATAAGATAGTAATAACATTTTGAAATGTGACTTATTTTTATGGTTCACCTTGTATAACAATTGTGCATGTTACTAACCGAGGTGTTTTGTGTGTTGTGCTTCTTTGCTGCAGGGAGAAACCTATGAGGTTGGTACCAAAAACGGCAATTCTAATTTGAAGTATAATAACAGATCTATAAAAAAGCATGTTAGTAAATTGGTAAGGATTATGTCCTTATATAAAAAACAAAACTTCAATTTACTTATAAAATTTAGTTTTAAAATTATTTTTAACTTTGTTAATCGTGTCTCAGAGTGGATCTGAAAGTGGTCAGGGCAGCTCGATGGATCCGCAGTTGGAACGACAAGTAGAAACTATTAGAAATTTGGTGGACAGCTATATGCGCATAGTTACAAAAACGACACGTGATCTTGTGCCTAAAACCATCATGCTTTTGATAATAAATCATGCTAAAGATTTCATCACTGGTGAATTATTGGCCCACTTATACGCCAGTGGTGATCAGGTACTTCAAAATAATATAGATACGCTTTAATTTATTGACCGCCGTTTAATTCTAGTCGCAAATGATGGAAGAATCGCCAGAGGAAGCTCTAAAACGCGAAGAAATGTTAAGAATGTATCATGCTTGTAAGGAAGCATTACATATCATTGGGGATGTATCGATGGCCACAGTATCTACTCCTGTTCCTCCTCCAGTTAAAAATGACTGGTTGGCTAGTGGTTTAGATAATCCGAGACTATCTCCTCCTAGTCCAGGAAATACTAAACGAAATGCGCCCTCTATGGGGCAAGTCGGTACGACCGGTACGATATACGTGTTGTTTAAAGATTTACTGTTTTAATACTGTTTAAATAGGATCTTTAGGCTCCGGAGGTTCTCGGGTACCACCACCACCTCCTGCATCGGGTCGACCTGCGCCGGCAATTCCTAACAGACCAGGCGGAGGAGCTCCACCCATGCCACCCGGAAGACCACAAGGGCAAGCGTTACCTGCACCTTTGATTCCTACGTAAGTGAACTGTTTTACTGTTTGGAGCCTTTTTACATTTGACAGCACATTAACTAGCGGGGAATCAGTGTGGTTTGTGTTGGTGACTTTCATACACTTGTATTATCATGCTACCCAATGTAAGAAGGCTGATAGATGGTTAGGAGTTAAAGCCACAGCCAAATCTGAGGTTGTGGTTTTTGTTTTTTCAGGAGGCGTTAAGAATCAGCACTAATGTCATCTAATCAATCATAACTCCCCATTCACTAACAATAAAATTATTGTAAAATTGTAATTCATTTTCAAAACAAAAATTGTTAGACGCTGTTTGTTATGCTTGAAGCTTTTCAAAAAGTTTATTACTCAGTGGTAGTTTGTAAAATACTTGTAAAAAAGTATATACGGGCATTGTATATTATTTGTAATTGTGGTGCGATTGTTGCACGACAATTATCAAAGATTGCATTATAAAAAAATTTCGTTTTGTTTAATGCAAGTCTTCGATGTTGTCTAAATGTTGTTATTGAATTACTAATTGTACACGCTAAAATTATCAAAAATATGAAATAACACAAAAAAATCCATTGTTACTAATTTTAATAGTTAAATAGAATAGTTTATTTGGGGGCTAAGTATTATCTCTGTACAGCCGAGCAGGTGGCCAGAATACAGGTGGAATCCAAGTTCCCCAAAGTGTTCAGTTAGCTGTTGGACGTGCAGTCACCAATGCAGCTGTCAACGAACTCAGCAACGCCTTCAAGTTTAACAAGTAAATTTTTTTTATATTATTTCTTGTAATTAACCAAAATTTAACATGTTGCGCTTTATCAATCAATTAAACAAAAACCTTGCTTTTAATAGAACGCAAGCCAGAAATCAATAGATATGAGTTATCCAAATAATGGCAAGCTGGGCATGTTTTACAATATCAAATCAACTTCGAAGCTACTAACATTATGATAATATTAAGAATTCTGATTTTTATAAAGATGTAAGATGAAAACGAATGCACACAAATGTACAGGGTATTTGACAAATTTTGTCTACTTATTGCTAACTTTTGGAAAGTAGACGGCAATAATGAACTTAAAATTCGTAAAAATCCTGTAAAGCATATTTAGATTATCACTTAAATATTGCTTAATTAGATTGCAAATGTTCAAAATAATTATCGTAAGCATTTAAATATAATGTGCTATGTATATCATAAAATGCACATTAAAAATGTTCAAAGATCTTCCGTGTAGTAAAAACAAAAAAAAATAGAAAACGTTCAATGTTTTAGCATTTCTCATAGAACTATATTAAATAAAATAGCAAATGCAATAGAAAGAAATACTCTCAATGTCTGTGTAGAAGTTTTTGCAAACTAGATATTAAAAACGTTCATCTAATATTTTGCTTCATATTATATACAAGGTGTTTATGAAAAAGTGTTTTTTTGTATGCTTCCATTCTATTATTGTCTTCAAATCATTCAGTCGGTGTCCTTCCTTTGTCTTCGAACATTCCAGTTGTAAATTATTGTTTTAGTTTTCTTTGTAGGAGTGCCTTGGGTTAATTGTTAATTTTCTAAATGTAGGATATATTTAGCACACCTTGTATTATAATTATATTAAACATTACCGAGTAATATATCGTTATTGCAAATAGTTTATTTTAAAACGGAATAAAATAAAATTGTTATGTAGCGTCATATGTTTTTGAAAAAAGTCAATTATTGGCGTTTTTACAAATGTAGTAATAAAATTAATTACGCTTTGTAATAGTAATAATCCGTACTAAATATTTATTTTTAATAAAAATTTATGTAATATTTTACTGCTTGCACCTAGTGCTGTTCTTAAAATGACTTAACTTTTTGATTTTCTCATTTTTTTACAAATTATTTTATAATGTTGTTAAAAATATAATGTTTATTAACAGAAGTACAGGGTGAGACAGTTGTATTGTTGTACATTCCTTATATATTTTTGAGTTAAAATAGGTACAGTAATAATTACGAACATCTGTTTCACACTGTATACATATATCTATAATATAAAGTTGGTAACACATACATTGTGTCCTGTTACACTTTTCTGTGTATTTGTAGATAGTTTTCAAAATGTTCTCATTTTTTTATCTTCAATAAGACATACAGGAACTATGTATAGTGTAATATTCTTGCATGTGTAAATATAAAAGAGTACTTTAAAAAAATGTGATCATTTTGAAACGTGTGCACCAATGATAATTATTATAACATGTAGTTACATCTGAATGTGTAAATATAGATGTAATTATTAAATTTAAACTAATCGCTTTATTCACCTGTCCTAGTTGGTTTTTTTACTGTGGTGTGGGCCTTTGGTTTGTTTTTCAAGTGTTTTGCACTAATCTTTTGTCTTATGTTTTAAATTTACGAGGATCAGGCGTAACTACATAATGTTCTTTTGATTAAATTATTATTGGTAAGGTAATACTTTAATTGAAAGTTCAAGGTTTTAAGCGTAGAAAATTACAATTTTAATTTGTTGATTACAGCCGTCCTGTCCCAAATATACCTCCACGAATACCAGAAAGGCCATATCCATCAAGGCCCAACTAATTGAGCTAGTCATTGTTTAGCAGGTGCTGTGGGACCAATTTAGTATAGATTAATAAATATAAGTGAAACTGATTTAAATTCATTTTTACTTTTGTAAATACGAGTGAATCAACGAACGACTAGGAATGTGATTTACAATTAACTACCTACTGCATATTTATTTTTTTATGTTACAAAGTTTTGTAGATAACCAAACATGTACATTAAATACGCGAATTAAACAATAAGCTACAATTTACATGTGACTACATACTCACTTTTTATTTTTATTTAATTTGCCAGTATTTAATGCCTGCAGACATTTTAACTTCTAATTTTTAAATATGATGTACAATATTTTAAAGCAGTGCAGCTAGTCCAGTTACAAAGTATTATTAAAATTTATAATAAATTTTGTATAAATATACGATTAGTTAATTTTAAGTTTTGTTTTATTTGCTTCAAAAAAATCTAATCACTATTATAATACCACATGCTTGCAGCTCGCATGTTATTTAAAATAAATTCGCACATAAAGACAGTCCTAGATTTTTATAAAATTCGTTCTTTCCTACTGCTGGTTATGTTTACTACTGACTAATTTAATATTACGTTAAAATACATTTTTTTATGCTTTTACTTCGATACACATTTTCGAGTATGTACCAAAATCGAGGACTCCCTGTATTTTCATTAGAAGCTTTGCTATAGCTGTTTTAAATGCCAATGTCTAATTTGCACATGAAAAGAAAATTAGAAAGGAAGTTTTTGAGCGCCAAAGTATTTCAAATTTAATCATAATGACGTCACAAATTACATGTCAATTGTCAAAATCAAAGTTGTTGTAAGTGACATAACCTCAAATTTATTTTTAAAACTTATTACTTATCTTTTATATTTGAGAAAAGATGTAAATAATAAGTATTTTATTACATTTGAATTTAAACTATTAATATTTACAGGTTTTAAGTCGTTTAAAAAATCTTCATAATGTACGAAAGAAAATTTTTCAAAAAGATGCGTAACTTTGCCATTACGGTTAGATAAAATAAATGGGAAATACAAAAAAACGGAGAAATGTTATAAATGCTACTTCTATTGAGGATGTACAATTTTTTTTTATATCAAATGTGGTTTCAAAAAATAATTTCTGCTGACACGACAGGCAATCGCTGCTGAGACTAAACCAAAATTCAAGTTAAAGAAGGGAAACCTGGAGTTATGGTATGTAATTATGCGCTTTTATTACATATTATAGTAAAGGTTGTTAATTTTAGAACCAAGAATTAGACCAGAAACTATTAGATTAACCTAGTACCAATTAAAGATGTAACGTAAATTCATTTTATTTGAAATATAAATTTTTCGAATTACATGTAATTAAAAAACTAGATTGTGAGTTTCAACCCTTAGGATTACATTTGTCATGGTAATCATCTTACTAATGAAGTAGGTAAGGGGTAAACTTATGTTAATGATCACATAATATTAATTTTACTAATAAAGTAATTTATTTAATCTGATAAATAATCAAAAATATACACTCACCATATACAATATCAATTGTTTTAATATCCTATCTCTTATAATATAAAAATAAAATTGAACTAAAACTTAACGAGTAGGTACTTTTCTATAAAATCATTGTTTTTGAGCCTTTTGGAAACTGAAATTAAAAAATGATATACCTAATTGCCATTAGAAAAGAAAGTATTACCTATAAGCTCGATAAAGTTGATAAATCTGTGTGGTTGCGACAAATACGTTTACACTAAAGAGACTGTAGTTTTTTGGAATTATTACTAACGAATATCGAGACCAAATAACACCTGTTGCAGCTAATGCTCCCGATTGCCCAAGACTAAGTTGATCGGCTGGTCTTGTCAAGTCACCAATACCAGCAATAACTAAACCCTGCAAGTTATTAAAAAAAAGTGACCTATTAACAATTTTTACAATAAATTTCTTACCCATTTTAAAGCAGGCGCCCAAAAGAATACGGTTTTTGGGCCTAAAAAATTAAAATTAGGAAAATAAATTTTTTAATTATTAAAATTACCTGCTGGATGATTCCACAAAGGCTGTAATTTTGCTGGTACTACTTTATCTAAGGTTGATATTACACTTTTATAAACTAATGCCATTTCGATATGAATTTATTATTGCTTATGTAGTTAAAGTCGAACACTAATTATATTGGACTTGATCCACTTTTATTGGGTTTCAAGGTTACTAGAGTTATTTTGATACGATGAAGGTGAAGCTCGACAACAAATAGGAAGTTTTGCATTTACTTTGCCACATCCAGTCAAGTCATTATAATATCATGTTGAGTTGGTTTAATAAATTTTGCCAGTATTATTACACATGAATCTCAATTTTGAGTAGCTAATTACAAAAATAAGTATACTTTATGATCATTGATTGTGCCACGTAGATCACAGTATATTATTATAAATACTGTACGTTGATAGGATAAAGATAAATAACGATTTTTTTCTACTCCCATATGTGAAACTAAGCATTTCGTCATCACTTACTCGTTACGAAAATAGCATTTTCGTCTCTAGTGAGAAAAAGTGTTATTACAAGCAGATGTTATTTACAACATGAGGTGAAACCAGTTTTTTTGTGGTCGGTTCACATTTTAGTAAAAAGAATTATTTTTTTAAAATGTACTAATTATCGTCGTAGAAAAAATAGCATTTACGACTCGAGATGAAATCCGTTTTTTTCGTTCGAAAGATTAATTCACTCGCCCCTACGGGGCTTGTGAATTAAATTCTATCTCACGAAAAAAACGTATGTTTCATCTCATGTTGTAAAAAATACTATTATGGATTAATTCACTTTTGTAAGTAGTGAGGTTATGTGTGACACCTGCTGATGACCCGATTGACCACTGCAGTAAATGATACAGTAATCAGTAATGTGAAAAGTATTAACAATTATGCAATTAGCAAAATATGAGATTTCCTTCAATTAAAAGTGGTCTTGCAATTATTATAGATTTATTAATTTTTTAATAGTTTAAGAAATTATAACTTTTAATTTATTTTAGAGAAGTACAAAGTAGCTTAATTAGTAATTACAAAGTATTACAAAGTATCATAAAGTAATGAGGAAAACGAGAATAGAAAATTGTTACATTTGTGCGCCAAATATTTTAAATTCTAATGACGTCACAAGCCGTATGTCAAAATCAAAATATTGTGATGTAACCTCAAAATTATTTCTGAAAATTTTGTAATGTCTCTATTAAATTTGAGAAAAGAAGTAAATAAAATGTATTTTATTACATAACAATTTAAAAATATTAAGATTTATAGGTTTTACGCTGCTTTAAAAATTTGCATAAAGTAAGAAAGTCAATTTTTAGCGAAGATGTGTATGCTTTGCAATTAGGACGAGAAAAAATTAACGAAGAATTCAAAAAAAATAAACATGTTACAAATGTTACTTCTATTGAAGAGGTAAACTTTATTTTTACATTAAATTCGCAACTAAAAGAAATAATTTCAGCTAATAAAACAAGCAATCGCTGTTGAGACTGAACTGAAGACTACCGTAATCCAAGCTAAAGAAGTTAAACCTGGAGTATATGGTATGCAATTACACACTATTTATGATTATAAATAAAAGATTTACAATTTTAGAAGCAAGAATTAGGCCAGAAACAGTTAGAATAACCAATGTACCGTTTAAAGATGTAACGTAAATTCATTTTGTTTATTAAAAGATTTTTAGACTTACATAATGTAATAAAAGAAATTAGATTGTGAGTTTCAACCCATAGGATTAAAACGTTAACTATGATGTAATATCAATTTGATTAATAAAGTAATTTATTGAATTCAAAATATGCACTCACCGTACAATAGTAGTTTTTTTATAAAAAATTTCTTTTTGTGACTTGTTAACTGTTATTTGAAATTCGATGTTTAATTGATAAATCTGTGTGTACTATGTGCAAAAATAAGTTTACATTTACACTGAAGAGTTCATGTTTATAGTTTTTTTGAAACTACTGGCTAATGAAGCCCATTACCCATTAATAACTTTTTCAGTTGGTTTAGTTAAGTCACTTCAGCAGTAACTAAACCCTTACTTATTATGTTTGAAAGGCAATTAACAACCTAAACGTATTTGTATATTCCTCAATATCCGAATATAAAAGGGTAGTCGATAAATCAACAAGAAAGAACACCGGAGACGTATCACGTTTGCGATGAGAACATGTCGTACAACGTACTTGTAAAGTGATTAAGTAAAGAGTTGAATAGAAAAAGAGTTTTAATTACTAATCAAGTCAACAAAATAATAATAATAATAATAAAACGTATTTAACTGCTTGTTCAGTTATAACACCTAAAATAATAAAATGTAGTCAATTAAATATTTTAATCAATTTTACCTGCCGAATTGTTGAAATTTTGCTGGTGCTACTTTATCTACAGGTGATTTATTATGCGCCAATGACATTTGAATATAAATTTACTAGGTTTATGCAGTTATATTTGAACACTAATTATATTCAACTTCCTTCACTTTCAATAGGTTTGAAGAAGTTATTTTGATACTATCAAACCATGACGGTGAAGCTAAACAACAAATAGGAAATTTAGCCAAACAGAAATGTTGAGTTAAAGGGTTATAGTTAATAGATTTTGTCATTATTACACAGGAATTACAATTTTGAAAGGCTAATCAGCTAATCATAAAAAGAGGTCTAATAATCATTAATTATGTCACGTAGTTTTGTAAGTTATTCGCGAGAAAATGAAACAAGTGCAAAAATTGCGAGGTTTTTGTGCCACCCCCAGGCACGTAACTACAGGGGGTCCTAGGGTGGCCTGGCCACCCCAAAAATCATATTTGCCACCCCACTGGCCACCCCACTAGAAAACAACAATAATTATTTTAATACTTGGTGGCTAAAATTTATCCTCTGATTTATCAGATTAAAAAGTAAAAGGGACATTACGAAAAATTGAGTTTTGATAAACTGTTAAGTTAACAAATACCGCCGTGAAATATAATATAAAAGAAATATAATATCTCGGCTATTCTAAATCGCAAGTAATAAGCTAACTTAATTTTATGAGAACTTTCGTGGAACTGTTTAATTATTTCAATTTCCGACATTGAGCTAAATATGTATTTATTTTTTGTCATTCATAAATGTGTTAGATTTTCAGTTTAGTTCTGAAAAAGCTTTTCGGGACATCGCAGCTCGTGTTCGAATTTTAAAATCGCGTTTCAAGTTATTAGTTTGTGTTACGTAGTATTTATTGTGCTTATTTTTTATGTTACCCAAATAATTGTTAACTTATACCGAGTGTCCACGATCGAAGCGGAACATAGCTAAATAACACACATTACATTAGCAGTTTGTTACTCACAGTGGCATAAATAGAGGGCCCGCATTGCGGGAGGGCCCCAGGATAGAAAGGGCCCCCGAAACATAGCTTAGTATGAAATTTCGTTATAAAATCGATTTGTGGTTAAATAAAATGAAAATTCACGGGAATGGGTACGGGTAGGGGCTCCACTCTGGATTTTGCGGGAGGGCCTATAAACTCTTAGTTACGCCACTGGTTGCTCACCAGCTTCAGCTACAAGAACGTAATAATAATCTATTCAATATCTGTTTCTATTAAAACAATTATTTGAATTTGACATAATTATCATGGCTGTTCATAGTTTTTCAAATTATGAAAATATTTAAATTGCTTCTTCAATGTTAAAAAAGTCATTAACTAAGAAGTATTTGGTATCAACAGACTAAGAAAATAAATCTCTTTCAATAGATATCATTACCGTTCTTGTAGATGAACCTAGTGAGCAGCAAGCGGCAAATGTAATTCCCTGTGTTATTTGGCTATGTTCCGCTTTGATCGTGGGCACTCGTTTCAAAAAGATTGTTGCTTGAATTTGAATACCACCCCGTGTAATATTCCCAAGAAACAAAAACAAGAATATGAGAATACTACAATTAATAATTATTATTGGTAAGTCACTACGATGTTTACGATCTCTTTTCTTAGCTTGCATCCTTGCATCAAAATTTATTAGCCTTTTTTAATTATTAATATGGACCTTTCCTGTTATATATAGCCTCTCATAGGCACGTCGCGGTTTGTTGTCACTCACAATATTTATGACCTTAAGGTTAAACCGCCCTTCTATGACACTCGATACGATGTTAAAATCTTCTGATATAAGTACATTTTTGTGGCCCCCCCCCAGTTTTTGGCGAGGCCTCCCGGTTGCCACCCCTAAAAAAATTATCTAGTTACGTGCCTGGCCACCCCCCTCGAGGCACAAGCACCAAATTGTTGCAAACTACAAATAACTCTTTTTACTTGTAAATAAAGAGATTAAAGCCGTTTCCAGCTTTCCACGAATTATTTGAAAGCAAAATCCGATGTTTCCTGGCCTATTACTAGTGTTTAATTTACAGACAGGCAGATTTTATATGGTCTGTTTTTTCAAAACGTTCAGAAAGTAAATAGAAAACTAAAAAATTATGTTTGATTATTATGAAAAAAAACGGAAGCAAAAATATAAAGTGTTTAGTATCGTGTAACAACTAATTTTACGAGCTTTCAAAATATTTAAAAATATACAGGGTGTTCCAAAAAAAAATAATATTTTTGTAATTTCCGGTTTAACCGGAAGCGTTTTGTTAAACGAAAATAGTGTCAAATAATAGATATTCATGGGATTGATACATATATCCATTTTCAAGTTTCTATTTTCATTACAAAAAAATTAAAGATTTTTGACATTCCAAAAATAATTACTCCAAAACGGCTCGAGCGATTTTGATAAAAATTTATATTTGGATAGAGAACTACGTTGTCTGTAACATATCCAAAAAAGAAAAAATATGGCAGAGGGAATTTTGAGAAAATCCATTTCAAAATTTTGACCTACTTTGACCCCTTAAAGGTAGGCAATTTTAAAACAATTTTGAAAATTGACCAGATTAGGATGAAAGCCGCATATTTTGGCTGTACAATGCCATTTTGAAATTTCTATAATAATAATTAATGGCCAAGTTATAAGGGAAAAACCACAAAATGGGACAATCGTTCTCTGGGTCGCCATTTTGAATAAAAAAATTTGAAATTTTTTTTTTCAATTAGGGCTCACATGTACTATCTTATAGCCAAGTAAAATTGAATTTGGCCCAAATTTGCAAACATGCGCCCAAAAGAACCACCTTATTTTTGGACACCCTGTATAGATTTCTTACTAAAGCTATTTTTTCCGATGAAATAATTTTAAAGTGGCTAAAATCAAATTTCATCAAAATCGGTTCAGTAGTTTTTGCTCCACCGAGTGTGGGACATACGCACACACACAGACTTTTTGGTTCAAAAAATTGAAAATTTGTTTTTCTATTTTTGGAATCAGGGTACCTCAAAACGTCGAGAACTTCTCGATTATAACAACTTTTTCTTGGATTGGAAAAAGTTAAAAGTCAAGTCAAGTCGGGTGTTCCAGAAAATTTTTCATTATTTGAGATTCATGGAATTTATTCCAACTCTTTTGTGCGCTGTCTAAAAGGCATTTTATAGTTCATTACTTATATTCTTTGAAAGAAAGAAATAAATTAATATAAAATATGTTGAATATTTCGGAAATTAAATAAATTTGAAAATCAATAAATAAATGCCACAGGTAGGTAGACAAATTCTTTAGAAATTTGTGTATTCGAAAGGAAATCTTCATTAAAGAAAGGGAAGTAAAGTATTTTTGTATCCCTTGATTTCAGAAATATTTTTAAAATTTTATTAATTAACAAGAAAATAATTTAGAATTTTCTTAAGAGTGCTGTTCTAACGAATGAGGGGGAAAGTTTATATTTAGACATTCCGCTCGTAACCGTTAGCGACTTTAATATCCAGTTGATATCACTAGTAGCCATAATTCCTGATAGTGTAAGGTTCAAAGAAGGCAATGATATATTTGTATGTAGGAAATAAGGGCCTAATTAGTAAGAAAAGTCCTTAGTTAGTGTAAAAGTTACTTGGTGTAATTTCAAAAAACAGAAGATGTTGTTTTTACCCAACATATCCTTAAATGCAGGTAATGATTTTTAATCTTTTATGCATATTAAATCAGGTGCTATCTACTGATAGTCTTTATGTCTCATTCAATCAAAACTCTTTTAGTTAGAACTTCGAAGTCTTCTTCGTAAAAACTTTTACAGTAAAAAACTTTACTATACTGAGGTATGGATATCTAATAAAAATGTAATAAGTTATTAACATTATTAAACTTAAATATCCAAGTGATCGAAACTTGAACGGTTTTAGATAGTTTTAGAACACTCTTAATTTAATTACGTAATTTGAGCTATTTTACTTTTTTTTCCTTCTCGATAGTGTTAGTTTTGATCGCTTTGGTGTTTCGCATTTTCAAAAAGGACTGAAAGCGGAAGTTTTCCTTTTTAGATGAAAAATCGAATTTCAACTACTTCGCGCAACAATGTAACAATTTATTTACTCAGCAGGCACTGTAAACATCGTTATAAACTTTTCAACTTTTTCAAAAAAAGTTTTTCCTTTTTTTTTTAAATAAAATAATTTTCATTCAGCAAATATTAATAGAGGTATTACAACGCACCGCAATTTACATGTTCATTCTTTGTAGATAATTTTTGATTTCCTGAAGTTTTTATTAAACTTTAGATATACAAAATAGCCCAAACAATTTTTTCCCATGACCTACTTGTTTTCTGGAAATATATGTAACTTTGGTTTTTTAAATAGAACACCCTGTATATTTTTACAGAATCGTGTTCTAAATCAATTTCTCTTTACAACGATATATCACAAGTATCATTTGGCTATCTAATTATGCCCAATATTTAAAAAAATAATAGGACGAGTGTTGCAGAAAATGTAGTCAAAGAGGACCAAAAAATGTTGAACAAATTCGAGGGCCACCATGTGGCATTCGGAAGCTATAAGAGATTGAAAGTTAATTAAATGGGGGCAAAGTTGCGTAATTGGATAGCGAATAATATTTTTCTTAAAAAAGAAAATTACCAAATTTCTATTTGGTTCAGATATTTTTGAAAAAAAATCGAAATTTTGGAAAATCTTATTTTTTTTTTCTGAAGTTATTTGCAAAGATATTAGAAAACTAAAAGCAAATTTGCATTGCACCTCTCTTGTCTCTACAAGTTTGTAATTTTAGATTTTCGAAACAACGTTTCGGTTTTGAGTGACCATCATCAACTCAAAAATTTCAAATGCGGACCTGCATTTTTTATTTTATTTTTGAGTTTAGATTTTTATTACAAAAGCAATGACATGTAAAAAAAAATTTTTTTATTTAAAATTTTTCTGTTGGTGATGGTAATTCAAAATCGAAACGTTGTTTTGAAAACTAAAAATTGCTATACTAGAATCCACCTTAGCTTTTGGGTGGGGATTTTGTTATAAATGGAAAATTGAAGCAGTCAGATATATTTATTTCAGTTTAATAGTGGCATTTGAAAGAAGATATTATGCTCTAACAAACGTCGGCTGTAAAATTTAAATATAATTATCAATGACGCATACCTGACGTTTCTTAGCGCAACTCGAACTAAAAGCTAGTTTGGTTTTGAGTATATCTTGTAATCTTGTAGAGACAATAAAGGTGCAATGCAAATGTCTTTTTATTTTTCTGATATATTTGAAAATACATAACTTAAAAAAAATAATTTTTCGAAAACTTTGAAATTCTAAATAAAGAAAAAATTTTTTTGTCACTAAAATAATAAAAAGCTAAACTCATAAATAAAATAAAAAATGCAGGTCGGTATTTTAAATTTTTGAGTTAATGATGGTAATTCGAAACCGAAACGTTGTTTGGCATCTTAGGGACAAGAAAGGTGCAATGAAAATGTGATTTTAGTTTTCGGATATCTTCGAAAATAACTTCAGAAAAAAATAAACAAGATTTTCCGAAATTTCAATTTTCTTTAAAAAACTCGGGACCAAATAAATGGATATTTATTAATTTTTTTTAATATTATTCGCTATCCAATTATGCAACTTTGTCCCTATTTAACCAACTTTCTATCTCTTAGTTTCCGAGGCCCTAGAATTTGAATAACGTTATTAAATTGTAGGATTTAGTAAAAAATTTTCTGTATTGCATGGACTCGTCCAAGGAAATAACATGACATTCAAAAAATCAAATAAAAACAAGAAATAAAAAAAGGGAATCATAAAAAGGATGTTTTTAAAAAGAAAATCGACGTGTCTGAGGAAATTTCTAATACAAACGTTCAATTTGAAACTTCCTGAGGTACTTTATTTCAACTTTTATGCGGGCACTGTATATTAATAAATGACGCATACTGGCTATATATTTTTTAATTTTTGAACCACTAGACTCTTAATTACATTTTTAATAAGTTTCCACTTTTATAGTTTTAATGCTCGAACGACTTTAAAGTTTAAACTTACTTCAAATAGTCACATTAATTATTATTTTCCAATTTTCAATAAAGTGTGGAAACATAATAATTATTACATCTACCTAATATAGATTATCGCTTACTTTATACTTTTAAAATTTAGTTACTCAAACTTTTTAAAGATTCGTTTTATGAACGGTAGTTGATTTTCTTTAACAACTCTGCGCAAAAGTTTGAACGTCTAAAAATGATATTCTGTGTGATCAATTTGTATCAGATTCCAACTGAAAATCTTGGCGTTTAGAAGATTTTATAACTTACTGTCAATAATTTTTACTAGTTTTATATTGCAACCGATTAGTGAGATAAGTACTAAATTATAAAGATTAAAAAAAAAGTAAGTACGACCTTAATTAGTTTTGTTAATTAAATTTTGTCAGTAATCTGCACGTTTGTATTTGAAATAACAGTTAGTAGAAGGGTACTTGTTTTAATAATAATTTTATGTATAATTTATGTATGGATTTTTTAAAATACCCACAGAACTTCAAGTTTAATTTGAATATTTTCAAAAGCTCTTAAGAACATGAAAGTATTTTATAGTGGTGTACGTCGGATTATGCATAATTTACTTCTATTGTTTGAAAAATCTCAAATAATTGTACAATAATTATACATTGTTCAAAAATTTAAAAAAAAATCCAATTTTATCAATTTGAAAAGTAATACGTAGGAGTAATAGATTCAATTTGAATTTGTAGTGGAGTGCACCAAGGATTTTACTGAAAAAAATCCACTCCTTGAATGAGTTTTCATGAATTTTTTTATTGAGTTCCCAATACCCCCTAAAGATCAAAGTTTATACTGTAAAAAAGGTGCATTTGCCTCATCATTTTTTTAAACTAATTCTTGTGAATTAAATTTTCAAAATCTTAAAAATAAGCTGAAAAAGAATATTTCTTTCATAATTTTGGGTGAAAATGCTTACACTTTTGTTAATTAGTAACTAAGAATTAAGTTTCAACACAGGAGGCCTCAGTTATTATAGCAGAGGTTCTAAATTTCTAAATGAGACGTTAGTGGAAATGTAATCATTTCAGAGAAAGAAAATTGCGCAAGTACCTCTCCCATCCGGAAATACCAATAGTCAACTTATTTTATTTCAAATGCAACATTCTGTATATTTTTGCGTGTTCTGAAATCTTTGGACATTATTTGTTATCTCTAGTTGCGGGTAATTGTTTTTGAAATCTGCAATTTTAAAAATCAATTTTTTATTTAAAATCTAGTTGACTTTAAAACCAATTGAACTTGTTGGAATAACATAACTGATCGAAAATAAACACGAGAAAATAACAAAATTAAGAAACTACAAATATTATTCCCAAAGTTGACATCTTTCTGTACTACATTTCTAACAAAATATTAAATTAATGTCCAAAGCTCTCAGAACATGCATTTGGAATAAAAAGTTGATCATAAATAACTCTTGAACATTTTTCTCTCTCTTATAATAATTAAATGTCCAATAATGGTCCATTTAAAAATACATTATGCAAAATAGTTGTTTTGTACAGGGTGTCCCAACGCTGCGTTATCGTAAAATTGTGGCTTTACTATAGAATTTAACAAAGAAATTTTAATGCATGGCTATAGGTCTCTTTCAGCTACACCTCTTAAAAATATTCTTACATATACCGGGTGATCCATTTAAATGACCTAGACCACACTTGCATTTCTTAAATGAAATGCCCTGTATATTTTATTTTTAACATGTTTGACCGTGATTAGAGTTAAAATAATTCTAATATCGTCTTTTTTCCTTATTATCTTTTAAAACTACATACAACGTCAAAATGATACCGTGTGAGTTTCCGACGCAAAATGTCAGTTTTCTTCATTTTTTGTAAATGCCACCTATTTCTAGTTGCAGAAAAAAAGAGCCATTTTCCTAAGCATTCTAATGATATAATAGTTTCTTCTTTCTTAATCTATTCATTTTTAAAATTAAACTTTTATCCTATATAAAAACAACGGATGTGGCCATACGAGGAACTTTTTCCTGTTGTATTTTTTTTGTGCACTTCTTTAAAAGTTTATAATTCAAAATTTAATTAATGTATTTCATTTATAAGATATCAAATTAAATTTTAATAAAAAAAATACTATAAAACTATATTATTTGACGGACAGGAAAAGGTTCCTCGTATGGCCATATCCGTTGTTTTTCTTATTAAATTTATTTTTATGTTAATATAAATTACATGATATTAAAAGAAATTTAGAAAAATTAAAAATTTTTTCAATTGCTTTCGTCTGGGATCAAACCTAGAACTTCTGCGTGTAAGCAGAATTTTTAGACATGAATTATCTGAAATACTAATTTCATTTTCTTTTTATTTGGTATAAATTGAAGTTCAAAATATATATTATTTTATATGTTCAGTAAGCTAATTTTACGAGCTTTTAAAATATTGAAAAATATACAGGGTGTTCCATTTAAATTAAGAAATTTGATTCCATTTCCGGTTAAACCGGAAGTCAAAATATAAAGTGTTCGGTATCGTGTAATAGCTAATTTTATGAGCTTCCAAAATATAAATAAATATACAGGGTGTTCCTAAAAATGTTGATATTTTTGTAATTTCCGGTTTCTCCGGAAGCGTTTTGTTAACCAAAAATAGTGTTAAATAATAGATATTTATGAGATTGGTACATTTATCCATTTTCAAGTTTTCATTTTATTACAAAAGAAATTAGAGATTATTGAAATTTTGACATTCAAAAACTCATTACTCCAAAACGGCTAGAGCGATTTTGATAAAAATTTATATTTTGATAGAGAATTACGTATTCTGTAACATATCCAAAAAAGAAAAAATATGGCAGAGGGAGTTTTGAGGAAATCCATTTCGCAATTGTGGCAGCTGGACTGAAGTTAACGTCTCCATGCAATACGACTCATAGATATTTGGGTTGCCCACTTAAAGTAAATATTTTTTATACATGAAAAGTAAGATTTTGCTTTGACATAAGTCCTAGAGGTGACTTGTTAGCTTGTATAGCTTATTCCCAGAGATGAACTCTAACACTATCACCTCGATATTTTGTTATGGGCCCATGGTCTTAGCCCAAACAAATAAAATTTATACCAAACCAATATTAAAGTGGAAATTAAAAAATTATCAAAAATATTTTGGGGACAACCTGTATGTTTTTTAATATTTCGAAACCTCCGAAAATTAATACGTACGAAAAAGTCATGTTATGGCCACATCAAAGTTTTTATTTCATCATGAAATACAGCAAATCTGTGAAATCCATCTTGTAGCAAACGCTGTCAGAAGTTTTGAAAGCTCTTAACCGATTTTATTCTAATGTGCATGTTTTCCATCCACCTTAACCGTATTATTCTTTCAATTTCTTTATACTAACCTGCACATGCACAGGAAAGAAAAATTAAACATGTTAGGAAACTATTGATTAACAGCATTAAAATATTTAAAAAAATTTGCTTTGCAGCTACAGGAAAAAGTAATAAAAAGATAATGTTTAAAGGTCATTACAAAGTCAAATCAGCATTATTTGTCCTCATTGATATCCTTTATTCCAAGCATCGGCAATACAGTACTCGCGGGTACCAAAACATTTTTCGAATAGTAGTCTTTAATGCTCATTTGTAGTCCGCTTTTGCCTATTGTAGGTGCCGTTCTTAGTGAAAAGGTTGCTAACCCCTGTTTTATCCTACATCTTTTGTCTGAGATTGAGATATTTATTGTACCAGCATAACATAGTATTTCTGCAATTTTTAAAGATATGCAGCAAAAAACCACATTAAAATAGAGATGTTAAGAGGATAATGACTAATGAGCAATTGAGTGGGATTATTTTTGTAAACTTCTCTCTTCATGTCTTCGTATTCGTATAGGTAACTTTCCAATTAAATCTCGTAATGACTACTATGCTCTAAATCTGTACTTGAAGTTGAATGAAACGCTTTCTAAATTTCTGCTATACCGTTTCCCGAAATGAGAATTAAATTTTACACCTTTATTAAATTTAAAACTACCAATATGCTCATATAGACTATGGGTCCATAACAGACAAAATGGGGTGATCGTATTCAGGCCCATCTTTTGGGAATAAGCTATTTGAGTGATAGCAAATACGAAAATCTGGTTGGCTTCCAAAAGCAGTGGCTTAAGGTCTCAAGATCCTTCAATGAAATTTTTAAAGAAGGAAAAAAGTAAGAAATATGATAGCAATCGGGATGCAAGTTTGATATTTTATCATTCTTATAAAAAGAATCCACAAAAAAAATTTTACAATGTCTCTGAGAGCTTGGCAGCTGGACTGAAATTAACCTTTTTATGCTACACACCCGCAAACATTAACTCGTGAGCCATAAACGGCATTTGAGTTGTCCAGTGGCAAAATTACTACTTTTTACATGAAAAGTAAGATTTTACTTTGCCATCCCTCTCAGGTGGGTTTCTCGCTCTACTCACCGATTAGAAGTTTATTATTAACAGTCCCGAGGCCTTAAGCCAGTGCTTTTGGAAGACAACCAGATTTTTGTGTTCGCTGGCACTCAAATAGCTTATTCCCAAAAGATGGGCCTGAATACGATCACCCCATTTCTCTGTTATCGGCCCATAGTCTATAATCCCCGTGTTGAAGTTTTGAAATACGTGAATATTGTGATATACAGCCACGCTGTATATCTTCCAAAAGCTATACGATTTGCATTGTGGTATAGAATCTCAAGTAGACCTTTCATGTTTTAATAATTCTGAAAAAAAAAAGTGAGTTGCATTTAAAATTAAAGGTAAAAGATGTAAACTCAAGATATATTTATTTTTATGAATAAAACTTGAAATACCTACCTATAGATGAAAGCTTTTTCCTTTCGTCACGTCAATTGAGTACAGTATAATTTAAGCTCAAAAGTCGTGATCCTTTACGTGGATACATTGTAAGGTTAGTTAGGTACTTAAAAAAATCAAAATTAGTTTTCTTGAAAATTCGAGCCCTACAAGAATTACCTAGATGTTATTTTCAAAAAAATACTTTAGGATCCTTTTTATCAATACCTGAGGAATGAAAGTTTTCTAAAACAATTTTAATTTTAAATAGTTTGAAAAAAACTTAATGAAGTCTGTAGAGTTTATAAGAGACGTGTAGTTACCTACGTTGGACGTGGTTGGACTAAATTGGTCACCTCATTAAACGTGAAAACTATTCGGTTAACGTTGTTTACGAGGGACATTCAAAATTGATTTTTTAAATAAATTTAGAACTCTTTGACCTGTAAACTTCCAATTTCAATCAGGAACAGTCGGCGATAGCTTTTATAGGTGGTAATTTTATTATAAATGGAAAATTTTAGTATTTAGATATTTTTATATTACTTTAATAGTGGCATATGAAAGATGATAGCAAGCTATAGCAAACTTCGGCTGAAAAATTTAAATATAATTGTCAAGAACGCATACCAAACGTTTCATAGCTCATCCCCACCCAAAAGCTATCGCCGACTGAACTATAGAGTGTTTGTATTTTGAGGGCCATTGTCCACCAATTTTAATCAAAACCTTTTTGACCACACACCCAGAGATAGTCTGTTACTTAATTCAGAGCAATCACAGCTTATATTCAAATCCAATATTAGAAATCATCCATAGGATCTGAGCAAGATTCGTTTGCAGTCTCAGAGATTCAAAATTAAAAATTTTTTTTAATTCTATTAAAATTTTATTGGATTTCTATCCTTCTCTCTTTCACAATGTGTAAGAATCTATTTTGAAAAGTGTTGGATTTGAAAAAACTGCCAAGAACAATTTTTTTGGAATAGGTAATCTAACTTACATTTTCTTGAAACGTCCCTCGTATTTGTAATTTAGCCTTTCATTAATTCTTGTTTTTTATTTCAAGTAATGAATTTCACCGACGGAGAAATCGAAGCGGAAAATGTAAGCGAAATTGTAAAAAAGTTCAAAAACACATTTCCGATTAAATTATGGAAAAAGTTTGAACTGTTTGACGAAAATTATATAAATGATATTAACATCCATTGGTTAAAATTTACTCCACCAAATAATATAAACCATTATATTTTAGCCGCTCTTTATGTTATTATTATGGTTATTGGTATGTGTGGAAATGCGTTCGTCGTTTTTATGTTTTTGAAGTGAGTATATTTACATGTTTTTATTACATTTTAGTTATACAAAAGGTTATTAACTCTAATTAGCTAGTTAAGTAGGGATGATTAAATATTTTAAGTAGATTCTGAAGTCTACCCACAAGGTGTGGGTAAATAATGTTCAACTAAAAATGCAGAAATCTCCAACAAACTTCCATATGATGAGTTCCTAACATCAAATAATTTCAGGAAAAACGAAAAATATAATTTTGATTCCATCAGGAACTCACTGTATGAGTTGGAAATTTCTGGGTGGTTTTCAGGAACTCAGTATCTAACAGTATCTAATAGTTTTAACATGTACTAAATTTCCATTGTATGATAGGGAAATACTGGTGGGAGGAAATATTGAAGGAAGAAGCATTGAGTAGCGACTGCAAGACAAAAAGTACTTGCTAAATAGCTGTCATGGTGAAGTTGCTACATGCACAAGATTATGACGTCACATGCCGTTTTCGGCGCGAAATCTGTGACTCAAACTTAAACTTAAATATATTTTAAAATAGGAAATATTATCGTAAAAAAATTTCCTTTCGAGTGGACTTTCTAACTGATTCGAATGAGCAATATTTCTTTTTAAACAATCTTTAATAACTTCAATAAATTAGATTATTTCTCATTTTTTATTGACAAGCACTTGACAAGACGTTATTTTTGTTTTACAATTTTTTAGCTAAACCACTTGGTTTTTTATTTGAACATTATGAACATTATCCTTTAATTCAGCGTTTCTCAACCTTTTTGGTTCGCGACCCCCAAAATTCTAGTTATTATTTTTGGCGACCCCCTGTCTCTCTGAAGTTTTATGCAAATTATTGTTGCTGGTTCTTTCAGAGACGTTCAAATGAAAGCTCAAATTTTACTGTAGATTTGTCTAGTCTAGCGACCCCCAAAAAGCAGTACGCGACCCCCTTCGGGGTCGCGACCCCCAGGTTGAGAAACGCTGCTTTAATTAATTAAGTTACTTAGCAACATGGGCGTAAACAGAACAATAATTAAATACTTTTAAAATTTAAGAGACTTTCCTATATTGTTGATATCAAACGGGAGCAACATATTTATGCGATTCATAAGTCGTTGCTTAAGCGTTAGTGCAAACGGCTCTAGAGCATTACAAAGTCAATCCAAATCCAATTCCAATTCAAATCCAATGTTTCGTCCGCTCTAACTTGAAAGGAAGTAGAAAACGTGTAATTAGATTAATTTTTAATTTCTACAAATACACTTGATGTGTTTTAAGATCCATGTTTTTCTCACATGTCTTTTATGTAAATTCAGACACCCTAGCCTGAAGTGTATACCTACATTAAGTGCATGTGCTTGTGCATACTGCAACCTATAAACTTTTGAAAAAGTTTGTGAATATTCTGTTCCAGTAAGTTGGTAAAGTGTAACTTTTTTATTTTTTGAATTCAACAAAAGAATGGAACTTCACATATAACTTACTTGGACATACTTTGGCAAGAATTTCCGAGATGAACAAAATATAATTGATATCGAAAAATTAATCTAAAATTCGTCACTAATAAATGAAAATTAATTGATATCTTTTAGTTTGGGAATATTTGGCAAGAAAGTTCTTTCTTGATTAGCTATTACACAATAAATCATTGATAGATGGTTTCAAACAAATTAGTTGAGCTTAAGAAATAATAGCTTTACATAAGAGATGATGGTAATAATTTGATTAAAGTGTAATAAGGAAATCGTTTTAATTTTTTTTGTTTTATTAAACTTCCTACAAAATTGTTTAGGGAATACGAACCAATTTCCACGAAAAAAATCTATAATCGGTTTTAGTTTATACCGCGTGTCGCTTAAAAAAAGAACTTATGAAATGAACTAGAATCTTTTCTCTTTTCATTTAACGCAATAATGAAATTAATATTTTTTAATAGATGTCCATCATTACGAACTCCAGCCAACACACTTATAATGAATTTAGCCATAAGTGACTTTTTAATTATGTCCAAAATGCCTGTATTTATAATAAATAGTATTTATTTGGGACCAGTTATGGGAAAAATAGGTAAGAAAAAATTTTCAAAAACTAATAAACTCATTTGGTTTTATTTTCAGGCTGTAGAATATACGGCTTTATTGGTGGTTTAGCCGGTACAGTTTCAATCTGTACATTAGCTGCAATATCGTTGGATCGTTATTATGTAATTAAATTTCCTTTAAGTATGAGATTTACGAGTATTAGAGCAAAAATATGTGTGGCCATTGCTTGGTTATACGCATCAATTTTTTCGAGCGTACCATTATTAAACACAAAATTTGGTGCTTACGTTCCAGAAGGATATTTAACAAGTTGCAGTTTTGATTATTTAACTCGCAGCGACGACGTAAAACATTTCATTTTTGCCTTTTTCATAGCAGCGTGGTTCATTCCATTTTTATTAATTACATTTTGTTACATCAACATAATAAAAGCGGTTTTAAATACCAAAAATTTATCACGTAAAGGATCAGAATCATCCAGACATGTAAAAGTATCAGAAAAGCGCAAACAAGAACTTAAGTTAACACAAACAATTTTACTAATCATAGCTCTTTGGTTTGTTGCTTGGACTCCTTACGCAACTGTAGCTTTATTAGGAATCTTCAATAAACCAGATTTAATAACACCACTATCTTCTATGATTCCAGCACTTTTTTGCAAAACTGCCGCTTGTGTAGATCCGTTTGTTTATGCCATCAGCAGTAACAAATTTAAAGAAGAAGTTAAAAAGCTTTTAATGAAGACTACTGCAAAACGTAAGCCTTCAACTTTTTCGGTGTGGACGACTCAAGGTAGTGTTAAAAAAAGTCGTTCGACAAGACGCACTTCTTTTTACGTGCACTCGTGTCATGCTTCTGAAGATATTGAAGAGGAGTATATTAATATTGGTGATATTGGAAGCCCAACCATCACAGAAGAAAATGTTCAAAATCGACCAGGACTTAAGAGACTAACAAGTTTTGCTGACCAACAATTTCAAACTCCACCAAAATGGTTACGTCCAACATTTAGTAATAGTAGTTCTAGAGTTAAAGATGTGGCTAGAAATTTTATGATTAAACAACGACAAGCTAACATTACGTGTGATTATTGTGATGATGCAGAGGAACTTGCTACGATGTAAGTTTTCCCTTCGAAAATCAGCGCGTGAAGCTCGGATTTATTTTATTATCTCATACTTTTAAAATGAGCCAACGAAATGATTTCTGACCGAATCAAGAAATTTTTAATTGTAAAGAATTCAAAGAATTAAATAATTTGTTCAGAAGAAGATTAGAATAAAATAGCACACTGGTGAAACTGATGCGCACACTGCTTTTTAGAGAAATTGCACTAATGGTCAAAGTAACAAATCTCTTTTGCTAAATATCTTGAAGTACCTAAAAATCAAAAAGTACAAGTACACGTAAAACATAGCTTTGTATATTGCTTAAACCGTATATTTTTACGACTTTTTGAAAATAATGTCAAATGTGACTCAGTGAGTGTTCTTTTTGTAAGTGCATTTTCATTTAAAAAAAAACTATTTTTGAACATACTTATTACGTTATGAAAAATATATTAAAAATATTTTTCTAAACACATTTTTATATAAGAAATTGTTCCTAATTTGTACCTATTCTTATGCAAAATCAATGCTGAAGCACAGCATAGGAAACAATTGTTTCCTATGCTGTGGCTGAAGAATACGTTACCCCATCACTCTAGTGCAGTAATATTTTTTGTATTAATTAGATCTTTTTAAAGTAATGTGTAATCTTATTATAAAATAAATTAAATATGTAATAATTTTCTTGATGATGTGGATCTTTATTTCGAAGTAAATCAAAAGAAAGTTAAAATTAAGATTTCAAATTTAAATTTTGCGCGCGTTGCAGTTGACAATTAAGTAGTTAGAAAAGTCGTCACTAGTGGCGCTCGCCGCTCGTATTTTAAATGTCAAAAATTAAATTTTGAATTTAACAATTTAACGCGAAAACCTGGATATTTCTGTATTTTTTCTATTCTTTTAACTTCAGAAATCTTAAATTTTTGCAAATGCTTGTAGCCTTGTAGCTATTTATTGTGGTTAGGTAATCATTTAAATTTTTAAATTCCCTCTAAATTGTATTGTAATCTTAAAGAAGAAGAATGATAACGATAACTGATTAAGTAGTGCTAACAGAATAAATTCAGAAGCTTTTTACTTTATTTATGACTGTATGCTGTCTGAATTTACTTTTCAGTAAGTTCATTGTTAAAGATACAAACACCTGTTGCTAAGTTTGAGGTTAGTGTTCCATTGTCACTGCCGTTAGATTCTTTGGATCTTTTAAAAGCCTTAAGTTAACTGCATTAATTAAATGAAGTAAAAATTCACAATGTCCCACACTGATCGTGTGGTTGTTTTGGTCGACATGGATTGCTTTTATTGTCAAGTGGAAGAAAAATTAAATCCTGCGTTAAAAGGAAATCCCGTGGCTGTTGTACAATATAATGCTTGGCAAGGTGGAGGGTAAGTGTACGAACTTCTCTTTCCAATTTTATATTCAACAAATTTGTAGAATCATAGCTGTAAATTACCAAGCTCGTGATCGTGGTGTAACGAGACACATGAGAGGAAACGAAGCTAAAAAGCATTGTCCCGAAATTGAATTAGTACGTGTACCTAATGTTCGTGGTAAAGCAGATTTATCTAAGTAAAAATTTTTGTAATTCAGTGTAAATATGTATTAAAAATAATTGTTTAGGTACCGTGATGCAGGGAAAACTGTCGCTAATGTTCTGCAAAAATTTAGCCCTTTATTAGAAAGAGCTTCTGTTGATGAAGCTTACATAGATATCACAGAACTTGTAAAACAAAGAATGGAAAGCAAAACTGAGAACATTACATTGAGTCAACTTAAAAACAGTTTCGTTGTTGGATGTGATGCTGCAGATTTTTTACATAATCTTTACAATGCAGATCTACCTTCAGATAGCGATTTACGCTTAGTACAAGGGGGCGTTATTGTTGAAGAAATTAGAGCTGCAGTTTTCGAAGAGACTGGTTTGTATTTCTTAAAAAATACACATACCTTACTGTAAGAATTTAATTATAGGTTACACATGCTCAGCTGGAATTTCACATAACAAAATTTTAGCAAAATTAGCCTGTGGACTTAACAAACCTAATAAACAAACAATTTTACCTTGTGATAGTGTACGTGGGTTATTTGATAACTTACCTGTACGTAAAATTAGAAGTTTGGGAGGAAAATTCGGAAGCACTTTATCAGAAGATTTAGGAATCACAAATATGGGAGAATTAATTAAATTTAGTATGAAAGATTTGTCAAAACGATACGATGATAAAACTGCGTAAGAAATAATCATTTTTATGTTGAAAGTTTATAAAAATTTGCTATTTTAGCTTGTGGTTGTATAATATAGCAAGAGGTATAAATTTAGAACCAGTGACAACACGACTTGTAGCAAAATCAATTGGCTGCTGTAAAAAATTTCCTGGTAAAAATGCACTTGTAACTGCTGAATCAATTACACATTGGCTTCATGAGCTTGCTTTGGAAGTAAGCGAACGTTTAGATAAAGATTTTGAGGAAAATAATCGCAAAGCAAAACAAATGATCGTCTGTTATAGTCAGGATGTCAATGGTAAAGAAGTAGCTAGTAGTCGAACACATCCATTAAATTCATATAATGCACAGAATATAACAAAGGATGCTTTTGAAGTAATTAAAAAAAATTGCACGAAGCCAGGGGGTGGTTATTGCATTAAATATTTGGGTGTTAATATAAGTAAATTTGAAGACTGTAGAAATGTAAAAGAGATCACCTCGTTTTTTAAACTGGGCAATAGCAGTTCGGCAAGTGAAAAAGTTTTTAAAAAAGATAAAAGTTTGAATGAGGATTTTGAAAATATAAATGTGTCCAATAGGATAGAACAATTAGAACTAAGTTCTCCAAATGTAATAAATATTTCCAATACTGTAGGCCAATTAGGGGAAAGTTCAAATTTTTTGGCTGAAACAAATTTTTTAGATGTGACTGTTGAATTAGATGAAAATAGCTCTAACATGAACTTTTATGAAGAAGATGCTAATTCAGATAATGACTCCATTAGTAATGAATTGTGCGATGAAAGTATGATTGAACATAAGAAAAATTCATTTTTTTTAAACTATTTTCAAAACTTAAAAGGTCCTGAAACTGTAACAGCAAGAGATTTCAATACCTCTCGTAATTTAGAAGTGTCTACTGATACTGATGATGAATCTAATATTGAATCAGTAGCTGGTCCCAGTCATGGCACATATCAAGAGCCAGATATGGAAGTTTGTGACGAGTGTCGGCAGAATATTCTAAAATCTGAATTTCTTTCACATAAAGATCATCATTTTGCAATGGATTTAGTTCGAAAAGAATCTGAAATTGCAAAAAAGAATACTCCTGTTAGTAAAATTAAAAAGACTTCTCCTGTAAAAGAACATAGAAAAAGCAAAAAACGCAAGTCTGCGGTTATTGAAAAAACGTCAACATTGGAAAAGTTTTTTAAAAATGAAAGTACTTTAGGTGTTAACACCGAGCTCTGTCCCCAGTGTAATAAAAAAATCGATGTCGAAGATTTTACAAGTCATTTAGATTATCATGCAGCCAAAAAGTTACATTTGGAAATTAATGCCATGGTAAATCCAAGAAAAGACAAAATTCAACCCCTTAAGAACACAAAAACAACAAAGGGTACTAAGAGCTTGACGCATTTTTTTAAACCACTAGGGTAATAATTATTTTAATAAAGCTAAAGTGTAACTTTTTGTGAAAAAATATATATTTTTTTATTATTATTCTTTTCTTTGGTGAATTGAAGACTTGAGTTAAATAAGTTTATGTCAACATTGAGATATATTTCTTAAATAATAATACAATATTAATATAATAATCACATTAATATAATAGGTATGTATAATAAATACACTTATCAAAACAGTAAAATTGACCTGAACACAATAATGTTCGTGAATAGTTGAAATGTTCGCAAATATTGCTTATTAGCTACCTTTTCATTAAAATGTCAGGTACTGACGAATTAAAATTCATTTTTAAATCATTTTGTGTTAGTAGTAGTTGACAAATTATGGTTTTGTGCTAAAGGAAAAAAGAAGTGAGATTAATAAAGGAAAAATAGAGGAAATATGTTACTCAAACAACATGCTCGGCTCCAGAGGCTTCGTTTTAATTAAAGGAGGTTTAGGCCAACTGTACGTCATAGGCAGAGCAGATTCGTAGTTGAAATTATACGTCAAAGACTCGACGTAAGTTCTTTTATCTTGAGGTTCTGGATAAACAGATGCCAGGCCTTGAAAAAGAAAATTAATCCTATGTTTACAAAATTAAAATGTCCTACCTTTTTCGTACGCATATTTAACTAAATTTGTCGCAATTTGTAGTGAAACTTCACGAATATCATTTAAATTTGGATACACGCTGCCTAGTTTTAGGTTTGATTCTGAAACATTATCGGCAACAGTTTGAGCTGCAATTAAAAATACCTCTTCTCTAATATGATGCATTCCAGTGGTAATTACACCTAAAGCTACACCGGGAAATATGTATGCGTTATTTCCTTGCCCAGTTTTGTAGGTGACGCCGTTGTAATTTACTGGAGGGAATGGAGATCCACTAGCAAACACGCACCGTCCCTAAACAAAATTTAAGTAAAAAAGCTCTTAAACTTAAAAAAACTTACTTCAGTATTTATGTAAGCGTCTTCAGCAGTACACTCTGCTTTAACAGTAGGATTACTTAACGCAAAAATTACTGGCCTTTCGTTATTTTGACCCATCAACTTTAATATTTCCGGTGTGAATGCTTTTGCACTAGCAGAAGCACCTGTGAGAAAATAAATATTGTTGTCAATAATTAGTTATATTTAGCACCGAGCTTGTCCCAATCTCCCAATCTTTTATGGTTATTCTTGCTATAAATTACCTATTAATACTGAAGGTTTAAGTTCTTCTACCATCGCTTTAAGATCTCTGGATGGTGCGTGATCTTTAGCATACAATGATCCTCCGGCGTCTATTTTACCTTCCGGGCGTCCTTTCGCAAGCAAACCGTTAATATCCATCATCCAAATTTTATCTCTCGCTTCTTGTATGGGAACACCGTCAGCTTGCATGGCTTTTACTAACAAATTAGCAATACCTAAAGCTGCACCTCCAGCACCATAGAAAAGGAACTTATTATCCGATATCCGCTTATTTGTAACGCGTTTGCATGCTAATAAACCGGCTGCTACTACACTAGCTGTTCCTTGAATGTCGTCATTAAATGTGCAGTATTGACCACGATATTTGTCGAGTAATCGGAATGCATTGTGATTACCAAAATCTTCAAACTGAATTAGGGTGTTTTGACCGTAACGACAAACAATGGCTTCCATAAATTCGTCAACAAAATCGGCGTATTCTGGACCTACTACGCGTTTTTGACGTAGCCCTATATAAGTAGGATCTTCTAGATAATTCTGAAAATCGTATCAGTTTTTTTCAAAAATTGAAAGACTAGATTTCCGTATAAAATCTATCTACTGTTTTTAGGTCCTCTTACCTCATTATTAGTACCAACATCTAACAAAATTGGCAAACACTGGTTAGGTTTAATACCAGCTAATGCAGTATATAAAGACAATTTACCAATAGGTATTCCCATTCCACAAGCACCCAAATCGCCCAAACCCAAAATACGTTCTCCATCAGTAACACAAACAGCTCTTACGTTAGGTTCTGGCCTACAATTAGCAGATATATAAAGCTGTGATAGGTTAGGTACTCTTTAGCAAATTTCAGTTTTTCAACTACTTTTACCAATTTTTTATCGTGTCATAAATGTGTCCACGGTCGTTAATTGAAAGAAAAATTCCTCTTGGTCTTCTAAAAATTAAACCAAATTTTTGGCAAGCGAGACCTACAGTTGGAGTATACACTATAGGCATTAATTCTTCAACATTTTCGGTTAATAAAGAAAAAAATAATTTTTCGTTACGGTCACTTAATTCTGATAAGTAGACGTATTTGTTTAAAGGCTCTTGATATCTTCGCAGTGATAATTTACATAATTCTAATTGCTCTTCCATAGATTTAAAACGTGGAGGTAGAAGCCCATGAATTCCTAGAACTTGTCGTTCGTCTAACGTAAATGCCAATCCCTAGGAAGAATTTATGCAATCATAATGAAACGCCTTTAAAGACGCATAGCATACGTCAGGCAGCGGTCGGTGGTAGCTTAGCGAAAGCAATTTTTAAAAAGGGAAAAGAACTACATACCACTAATGGATCTTTAAGGCTTCATAAGGAATGTTTCTAAATAGAGATTCGCGAAACTACGACAAAACTGAATCTTGGTCTTGAAAAAGCCTTAGCTCTCTTGGTCTTGAAAACCAATACTGAGCCATCCAAGACTTTGGGCAGTCTTGGTATGAAATTTTTAAATAAGAATTATAATTTTGCACAAATATAAACTATCCTGTTTCAGAAGTATAATTTTTTTATTAACTAGAAAAGATTTTAATTGTGAAATTCTAAATTCGTATCACCAAGCAAGACCGAAATTTTACTTTCAATTCAAGACTATTAATTGGTCTTGTTAGGTCAGTCTTGGTTTTGCAGTTTAATGTTAGTCTTGGTAATGTATTCATGACCAAGATAATCTAGTAATCTCACGAACCTCTATTTCTACAGATGGGATATGTGTGGCTTTTTAGTAGTGTGAGGGTTTATGGAAAATAAGCGAAGATACCTTTCTGAAAAATCTATAGAAACTAAAAAAAGAAAACAATGAACGTTTTGGATAGAAGTTAGAAAATAAAAAGAAAAGATAGATAAGCATGAGCTTTTATAAAGACTAATGAAATTTCTACAAGGCAACAAGGCAAGGACAACCTGAAAAGGTTTGGTTCTTCGAGGCATGATAAGGTTTGAAATGAATGTTTCTAGAAAATGATAAAGCTAGGGGGTGTCTTTGTATAATATTAAAAACCAACAAAATCAATAGTAACAGCTCAGTAGGTGCAGTAGTTTACCAGACTAGTTAATGTCTGGGTCTTGGATAAAAGTTTTACGAGGTACTGCAAAACAGATTTATGTTGGCGAGCGGTGGGGGAATGCGCAAATTACTAAATTGGTATTTATCCCCACCAACACAGTAGTAAAGGTATTTAGATTATTAAAGAGGCTTGGCCAAATCTGCGCGCACCTATCCCTACCGTTCGTCATCAGGAATCTGTGTTACAGTATAGTATGATGGTATGGTGTTAGAATATGGAAAAAGAAGGACAAAACAGGAGAACAGAACGAGTCAACGAGTTGCAATTTGAACAAGAGAAATATTTAAACGATGTTATGTCTGACAGCATAAGCATGAGTAGGTAAGATTTAACAATTCATATCATGACTCAGGTTCACAATCAGTATAAGAAGTATTTCAGAGTTTAATTACCTTATTAAGACGTGGGTCTCTTAAATAATCCACACCCGCTATTTGTCCAGGTACTATAATATCTCCACAAGCAGAATGGAAGTTGCACTTTTTTATTTGTTTATTATTGTTATTATTTAAATTATTATTTTCTAATAATCTTGAAGTGCGTATCGGACAAGAACATGCTGTTGAAGTTAAACGGCATGTAGGACCATGCCCCCTGTAATTAATTAGTAAAAAACGAATCAAATCTTAACGTAGGTCGTTTATAGCAAAACAAATGAGAGATTTAAAAATAACATTATTAAATATAGTTTTGTGTATTGTGATGTTTATTTATAGTTAATTTGTTCGTTTTTTGAATTGCTAGAATTGAAACAGCTACTTTTAATTTTCAACCTATTGTATGAATATACAGAGTGGCGCCTCGTTTTGGAAATATGGTCCATTTTGGAATTTTTAAAAACTGTTCATAGCTTCTTCAATGTATAAAGTATTAAAAATAATAAAAGAAAATTTGGAATATGCTTATCAAACTGGACAATTTACGTCCATAACTTTTGTTCTAATGGCCACTGTTTCAAAATGGCGGTCAATCATATTGCGTTTTCAAAAATCCATTGTATAGGACGTGCTGAATTTTAAAAATATTGTGCTATCTAGTCCCCAGCTTGATAAGCAGATCCCGAATCTTTTTTCTTTTTATAATACAGGGTGATTCATTGATATCACCGTCCTTGATAACTCCCTAGCCGTTTGAAATAAAGCATACATTTACATACAAAAGTTATTTAACACAGTATGGAGCATAACCTAAAATTATTTTTATCTCTCAAACGCGTAAGCATTTGCACCCAAAATTTTGAAATAATAATTCTATTTCAGCTAATTTTTAAGATTTTCAAAATTGAATTCACAAGAAGTGGTTTAAAAAGACGATGAGGCAAATGCACACTTTTTAACAATATAAACTTTGATCTTTAGGGTATTTAGAATTCGATAAAAAAAATTAGGTGTGCAGAACACATTTGAAAGCAATAGAATAATGTTTGGTTTTTGAAACATCTACATATTTTTAATGTATTAATAAATATACTTTATATGCTTTAAAACTAACGCCCGTTTCAATGCGCCATGAACTGTCCGTTTCATGACACCGAGACATTTTTTAAGAATATTATTGTTTTAAATCAAAATGCAAAAACCAAATTTGTTTTTAATAGTTGTCCATATAAATAGATACCTTGCTATACGTTTTGCCATAATAGTAAGTAAAATAAGTAAATACATCCCTATCTTGAAGCATCCAAAACTTGCAACAATATTTACTTTTTATATGAATAAAAACAAAACACTCTACTTCCGGTGTATTAAACGAGAGGACTATGTTCACGTCATAGTTCGTTTATAAGTATATTAAGTTAATACTAAAATTTCAAACTTAAATGCCTTTTGGTTTTCAAGATAATAACAATGTCCGTTTCATAACGCGTCCGTTTCATTGCGCCGCTCTTCCCCTAGAGATGAAAATGATTTTAGGTTATGCTCCTTGAAGAGTTAAATAACTTTTGTATTTAAATGTATACCTAGAAGACGGTCATATCAATGAATCACCCTGTATTATAAAAACAAAAAGTTTCAGAATCTGCTTATCAACGGGGGGGGGGGGACTAGATAGCATAATATTTTAGTTTACAAGAATATTTTCCCCTGTAGATTAAACCAAGGAAACTATGAACGATTTTTGAAAATTCCAAAACCAAAAGAAAACACTGTAAGAATTACTAAAGTCATGGCCTACTATGTTTTCTATTTAAAAAAACAACGGATGTGGCCATACGAGGAACTTTTTCCGTCCGTCAAATCTTGTAAATTTGTATTTTTTTTAAATCAAAATTTAATAATATCTTATAAATAAAATATATTAAACAAACTTTAAAAAGTGCGCCAAAGAAATGTTTGGGTTTTAAGTTAGACATGAAAACAGTTCCTCGTATGGCCACATCCGTTGTTTTAACTTTTTCCAATCCAAAAAAAAGTTGTTATAAGCGAGACAAAAATATTTTTTTTTGCATTTCTCGACGTTTTGAGTTACGCTGATTCCAAAAATGCAAAAAATTTTTTTTAGGTTTTTTGAACCAAAATGTCAGGATGTATGTACGTATGTATACCCCCCCCCCCCCCTAGAGCAAAAACTACTGAACCTATTTTGATGAAATTTGATTTTACCACCTTTAAAATTATTTTATCGGCATAAGTAGCTTTCATAAGAAATAATATACAGGGTGTCCAAAAATAAAGTGGTTATTTTGGACGCATATTTGCAAATTTGGGCCAAATTCATTTCTACTTGATTATAAGATAGTACACGTAAGCCCTAACTGTAAAAAAATTTCAATTTTTTTTATTCAAAATGGCGGCCTGTAGAACGATTGTCCTCTTTTGTGGTTTTTCCCTTATAACTTGGCGGGTAATTAATATTATAAAAATTTCAAAACGGCGTTGTATAGCCAAAATATAGGGCTTTCGCCCTAAAAAAGTTGATTTTTAAAATTGCCTACCTCAAAGGGGCCCAAGTAGGTCAAAATTTAGATATCGATTTTCTCAAAAACTGGTCCGAATATTTTTTTAATTTTTTGATATGTTATTGACAACGTACTTATCTATCTAACTTAAAATTTTTAAAGACTTGTATAATACGGATTCGGAATTATGATTTTTTGAATGTCAAAACTTCGATAATCTCCAATTTCTTTTGTAATAAACATGAAAATTTGAAATTGATGTTTATATCAATCCTATAAATATCTATTATTTGACACTATTTTCGGTTAACAAAACGCTTCCGGTTAAACCGGAAAAAATATCAAAATTTTTAAAAACTATTTTTAATATTTTTATATTTTGAAAAATTAGCTTTCTAAACATACATGAGTTATTAGCTCACCAACAAACTTTACCATACGAAAGCTTATGTAATTTTAAGAGAAAAACATTATTTGGATATATGTCCGATTTTGCTTATTTAAGGAATTAGAGGATTTAAAATTTTCAGCATAAAAAAAAGGCGAGGGTGATGTCTTAGAAATATTTGAGAATGGAGACTTTTGTTCAAGAGGCCAAAATCTACAACTTACCAAAATTTTCCTGTCTGTCAAATATTATAATTTAATATTTTTTTTATTAAAATTTAATTTGATATCTTATAAATGATACATTAAAGAAAATTTTAAACTATAAACTTTTAAAGAAATGCACAAAAAAATTCAACAGGAAAAAGTTCCTCGTATGGCCACATCCGTTGTTTTTTTCTCTCGATTATATTTTTCTTGGATTGGAAAAAGTTAAAAATCAATTCGGTGTAAGAAACGCCTGATTTTGAACCACTCTGTATAGCAGGACCATGTATAGCAGGACCACCAAAAATATTGATTGAAATTACGAAAACCAGCCATTGATATACCTAAATATTTTATTGTTTCATTGATTCATTTAAATTGTTAAATTATTAAAATCTGTAGATAATTATAGAATTTTTATGGAAATGACATTTTAAATGGGAAAGGCGCAAATCTTGAAAATTTAAATTTGAAATGTCTCAACATAGGTATTACTAGCGGCCATGATAATTGCAGAAAATAATGCAGTCAGGAAGTTTTTTCTTTATAATTAATAATTATTAATTAAACACTTCGTTGCGTTTTTATTTCAAACTTTGCATAAAAATTTGTTCAATGCTCGACATTTTTTTCAATTGTCCTTAATTAAATAATTTATTAGAGTTAACTATATTATATAATTATTTTTTAAAACAGAACGCTTATCAAATGAATGGTGTTAAATAAATACGATCATTTTACATTTTAATAGATAAAATTGTAGAGGAAACAGGAACAAATCAATTCAAGGTAGCCTACTTACGTAGGTACATATACCTTAAAAAATACTTGGAAAATTCTAAATAATTTTTTTTTCAAATTTGCAAAGTAATTTAATTGTAAAATTTTATTTAAAAAATATACAAGGTAAAATTATTTTTGGAAATTACGTAACTCTCGAGCGTGTATCATTTTTGAATAGCACACGTTTATTTAGCTACTACAATGCTTTTAGCTTCCGAAACAATTTTAACTAGCGATTGAGGTGTAATTGTCTTATCACAACACGTAATAGAAATAACTTATTGTTTAATTGGTTTTTAAGCGATAAAATTTAAATTAATATTACGCATTGTTTCAAGAAATTTAATTATCTAAACATTCACGTGTTGACTTAATTATTTTAAACAATTTAAATAGGTACAATTATGGTAAACAAGAAACGTTTAAAAATCAAGGGTTAAAATAACGAGGGGTTGATGACAATGAAAAAGAGCGCGCATGTTATATTGATTGAGGCAGCCTCGCGTTATTTTGAGGCGTATTCAATCAAAATAAACTATATTAAATCTAATTTGGTTAATTAAATAATGTTTCTTTTATTGTAATTACTCACAGAAGAGATCGTGGTATAGAAGACAACATTTTTGAAACCGCGAGTTGCGGACAGCTGATTCAATCTTTCGACAAACCCAACAAGCCCAAATAATTCATGTGAGCGACTGCGCAAAATTGTACGACGAACCAAATCTATACCAACGACTGGGCAAACGCACGAAAAACGAAAGAAGTAAAGAACTACATAAGTAAAAAACACTTGTCATAATTTTGATTAATTCATCGGAATGGAAGATTTTTACGTAATTTTCATGACCTACTCAACTTGATAATCAATTTTAATTATAAAAGTGAAGAAATAACAGGTAGGCGTAAACAAATTTGCAAAAGATTTTCGAAATTTTAGGAAACAATGAAATTATAACCTCACTTTTTTTAATTTTTTTGCTAATTAATGTAATTTCTAATGCGTTTTACTAAAAAAATTTATAAAATTGTGCGAAATTTGTATTTATTTTTAAATTAATATTAAACCATAATTAATTTTTGGGAAAGTTAATATTTGAACATAACCTCACACTATATTTTATGTTTACTTTATTTATTCACGTCTAATAAATAATTCCAAACCTATTTATTTACATGTAGGTAATAAAATTAATATTGAGGTGTAAATTAATTTTAATTAGTGCACGAGTTTTATAATTATTGTCTGTAGTACGTAGAAAAGATACATTTTGCAACTTATTCTTCCGTTGTTCAAATTTCTTCTTCTCTCAAGATTTTGTTTTCAGATTAAAAATGTCTGATTCGGAAACGTTAGTTTCAAACGAAAAGTCCTTTTGTGTAGACCGTGCTAAACAATCAAGAGCGGCTTGTAAAAAGTGCAGAGAAAAATGTTTAGCTGGCGATTTAAGAATTGCAAAACTAACTCCTAGCCCTTTTGGAAGTGGTAATATGAAAAATTGGTATCATCTAAACTGTATATTTGAATTATTTCTAAAACAACGCTTAAAAACTAAGCGTATAGAAACACACGAGGATTTAGATGGATGGGATTTATTGAAAAAGGAAGATAAAAAAGTAATTATTGACAAAATTAAGAAGAGCGAATCTTTAATTTCTAAAAAATACGACCACAAACTATCACCTCAAAAAGTTACACCTGAAAAATTCAAAAAGAAAAATAAAGTTGAAGATATTAGCTTTAGTGAACCTGTAGCAAAAGAAAATAAAGACTTGATGTTTCGTGAATTCCGACGCCTAATAGCAGATATTGCAAATGCTAGTAGTTGCACCAAAAAAACAAACTTGGTGAAGAAAGTTTTAATGAAAGGTAGCGACGGTCAAGGTTTTAAAGGTGACATACTCAAATGGTGTTGTATGCTTTTGCCTGGAGTTGAAAAGCGCATTTATAATCTTCAATCGAAACAACTGATTAAACTATTCAGTAGAATTTTTAACATAGATCAAGTAATTATGCTCGAGCATCTCAAAAGTGCAGATTTAGGTGAAATGATACAAAACTTCTTTGCCATAAACAAAAATTTTAAACCGGCTAAAAGAAGTGCTCTTTTAATTGACGAAGTTGATGATTTTTTAGAAACTTTATCTCATTTGAAAAAAGAAGACGATCAACTACATCATTTCCAAAACTTTATTACAAGATGCACTTCAAATGATCTAAAAGTTATAATCCGTCTAATAAAACACGACATACAAATCGAAGCTGGACCTAAACAAATTCTCAAAGGTGTACACCCTAATGCTTATCCAATTTATCTAATTTACAAAGATTTAAAACTCACGTTAAAGCATTGTTTGGAAAAAAGTGACGAACCGTTTGCACACTTAATGACACCTTTTCAACCTATGCCAGTCGAATTATGCAACTCGATCGAAGAAGCTTTTCAAGTTTACTCGAATAAATTTTATGCCGAAATTAAATATAACGGTAAAAGAGTACAAATTCATAAAGAAGGTTCTAATTTTAAGTGTTATTCAAAAAATTTAAAATTAATTTTAACAAATAAATTTGCCAACTTTAGAAATAAACTTCTTTTAGCATTTCCAGAGGCTAACAATTTTATTTTGGATTGTGAATTTATAAGCGATAAAGTATCCACTAAAGCTGATTTGAGTGATAATATGTGCTTATATGTATTTGATTGTTTGTTTTTTAATGGAAACTCTTTAGTAAACAAACCGCTCGAAGAAAGAAAACAAGTTTTGTTCGAAAACATGATAGAAATTCCTAATTGGGTTTTATTTCCACACTTCCAGCTAATAAACGAGTTACCAGAATTGTTTGTTATTGTTGAAAAAGTATATAAAGAGTATCACGAAGGTATTATTATAAAACATACTCAAAGCAGCTATGATTCGTTGCAAAATCGTTGGCTTAAAATTGAAAGGAATAGTTTGCATTTGGAACATGAGATTGAGCCTGTCGACTTAATAGTATTAGGTTCTTGGCACGGAAATGGAAGGAAAGTGAAAAAAGTAGCCGATTTTTTGTTAGGTTGTTATGATTCTGATGAAGAAAAGTACTGCACAGTTACTAAAGTTCAAGCGAAAGCAAAAGTGATGGAAGAAATGAAAATGATTGAAATTGATGGAAATTCAGCTAAAATTCCTGATTGGTTGTTTTGTAACAAATTGATGATTCCCGATTTTGTTGCAAAAAATCCGCGTCGTCAACCTTTATGGACGATTGGTGGTTGTCAATTCATCCTAAATTCTGATCTTCACACAGCTGATGAAATATCAATTAAATATCCACGAATTTTACAGATGAAAACTGCAAAAAACTCGTTAAAATGTACATTAAATGAATTAAAGAAACTTGTTAGAGCTTCAAGCGAATTTCAAAATTTGGAAGTTAAAAAAAAGAAAAAAATTAAACGGAAATTAACTGATTCTGAACCTGTTGATATTTTTACAACGCCACCAAAAGTTTTAAAAGTAAATGATGAGTTTAATCAGGAACTTACAGTTCCTTCTGAAGTAGTTGTAGTTCCTGATATTTTTAAAGATATTACACTGTTTGTTGAAAAGGATGGTGAAATAGAGTTTGAAATTGAATTAAAAGATTTTCTTAAACATGGAGGTGTAATAACTGAAAATTACGAGAGTGCTACACACATTTTGCACTTGGAAGATAGCACTTTAACTCAAAATGTTACTTGTTTAAAAAGTGCTCGTCATGTAATTGTAGAATGGATTGCCGATAGTATAATGAATAAGAAATTGCAAGACTATAGGCCATATTCTGTGAGGTTGGAACCAATTGAATACATAGTGGAACTAAAAGAGTTGTGAGAAAACGGTTTTTTGGCAAAATGTTAAGGAATTAAGAAGAAATTAAAAACTTCATTTAATAAGAATATTGGAGAGAGAAGTTTTGACCATAAAAATGTGATATTTGAAATTTAAGGAATATTGTGATTGTGGCTGCTGATAGTTTAGTAAAAGTGTGGAATTTTATTTTAGACAGAAGTATAAATTGTATCGATTCAGAGATTTTAAGACTGCTATTGGAATTGGTGTCAACATAAAGAAGATATTTGATATTATACACTCATGGACAAAAATATTGTATAATTTTACTATACGACCCACGCTTCCTCAGAACATTTTTATATCAATTTAAGCATGTTGTATCAAAGTTAAGAATTTAGACTACATGTCGAACAAGTTTTAAAGGCTTTAAACGGTAAAGTAACAAGTAATAAATGGCAATAAACAATAGTCTGCAATGGCCTAAAAAACGACGGTAGAATTAGCCGATGAGAATCGCGGAAAAAATGCCTCATGATGAAATTTAATTGTTTATAAGGAAGATCCGAAGTTACTAATTAATAGCTCCATGAATTAAAAACGTCGTTGAAAACTAGTCGTTTTGTTCAAAATCAACGAATATCTGATACTTTTCAACAACATTTTAAATTTTAATTTTTAATTCATGGAGCTAGTAATTAGTAACTTGAATTTTTATTAACTAGTCTTCCTTAAAAACAATCAAATTTCATCATCAGACATTTTAACTTTTTCCAATCCAAGAAAAAGTTACTATAATCAAGAAATAAAAATAATAATAATTTCTCGACGTTTTGAGTCCTTCTGATTCAAAAAATGTAAAATTTTTTTTTCGATTTTTTGAACCAAAATGCCAGGATGTAGGTATGCCCCCCCCCCTAGACCAAAAACTACTGAACCGATTTTGATGAAGTTTGATTTTAACCACTTTAAAATTATTTTATCGGCAAAAATAGCTTTAATAAGATATATATACAGGGTGTCCATAAATAATGTGGTTATTTTGGGCGCATATTTGCAAATTTGGACCAAATTTATTTCTACTTGGCTCTAAGATATTACATGTGAGCCCCAATTGAAAAAAAAATTCAATTTATTTTATTCGAAACGGCGGTCAATGGATTGATTGTCCCATTTTGTGGTTTTTCCCTTGTAACTTGGCCGGTAATTATTATTACAAAAATTTCAAAACGGCATTGTACAGCCAAAATATAGGACTTTGGTCCTAAACAAGTCGATTTTCCAAATTTGATTTAAAATTGCCTACATTTAAGGGGCCAAAGTAGGTCAAAATTCTGAAATAGATTTTTTCAAAATTCCCTCTGCCATATTTTTTTCTTTTTGGGATATGTTACAGAAAAAGTAATTCCCTATCGAAATATAAATTTTTATCAAAATCGCTCGAGCCGTTTTGGAATAATGATTTTTTGAATGTCAAAACTTCAAAAACCTCTAATTTCTTTTGTAATAGAAATGAAAACTTGAAAATTGATATGTATATCAATCCCATGAATATCTATTATTTGACACTATTTTCGGCTAACAAAACGCTTTAGGTTAAAAGGGAAATTAAAAAAATATCAAAATTTTTAGGAACACCTTGTATATTTTTAAATATTTTGAAAGCTCGTAAAATTAACTGTTACGCGATACTGAACACTTTATATTTTGACTTCCGGTTTAACCGAAAATGGAATCAAATTTCTTAACTTAAATGGAACACCCTGTATATTTTTCAATATCTTGAAAGCTCGTAAAATTAGCTTTCTGAAGATATTAAATAGAGTATTTGCAACTTGAGGGCGCCACGATGAATGTTAGTAAAAATATTAGGACATTGCATGCTTTTACATACAATTTTTTTTAAATTATTTATAAGAATATAGCAAATTGCAAGATTTTTTAAAGTATTGTTTTGGATGTAGTACAAAAACAACGGATGTGGCCATACGAGGAAATTTTTCCTGTTGTATTTTTTGTGTGCATTACTTTAAAAGTTTATAATTTAAAATTTTCTTTAATGTTTTTCATTTATAAGATATCAAACTAAATTTTAATAAAAAAAATATAAAATTATAATATTTGACGGACAGGAAAAAGTTCTTCTTAGAGCCACATCCGTTGTTTTTTCGCTATTCTCATCGACCAATTCTTCCATAATTTTTTAGGTTATTGTGGACAATTGTTTATTGCCATTTATTACTTGTTACTTTACCGTTTAAAGCCTTTAAAACTTGTTAGACATGTAGTCTAAATTCTTAACTTTGATACCACATGCTTAAATTGATATAAAAGTGTTCTGAGGAAGCATGGGTCGTATAGTAAAAATCATGCAATATTTTTGTCCATGAGTATAGATTTTAGTTGTAACAAAAATTTCTTGAAGAACCTGTTTTTTTGTTTCTTCCACATATGAGGCTGTAAATCTTTTGAAAAAGCTTGAAGCTAACTAAGAAGGCCGGTATTTTTATAGAAAGTTCGAAATCTTCATCAAAAGTCTTACAGTCTTATGAAACACTTCAGGTCCTCCAAAGAATCTCTAAATTCTTTTAAGGGTCTTCAACTACTCATTTATAATGTAATAATCTAATAATTATAGAAAGTTTTTGATTGGAAATGCTCAGCTCTTAAATACTGCAAAATGTTTTCTTTTGTACTGTATGTACTTACATTTTCATTTACAATAAAAGTCAATCTTTTAAATCTTTGTTTTAATTATAAATTTTTGTAGATAGCAATCGAAATGGCAGAATCTGGAGAAGAAAAAGTATTTTGCGTCGATCGTGCTAAACAAGGCAGAGCAGCTTGTAAAAAATGCAAGCAAAAATGTGCTACAGGTGACTTACGAATAGCAAAGTTAGCCGCGAGTCCTTTTGGCGAAGGCAAAATGAAAAATTGGCATCACTTAAATTGTATTTTTGAACAATTTTTAAAACAAAGGGCAACAACAAAGAGAATAGAATCGCCTGATGATTTGGATGGTTGGGATTTGTTAAGTGATGAGGATCAAAATGAGATATTAAAAAAAATAGAAGAAAGTGAAAAGGAAATTGCTCAAAAATATGGTCTTACCACTCCTAAGAAATTAAATAATTCAACACAAAAGGCAACCTCGGTTAAGAAGAAGGTTGCTCAAGTTTTGTCACAAGAACCTTCTACCAGTTCAACTAACGAAGCCAAACATAAAGACTTATTTTTCAGAGAATTTCGACGACTAGTGGCGGAAATTTCAAACGTCAGCGGTTATCTTGATAAAACAAATTTAGTTAAGAATTTATTTCAAAACGGCTACGAAGGAAACGGATTCAAAGGCGACGTCGCTCAGTGGTGTCGTCTATTATTACCTGGAGTTGTTAAACGAATCTACAATTTACAAAGCAAACAATTAATTAAACTATTCAGTAGAATGTTTAACACAGATCAAGCGGCAATGTTAGACCATTTAAATTCAGGCGATATTGGAGAAACGATTCAACTCTTCTTTGAACAAAGCAAGAAACTGAAACCTGTTAAAAAAAGCACTTTGACCATGCAAGAAGTTGACGATTTTCTAACCGAATTAACTCAATTGACTAAAGAAGAAGAACAAATGAGTCATTTAGAAGCTTTCGTTAAACGTTGCACACCAAACGATTTGAAAGTTATTATTAGGCTAATTAAACATGATTTGAGAATGAACGCTGGAGCGAAACACATATTAGAAGCTGTCCATCCAAATGCCTACGCGGCATATCAAGCGTCGAGAGATATAAACGCTGTTGTAAAGCGATTTTTAGGCGAATCACATTTATCGACTGAAGACTCAGCTAAACTAAAAGCATCTGTTAATATAATGACACCCGTTCAACCGATGTTAGCTGAAGCGTGCAAGTCAGTCGAACAAGCAATGAAAAAATGTCCAAACGGAATGTTTGCTGAAATTAAATATGACGGAGAAAGAGTACAGTTGCATAAACAAGGGTCAGTTTTTAAATATTATTCTCGTAGTTTAAAACCAGTTTTGCCTCACAAAGTTTCGCATTTTAAAGATTCCATTCCTGAAGCGTTTCCACATGCTAAGGATTTAATTTTGGATAGTGAAATCTTAATGATCGATACTATTACTGGTAAACCTTTACCGTTCGGCTCGCTAGGCAAACATAAAAAAAATGAATTTCAAGACGCTCACGTTTGTCTTTTTGTGTTTGACTGTATTTATTACAATGGAGAATCGTTAGTTCAAAAGCCTTTAGAGTATAGAAAAAAGGTTTTACAAGAAAATATGAAGGAAATTCCCAATCGAGTTATGTTTTCTGAACTGAAAGTGATTAATCAACCCAAACAGTTATCGTCCATGATTGCTAAAGTCTTAGAGATGGGTTTAGAAGGGTTGGTCCTTAAGGATGTTAAGAGTATTTATGAACCTGGAAAAAGACATTGGTTGAAGGTTAAAAAGGATTATTTACACGACGGTGCTATGGCTGATACAGCAGATTTGATAGTGTTAGGAGCTTGGTATGGAACTGGGAGAAAAGCCGGTTTGAAATCGGTGTTTTTAATGGGATGTTATGACGAGTCTAAAAAGAGATTTTGTACAGTTACCAAAGTTCATACGGGTCACGACGATAAAACGTTGGGATTACTACAAACTGAATTAAAAATGATCGAAATTAATTCTAATCCTCTCAAAGTACCAGCTTGGTTGCACTGCACAAGATCAATGATTCCAGATTTTGTTGCTGAAGATCCAAAAAATCAGCCTGTTTGGGAAATTACTGGAGCCGAGTTTACACAACATGATGTACATACAGCAGATGGCATTTCCATACGATTTCCACGAGTAACAATGATTAGGAGTGATAAAAACTGGAGTACAGCAACTAATTTAGAAGAACTTAAACACTTGTATCGTACGTCAAAAGAAAATACAGATTTTGCTACTCTTTTAGGTGTTAGTGATGCTGATGCTGATGATTCTGTTAAAGACTCTAAAAAACGTAACGCTTCTGCAGAAGTTGATAGTAGTTCAGAAAAACAAAATTCCAAGAAAACTAAATTAAATACTTCTGATAGTAGCACTTCTTCTAAAACAAGTAACTTAATTCAAGAAGTTAAAATTATTGATCCGTTGCCTTTGGTCTTTGAAAATGTGAAGTTATTAGTTGAAAAGGGTGGCAAAGAGAAACACGAGGAGTGGTTGAGATATTTTGTTGCTTATGGTGGAACCGTCTTAAAGCCTAAACATTGGAAAGATGCTACGCACGTTCTTCATTTGGATGGTAACGTTGTAACACAAAATGTTACATCTTTAAAAGAGGCGCGTCACATTAATGTCGATTGGATTAAAGATAGCGTTACTAATAAAACAATTCAAGATTTTAGACCTTACACGGTTGTTTTAGAACCTTTGTGAACATTTAATTAAAATTCAATAGGTAATTCGGGTACAAATTGTAGTGTTAGTTTGGGTTGCATAAATTTCAGGAGTAAATTTTCTAAATTGCACATAATTTGTATTTAATTAATTTATTAATATAACTTGAATTTGTGATATAAATAAAGCAAAGCAAAAATGTTGAAGTATTAGAATTTTATTTTTTAAAACCTGACTCAACGAATGGGCGCATTTCCTGAAAAAATTAAAAAGGGTTCAGCCTTTAGTGTCTTATCAAAAACTACTGAAGCAATTCGATTTAAATTATACTTACTTGGTGAACTAGGCGCCTATGTGACTCAGAGCTTTGAATCCTTAGAGCATCCACATCTGAATGCGATAGTACTGGATTCCAGCCCCTGCTGCAGAAAGATTTACATTTTGCTTGATTCAACAGTTCATACAATGTCCCAGTTCGACATTGGCAACTTGGGGTCTTAGCGCCTGTACCTTCTCTGATACTTGTGTAAGGTGCACAAGTGTGCACTAGTGGTTTCTTGCATCTCGACCTCTCGGATCTATTGTACGCCTCCGATTTGCTCTTCTCTTATGGGAGTTCTGTGCTTTTGATAAAGTCTAGAATTTTCCCTATTCATAAGTTAGGCTCTTTGAAGCATCTTCTCTTTTCCGAGAATGCTGTAACGACTTCTTGTGAAAGCCCCACAGTGTAGCAGAACATTGGAGTTTCTTTCTCCTCTGCACATTCTCTGCATAGTTAGTCTTCTTTTGGTCCCATCGTAGACAGGTGTATTTTAGGCTGACAATGACCCGTTACTAATGCCGTTGACTGTTGACAGTTGTACTTCGTCTCTGCTCGTTCTGAGTAGAGCGCGAGTTCTTTTGTCGGAAGGTTTCTCCAGTAGGGCTTTAGAATGTACCTGTCCAGGACTTTTCCTCCATGTGCCACTTCATCAGAAGTGACTTCATTTCTCTCTTTGTCGTATCATAAGGAATGCCAAAGGCTGGTTCTGGTCCTATGGGTCTTATTTTGATGCCCTCTTTAGCCAGACCGTCCGCTTTCTCGTTCCCTGGTATGTTGGCATGAGCAGCCACACCAGGTTGACGAAGTTTTTTCCTGCTAGCGCATTCAGTCTGCTGATGCAGTTCGTTACTAGTCCGGACCTCACCTCACAGGCGTTCAACGCTTTGAGGGCTGCTTGACTGTCAGATACTACGAAAATTCTTTGGTTGTGATATCCTCTATCTAACAGCATTTGCGCACATATTAAGATGGCGTAAATTTCTGCTTGGAAGACGGTTACGTCCTCCACGAGACTTAAGATTACCCCTTGCCTGAAATTCCGTCTCCGATGATTCTAGCTCCTGTACCAGTTTGGGTTTTTAGAGCCGTCTGTGTAGAACACAAGTCCATTCATTTTGACTGCCTTCCTTGCCTTGTCAGAGGATTTCTCCAGTAGGGCTTTAGCATATCCCTGTCCAGGAGTTTCCCTCCAGTGTTTAATATGCCACTAAATGAGAAGTGACTTTATTTCTCTCTTTGCCATTTCATAAGGAATCCCAAAGGCTGGTTCGGGTCCAATGGGTCTTATTTTGCTGCACTTTTTGGCCAGACCGTCCGCTTTTTCGTTCCCTATACTACGAAGATTCTTTGGTTGTAATATCCTCTATCTATCAGCATTTGCGCACATTAAGAAGGCGTAAATTTCTGCTTGGAAGACGGTTATATGCTTCCCGAGGCTTAAGATTACCCCTTGTCTCAAGTTGCCGTCCCCGATGATGCCAGCTCCTGTATCTTTTTTACGTTTTTAACGTTGGGTTTTTAGAGTGGTCTATGTATGGTAGAACACAAGTCCATTCATTTTGACTGCCTTGTATTCCCATCTTTTCCATGTCGGAATGTTAACTCCGTAGGTTTTTTCGATGGTATATGCTTTGGTTATTCTGTCAGACACCATACTAAGTATGGAGTGTTCTTCCATGTCTCTTAGGATTGAGGTATGTCCTTGCCCATTTCTTCCTATGGAGGAGTGAGTTTTTAGTCTGTAAGCCTTACTTAATGCTTTGGTTTTCACCACCAGATGTAAGGGTGGGGGGTTTAGCATTCTTTCCATTGCTGATGTAGGCGTAGTACGCCTACAGTTATTCCTAGACAGGGCAATCTTTGGATTTTGTAATCTTTTGATTTTGGATGTGTAAGGTGTAGGTCCTTAATGTTTTTCCACTGCATTTTTGAGTTGAATATGGCGGTAGATCAATCAGTATGTCGATAGGTTGCTGGACGCTGAAGATAATATATTTAATTGTTGAAGAGTGAAGCTCGAGTTTTTTAAATAAATAATCTAGGACTTAAGAACTGCCTATTTTTATCTCTTTTTCAGTCGACAGTAAATATTGCTCACGGGAATATCCTAATCTTTTTCTGGACTCATCTGGATTTAGACTTTCTTTGTTTAAAAAAAACATCCTGGTTTTAAATTCCTAGTTTTTGTTTAGAAAGTTTTCATTCTACTGTAATTTTGATATTAATAATATATTTGATAGTTAATTATTAATCCATGATATTGGCTATTGGTTGTTATAAATAATTAATCAAAGTCAATTTCGTTTGAATATCTTTCAACACAATTTTTCAAATTAAATGACCTCATGAAAAAGCATTTTCCATGTAGTTGTGCGCAATGTCTTTGGGCTCGGCGGGGTTTAAAAAGGCGAAGCTCTCTTGACACGTTACTTATTTTGCGGGTGTTCCATTGCTGGCATCGGTAATAAATTATTTTTTTAAAGTATCTCATCAAGTTCTAAAAGAAGAGTGAAAATGGTAAGTGTCGAGTAGTGAAATATTTAATTTTTTTTAGAAATTAAAATTTAAAATTTTGGATTTCCGCGAAGGGTAAAATTTAAAATTTGTTTCAGTTTTTGAATTTTTGATAAATCGAATGAAATTCATAGGTGATTTAATATTTTAAATGTTTAAATTGTGCCCCTAAGTTTTTAAATTTTTTTAAATTTTTTAATAATTAGCTAAAATTGGCAGCATTACTCATTTAAATACAAACAATAAATAAATCAATTTCAGTAGAGAAATGCGATATAGTACAAAAGGTTAACAATATCAATTGCACTATTTTATTTCAAAGTCGATTCGTTCCAATAACTAAAACTGATTTTTAATTGAAATTTACTTGAATTTACACGAAAATTCAGTCTTGACACGAAAATTTCGGTAAACAATGTTAAATTACCTTTAATTTCGCGTGTTATAGTCATTTACCCTCTGTCTTTGTTTACATTAGATTATTACTTTTTAGTTTAGTAAAGCATTTTATTTAATATTTATTTTAGCATTTTTTCAAAAAGGGAATTCCAGTTAAATTTTCTAACAAAATATTAAATTTATAAAATAAGACGATAATACGAAATCAATTTACCTATACGAGAAATTCTTATGAAACCTATAATTATTATTACCTAGATATCAGTTTCTTAGAAAATTTTATTTTGGGGTTGGTTTTAAATATTAATAATTCAAAATTATTTATCTACTACTATCAATATAACCAATATAACGTACCGAGAAATTTATTGGTTTTCATCAATAATAAATAAAATTCCAAAAGGTGTAAAAATTAATTTCAATTCATAATTTCATGTTTGTGTTCATAGTTTTATGTGCCTTTAAGTTTAACCCAGTTACCCTATTGCTTTCTTACAAAACTATTCATTTGGTATGTTTAAAATAATAGAGAATAAGAAACGTATTAAAAATTAATTATAATTAATTAATTAAATAAATTAATAAGGTACGTACTTGTTATTACGAGTAAACATTTGCAAAAATTTAAAACTGTACAGTGCAATTAATTTAACATTAAACTAAAATTACAAGTTACAATTCAATTATTCAATTATTTACCTTGAATTTTACCCTGTTATTCAAAAAATTACAAAAATTATGTAATTTACAGCTTTTGTAACTTATAAGCGGGCCCCATATTATTTTAATTGGCAATGCATTTTGAAATAGGTGCTTTCTACTTGGTGATTTCACTTACAATAAAAAATGAGAATCTTCGAGTTAAAGCTCGGAGTCTTATCAGATTTAAGGGAAAATACAATTTCGTAAAATTTTCAATCTGTTTTTCGTAAAATGTTACCAGGGCTGGATTATCCATAAATTATCCAGAAGAAACTCAAAAAATCTATAGGATTGAACTCGAAAACGGTGGGTTCTAGGGAAAAAAATACTTTTAGCAAAGACCATATAGAAGAGACTACAGAAACCTATACTAAAAAATGTGAAAGAGTTTTAAGGTCAAAATTGCTTAAAATCCCTCGAAGAGTAAACTTGTTTTATCCCTTTCTTTGTTGCTCCCGCCTCGACAAGCTATATTATTCACTCGAAAATGGCCCGATGACTAGCGACATCTTCTTTAGCGAGGATTTTTGGTCTTATTTCACTTTGAGTCTTACACTGAATAATCTTTGCTTTTAGCGAAATGAAAGCTCATTAAATTCTCTACAAGAGTAGTCCTATTTATTTTTTCTCTATTCCTTATAGTTTTCGAGATATCTGCCCGCAAAAATCGTTTATGTATGAAAAGAAAATTACCTCACATAAATAATAGTAAAGGAAATTTAATGCTCTGCAACTTTTGTTCTGTAGACTTTTACTGTAAAACGAAGAGCTGAGGTGCTAGAGACAAAAGTAACGCGAGGAAAAAATTTGTTTTATACATTAACAATTTTTGCAGGCGAATATCTCGAAAACTAAAGAAATAAAGAAACAAAGGATGTGGCCATACGAGGAACTTTTTCCGTCCGTCAAATTTTGAAATTTTTTATTAATATATTTATTTTTATGAATGTAAATTACATGATATTAAATTGCTTCTGTCAAGGATTGAACCTAGGACTTCTGTGTGTAAGCAGAATTTTTAGGTATGATATAAACTGTTTCAAAAATTATATATTTTTTATAATTTTGGCATAAATTGAAGTTCAAAATATACATTATTTTATATCTTCAGAAAGCTAATTTTACGAGCTTTGAAAATATTGAAAAATATACAGGGTGTTCTATTTAAATTAAATTTTTTATCCAATTCAATCAAACAGGAAGTCAAAATATAAAGTGTTTGGTATCGTGTAATAGCTAATTTTACGAGCTTTTAAAATATTTAAAAATATACAGGGTGTTCCTAATTATTTTGATATTTTTGTAATTTCCGGTTTAATCGGAAGCGTTTTGTTAACCTAAAATAGTGTCAAATAATAGATATTAATGGGATTGATAAATATGTCCATTTTCAAGTTTTAATTTTTATTGTAAAAGAAATGAGAGATTTTTGAAGTTTTGACATTCAAAAAATCATTATTCCAAAACGGTTCTAGAGATTTTTATAAAAATTCATATTTCGGTAGAGAATTGCGTTGTCAGTAACATATCCAAAAAAGAAAAAAAATATAGCGGAGGAAATTTTGAGAAAATCCATTTCAAAATTTTGACCTACTTTGGCCCCTTAAATGTAGGCAATTTTAAAACAATTTTGAAAATCGACTTGTTTAGGACCAAAGTCCTATATTTTGGCTGTACAATGCCGTTTTGAAATTTTTATAATAATAATTACCGGCCAAGTTATAAGGGAAAACCACAAAATGGGACAATCGTTCTATTGGCCGCCATTTTGAATAAAAAATTTTTTTTTTCAATTGGGGCTCAGATGTGCTATCTTATAGCCAAGTAAAATTGAATTTTTATTATTACTGTTGATAATAGAGCAGTAGATTTTTTCAAAACTAATTTTTTCAGTAAACTAAGTTTAAATTTAAAGGGAAAGTTTTCAAATGAATAGATATTTAAATAGTTTATAATATCTTCTTTAAAATAAATAAAATAATTAGATTTGTCACGAATACTTGTACCAACACCCTAAATCTTAGTACATTTAACCTTTTAGAAGTAGGTATTAGAAAACATCCCTTAAAAGCAACTAAGCAACAATTTCAGTTTGATTTTCATAATAAAAATCCAAAAACGAATAAAATGTGTTATTTGTTAAATCTATTAATCGAAGCATAACTTTTACCTTGGCTTGATTTGTCTTAATTTTATATCCTTCTTAAGAAGTCATTCAATTGAAAAATTAGTCTATTAAATTTGTACCACTCCCCAATATAATAAGGTACCTAAATAAAATTGAGAAAAAATGACATCATGTACCATGAAGCGTTTAAAATAATAGATCAAAATTAAGGTTCATTAGAAATTAGTTAATTATAGTTTTAAAATTATTTCTTAATTAATTGTCTACTATTAAAAACGAATTTGTAACTAATTGTTGTAACGGCGCAGGGACGTGGGTTTGAAATCAAAAATTAGGTTTCAGTTGAAATTTCAAAGGTTGAAAACCTCAATTCTTTATTTTTGTCACTGGATGTTTAAAATTGATAGGGTTAAAAACCTTTTGCTCTATTGATATTTTCTAGTCTCGATTATTAAGGTATTCGTTGATTGATTTAAAAACAGGAAAAAGGAGACTGGTACTAAACCACAAGACACAATTATTAAAAAGGAAACAATAATCATCCTCTAAAGGAACGGAACGGTACGCTTTTGTATCGACATTTTTTCAAACTATTACAACCCCTTTTGTGTAACTCACTTAAGAATTTTTAAAGGAAATTTATCATAAAGTGTAAAGCTTTTACAACTATCTTTTGATAAATGATTCTCAATTTATTTTTAGTTTGTTGAATTAGTTTTAAAATTTCAATTTTTCTACACCTGTTTGTTCTCACCCTTAAATTTCTGAAAATCTTATTTTCAGAGGGAATGCATATCAGTTCATATTGGGCAAGCTGGAGTTCAAATTGGGAATGCATGTTGGGAATTATACTGTCTCGAACATGGAATTCAACCAGATGGACAAATGCCATCAGATAAAACCATCGGTGGTGGTGATGATTCTTTCAATACCTTTTTCAGCGAAACTGGGTCAGGAAAGCACGTACCACGTGCAGTTTTTGTTGATTTGGAACCAACAGTTGTAGGCAAGTATAGTTCGTGATTAAAACAGATTTCTCTGTTTAAAATGAGGGGTGTATCTACATTTCATACCATTTACTAAATTACATAAACGCATACACACACACAAACAAAAATCGCGTGTTTTAAAAGAAAAAAAAACTTTTATTGAACTATTCTTACAAAGTTTATTGACATTGTTATACAATTATTAATGATTTTCCATATAATGATAATATAAATGAAACACACACGGCCTTTGTGTGCTAAATTACATTTTAATAAGGAACATTGATTTTTAGATGAAGTGCGAACTGGAACTTATCGTCAACTTTTCCATCCGGAACAACTTATAACAGGAAAAGAAGACGCAGCTAATAACTACGCACGAGGCCATTACACAATTGGAAAGGAAATCGTAGATGTTGTTTTAGACCGTATGAGGAAATTAGCGGACCAATGCACGGGACTTCAAGGTTTTCTCGTATTTCACTCTTTCGGGGGTGGAACCGGATCTGGCTTTACAAGCTTACTCATGGAACGCTTAAGCGTTGATTATGGAAAAAAATCTAAACTCGAATTTTCGATTTATCCAGCACCACAAGTTTCAACAGCTGTTGTTGAACCGTACAACTCAATTCTTACCACCCATACTACTTTAGAACACTCCGACTGCGCTTTTATGGTAGATAACGAAGCCATTTATGACATTTGTAGAAGAAACTTAGATATCGAAAGACCAACTTACACAAACTTAAACCGTTTAATTGGACAAGTAAATCCTCCCAATAATTACTCAACATTTTTAAAACATAATTGTTACAGATCGTTTCATCGATAACGGCATCATTGCGTTTTGATGGTGCTTTAAACGTCGATTTGACTGAATTTCAAACCAATTTAGTGCCTTATCCGAGAATCCATTTTCCACTAGCAACTTATGCTCCCGTTATATCGGCGGAAAAAGCCTACCACGAGCAGCTTACAGTTGCAGAAATTACAAACTCTTGTTTTGAACCAGCAAATCAAATGGTTAAATGTGATCCACGTCATGGAAAGTATATGGCTTGTTGTATGTTATATCGTGGAGATGTTGTGCCTAAAGATGTTAATGCAGCTATTGCAACAATTAAAACAAAGAGAAGTATTCAGTTTGTGGATTGGTGTCCAACTGGATTTAAAGTTGGAATTAATTATCAACCACCCACAGTAGTACCTGGAGGAGATTTAGCTAAAGTACAAAGAGCTGTCTGTATGTTGTCCAACACTACCGCCATTGCTGAAGCATGGGCCAGGTAAATAATTAAAAATTATAATTAAGGGCGTGATTTAGTAGGCATATGCTATCGCATTGCTGAGATGCGACACTTTTGCGTTGTCAATTTCTCAAAAACCAAAAGGTTAAATGAAATGCTGATTTGTTTATCAAATAGTTGCCGTTAAAGTCTCGGGGATGAGAAATTTTGAATGATTTTTGTAGAGAAATAAGGTGGCAATTAATACAAATAACTTTTCATTTTTGTACTGCATTTTACAGTTGTTTGTTTTTATAAATACTTCACATTTGAGGCTGAAAATTTCTCAACCCCGAGACTTTAACAGCAACTATTTGATAAACAAACGAGAAATTCATTTTAATTTTTGGTTTCTGAGAAATTGACAATGCAAAATTAGCAAGTATTATCAATCTAAGCAATGAGTGCGACTGCGATAGCATATGCCTACTAAATCACGCCCTTAACCTTTCTCACCATATTTTTATTATAGATTGGATCACAAGTTTGATTTGATGTACGCTAAAAGAGCTTTTGTTCATTGGTATGTTGGAGAAGGTATGGAAGAAGGAGAGTTTTCAGAAGCTCGTGAAGATTTAGCTGCATTAGAGAAGGATTACGAAGAAGTTGCAGTTGATTCTGTAGAAGCTGAAGGAGAGGAAGGCGACGAATACTAATCATCAAATTTTAAAATATTTGCACAGCACAACTGATTTACAGCTGAAATCTGAGACTGACCTTTTGGAATGGGATGGAGCGTTTTGTAACACTAAAAAAGCTTTATAATGAATTTTTAGTTGCTTTGTATTTTCTAATAACATTTAACTAACACAGATCGAAGTCAATACAATTACTAAAATACAATATAAAATATATAAAAGAAGTTCTAACATTATTTCTTTGTTTTTACATAATGACTTTGGCGATATGTAGGAGATCTACATTTTTTTGTGAAACTTCTCAAAATATTTTTCACTTAATTTTTTTATCTTGAGCTTGTGTAGTGAATTCGACAGCACATTTACGTGGAAACCAACCTCGTATAGAAAAAGCTGCTTGTTGATCTTCCGGTAAATCAAGTTGTACTTTTTTGCCAAACAACCAATGCCTACAATTTGTAATAACCCATTAGCTTTAATTTCTTAGAAATTAACCTACTCACTTCCTCCATCTCGTAACTAAGACAGTGTCTCCTACGTTTAACTTAATTCTAGGCTCATCTGTACAAGGAGGGTTTAACAAAACCATTAAACCTTTAGTAATCGGAAACCAAGATCCTGAAGCAGGATTTGTTATTGTATAAAGTTTTGTTCTTTCCCTTTTTTCAGATTTTTGCTCTAGTTGTTCTCTCTACAACAAATTATTGATTAAAAGTTTTTAAAATTATTTAAAATTACCGTTAAAGTGTATTGGTCGCAATCTTTAGCTACCGGCCAAGTAACACCATTACCAACAGGCTCACATGTCAAATTAATTACTTGAGTAAAATTATTCCAAGTACCTAAATCATAAGGGAATATAAACGGAGGCTCTATGTTTTGGCGACGATGTATAGCTTTTTCTAAAATCCAGTCTTCAATACCAGTGCGATTTCTAAGAATGGCTCTCATCTGCAAAATGATGTTAGATATGAATAAATAAAACGAAAAATTGTATTACCTGAAAAAATAAAAGCATTCCTACAGCTAGCACTACGCCAATTGTTAATCCTAATGCAAAAACACAGAGAATCATTGTATATAAATTTAAGTACACAATTGGAACGTTTCTAATCCCATAATATAAGTACCATGTTCTATTTAATCCTCTATAAAGTGAAAATGATAAGACAATTGAAGCATGGCTACATCCAAGTACGGCGTATAATAAAAAAAATGTAAAGTGTGCGTGATTTCCCCAACCAACGCAATTGTTAATCCAAGGACAATGGTGATCCATTTTTAAAATACAACGTCCACCTTCAAATAATTGATTTTTTTATAATCATACACCAATTAATTATTATCACTTACATTTTCGACAATGATGAGATCTAGGAGCTTTATAACCTTGGCACACACCACACCATTGTAAATACTTAATATCACTTTCGTTCGCCTACAAAATGATCACAATTTTATAATGAAGTAACAGTTACGTTTAGGTACATACGGGTTTCCATTTCGGAGGTAATAGGCCAGGTCCATGAAATACAGAAGACATAAAATTGTACAAAGTAAGCCCTGATAAGGACATAAAACAACAAGTATTTAAAAAACCACCCCATGTAGTAGAAGGCCACCACATACTGCTACAATATAACGTAACACCTGTAACTAATTTCACGATACCTAGAACATTTACAAATTAAAGAATAAAATTTGTTATACTTAACTTATAACACTACCTAAAGCAGTTAATGGACCCCAATGACATAATCTCGTAAATAAACCAAAACACATTTTATATACAAATTTATAAATAAATATTATATTTTTAAGTTTTATATTTTAGGTTATATTTTCATTATTTTTATTGACAAATGCGCATAGTTCGTAAAGATAATACTAGATGGCGGTACCGGTTTTAACTGCTCATTTTTAAAAATTAGAAAAATAATTATTTTAAAAATCAATTCAACGTTAATTAATTGTTATAAAAAAAGAATTAAAAACTAAATTTTATTTTACAATAAATTCTAACAAGTTACATGTAATTCTCTTAGATAATTTTTCGCTTTAGACCATCGGATTCCACAATTAATTGGCAACATTATGATAATACTGACTTAATACAACATTAAACTATTTATGTCAGCAGGAACACGACGCTGGAGTTGGATTGTATAAATCTGGTTCATCAAGATCTCTGGGTCTTCCTCTTCTTCCAGGAAGCAAAGCTCTGTCTACAGCCGTTTCCATTCTTACCATAACTTTTTCCAGTAATGCATCTATGGCTCTAGCTACATTTTGACCTGTCGCTGCACTAGTTTCAAGATACACCAATCTATTAAAAACGTAAAAATTAAAACGTAATAGGTTGATTAAACTAAATTCACCCATGCTTATCTGCAAAATCTCTGGCTTGCCTTTCTGAAATAATTCTTCTATCTTCTACGTCTGCTTTGTTGCCACATAAAACTATATCGGGATCTTCGCAATACGCATGCATCTAAAATGTAGGTAGGTAATTATTAATTATATTTCTGTCATGTGCTGAAATTTAGATGAACATGAGAAAAGCGTAGGTAGTCCATTATGTGTGGAGCAATTATCCTTTAAAAGCGCGAAGCGGGGTGCATGAATGAAATTGAATTAAAGACGTACCCTTAATTGCTCAATCCAATTACGAATTTCAAGGAAGGACTTCTCGTTTGTTAAATCAAATAGGAGAAGAAATCCCATGGCGTCACGATAGAAGGCAGTTGTTAGACTACGGAATCTATAGCAATGTTTGCTACTAAACTACAAAACTATGCAATCATGCAGCATATTAATAGCTATTAAAGTTTTACATTTTTTGAGCAAATTAAGCAAAAAATTAATTTTTTTACCGCTCTTGTCCAGCTGTATCCCATAATTGTAAATTAATCCTATTATTTCGTCCTTTATATTGATAGATTAACCTCTTCTCTCTAAAATCTATACCAACTGTTGATATAAATCTTGCATTGAATAATCCATCCGTGTATTGATACAAAAAGCTTGTTTTTCCAACACCAGAATCGCCCAAAGCAAGAAATTTAATTAAATAATCATAATCCATTTATGAGAATAATGGGGAGGTTATGCTTTAATTGCCGATTTAATTCAAATCTAAAATTATTAAACACTAATTTCTTTAAAAGAACAACCTGTTGCCGTATTTTAGTTTTGTACACTAAACGAAAAATCGAAGTCTAACAGAACCACCTGTCAGCTATGCCCAGATGTATATTATGTAAAACCGCAATGATGATAATAGTGATAAGAAAGCGAACCCCACCTACGAGATCAATATATACACAACTAAATGATTCAAACAAAGACAAATTCACATTTTCGTGTACGCATAGACCGAATTTAAAAAATAAATATGGCGGCAATTTTGACCAATCAGAAAAAGAGTTTTAATGAAAATTGGAAATTTGCATGATGTATGTGTTAGCTATTATCTTTTAGAATTGTCTGCTGGTATTGTAATCTATACGTATAAAAAATAAATAGGTATTTCATAGAGAATTGTTTAGTTTGTGGCACAAATCAATAATGAATTTAAAAGTTAGCAGCTGACGAATGAAACAATGAAAGTTAATATTACCTACTAAATTAATACTACGCTCATTTTAGCAACCGTCCTATTATTTATGTAACATAAATGTTATCGGAATCAGTAAGTTTAACAAATGTCAATCATATTTGAAAGCCCATTCATCAATTTGTATCATTTTCAGAGGATGTTAACTACCAAAAATAAAGCAATTTTATCTAATACAAAAATATTTTTCAAAACTTTTTAATTAAATTAAATATAATATAATATTTTTAAACAACTAGGGCTGTTTAAAAAATTTAATTATAAATATAAATACTCTTTTATTAAAAAGTTAAATAAAGTAGTCAAAGTACTTACTTTTAAATTTACCGCCCTATTATTTTATCAGTGATGCATTTTTAATATCAATTGTTTATAAAATAATCGAAGTTGGCGTCTTTTTACAAGTTTAATCGCTCTACGTTAAGACGTGTTTGAAGAGTTCTAAATAATTTCTGTAAAATATTATAAATAGAAAGTTTTATTGAATTAACATTATTTACATTACTCAAAATGTTGTTAATTTTCAATGCGGGTTAGTACTTAAATAAAAATTTGTAACAATTTGAACATTTTTGTCAAAGGCTTCTTTACTAAAGAAATTATTTTTTACGCTTTTTCGGGTATTAATAGTTGTTGTTAAATTATGTTATTCTTGTGCAAGCTGAATTAAATTAAATTAAAAGATGAATTAAATATAATAAGTGCATTTTTTGTGGTCTTCAAGAATTGTTTTTCGATGCCAGCTATCGGCTGCTATCGGTGAGTAATTTAGTAGCTTTACCTAAATTTTTCTATAACAAGAGTAATGTGCTAACTAAAGTTATGTTTTTTATAACTGAAAATTGTAATTATATTTTTTTAAATTGGAATTTTTTTACATCGGGAAATATTGAGTTACTTCATCGGTGTTCTATATTTTACAATAGTTCTTTGTAAACTACAACATACAGATAAACAGAAATGAAATTTATCAAATTGGCACCTATTACAATACAATACAGACCGTTTCTAGCTAATAATATAACTCTATAATTAATATTTACCAAGATTTTTATTAAGATTTAATTCTCAAACCTCAAAATTGAACTCTCTTTAGTATTTGAAAACGATTCTCTACTTATCAATTTTGTCCGTAGATGGTGTAAGGTACTTGAAATGTAAAATAACTCGGAACCAAAAGTTTTTTGAATTCTGCAAATTTATGAATAGGTGTACAGTAGGATGGTTCTTATTTAACCCTTTTATGAATTTTATTTTTGCTTGCTCCTGACTTTATTGCAAAAAAATCAAAAAAATTTCAAAAAAACTTTGTTGTTTTGGTTATAAACCATTCACAGAAGTATTAAATTACAAGTCAATTAAAATTCTGGTTTCCATTTTAACATAGGGGTTGGATAATGGTGCTAAATATCGAAAGATAATTGTATGTATGAAGGTATAAGAAACGTTGAAATCCACATCCACATTATTTTTGACATTCTACAAATTTGATATCGTTTAATTGGTTTTCCTTGGTAAAAAAAATTATATTTTGAGTGGCACTATTTAGCACCACTCGATATAACAATTATATTATTCTCAACTTTTTAAATTTTTCTCAAATTAATTTTAATAAAAAGGCTCAGTTCTAAATCTCATTTCTTTAAAATCTCAGTTATTTATGTTATGAATCATCTTATAAATTAACTTATTATTTTGTTTGCTTTTAATTATAATGTTTCTTATCATTAACCCCTTTCGCTCTTACTCCTTTTAGTAGGTAGCGTTGTAATGTTGTATAATAATGGGCATAATGGCAGCGAAATGGCTTACTATTCGTTTTAATTAATAACTCCTTAATATTATAAAAATTAGTTTCTAGGATGTGATTTGTAATTAAGTAATTACACCACCATTATATTTACTAAAATTGCAATGAAGTAGTGCAATTGTTTAATTTCCTTTTCTATCTTACTTAATTTATTATAAACATAAAAATTTCCAAATAATATTATTTTCCGTCGATCGATTGTTAATGCATGTCATTAACCATCAAGAAATTGATCATTAATAGCCCCTATTAAGGGCGCGCTGCTAAAGTGGAGGGGAGACATTTTTGCCATAGCGTGTATTTTTACCACTTTAAGTTGAAGAAAAAAAAATATAGATGGTGCCAACATACTGTCAAAATAATTATTTTAATTACCAATGTCAACCAATCTCAAACTAAAAAAAAATGCACAAAAAAAAACACCGGATGTGGCCATACGAGGAACTTTTTCCTGTTGTATTTTTTTTGTGCATTTCTTTTTTTATTAAAATTATAAACTTTTAAAGAAATGCACAAAAAATACAACAGGAAAAAGTTCCTCGTATGGCCACATCCGGTGTTTTTTTTGTGCATTTTTTTAAAAGTTTATAATTTAAAATTTTCTTTAATGTATTTCATTTATAAGATATAAAATTAAATTTTAATAAAAAAAAATATAAAATTATAATATTGAACAGACAGGAAAAAGTTCTTCGTATGGCCACATCCGTTATTTTTTTTTTTAAATTTTATTTTAATATCTTATAAATAAAATAAATTCAAAAAAACTTAAAAAGCGCACTAAAGAAACTTTTGGGTATAGAAGTTAGGCTTGAAAACAGTTCCTCGTATGGCCACATCCGTTGTTTTAATTATTAAATTTATATAAATACATGATATAAAAAAAAATAAAAAATAAAAATTTTTTTTTAAATTGCCTTTGCCGGGAATCGAACCTAGGACTTCTGTGTGTAAGAAGAATTTTTAGACTCGAACTGTCTAAAATATTAATTTCATTTTTGTTTAAATTTGGTATTAATTGAAGTTCAAAATACATATTATTTTATATCTTCAGAAAGTTAATTTTACGAGCTTTCAAAATATTGAAAAATATACAAGGTGTTCTGTTTAAATTAAAAAATTTGATTTCATTTCCGGTTAAACCGGAAGTCAAAATATAAAGTGTTTAGTAACGTGTAAAAGCTAATTTTACGAGCTTTCAAAATATTTAAAAATATACAGGGTGTTCCAAAAAATTTTAATATTTTTCTGATTTCCGGTTTAACTGGGAGCGTTTTGTTAATCGAAAATAGTGTCAAATAATAGATATTTATGGGATTGATACATATATCCATTTTTAAGTTTTCATTTTTATTACAAAAGAAATTAAAAATTTTTGAAGTTTTGACATTCCCAAAATTATTACTCCAAAACGGCTCGGGCGATTTTGATAAAAATTTATATTTCCATAGAGAATAGCATTGTCTGTAATATATCCAAAAAAGAAAAAATATGGCGGAGGAAATTTTGAGAAAATCCATTTCAAAATTTTGACTTACTTTGGCCCCTTAAAGGTAGGCAATTTTAAAACAATTTTGGAAATCGGCTTGGTTATGACAAAAGCCCTATATTCTGGCTGTGCAATGCCGTTTTTAAATTTTTATAATAATAATTCCCGGCCAAGTTATAAGGGAAAAACCATAAAATGGAACAATCGTTAATTGGTCGCCATTTTGAATAAAAAATTTGAATTTTTTTTTTTAAGTTTGAGCTCTACTATTGGGCTTTGGGATGTACTATCTTATGGCCAAGTAGAAACGAATTTGGCCCAAATTTTCAAATATGCGCCCAAAATAACCACCTTATTTTTAGACACCCTGTATATATTTCTTATAAAAACTTATTTTGTCGATGAAATAATTTTAAAGTTCCTAAAATCAAATTTCATCAAAATCGGTTAAGTAGTTTTGAAAAATTGAAAAATTTTTTTTTCGATTTTTGGAATGAGGATGACTCAAAACGTCGAGAACTTCAATAAAAAAAAAATTATTTTTTTTCTCGATTATAACAACTTTTTCTTGGATTGGAAAAAGTTAAAAAAACAAGAAACAGTACTTAAAAGTAGAACATTACAACATCGTTTTGGACGGTTTTCGATGCTGTAATGAGTATATTGTTACAAAAGAATAGTAAAGTTAAAAATTTATACCTGGAACTCTAAAATTTTGCTTGGGCCATCTAAAAGGCAATGCCTGAACTATTGTCGAAAGATTTGGTTGAAAAGACCGCTAAGGACATATTTTGATTCAGTATTTTCTTCCTTGTTTCGTTTAATTAGCGATGGAATCACTTAAAAATTAGGTATTGTTCTTATAACGATCTCCACAAGGAAATAACGGAATTTCATCAATATTGGTTGCTTCAAAATTTGAAAGTTTCTTGTTTTCAAAAATTAATTTAACCTATTTATTCATAATATAAAGCAATGAAAATTGTCCATCTCCTTCATTGATCTTTCCTTTATAAAATTTCAAAAAAATTAAGTTCATATAACGTTTAGTTTTTAAATTCCGCAAGAAAAACTAATGGCTTATTTTTAACGTTATTTTAACTCCAACTTTTGCCGCTTTGTCAGCGCGGCCTTAATGCTCAATTTTCTATTAACGATCAATTATGGTATAGGCAACCAAATCACACCAATATTGTATTGAAATTGTGACATTTGTTGTCATTTTTGTTTTCAATGGTACCTCTGATTGTAGATTATTATTGAAAACTTGACTTTTTGTCGTAAAATTAACTTAGATTTTCTCCAATTTAATGAGAGGCGATCGACGGAAAAATTTAGTAATCAACTCTTGTGTTAATTGCCGATCTCAACAATTAACGCGCTCGCTACTCTCGCGCGTTGAAATGTCTCGGTCTTATTAACGCACTAGTTGATTAAATAACTATTATTGATCATTCATATTGGGGGAATTGGGAAGAATGATTTTCTATTTCAATTAAACTTCTAGGTTTGAAAAATGTGGTTTAGGCCGTATTCTACATTACACATGTATCCTTAGGATTTAATTTTAGTCCCAGTATAGAGGTTTTAACAGTAGCTTGAACCGGTTTATACTGAGACTAAAATTAAATCCCAGATTCAATCCTTAGGATAAATGTGTATTGTAAAATCTACCTACATTTAGAGTTCGATTTTCAACCTTATATGTTATTGGCTTTTTAGTGTGCTCAGAATTTTGAATCTTTGAATAATAGGCAGATTTAGTGCTATTCTATAACCCAAAATTGTTTAGTAAGAATATTCAATTAATGTCACGAGTCTCGAATCGCAATTTATTATTGCAAAAACATTATGTACACATAATAAAGCTCACAAAGTGCTAAACATGATACTTGATAAAGCTGACTTGTTGGTAGAAATGGATAGAAGCCAAATCTACATTGTATTATCAAAGAATACATCTCTTAATTTAAAACAAAACATTAAAATAGTTAAAACCAGTCCCAGATGCTGCAAATAGATGAATTAAATAACCTATAGGTAATATAAAATTAATAATTTACCGAAGTAATTACTGCCATATTTAATTCGTAAAATCCATTTGCACTCAAAAAGAATTTTTCGTGTTTCATTTGAAGAAGAAAGGCTTCTCGCTATAATAACAACAATAATAAAATTTTTGACTAGCTAAGTAGCTACCCACATAAGGTCTTTCAAGAATAGAGGGGTGTATAATATGGCTCAACGTATGAGTTACTTACAAAGCACTCTAGATTTAAGAGCCAGTTGGGTTTGTCTCCTATTTTTAAGCCACCTGTTATGTTAGAATCAAATATATTTTAGGAGTATGCAGTATCAATAGCTTTTAGCTACATCTCAAGTATTCTTCCAAGCCCCTATGGTTGACAGGTCCTTTGTTAAGTCTTTCAAGGTGGTACCTATTTAATTACCTTTGTTTGTAACTCACTGTTGGAATATGGCAATAGCAAACGGCATTCAGATCTACGGAAACAACCGATCTAAAAATGTATTCCAATTATTTTATAATTAATTATTTCTATTTCAAGAATACCTACCTCATATTCAAATATCTGACAAACTATTAAAAGTATCATCAAATCTGCGCCGAAAAGTCCTAAATGTACCACAGTTTGATATAAAACAAACGTCCTACTATATTTACAACAAACAATTACTGCAATTATATCTATAAATATATGAGAAATAGTTAACACTAATGGCATTGTAAACATTTTGTTCATTTCTCTGATCGAACAATATACCGAATTGTGAGTTTCAATGAGAAAGTCCATAAGATCATCAACAGCATAAAAATCTTCACATTCAACTACCTTTACCCGCTGGAGTAAATTACAACAAGTTTTCAATCTGTGTGTACAAGCGTCTACCGCTGAGGAGAAAAAATAAATTGGAACTTGACGAATAAATAAAATAATAACCGTATTAATACCTTGTAAGATTAAAATTTGACAACGTTGCTCACAAAAAGTTTGTCGAATAACCTCAGTTATTGGGAATCCACTAAAAAATATATAAAGAGGACTAAAAACGAAAATTAAATATAAACCGTATAAATAAGAAAATCTATACGAAATTGGTAGATTTTTAGTTTCGAACAATTTATCCAATTTTTTGAGGTAATTTAGACTATTTATAAAATGCTTCTGTTTCAATACGATAGCAATTATCGATATCATAGAGGCAAATTGTACGAATATGTAAGAAAAGCCCAGTATAAAATCAACAATTAAAATAGTATTGATTTGAATTTCCATCATTATTCGTACACCGCTAGTTGTCATAAGAAGAAGAACTGACCCTAAAAAAATCAAGTCACATCAAAATTATGTCATCTCAATTTAACCCTAGGATGCGTGACATAAACTTCAAAGTCTCATAAAGATTTCAATCTCCTCTAAAATTGTTTCGAATAAATATTTTCCTTGTTCGTACAGAAATGGTCTAACCCGAGGTCTAACCCTATGTTACATGGACTAAATGTCGTACTAGTACCTACTGAATTAAGTACTGAATTTAGTACTTATTAGTACTGAATCAACTCAAGGAGCAAACATTAAGCTTTAATGTCGTGCACGGTCGTGCGTCGACATTTCTACGCACGACGTTAAAGCTTAGATTCCCGTACTTGTGCTCCTTGAGTTAATTCAGTACTGACAAGTTAGCACGATATTTATTCCATGTAAAACGTCCTTTAGACACCTAATCTTAATAATAAAAATAAGAAATAAATTTATTTCTGTGAACTACTACTAATAAACGTTCTATGAAAGCAAGTTAGTGTTCACTTAGTGCACCAAGGAAGCCCATCTAAGGGCCGTTTTACATGGACTAAATATCCTACTAACTTGTGAGTACTGAATCAACTCGAGGAGCAACAGCACGAGAATCTAAGCTTTAACGTCGTTTAACGATTCCCGTGCTTGTACTCTTTGAGTTGATTCAGTACTAACAAATTAGTACGATATTAGTCCATGTAAAACGGGTCTTATGTGCATGTGTAGGTATATATAAAATATTAGCCATCCTAGAGTTAATAAGATGAATTTATTCTAACTATTTAAATGAAATTACCTCCATTAAGCAGCAAACTGCGTATACCTAGAGGTGTCGCTTCAAAATATGTGTTCTGGTACATATCAATTTTTTTTGTAAACGGTGCCATACCGCATATTTTAGCTGGATAATATATGAATTTGAGAGGTTGGTTCAAATTTTGAATATTTTTTGCCATATTTCTAATTTGTGTGTAGCTTCTTTGGAATTGTTTTTCGAATTAGCTTTTAAGTTAATGACAAATGTAATCAATCAAATAATGTAATCAAATAAAATTTGGTATTTTGTTAATAATTGTGTACGTCTATTACATAATTAGCCTTTTTATGAGTTATTAGTAGAGAGCGGAATTATATGCAAGAAATTTTTTGAAAATATGTCATATAATATGATATAAACGTACGTTTATTTACGTTCGCGTAAAACTATCTTTTTGGTCTCGGGCCGGTCTCATTCTCTTCATAATTTTATACATTACTTACAAATTACCTGAGATGTATATATATTTTGCTCTTTTCAATATGATCGAAGATATATTGTCAAAATTAGTAATTTTGCTAAAAATAAAGGAAATTTTGTACCTGTTCTAGCATGTCTCTGTCCAGGAAAATTTTCTCAAAAAATATCAGTTCGGTTCTACTAAATGCTTTCAAATAATTAATTATAAACATAAATATGCACAAAATTTTTTATGAAATGATCATTCTTATTGGGGGAATTGACGTGAATGATTTTCTATTACAATTAAACTTCTAAGTTTGGAAAATGTGATCCAGTGCTCGGGTTTTCACCTTTAAAGTTTCTGGCTTTTTAATTTTTTCAAACCTTCACACTTTACATTATCTTCTTCAATTATGCTTTAGCTGATCAGACACGAGAACCTACGTCAAGAAGTTTTATCGCACTGGACACATTAGTTTCGTCGCTTTCTTTGGTTATACACATACACATGGTGGAAGACGCAACTTAGGAATTAATGCTCAATTATTTGCCTAAAAATTAATTTAGAGGTACAACAGTGTATTTAGGTTTTTTGTAAAGAAAAAATACTGCATCTGCACATATTGTGTAACGATAATTTTTCACTCTTATTTATTTTTCTAATTAATTGTTCTATTTGTGACTCCTAGACCCCTCTGTTGGTTGTTTATTGTATTTTTATTTGTTACTGTTAAATTTTCTATAATTTTCTCCTTCTTTCATACCTGTAATCTATCCGTTGGTTCTTAGTTAAAAATGATTAATTCGAACGAAGTCAAGGCTTAAACTTAATATCGTATTATAGTGTTATAATTTGTCATTTGTTAGTTATTTTTGGACGGATTTATGCTACGATATTTGACGATTTAAGTTATTATTTGGAATTAGTATTTATTCCACTTCGTTTGAGGGATTTTTATGCCTTTGATTTTAAAACCCTTGTTTACAGGTATGTTGCCCATGCTTTGTCTTATCTTCTGTACTATTATGTGTTTCCCTTTCTAGGGTTTTAAGTTGGAGTTTAAGTTTGACTTATAATTTACTTATCTCAAATATCTGCGTTTCAATTAGACGATTATCTTCCTATCATCTTCATTTACAAATTTGGATTTATCATCCTCGTTTTTTTACCGAAAGCTGAGATACAGATGCAAGAGTTTATCCAGCCTATCAGCGTACAGATAAGTGGAAATTGTTACGGAAGTGTTTTATGTTTAATTATTTGGGGTTTTTCAATTTAAAAATGTCGGATGATAATTAACAACGTGGTTGTTAACTTTGTTAATTTTTCAAATAATTCACCACCCATAATTTTTATCAACGTTTTATTATTTTTTTTGTTGAAATTTACGAATGTTATTTTCACCTAACTAAAATAGCTTTGCTTTTGTGCATAAATTTTAATTCAGTAATTTATTGTTGTATAAATAATTGTTATAAAATTTATCGATCATGGGTCATACTTTTTTGTAGTTTTACATTTTGTTAAGCATCGATATTGCGTTTTTGGACACTAATCGCGTTAATTAATTTTATTTTTACATTTTTATACTACGGAAGCAGGACTGTATAGTCGACGACTCTTGCGTACGTTTTTTTATTTCAGTAGACTTGGTTTATGCAATATCTCTGGCTTTTATTTTAAAATAAGAATTATATGTGCTTATGCGATTATTGATACTTTGATGATTATTGTTGATTATTGATTATTATTGTTGTGGAAGTAACATTTAACTTCTACGTATTATTTTTTTGTGAATCGTATGATCGAATTACGGCTTATGTGAATATACGTTATTCAATTTATTTTTTTGTATTTTTGTCTATTTTCACAGTTCGTTGAGAGTGTGATTGGTGTGAGCTAAACTGTGTGGCGCCCTTATCTTTTATCTTATTCCCACGCCTTCTCCACTGGCTGCTGGCGAGCTTACATCGATCCTGCTGTTGCGTTGTTGAATTTAGTGCCACATATGCTATTGTTAATAATTTTTTATTTTCCAGAAAATTAACGAAATTATAAATAAAAAAAATAAGAATGATGATATGGCTTCTAAATTTAATATCAAAGCTAGTTCTTCAGTTGTTTAAATCAAACCAAAAGCTAGCTTTGGCATCTCTAGAGCTTTTTACTAATAATGTAGCTTTATGAGCAATCCTCCATTTAGACTTAGGCTTTTATATCTAGAGTCACTCTGCAGCCTTAAAAGCTGAACTTGATGTTTGAAATAAGAAGATGAAATAAGTAATAAGTTCTTTATTTAATAATTGATAACATAACATTTATAGTGTTATAAATAACCTTTATAATATTTTATAGATAATTCGATGTTCATACATGCACTTAGAATATATTACGTGATTGCTTAATTGAAATAATTACCTACTAAGTATATATTTGCAATTTGCATTTATTGTACTTAATATTTAAGGATTGTGTTAAATATTATAAATGCTTAAAACTATGACATAAATAGCTGTGTAAAAGTACATACTAAGTACAAAAAACATTTTTGAAAATATTCATTTTTCGAAAATGTTTCAGTAGGTATTAAATACGATATTTCGCTATGTCATTTTAAAAGCACCAAATTTCTTTTTCTTTCCTTTTCCACAAGAGTATTAGGTAGTACTACCACGAAAACAATTTACAATTTTAATAAATTAGATTTATTAAAATTATTATTTAAAAAAATTAACCTACAAACCTATTTACATTTGTGATCTAACACTTAAGTGCAATATTTAAGATATCTAAGAGGTGCAACGAATTTAAAATTTTTTTGTAATATTTTCAGTGCCTCTGTTTTCCATACGAATTTGTTTTTCTTTTTCTCTTAAATCTATTGCTTTAATTTTTTTAAGCACACGATGACAAACTTATCTCTTTTTGCTGTGCTTTCTTTTTAATAATATGGAAAATATAGCTTTATTAAGTATTTTATTATACACATATTTTTCGGTATAAAAAAAATAGTTATTACTATTTTAATACACGAACGACTAGTATACAGCTTTTTTTTAAGTTTAATGGTACGAATTGGTAAGTTTATAAATAGTTATGCAATAATTATTAATTGGTTCAAAGCTTTTCAGCCTGTATAATCACAGTGTCTGCTCTATCGTGCATGTTGGCATGCTACGTACTATTCTATTTAATTTATTTTACAATACATAGACAATATTAAAATTTCCTTTCTTTTTAATATTATTTACAATTACAATATTATACCTACTAATTAAATGAAAAATGAGCGTATTAATTAATTAATTACTCTCTAACAATAATTATTTTTTTACAAAATTTCTAGCTACAATTTTCAAGCTTGAGTGCAACAAATAATAATGATACAAATTAATTACAACAATTTCATTTTCATATTGGAATGTTATGCACACAAAAATTGACTTAAGTATTCTTCTAATTACTAATTTCAGTTCAAATTGATGATGATAAAAACAACTTATAAACTTAAATTATTTATACATAAAATTTTCTTTTTAATCTATAAGCTCATCGAGTATTGATTAAAAATTAGTAATTATTACAAAAAATTCATACGACGTCAATATCACAATAATAATGCACTTTGCTGTACTTACTAAGATGCAGTACTGCCAGTACTACGTACTTACAGATTTCAAATAAATAGTTTTTCATTTTTAATTATTTACAGTGCATTAAAGCTACACGTTTTGCGAACTCTTTGAATATAATTATATAGTTTACTTGAAATTTTACAAACAAGTAATAATTATTTTATTTAAATAAATTATTTTTTAGTCCACATCTATCATTTTTTTTGTTCCCTTTATAATTTTTCTCATAAGTTCACCACTTCTCTATTATATGATATGTATGAATATCCCGTATCTTCTTCCAATAAAATTCTTTTTTTTAACATTATCACACTTTTATTCGTCGTGAGGCGATTCCGTAAAACTTTTGTAGTGGCAGAAAAAGAAAATTAAAAACACTGCAAAAGCTGTTGGAAATGTCACACGTGCGATAACGTCGATGGTTTTCGCTACACGTATTGGATGTGGTGGTTCTTTCTTTCGCACCTGTAATAAACATGACTACTCGAGGTTAGAAAATGGAGACTTTGAGGGTTAATACACTGATCTTTAGCCAGCACCTGTTTATTAACTACGATAATGCAAAAATTGATTGATATAATTATTTGGTCTTGAAACTTCGATGGAAAAGGATATAATTGCCTCGTTCTAACTTTAACGCTATATCAATAATCTAAGAGCGCATTTCATAAAGGATGCTATGCATGTGCTGAGCACTTGCCCAACTTAAGTTCGAGATCGCGGACTTACGTCCGTTTCATAAAGTATTCTCAAACTCGAACAATTACGTCGCTGCTTCGGCGGTTATCGGTTGAAAGCAAACGTAAAGAACGAGTAAATGCGCAAGTTTCGGAAAGGTAGGCATTTTGTTTCTTTTCAACCGATAACCGCCGAAAGCGGAGACGTAATTGTTCGAGTTTGACAAAGTTTTCGATCTCGAACTTAAGTTCGACAAGTGCTCAGCACATGCATAGCACCCTTTATGAAGCTCACCCTAAAGCAGGAATTTTCATGAAGTCAGTGTCAGACTTCGATTATTTATGGTTTAATTAATAACCACATTAATGCTTACAGATAGTTTACATGTTGCCAATATTTTGAAATTATAAGTTAATCAACTATTGAACTATTTACTTCTATTTAAAAGTAGTTGTTCATCTAAGTAAGGCCCTTAACGCAAATAAAAATCCCAATGATGTCTATTATGGTCAGCTACTTAGGATCTCATAGGAAAATACTTAAATTAAATTATTTGTTTTTTTCCAAATTGTGGAAACATTAGACAAAAAACGTAAAATATGAAAATTATTTTCAATTTAAAATAGTACCTGATGGGCGTGTTTTGATTTGCATTTCTTAAGTGTGGCTTACAGTGAAAAAATTGAAAATAATCAAAAGTTTTTAAATATTATACAGGGTGGGCCATTAGTACGGAAACGGTTGATATATCATTAACTATATTACTTAGACCAATTCTATTAAACACTTACTCTTAAGCAACAAAGTCTGTCGAATAAGATAAAATTAGTCTCTATTATACTGGGTGTTCATAAACTGCAAAACAATTACAAACTTTTTATTTTAAATAGAAAATCTTGTATATTTTTATATATTCGGATTACCTATGATATTTGTAATCACGTGGTTTAAAATTTAATGCACTTATCACTAACTATTATGAAGATATTGTCACTTTAATGCCGAAGTAGAGTTTACTTTGGAGCCATGATGCCAAGGCTGTAATCAATATTTTTCAAATATGTTTTTTCCATGGACTGTTGATAATAGTCAACTTACAATACTATACATATACAGGGTGATTAATTTACGCAAAATGTCATTTTTCTTGAATTTTTTAAATAGAACACTTCATATATTTTTACATATTTGGATTCCTGGTAAAAACTAGATACTAAATATATAAAACTAAGTAAAAATATATAGGTCGTTCCATTTGAAAAATTCAAGAAAAATGGCATTTCGCGTAAATTAATCATTCCATATAGTATTACGTTTTCTTAAAAAGTTTAACCAACATTTGATAAGTCGACTATTTTGAATGATCGGTGGAATAAACAGATTTGAAAAATCTTGATTACAGCCGTGGCATTATGGCTCTAAAGTAGACTTCATTTCGGTATTTAAGTGACAACATCTACAGAAGAATACGTAAAAATATACAGGGTGTTCTATTTAACATAAGAAAGTTAGTATGCGCCCTGTTGTAACTGAACATTCTGCATAATTGAGACTAATTTTATTTTAATCGTCAAGCTTTGTTCCTTAAGGGTAGGTTGATGGAATTCGTCTACATAATAGAGTAAATATAAATGTATAGAGTAAATTCCGCTTATTTGAATAAGTGGTTTGGTTAATTGAATCAGCCGTTTATGACTCAAAGTAGAAAATCCAAATCCATTTTTTATTGTTTTTTGTCTAGCTTTATTGAATCGCCTTTGATTTGACTCAAAAACCTAGTGTACCAACGTGATTCTAATAAGCGGTGTCTACTGTACATCCAGTTAGCCATAATTTCTCATAAACACATTGTTTTAGAAAATAATGTTAAAATTATTCATTTATTATTTCATAGCTACTAGATTTTATCAATCAATGATTAAATTAATGATTAAAGCCTGCGCCACACACACAGGCTGACCTGTGCGGCCAAACCGTACGTAGCGTCTAGACATTTTTAGGGCGGCCTGCACAAGTACACAGGCCAAACCGGACCGTCTGGACAGCGTTCATGCGGCCGTCTGCACAGACCAAACCGAAATGCAATTTTGTGTGTGTGGCTCAGGCTTTTTACTGGAGTTTATAGGGTCAGATTGATCATTTGTGTTCCATCTTTGAAATTATATTTTTTCTCTAAATTGGTACAAAAATGACGTGTATGAGAATATCATAATGTCTAGTCAACGAAGAGGTTATAGAGAACACGTAAGTGGAATTTCTTTCTTCAGGAATGTGTTTGGATTAGTTAGGAAGTAAAAATACTAAGTCCCAGGTACTAGCTGCTTCGCTAAGAAGGGAAGCGTCGAAAGGTCCCGGTTTTGGAGTTTTATATCTCGAAAACGGTAGATCACAGGGAAAAAATTAATCTTAGTGGAATGAAAGCTTGTCAAATTTTCTACAAGATTGTTTCTACTTATTATTTTTCTATTCTTTATAGTTTTTGAGATACCCGCTCGCAAAAATCGTTGATGTAGAAAAGAAAATTTACCTCACGTTTTTCGTCAAACTTTTACCTGTAACACCTACGCCCTTTGTATTATAGTAAAAGTTTTCAACATAGAACTTGTAGAGCGTTACATTTTTTTTACTAATTTAATTTTCAACTGGTATTTTTTCATACCTTAACGAGTTTTTAAATGCACTAAACAATTTGAAAATTCCTTATTAACTTTCACGAATTTTAACAATATTTCCTGGAGATTTGTGAACCACCAGTTGAGAAACACCACTCTAAACTATTATTTAAAAGCTTTATACTATAAGTATTTAAAAAGGCTTTATTGTTTAATCGTTGTTTTTAATTAAAACTTTGGTTAAATTATATTGTTATAATTAAACTCCTTTTTTGTGTTTTCCAATTATTTTAATTAATTAAATTTTAAATACTAGGTAATATTGTTGAAACTTCCCTACTTTATTCAAACAAATTTTACCAATTATTTTAAAGTCTCATTTCGACAAATTATACAAATAAATTGGAATAATTGAAAATAATATGGTATTAAACATGATACAAAAAATTTAATAAGCGAAAATAAGAAATAAAGAGATAATAAAATTGGTTTTTTGTGTTATTGAGTTTTCATTAATTTAGACGATTTTTACCCATTAAAATATTTTTCAATTGTACCAATTTCCGATATCTTTTTAAAATTTTTTAATTTTCACTTCTTTGCGAGTCTGCAAAAGAAAAACGATTTTCGATTGAATGAAATTGAAAATGAAAAATTACTCCCTTTTGTTATTTATATAGACGAACTCAAATAAATTGAGATCAAAGTTAAAAGTACAATTGCGAGATTAAAATAAGAACGTATAACGTATCGAGTAGGTGTTGGAATAGTGAGATTGTTTTACTATTTTATTATTTCGTTGTAGTCACAATATAAGCAATTTTAAAGCTTTTCGATAAGCTTTTATTTTTATTTTTGGCAACCTTTGTATAACTCGCTCTTTTAAAATTTAATCAAATTAATAGAATTTTATACTTAGGGTCATTATTGTAAACGACAATTAAAGTTTATCTCGAGAATAAAATTTATCTTTTATATGGCCAGTTGTTCTATCGATACTTATCTACTGACGAATAGATATCTATTCCCTAAGTGTTCAAAAACCGGTTTCAAACAATAGAAATGGTTAAGTTTTGGAATGTTATGGATCCATAACTAAGCAAAAATGTACCAGAAACTGACCATTGGACATGGCAACGCAGCAACGTTACAATGTCAAAGTTTGACGTTTGAATATAAATATTAAAAATTGAGATTAAGCTCTTTTTGTTTGCTCGTGTCGTTTATATTCAAACGTCAAATTTTGACATTGTAACGTTGCTACGTTGCTATGTCTAAAAACGATAAAGTTTATTCTCAAATAAATTTTATTCGTCGTTTATAATCACGGCTCTAAGATACAAAAACTGTTGGATAATTAAAGAATGTGAAACTGATGAAGTTTTCTTTTTAATTGCAGTTTCCTCATTTAATTTAAATTATGAAATAAAATCCGAACAGTTTTGAAAAGAAAAGCTAGGTAAAATTAAAAATTATTAAATAGATTTATTTATTTAATTTTTTTTAATTAAAACGAGTGAAATATTCAAACGTGATTATACCTACAAATTTTTAGCAGAAGAAAATTTTGTCTTAATTGGAAAATTAAATTACGAAGGAGTTTTATTACCGGAATAATGGGTAGATTATAAATCATCACTAGCGAAAAATTTTGAAATAATACTAAATACATGTACAGTTTATCATTTAACTAAAATAATTAATGAGAAAACTGTCACACTGTCAGTATCAGATTTTAACACCGCTGGGTGTATTTCTATTAGTTTTCCGATTTTTAACGTTGAAAATTATGCAACAACATGAATATTTAAAAATTAACATTTGAAATAATTATGATTAAAACCGGGATACAACAGTGGTGTAACCAGTGTCGGATTAAGCCAGCGCAGCGCGGGGCATATGTAGCAAATGTTATCGAGAAACCCTTGCAGTGGCGTAGCGACATTATCAAGGGTGTGGGTTCGAAAGATTTCGAAAGACAAGCGCCGCAAGCGAAAATTTGCTGAATCTGAATTTTCAAGGTCAAAAGAGCTTAGATCAACTTTAGGAATTTCGAAACATATTTTTGTACGGTGAAACATCACTAGCTAGTTTTAGGATATTTAAATTTAGATTTTTTTCTACTGGGCGCGGGGCCCCCAGAGATGCAGGGCTCGTAGCATTTGCTACTTCTGCTACTATTGTTAATCCGGCACTGGACGTAACTAGTGAGACATAGGTGTTTCCGTTGAATTTTTAATTACATCCTTTGATTCTTGACTTTTTCTATACGGAAATGTAAACCTATCTTTTCCATCCGAATTAACGAGTAATAGGAAATTTTTATTACGTTTTAAAAATTTAAACTAAACAACAGCTGGTACTGTGAAACTTTTGTGTGGACAAAAACAAATTAAGACAAATTAATTAAAATTAATTTGAACTGCACACACCAGCTGTTCTTGGCCAATCAAAATTGATTTTTAATTACAAGAATAAATCAAAAGATCCATATTAAATTTACTATCTAACGAAATTAATCAGGAACTTTATAAACACGTGACCATTTTGCTAGGCGACCGGCAATCACGAACCTTGGTGGTTGCTGGTTGCCTAGCAAATTGGTCACGTGGGTTGATTTCATTTACTAAAGCACTGTAGTACCGACTGTTTTAGTAACAGACACTCCAAGACAGAAAACAGATTTCTGTTGGCGAGCGGTGGGAATGCGCAGATACCTAAATTGGTATTTATGCTCACCAACGCAATAGTAAACGTATTTAAATTATTAAAGGGGCGTGGTCAAATGTGCGCGAACTTATCTCTACCGCTCACCATCAGGGATCTGTATTGCAGTACGCTAAGCAGCAAACAATGGCTCTCAATCGCTCGTGATTCATTTTTGAGAGTTTATGAGGTCGGTCTCTCCTGTGACCCCATAGGGAAAGCTTTAAAGCAAAACATTTTACTTTTTGACAGACTCAACTCAAGTCTTGAGGACGAAAGTTCCACCACTGCCATACAGTATGGTTAGACAAACAAAAAGTATCAAAGTCAACTGAATGGAACAATTTGCACAAAAAAGGGAAAAATTCATATCATTGTTTAGGCATTTTGTTTAAATTGTACATGAAAATTGGTTTTTATCAGTAATTGTTCGATAGAATATACAGGACTATATTACGAAGGATAGGGATTGTATTTAAAAGGTATTCGTTGTTATCCTAAATTTTTATCAAAAGAGCTTTAAAATGCCCATTTGTTGTTTTTAAATTTGGAAAACGTTCATGAATACGTTTCATCTCTTACGACTTTGAATTTAATTCTCAAAATCGATAAAAAAATTTAATCGTGCGCTAATTATCAATCAATTTTTGTATTATTATGCATGCAAAAGCAAATGTTTGCGAACAATAAGCTTTAATTATTGTAAAATAATAAACAATTAAGTACCTCCGTTGCACATCCATTATTGGCAGTATGAGTACATGGATTGTTGGAACCACACGTTGTACAGGAAACGATTTCATTTGGAATTGCTGTATCCCTCTTTTTATCACCCTGCATTAAAACATTCAAAATTGTATAATAAATTAATTATGTAAATGAATTTTAACACTTAATTACTATTTTGTGTTTTGTTTTATTTATAATTATTGTAGGTAATGTCCAAATATGTCAGTTTATTTTTTATTGTAACTAAACCGAATGGAAAGGCTTGTAAGAGATGTATATGGAAACATTGTTTGGTCAATGACATTAAAATTTGTTTCATTAATAAGTCTGTTTTTAAAACTTACTTACCCAATTTTTACATATCTTAATTAATTATTTTAAAGATATAATAAAGCATAAAGTGTTATAAGGTATAATTATTAAATATTTTTTTTATATTATCGAATTTATAATTTTTGTGCAGTGTTTTACAGAGAAGTAATGATTACATGCAAAATTTAAAAATCTAAAGCAATTCAATTTTGGTACTGTAGGGTCAAACCATTTTTATATATTTTTTTGGCTCGGAAATTGCAACAACAGGAGACTAATTACCCGATCTCCGCAGGAACTTAACCTAGCCATTGTAGGAAAAATAATTTTTTTAAATTTTAAAACAATACATGGTTTGACCCTTAATTAAAATTTGACCGTTGTTTTTAAAGAGGGCAAGCTTTTAATTGTTTTTTTAAACAATTAATTTTTTTAATAAGCAAAGAGTTTGTAGCTTTTTAGCGAATGATGGTTAAATAAACGAGGGTTGATATCTTTTGCTATTTTTGCAAGCTTTATGCCGTATCAGGACCGTTATTTATTTTACCTTACGTTATGATATGGCACGGGGCTGATGATGATTCAAAACTCATTTTAATGACTTTTAAATCACTCATTTCGACGAATAATTGATAAAATTGGCTAATAAGCTTAATAAATAATAAAGTAGATTTAAAAAGAAAACATGCACATACAATAAGTGTCCAACATTAAAGATGTAAAGTGCATTAAGCATGAGCAGGGTAGGACTTAGCAAATGAATATTAGTCTTACCAAGGGACTGGCCAGAACTATGCCTATCCTGCTGAGAACAGCGGGTAGTCGCTGCAACATGACAGATCAAACAAGGTACAACCTTTTATGAGCCATTGACATTTAAGCTTTGGCGGATTATCCGCAATTTACATTTCATGCCATATTATTAAAAAAAATTGTGCTCGATTATAAAGAGGAAATTTTTTGTTTTTATTTTACAAAAGAATTGCGGCAACTTGGCAAAATTGTTGCAATCCTGCAGATTTTCAATAAGGTACACCTATTTGTGGAAAATTGATTTTAAATTCTTTTGGCACTTTTACATCACAACATTGATTGTGAGGAAAATTTGAAAACTGTGTCTACAATATTACTAAAAATAGCATGACTATTATACCTGTCCTACATCCCTTATTAAATTGGTTAGTGGATTGTTTTTTATTAATGTCATATTATTTTTAGTTTCAATAGTTCAGTAAAATTAAGTTTTTTGTTCGGATGTATACAAACGTAAGCTAATTGATCTTGAATTATATTTACTACTGCATCAAATGACGATTAAATAAATGTATAACTTATTGTAGTTTGAAATCTAATTTTACTGTACTAATAATACACAACATGCAATCAATAAATAATCTATCTGCATGCAATTAGTATAGAATAGAAAAACACACAGAGTATTGCATAAAACAATAAAATGTGTAACTTAACATACAGAAACACACAGTGTATAAATATGTTTACTTGTTATGTTTTTTACTTAATTATTTTATTTTTTTATATGTTTTACAATATTGTGTTATATTACAAATAAGATAAATTAAACAAATATTTAAAATCAGAAAAAGTAAAACGTACGAGGTTAGGTTAATACTCTAATAACAAAAAGAAAAAAATACAAAAAAGTATAATAAAAATGGCTTGCTTTCTTTAAATGAAGATTATTTTCGCTTAGAAATTTCCACATGAAAAAATTATTTATTCAGTTTATTAAAAAAAAAAAAGTTTTAACTTCATATTTATATAGTATAAATATAACAAAAAAAGAAAATAAAAATTTTTATATTCTACTTTACGTTTACATACTTCACATAAATCTTTATAATAAATCCAAAAATACATACATAAATTATAATTTTACCAACCTGCGTAACAGGATTTTCTCCAGGTCTGTATACAACATTATGTAGAGGCCTTTTCCTTCCTACATAATTAACACATACAAATTCCAACAAAGATGCATAAATGAAACACATGCACACACCGTCCCATACGTTCATGGCAGTGAGATTCGATACCACTGGTAATGTCGATCGAAAGCCGTTTGAAGTTGTAAAAAAATTGAGCATTGTTGTTACACCTAAAAAATTGACTTTTTTAACAAGACATTTCTTCCAAATTACGCCATTTCTTAATGTTTTGGTAATTTAAAATAAATTACCTATCATAACTCGTGCAGGAACGGCGTTCCATTCAAGCCAAAAAGTAATGAAAGATGATGTTACTAAAATGATTCCTGGTATAAAAACTGTTGTAAAATAAAAAGCTCGATCTCTTGTAAACATCAATTCCACCCTCAAGCAACTGTAATTTTCTGCAGAATAAAATTTAAATTAAATAAAATGTAATTTTCAAAAAGTATTATTTTAAAATTACTGTTTGTGTCTATTATGTTATTTAAAAAAAATATTAAGCTTTATACTGGTGTTATGTTATGTTCTAAATAGTTTTAAATTATAAATGCAAGCCTTAATATGTTCCCCAAATGTAAACATGTAGAGACCGGAATTTTAGGTTAGTAAAAAAGGAAAATAAGCATCTAAAGTAGATTTTTAACGCGTTCGATTTTAATTTAGCAGTCGACTCGTAAAAGCCTTTAAGTAAAAAAGAAATTAGGCTAGAAATGTAGAAATTTTATTTTTATTTCAAACGGAAAAAAATTAAATAAAATAAATATTTCAGTATTACATTTACAAGAAAATTAGCAATAGACACACTAACGAATAATTAAACAAATAGAGAGATAATACAGAGTAGTGACAGGAACTCTCGGTCATAGGGATTTAACATGTAAACTTAGACTTTGGCGATTTCCTTCCTGTTTCCCAATTTATTTTAGAAAACAAATCTTCAAATAGAAGTTTTAATAAACAAAATCAATTTGGGATGCTTTATAATGACAGAAATTTAATTTGAAAATAGCGAAAATTAGCAGATATAGCGATTTTCATGAAATAAATTCAATAATAAATGAATAAAGTACAAATTTATTTTGACAGATACAGCTTAAAACATTTGACAATTTTTATTTTCAAGGCAATTCCTATATTTGTGTTAAATTTCGAAATTTTCAATTTTTGGCGTTATCAAGCATCCAAAATTAATTTTGTTTGTTGATTCATATGCTGAATTTTATGCTCTAAAAATTTTATTTTAAGATTTTTTTTCTAAAATAAATAGGAAAGCAGGAAATCAATAAAATATAATTTTACATGTTAAATTCCTATGACTAAGATTCAGTCACCACTCTGTGTAAATACTGTTTACTTATGAAAACAGACCCTTGTGGATCTTGTAAAACTTTAAAATTATTATTTTGTGTTAATAAAATGAACATTGATCTTGATCATAATAAATATTTTCTGGGAGGGGAATCTCTCTCTGTTTTCAGTCTCATCAAAATCACGTAAAGACAATGTCTAGGATGTTTATTCTTCCAGTGCCAGTATGAGGAATTCGCTTCATTATTAAATCCAGAGAAACGTTTAAATTAGTATTATTTCTGATGCTTATTATTTCTACGGAATAGAAAATTAATTATTTCAAACCTTTGGTTGACGATATTTTTCAAAAAATCAAAACTTGACATTTTCGTGTTCTCGTAATCTTTCATTGTATACAGACGCAACTTCCTTTATAACGCTAAAAACTGCTTTTGAAGCACAGTTTCTTTAAATAAATAGCTGAGTTTTCTTTCAAAAGCGAGTGGCAACTTTTTGTTTTTCTTGTACCGCTAACATAACTAATGATATTTTCAAGCAGCATTTTTAACTTCTTTTCAACAATATAAATAATTCATAAGCTGATGGATGCTAACAACAAATGAAATATTTAGAAAAACTTGAGTTTTAAGTAGCTCCTTGAACGTAACTTGAGTTTTAATGCTTAAAATCTAGCTAACTAGTGTCTAGTCAAGTAGTTCCGATTTTTTTTATTTGTTGAGGTTTTATCAAACCGGTTTTTGGACTAATAACATTATTCGATAACCCGAACCTACTGCTTCATATGCCTATGCTTTCTGAAGCACGGACAACTGAATGATATTTAGATATTTAGAACTTAAAAAGCCATGGATCCCACCCTGTATCCAGAGTTTATTTTTAGAATGTAGAGCGTTAGGTTTAGGATATGCCCTTATCAATACTGTCAAAAAGAATAAAAAGTGACTAAATGTTTGATACTACGAATAATAAGTAGTAGTTTGTTTTGTTAAGAGTAGAAGTACTTTTACTCCGTATGATTTTTTCTTTAAACGTTTTTTCTTAATTAAAACTAAAATAGAGAATTAGAACTAGAATTAGAATTAGAGATATAGAAGTAGAACTTTAACCTTACTTATTCAGTAACAAAATATCAACTTGTTTTGACGTTTAAAGAAAAAATAAATTATCACTGACCATTTTTGTCTTATATTTTTACTGTAAACAAAATAAGCATGGAGGGTAGAACAAAGAATGACTAAAAGGCTGCCACGTGATCGGTGATCGTGACAACTGATAGCGACAAAACCGAAGGGTGTGAGGCGAAAAGTGTCACAATCATTGTCACGATGGCTGTATTGGGATTTCCTCCCAACGTGCCAGTTGAAATTCAGTGTTGTCTCGTTTCAACTTCGTAATTAACAGCCATAATTAAACCAGTTCAAACTATAATTTCGTTAATAAATTAACATGATAAAATAATTAGCTTCTTAGCAACTTAGTCCACACCGAACGCTCGCTTGATTCATTGCGATGATAGATCACGAGGTCTGTGGGCTCTTCGGACGTGAAAACCAGTCACGACTGTTTTTCTCTATTGCCGATGTCCGATAAAGAAGCTCGAGGTCTGTGGCCGGTTTCAAGAGGTTAAAACATTATTTAGGCTATCCTTTTCCTGGATGATTCAGTATTACAAAAGGTACCATGTATAGTTTACGCATACATGTAAGGTTTTTCGGCTTCTATAAAGTCAACAGTTGCTGCAATTTTTAAATTACGTTTCTGATTCAGCGACTCGCCCTTTTGGGCACTGTATCGTGAGTGGTATACCAGGTCTCGTCAAAATAAGTTATGGGCCTTATATCCTTCCAAAATTTATCGAACTAATTTAAAAATTTAGCAGTAATTTATAATTAAATAATAGTATATTATAATACATGTGTATAAGAAAGACTTTATCGCATTAGCGACGAAAATTACAAGCACGAGCTTGCGAGTGCTTGTAACGGCGCATATGCAATAAAGTATACTTATACACGAGTATTATACGCTATTTTTATTATAATTGCAACTAAAACCTCTATAAAAGAGAAAAAATCTGTATTTAAAATTTGAAAATTAAGCGTGCCGATTTTGGATATATTTGTTGCCACAGAGATGCTTTGTGTTTACATTGGAGAACAACAGTCACACAACAGTTAATATTATTGTTGTTACCTAGACGACTTTATAGAGCACTTGTGCTATAAAGACGATTTTATGAACGCTTTTTAGTGTGAAATTGGCAGATTATAATGCAAGTATAATAAAAGAAAATGTTTTCTAATTAGTAATTAGTAATTGTGTATGTAACAGATTTTCATAATAAAATTAAAGTGGACTTTAGTTAAAGCTCCTTTAAGGTATAGAGAATTTCTACATGTTGCCATAGTTACCAAGGTCTTTAAATTTAAAGTCTACTTTAAGTTTATTATGAAAACGGGGGTAAATTTTAGCAGTACTTAAAAGTTTAATGACTACTTGTATAAACAATTTTATTTCAAATACTTATATAAAAATAAACGATAATGGTATTTTTGTCTACCTATCTGTTTTGGTGAATAATTAAAAGGGTAGTTTTACAATCGTCATAGTACAACGGATGCTTGCCTATGATTTACGATGGCTATTGTGTATTGACATAAGCCGATGAGCTACTGTTGACTTTATAGAAGCCGAAAAACCTTATATGTATGCGTAAACTATACCATCCTTCTACATTTGATTTGAGAACAAAATCAGACAACTCAATTCAAAATTATTCTCTTGCGAGTCCAAGTAAGTAAATTTCATTTAGACTGTTTTACTAAAAATATCACAACAACGAGAAAAAGTATGTTTTTTTGATTTTCTTCACAGTTTTCTTCATGGGAGATGCATTTTTTAAATATTTTTCCAAGGTTTAAGATAACATAAAAATTTAGGCTATTTTGTTTACTTAAACAAAAAAAAGAAGTTTGGTATGGCTTATTTTTTTGAAGCACCTGGTATAATTCAAAATCAGACTTTCTTTTGAAACAGTTTTAAAATGATTTTCCTTATTGTTGTAGCTTTTGTCATCCCGTATTTCATTTTTGCTAAATCAATTACTGAGATTATTGCTAAATTAATGGATTCACGTATTTTAAGAAAAATTTCCTTATTGTTACATATGAAAAACTAGGACACTACACTAGGGTGGCCCTTATTTTGGGCGCGTTGTCGAATTTTAACCGTTTCCCCCGTAAGAGAGGGGACTAATTTTATATGCACTTGGACTTTTTCAGAAAATGCAAAATTAGAAACTTTAAAGTTTCCAATGTCATTTAAATGGGAAAAATAGATGGCTCGTGGGGCACCTCTTAATGTTAAGATATACTCGTAGAGCTGAAAATTTTACACGATTTTTTTCTATGCATTTCGAAACTTTTTAGGGGAAAGGGGGTCAGTTAAAATTCGATAACACCCAAAATAAGGGTGGCCCTACACTACACAACATAATTTACATAATTTAAGGGTTTTAAAAAATGGAGTATTTTTTATCCATTTTTGAATTACGTATATTAAAATCATTATTGTATAAACTGTACGTATGGATAAGCACATTTGGTATTTTCATTCGTTATCGTATCAACTATTTTACTCGAGTAAAAATGTTTTAATCAAGTAGTAGATAAAACTCCTTTGCGGTGTTAACATTTAAAACAATAAATTGTTTTACAAAATGAAGTTTTTGATTTACCTTGTGATGTTTAGTGTAAAAGACTTTCATTTATATGACTGTATTTAAAAGGTAGGATTTTGTAGTTTTACGTACGTATTTTTGAACAAAATTTAATTATTCTTTAATTTACTACCGACTTTTAATTTGCAATCGCAAGCTTTATTAAAATAGAAGAGGTTTAATGCAATCCAATGGATCATAGCTATCCACATATTGCAATTTTTAAATTGAAAATTAACTTTGGTATTTTTTAACTTAAAAAGTTATCCAAAGCTTACTATGTATGACATTTTTTGTTTAATTTTTTTTAATACCGGTGACCGGACCTTTCGGTCTTATGGATTTAACATGCAAAATTATACTTTGGTAATTTCCTGTGTTGCAATTTATTTTAGAAAAAAAAATCTTCAAATAATAGTTTTAGAGAACAAAACTTTGCATCCAAATCAAGAAACAAAATTAATTTTAGACGCAATTTTACATGTTAAATTCCTATGACCTAGAGGCGCGGTAACCACCCTGTATATGGACGCATGCTACCAACTGATGTAGTACACATTATCGATTGACATCAAAATCTTTTTTATGACTTTCCTGGTGGTCTAGAGCTTTATTTCATCTACTATTTTGATCAATTTTTATTGAGAATCAGCAAATCAATATCAAAGCATGTGATAGTCAAGAAAACAGGGTAGTAACTAGACAGGTGAAAACTTAGCATTCTTCTCATAAAATTTATCCGAAAAATCAATTTCTACTGTGGGTATTCATTATAATTTTTGAGAGTGGAGGCCCGAAGGGTCCCGTTACAGTAACTCAATTCAACTTGCAGCTCTGAATATGAATAAGCCCTCGAGATTTCAAAACTTGTGCTTCTTGAGATTTCTACAAAGGAACGAGTTTCCTCTTAGCCCTCTCGTTTGGTAGGGCGCTCTAAAAATTAAGTATTAAGTTTACTTATTCGACTATTTCATTTTGTTTCCCACGTCATCTTTGGGAACTAATAGTAATAAATATACCACGCTTTACAGCGAGAACGAAGCTACAAATATCTAATTTCTAAAGCATGTGCTTTTGGCACTAAAAAATATAAATACTAATGTGCTTGGAAAAAAATGAAAATGGGTCGTTTACTACCCTCTATGTTAATGCGACGATAGCCTTATTACGATTAGAGTACGGACTTTCAAGCACAAAACAAATCCTAAAAATAGCACTAACTTTACAGAAGCTTAAATAACGCAATGTTCGAATGAAATTCTTAAATTTTTAATCGAAAACTAGTTTCTTCTGTTTAGGAGATGTTTAAAGTTCTAAAGGGTTTATAGCTTCACCGACGTGAATTGGAGCATTTTTCCATTACGTAATTAGGCTTAGAGCTATTAATAATGCCCTATTTAAACGCTAACTATTTGTTTCATTGTTGTAAATCCATTATTTTGTTACTGTAATTGATTTAATTTATTTTAGGTTTACAGGAACATTTTGCAAAAATGAATTAGGTTTGAGAAATAGGCACATTTGTTTTATCCATTCGCAATTTATTATCACAATTTTCTTTTTCTTCTTTATCTTATCCATGATAAGATATGATCGTTCTTTCCTGAAGTATTATCCATGGGTGATTGTGATTACTTCGGTATTATTACTATAGTTTGTGTTAGGAATTAGTTAGGATTTTTTTCGATTGCTGGAAAAACGGCTTTCCGACGAACGGTGTGTGGAAAAATCACAAAAAGTGATCTTGGCGTTCCAATCGTATATTTTAGTAATGGTAGGCGGGTAGTTGAAGCCCTAGGCTAGCTTTTCAGATAATTTTGGTTTTCTTGAAATTAGAAACACAATCATAATTTAACAGAATGTTTATAAGCATAAAAATAGAAAAATGAGCATATACGCACAAGTGCACAAGAAAGTGTTTGAGGTAATTCGTGCACCAGTCAATGTCATTGTGCTATAAATTAAATAGTATAGCAAATTTGCTATAAATCCGTACTCTATAACTATGACTCGTAAATTCAAAAAACCTACTTTAGGTACTCAAAAAAGGCATTTTTAGGTAAAAAGAAGAATCATAGGTACTAATTATAGTAAAACAAACTATTCGAGCAAAATAAAATTAAATAAAATGACCCCAATTACCTTAAAATATTAATTAAAAAATTTCTTTCACATAACAAAATGACAAAATATATTTTACCTAAAATCCGGTCCTTATTTGAGAAGCTTCTAAAAGCTCTTTATTTTCTACAAGATTTAAAATGATCATATAGATAATTACTAACCCTTTGTATTATTTGTTAATCCACGAGAATGTAAATTAAAAAGTTCTGAAAGTAATTAAAAAATCAAAACTAATAAGCAAACTAATTGTAATTACTAGCATTTAAACTTATTGTTTATAAACATAAAAATAAATTTCTTACCTCTCCAACTTGCTTTGGTCGAACACTCGATCGTTTGATTTGATATCAAATACGCATTAAGTGATGTGAGACTTGGAGATTTTCGTAAAGTGGCTTCGTCGTTTTTCCATACATATTTAATGGCCGTTTGTTCATAAGATACTAAAAATATATTAGCACATTAGAAAAAAAAATTATCTACAGTTTAATAAATCTTTAAAAATACTCACTACTTTCCATTGCGAACGAACATAATGGATCGTCAAAAGGAAATATGTTGAGACTTCCTTGGCAAGATAATATAAGATGCCTCCTGAAAATGAAAACGCCCATTTCAAAATTGATAGCGTACCTTTTATAAAAGCGAAAAACGCAAAACGGATATTAACAAGAAACTTGCATGTCTATTTTTGTAAATTACCAATAATTTAAACCGGACTTTCAATTTTTTTTCTAAAAAGAAAAAGAATTAAAGCACTCTTGAGTATTTTGAGAAAGCTAGTAATTTATTATTTATATACAGAGTGTAAAAATAGTAGCTCGCGATGTTTATAACTGTTTAAATGAGCCTCGTATAAAAAAGTGACCTTAATAAAAGTCGCTCGGCCATTTATTTTCCATCAGTTGTTCAGTAAACTATTAAGTTGCTACGACAACCATTTTTATATTTTTGTTATTTTTCGTTTACGATGTGATACGATTTTCATGTATTTCCATAGCGAAATTTACGACTGATCCATGTTTATACATCCTGATGGTTTTCAAACGTTCATACAGGAAGAAATCGAGAGGCGCTCGTGGAAGCCATTCAATAAAGCCTCTTCTACCTATTTGCTCCGAAACGAGCAGGTGCTTCTTTAAGAAACTACATCAAAAAAGTGTCATATCTTAAAGTAAAAAGAAAGCACTTAAAAAAATAATAATTTTTAGAAAAAACATAAGTTTCCACTTAGGTCTTAGCAACCAAATAGTTGAATGAAAAACAATTTTTGTTTGTTTGTTGTCGAGCAACTTTTATTAAAGTCACTTATTTATACAAAGCGGTGATCGTAGCACACAAAAAACAAAAAACATAAGTTGCCATTAGAAGAAGAACTCGGTTGCTTAGCAACTAGATAGTTGTCTGAAAAACAATTATTGTTTGTTTCCTGTTGAGCAACTTTTTTATACGAGGAGTTCTTAAAAAGTGATAATTGTAGCACACTGTATAATGCCCTATTTAAAACTTTAAATTAACAAACTAAACATGGTTAATGTGGCTTATATTATTCATTAACTTAAATCTTTTGTTCAATTTAGTAGAATACCATGTTGTTTAACTCTACAGTAGTATTAAAACTGTTTAAACAAATTAATACAAGACAATGTCACATTTTTAAGTAACATTTCCTTACAACTTGTTGCTTCAATTTCCTCAAAATGAATAATTTGTTGCCTCTGAAATATTTGGAAAATCACCAAGTAGATCATTCTAAAAGATTGCAGACGTCACAGTAGTAAATTACTCATGTCAGAGATATAAGAGGTCAAAAACTTATTACTGTGAAAGCCCAAAAAATAAATTAACTCGAAAAATTGTTTACAAATAATAACCTCAAAATTAAATACTTTTTTTAACTTAATCTACATATTTTGAATTTCAAATTAATTAAAAAAAACAATTTTAGTGACTAATTTCAATTTAAAATTTTTAAGAGCATGCCAAATTAACTCTAATATTATAAAAATTAAATTAAAGCTCTTGTTTATTGATTAAGATTATTATTAAAAATGCACAGTTCTCTAGAAAATATCTCTGAAACCATTAGATTTTTTTTCATACACCTCTAGTAAGCTCATTAAATTTTCACTACTCGAATTTACGTTGTTTGATTTTCTCTTTTTCTCATCTGCGCTTTTATAGTGTTCAATTTATTATTTGATCAAATACAAAAATAAATTCCGAGGGTTTTAATTAATATTGAAATATTTATTTTCTATTTATACGCTTAGATAACTCTTTCTACTGATAAGTTAACGATGTTAAAGACTGACGTTCGACGGTATCGAATTAAAAACGCGATGTTAAAATTCGCGTTTAGGTAAGAAGTTAAAGATTTATAGACTAATAATTGTTTTCCAATAAAGCGATGCATCTTACGTCTACCATAAGAGTAATAAAAACTTCATGCTTTTTCCCAGCTTGCACTTTTCCAATTTTAAGTACTCGTCGGTCGCGTCTTCAGATACAAAAAACAAAAAATGCAAATAATTCCAAGAGCACTCGAAAGTTTTCCATTTAAATATATTTAAATCTAATTTATAGACGTACTTGCTGATGTTTTTATACAGGGTGATTTTTATTTTTACATAATATTTCAAAATAGTTTCAAATTCACATTCTGTGATGAATACAGAGTGTGTAATTTTATTGCTCCAGGACCATTTTCATCTGATAGAGAAGGCTAGTGATTTTGTGATTTTAACCTTTCCAGTACTATTTAGATCTCTCTTTTAGGATCGTTCGGATCTAGGAGATAGGATTAGAAATCTGGGATATGCTCTTATTGATGAAGTCTCCAAGATTATAGATTTCTCCTTTAGGACTATTCTAATCGAAGGCAGAGGACTTTTCATATGTGAGCTACGTCTCTGTTGTGTGTCCTCTTAGTACCGGTGATCTTGCTCTTTCTCTTTGTCTCTCTTAGGACCGCTTGGATCTAAAAGAGAAGACTAGAAATCTGAGAGCTGCCCTTATCCTTGAAGTACAAAAGATTATTTATTTCTTCCTACGACTATTCTAATCGAAGAGAGTGGACTTTTGATATGTGAGCTACCCCGTCTCTGTTGTGCGCCTTCTTAGAATTGACGATCTTGGTCTCTCTCTTTGTCTCTCTTAGGACCGTTTGGATCTAGGAAATATGACTAGAAATCTGAGAGCTGCTCTTATTTTTAAATTTTCCAGGATTATTGATTTCTCCTTTAGGACATTCTAATCGAAGGCAGAGGACTTTTGATATGGGAGCTACCTCGTCTCTGTCGTGTTTTTTCTTAGTACTGGTGATCTTTCTCTCTCTTTGTCTCTCTTAGCACCGTTTGGATCTAGGAGAGAGGACTAGAAGTCTAGGAACTGCTCTTAATGATGAAGTCTCCAGGTGATCTTTCTCCCCCTCTTTGCCTTTCTTAGCACCGTTTGGATCTAGGAAAGAGGACTAGAAATCTGGCAGCTGCCCTTACCCTTGAAGTACATAGGATTATTAATTTGTTCCTTGGGACTATTCTAAAAAAAGGTAGAGGACTTTTGATATGTGAGCTACCTCATCTATGTCGTGTTTTTTCTTAGTACTGGTGATCTTTCTCTCTCTCTCTCTCTCTCTGTATCTCTTAGCACCGTTTGGATCTAGGAGAAAGGACTAAAAATCTGGGAGCTGGCCTTATGCCCTTAGAAAGAGGAATATTGCTACTTGAGCTACTCCCTCTCCGTTGTGTGTCTTCTTAGCACTGGTGATCTTTCTCTTGTTCTCTATCTCTCTCTCTCTCTCTTTGTCAAGACCATTTGGATCTAGAAGAGAGGATTAGAGATCTAAGAGAAATTTAAGTGACTGACTGATGATGTTCAACTTCATTTTATCAACAGATGAACCTTCTTAAATATCTTTAGACCGCACATGTACTTCTTTCTACACTATATGTACTTATACAGGGTGGTTGATTTTTTACTGTCCAGCTAATATCTGCTGAAATATTGAAGATACTTAAAAAAGTTAAATTAAAAACTTTTCAAACAACACCTCATATACAAAAAAGAACAAACAATTTTTTTCCATGGCCTACTTGTTTGGCGGGAAAATATGTAACTTTGGTTTTTTAAATAGAACACCGTGTATATTTTTAGACAATCGTTTTCTAAATCAATTTCTCTTTACAACGATGTATCACAAGTATCATTTTGCTTTCTAATTATTTCCATTATTTAAAAATTTTTTAAGATGAGTGTTGCAGAAAACAGTCAAAGAGGGCCAAAAATTGATCAATTCCATGATGGACAATCTGAACAATCATTATAATACATTACGTGTTTAAGTTTGTTCCGAAATTTCTTTGGTTTGTTAAAAAGTATAAATAAATTAATGTTAATCAAGAGTTACTACAACCCTCATTTTGTTCCTTTTTTTTGAAATATTGGGCATAATTATTAGAAAGCAAAATGGTACTTGTGATACATCGTTGTAAAGAGAAGTTGATTTAGAATACGATTCTCTAAAAATATATAGGGTGTTCTATTTAAAAAACAAAAGTTACATATTTTCCCGCCAAACAAGTAGGCCATGGAAAAAAATTGTTTGGGCTATTTTGTAGATAAGGTGTTGTTTGAAAAGTTTCTGATTTAACTTTTTTAAGTATCTTCAATATTTCAGCAGATATTAGCTGGACAGTAAAAAATCAACCACCCATATGTATTTTGTAATAGTAGCTTTTTTGTTTCATGGCTACTAGGTAGGTAACATATAAATAAGTCCTCGTCTACTGAATGAAAATAATGTGAGATATTTAATTTTGTCAAATTAAGTACTCCAAGACCATCAAATAGGATAAAAAAGAAGCAAGCATTAACAGAATTTTGAAAAAATATAAAAACAAGATTGACCAATTGAAAGCTGAAAGAGTGGAAAATTGCTGTTTTGTACAATGTAATTGCCATGTATGATGACAATGCATACTCTAATTATTTTCTATTACAAAGAAAATCTACATTAGTGTAAAACTAATGAGACTCTTGGTTTGTTGTTCAAAATTTTTTTTATATTAATTAAAAATATTGTTAGTTTTTAATTTGCATTTGCCAATTAAATGTATAACACAGTTAAACTCTCTTGATGAAGATTGGCATTGTTGATCGACCCAATATTGTTACTTTTCAATTACAAGGGAGTTTTTTGAATTTATTAATTTGTGTCTGGTGAACTAACAATTAATTAATTACAAATTTGAACCATCACGTCAATCTCGAGTTATTATATTTTTGACTACCATTACATTGTTTACTAAATTTTCTTTATTGACACCGACAAGCTTGTTGTTTTAAAGCTCAAAATAGCCCGTTATAAAGCCCTTAAAATGGGTTTATTTAAAGGAAAAAAAAATAGTCGTTTAAAATTTTCTCACGATGTTGACTAAAAATGTTTTCATGACACAGTTTAGAAAAAGCATTGTATGACACCCTTTCAGAAAAGACTTGTTGCAATATAGGGATGAATACGTAATGGGGTTGAAAAGGAACTTATCGATCAGATGAACCTACCTAGGATAATCAATAATTTTTATATTTAAAAAAATATAATGAGGCCTAATAAAATAGGTAGATTATTTATTAACATCCTGTATAATGTATAAACTGCAAAGTTATTTAAAATTTGTTTGAGCTAAATTATAATCAAAATAGTAATTATTTAAGGTACCATAATTCTAACCTCTCTGTTGCTATTATGTTAATACGGAACCCTTAAACTCCTTTTAGAATCCCAAGAGAACTTGACATGGGTTATTTACAGATCAACATTATTGTACCTTCATTAAAAGTCGTTTTAAACTTTGTCGAATAAACAATTTCATAACGATGTTCATAAAGATGCAAGATTCTAACTCAATTTAACAAAATTCCCGACGAGTGCCATCAAAGATGTTCGTTGATAGAGTTTACAATACGAGTACAACTCTGTAGATTTTCCATCGCGCTTTAAGTTTAAATTGAAATTTTTTACATAAACTTTAAATCATTTTTGATTTCATGTTATGCATGTTGTAAAATACTTTAAAGTAATTTGAAATGAATTTCCCACGAGAAAAACCATATATATAAATTTAATATTTTTTATCTGCAAAAATTTGAATACCACATTACAAATAACTACTTAAAATTGAGATATTAATTGAATAATTATTTTTAAAGCAAAAAGTAAGTTGTTTAAGTTTAAAACTTAACGTGCAAATTTGTTAACATACGACCCTTTAAATGTAACTACATTTTCTGTTAAGAGGGAACCCTTGAGAGGTAACCTATTTCCAGACGGCGTTATGTGCTTACCGCATAACGTAGTGGACGGTGCCATTGCGGTAAATTCGAAGTGAGAAATGTACAGGAATGAGAGGATCTTTAAAATCTCCATGCATAATGAAATAAGTGTCCGGAAGCCAAATATCATTATGATGGTGAATTGCGTTTAGGTAGTCGAATCTGCTTTGATTTGCATATCTTAAACGAGGATCGTACCATTGTTGCTGTAGTAAAAATTCTACTTCGTATTTCTAACAAAAAACAATTGGTAGTTTAATTATATTGAAATTGAATTTTATTTAAATTTACCAAACTCGATTCATCTGGTGAAGCCAAACTGAGGAGTAAGACACTGATGTTGACAACCAAAGTTCCTGAAATGAGAAAAGAATTAAGTTTATTATACGGTTGTAAGTCAAATACATTTTCTTTTTTCATTTAAATTAAATAAAATGTTAATTTCCTCTACGTGCGGGTTACGGAAAAATCTGAAATTATAATATTGTGACCGAGAATTTTTCAATTGTTTTGTTTAAGTTAAATGAAGACTGAAACTTTGCTCCTTGACAAATACATATTTGAACAGTTTTTAAAAATTTTATTCTCGTGGTGAAAATTAACGTTATAGTGGTTATAGTTTCCACTGTTTTTTTAATGTAATTATACTTTGTAGAGGTTTTTCTTTGATATGAATAAGTGGAGCATAAAATCCATATTACTATAATTTTGTAATGCTATTTAAACTTTAATTTCGTATTATAACAATATTAATTATACAGAGTGGTTTGAAACGTCGTCGCCGATGGAATTAAAGTTACAATACCTTAAGAACGGGTTGCATTAGGTTTATTAAGCTCGAGCTTTCCCAATATAATTTTAGAAATACCATAATATGAAAAATGTATTCTTTGGATATTAACCAATCGGTCAATATCCGTCAGACAAGTAAAAATATTTTGAGAACGTTTTAATATTTATAGTGAAGCTTTCAATATTGAGAAAAGTAAACGTCAAGAGGTGGAAACTCTGCTGTATATGTTAAGGAAATTTGATAATAAAATTAAAGTTATTCTTTGAATGAAAACTCCAATAGTCGAAAAAGCTTTGATTTTTAATAAAATCAACTTCAACTAAAATTGCAAGAATCAGAATATTAGTCTGGTACGAAACATTTTATAACCGCCGAGATGATGTTCTATAAAGTCCATTATCATAAAAAAATCGAGATTTTTGAATCTGCTTGAATGTATCAAAAGTACATTTTTACAGCAAACTTCAATTAAAAAAAAGCGTGAACATATAGTGCATGTTATCAAGGTATATGTTTATGTAGTGCTAGACAGATTTATGTTGACGGGCGGTGGGGATGCGCAGATACCTAAATTTATAGCTTGAAATTTAGAAGATTTTCAGAAAAAATTCCTCACATAATTCCTTACATTTTAATATAGAAGGAGACATACGAATGTAACAAACCCTTTTCTCCTAGTTTATTCTACAAACAATTTCTTAAGAAATGTTATTATACAGTGTGCCCCAGGTTTGTGTTGCCAAGAGAAAAAAAATGTATTTTTGAATTCTCAGAAAATTTTACTCTTTCAAAGAAGTTTTGCTTGTTTTCAAACGCCCAAATATGCAAAAAGATCAAAAATGGGTTTCCACATAAAACAGTTATTGAGTTTTTCTGTAAGTTTTTGGACTAGGAAGAAACCTAATGAAAAATTTAGTAATGTAGCCATTACTCATAGATCACAGTCATAATATTTAATATTCTGATTATTATATCAACAACTTCTCGATTGCATGATTTAATCAAAGTCGAATATGAACGACATCAGCATGCTACATTACCTGCTAGAGTAGTCTCAGGGAAAGCTTAGTACACCACTGCCGCTAAAAAGAAGAAATTACTAACTCCGCCACTGGGCTCTGAAACCACGCCTCGCGCAGATTTGGTCATTTGGTGTGTTCATCTTTCCTTGGAACTACTCTAAGTCTAAAAATTTAGCTTTGTTATTTAAAAACTAGTGTTTGATGTTGTTGCATATTTGGGGGTTTGAAAGCAAGCAAAACTTCTTTTAAAGAATAGAATTTTCTGAGAAATCTAAAATATTTTTTTTTAAATCTTGGCAACCCCATTGTGGGACACACTGTAGAATATAATAAAGATTTTTGAAGAGGTTAAACCTCTTGTTTAAAGTAAGAAGTAGCTCTCATGTTTTGTTAGGTATCAAACGTGTGGCTGATTTCAAAAAACGTTTTGAATTTTGAAGTAATTGAAGCGGAAATTTTTAATTGTACTACCCTGTATAAAGGCTATTTCCAAAAACACTTCCTAACACGGTGGCTTTCGATTATTTGCTGAGCTAGAGAGTTGGTGGTTGAATAAGAGAAAATGATCCCTGGATTAAATGCTTGAAAGAACTAAAAACAAATTCCTCCCCCTCCCTTCGTTTCTGTGATATAAGACTAATAATAGAATCATATTAGACTGAAAAGAGCATAAACTGCAAAGTAGCAAAGAAACTGCACACTTTTTAACAATATGAACTTTGATCTTCAAGGTATTTAGAACTAAATAAAAAGAATGCCTTCGAAATTCGTTCAAGGCGTGGGTTCTTTGGAGCAAAACCCTCGTTCACTCCACTATAAGGGATTGTTCAGGCTCACTATAAGAATAAGAACAATAATAAGCATAGAATCAGCTTTTTTTAAGAGAAGGTAGACATATTTATCGTATGGAAACCACCGTGAACCGTACCATTAGTTTCTGTATAGCTGAACATTTTTGCTTATTCTTGTTCTTATTCTTAGAGTCAGCATGAATGATCCCTGAAAATATCTAAATAATGGCCCATCTATTGGTCGCTTATGTCTCTTGACTTAGTTCTTTTAACTTTTGGGCTTTTTAGAAGATTATGTTTAAAGCGATAAATGAAAACAGATGAAGAAAAATCCCTTGAGAATTAATTGATAAATGTACTATAGCTCAACACAAATTTTGAACGTATTGGAAAAATAATATTTTTGTGTCGTATTAAAATAAATTTTTTGAAAATATAACATAGACCTTCAAATATATAATTTGTTTATCAATAAATTACGATAAGATATTTTTGCCGAGTCCGAGCTGTATGAAAAATAATTGATGATTAAAATAATAAACACACAATATTGAATTTTATTAAATTAATATTCATGTTTGGTTCGGTTTAGTATACAGTCGTGCTGAGTTGTTTGTTATTTTGTGCCTTTTTGGTTTGTTTGTCAAGACATTCCGACTCCACCAATTCAATAGCTTTGTAAGGTTAGTTTGTTGTATTTTGTTAATATCTTGAAGACTCTCATTATTTAATTCTCGTCGGTTAATATTATGTCATCGATTCCAAATTATATACAGTGTGTGAGGAATTTTTTATTTCGTCTGTTTCTATGTAAAGTAAAGCTTTGCGTAAGTTGTAGTTTATCTACTTCAAAAATTTAAGAGCAAACAATTATTTGAACAAAACAATCAATTAACTTTTTGTGGATGATTAGGATTACAGGATGTAGCTAATTTTTAGGCTTAATTTCTCTTGCCAAAGTAAGTCACAAAACAGGAATAACATTTTGTGCTAATCCGCTTGCTAAGGGCGCTAACAGTCCATTAAAGATGAGAGACAAAACAGGATTTTTAATTAATTGTTTAAGAAAAAAATTATACTTGCTGCAAAAATGTTTCTTTATTATAGTATAAGGTACTGAGTACTGACTTACATGAAAAGTTTCAACAAAATTTAACTATGAGAGAGAGAGAGAGAGGGTTGGAAAGGCTTTAGAGCGTTAGAAAAATTTTAATAGGCAGTCTTATGGGAATTTTGTTTATAAAAAAACCCGCACTTTTTATATGGGAAAACGGTTTCAGTCAAATTTCATGAAATTTTGATAAGTTGTAGATATGTCGAACTTGACCTTCTGAACAAAAGTCTTGATGGACAAAAAGTTCTAAGACCTTACCCTTCTGAGATAGGGGCCATCATAGTCCTAGGATAGTTTACCTAACGCTCTCTAGCGGCTATACCAAAACTACTGTGTTAATAAAATAAGACTTGTTGTTTTATGCGAACCCCTAAAGTTTCAACCAAATCGGTCTAGGGGTCTGGGACTAAAAACAATGCTTTCTCGAGGACCCATTTGGACTCCAGTTAGAACCCTTAAAAATCAGATTTTAGCAAAACAATAAAATACGGTTCACTTTATTTTTAAAGCTTTATTGGTTGGCAACATAATTTATCTTCACCCTGTAAAATGTGTATTTATCAATGCTGTGAGTAAAAAAAATCTAAACTATTTGGCTATTTGCCATCTATTTTTGACGAGTTTGACGACCCCTATCTCAGAAGGGAGAACTTTTTGTCCATGGAGACTTTGGTTCAGCAGAGGTCAAGATCTACAACTTATCAAAATTTCATGAAATTTGACTGAAACCGTTTTTCCACATAAAAAGTGCGGGGCCCTTTTAATGCATTATCATTTCACCTATTGAGTTTTTAGCATAAAGTGTACACTTTACGAGAAAAAGTGATTTTTGGAGCTGACTTAAATGTTTGGTAAATACATTTTATAAATTTATCTAAAGCCTCTCAAAGACTTTTAAAAAGGCTCTTATACAATTAATTAAAAACCATGTTTTGCTTCTAACCTTGGAGGGACTGTAGCGCCCTTAGGAAGCACAAAAGGAAAAAATGTTATTCTTGTTTTTCGACTTATTTTGTCTAGAGGAATCGCCCTTTTCACTCCAATCATGTGATTGATTATAACATTTCGTTATAACATAACCCCCGCCAAGGCAAAAAATTATTAATTACGATTAAAATCAGTTAAGTTTTTATAGGGATGGTATTAGTTAACCTACAAAAACGTTGTTTGGCAGAGAGTCTTCCTATAGCTCCAGGAAACTAGAATCGACTATAAGATTACAGAATATTGATAGCTCAGAGCAGAAAATAGCTGGGCTCCCTTTGGACCCTTATTGCTATAGGTTGTAATTTTTGTTACTCTGTATTGTGAAGGTTAAGAAGTGTTTTTGAAAACACTTCGTGTACAGGGTGTTTTTTAAGTAGGTATGTGTAAGTAATGCACTGACATGTTCCACGACTTATTTTAATATGTGGCAGATTTCTTTTTACATCCTCAAAGAACATAAAAATATGAGACTCTTTTGTAATTTCTCCAATTCCAAATATCTTCAGATTCAGGAAATTCTCATGGTGTACCAACTTTATAAAAGTGACCACCCAGTTAAAAATCTAATTATACACAGTGTGTTCATGTGAAAAGCTTTTATTCTTAATAGATATTTGCCAAGACTCTTCAATTTTGTTGTTCATGAAAAATGTTTTTTCAAGTGATGCTAAGATCGCTAACCCTTATAGCACTATCTAAGTCAACTTCATTAAGGATGGCGAGGTTGAAAATGAACACAGTGCATTCTGCTGTGGTTAATAAAAACGCCGTAACCAACAATTTAGAATTTTTCATTTAGCGTAGTTTGTAATAACTCTATTCTACAACTATTAACCTTATCTTAGCCGCATCTTAAGATGCGACTTTTTCGCTAACGATTAATAGTTTGTTGTCGAAATAGAGTTATTACAAACTGCCGTAAATGAAAAATCACAAATTTTTGGTTACGACGTTTCAATTAACCACGGCAGTGTAATAAACAACAAAATTTTTCTGTTTACGCCTTATTGACACATTTTGTATCAAAAGTTTGCGGAATCCATATAAAAGATTGGTCATATAAATCACCGTAATAAATCTAGAAATCTAACCGAGGCCTATTTCATTCAAAACAAAAGCGTTATTAATATCCCATCAATAAAAATTAATTACATACTATTTTATTTTCATATCTTTCATATTTATAGTTTATCAAAGTTTTTGTTTGGTCACGAACAGTTCTAAACTATAAATTAAAATTAATTAATTTCTATTTACAATTTCATTCTAAATTAAAAGTGCTACAACTAGCAACAAAAGGGCACATATCTACAAGAGAGAACGAAAAAAAGACAATTATCAGAAATATCTAAACAACTTATCAAAACAAATTGTTGGTTTTTAAAAAAAACACGTAAAAATGCACAAACGAAACAAATCTGAACCACAAAAGCATCGTTCCATTTGTTAGCTAAAATGAATTTAATTTTTCTCAAGAGCGCAGCTAAATTAAATTTGATGTGATGAATTTTGCAGTTCATTATGTTAGTGGAATAAGAGATAATAAAAAGGAATTGCTAACAGTGAAAAAACAACAAGACACAAAAACGGACCGCGAGATTTGATGATTAGTCGAATATCGCTCTTATTGTTGTTTCCATCTTCGGGTGTATGAAGATCGCAGCAAAAATCAGCATCTGTAACATCAACACCCCAATAAACAGAACTAAATAAAATCTTGCCTAAAGTCTTTTGTACTTTTGTTTTCTCTCCATAAACTTTATTGAGGAAATTAAGAAACTTAATTTATCATTTGTTGCAAGTTTTCTCTCCCCAATAAAACTAATCGAGGTCGTCTTTTTGAACGAAAATTTCGATTATATTTTAAAAGTATTGTCAGATGGGGATGTAAAAGTAATTTGGTTTTAAGTAAACTTAAAAATATGAAAACGAAAGTACACGTTTCGTCTTTCCATCTTTTTAAGGGTAGTAAACCTTTTTGATACCTAATAATAAAAGAAAAATGTAAAAATTATGCCAAAGAAAAACCTAAAACAAAGATAAGAGAAAGTTCCACTATAAATTTATTAAAATTTCCTTTTAAAATGCAAGAAAATTAGTTCTGCTTATCAAATAAAGGAAAGTTTTATATTTTTACATAAGTTAGCTAGTTTACGTGTTAAAGGAAATTATAGGAAAGTTTTATTTAAAATTAGAGGAAAGCAAATTAGTAATATCGAAAGCCAATAACCAACAAAATTAGATTCGACGCTAATAGTAGAAATTTTCAGCTTGTATACAAACCTGTAACTGGAGGAAGTAGCCTTTTATCGTAACGCTTAGCTAGTAAAAGATTATCCAGGATCTCTTTGTCTGATTTCCCTTCTCCAAAGCTGTAACAATAAATTGGAGTCATTACTAAGGTTAAAAATGAGAAAGGCGTAAAACATCCATTTTCTCAAAAACACAAGATAGTTTACACACAAAAAACAAATTTTCTAATGAATTTTCTTTAGTAAAAAAAATTAATTTCTAAAAATGTTGGGAACTTTTTAAAAGTTGAAAATTATTACAGTAATATATTTTCTATTTTAAAAGACCTTAAATTCAAATTATACTTCAAAAGGAAAACTTTAGATACTTATTAAAAAGCGTTTGTTTCATTTTTATACAGTGCGTCTAAAACGCAAGTTATAAAATGACGTTTGCAAAATTTGTTTTCTTCAATCGGTGGAAAAGCGACATTTACCGGCGTCTTGTCAGGTTGCATAATTTACGATTCCTGTATGTCGTAATAGTCGTTAACGACAAGAAATAACCGTACGGGGATGACTTTTCCGGCATAAGCCGGAAATATTTTCCGGTGCGGTACTTCGGTTCAATGACAGCTGTAATTTTATCTGCTATCACATTAAGTTTGACGTTTATAAAAAAACTAAAGTAATTAATTTTTAACAAGTAGAAAATTTATTCATTGACGTAACGGCCAGACCCAGTAATGTATCGCTTTTTCTTGCTAAGGTCATCGAATTTACGAATAACGTAAAATAATAACTGAATCAAATTTTTATCTTCAGATCGTGTCGTTGGACGAGGATATAACAGAAGAACTTCTAAAACATGACAAGAAACTTCAGGTGAGTCTTCTAGGGTGTCGTTGTTTCTTATTTACAAATGGATATCGTTTTGCAACAATGACCTAACCCACACTTTGTTTTCTTGACATTATCGTTTTAAAATATCATTTTATGATGTCTTCTACAACAAGCAAAATTAATTTAACTAACATTTAATGGCGGCGATACTATCTATTAAAAGATGATGTTTTCAAAACGCTAATTTACTAAAGCATTTTCAATTGTTTTATTAATTTGTGGAAAACTACATAATTGGGAGTTAGATCATTGTTACAAAATGATATTCAAATATCCATCTCTTTCTGTTTCATCCAGTGGCCTTTTGGAGGCAACTGAAGCTTTTGCTTCATCTGATTCTCCCCGAAGGAATCCATTACAACACTCTCTTCGGCCATCTAGGTCACCCATTTTATAGAGGTTACTTTAATCAATAAAATGAAGACGTAAAAATAATATTAATTAAATTTATATTTTTAGGTCCATTCCATTGGATAAGAACTGTTTTTTATTAATGCTAAATTTTTTCATTTCAGTCTCTACATAATTAAACGGTTTTTTCGGAATCGAGTTTAAACTCCCGCGTACGCGTTATAAATATCGAGTCCGATGTTGGAAGCTTGATTGAAGCTTTAATAAGTCGTTATTCGGTTTTTGCTCTATAAACAAGTGCACGGTTTCATGGTTCGTAAGTGTGGAGTGTTCAATAATTAATCGTTCGATTCGTTTTAAACTAAGTACGTGGATGACGGAGCGAGAAACATATTTTGGCATGGAAAAGTACAGTCATCTGCTAGAGGACATCAGAAAAAATATCAGGTAAATAATTTGTTTTTTATGTTACAAATGCTAAAATATGCACTTTAGTCAGTTTTACGTCTAAACCGACGAGTTCTTCTTTAAGTTTTGGACGCACTGTACATATAATAAAATACCCTTATAGGTTGATCGAGGGGTTGATGCTAGTTAACATCATTAATACTTAATACAGTGTCATCATAACTCATACATATAAGTGATCGTAAACCACGTGACCTATAAATTTAGACAACTAACATCATAGAGTCCGATTTAGATTGGAAAATAAATTAAAGATCCATAGTTTGTCAAAGTGAAAATTCTTTCCATAAGCGTTTATTTTCGAAATTTCAAAATTAGGCGACCTTTTTCAAATTTGCCAACTTTTTTAATACCGGTTGCATACATCAAAAAGTCACGTGGTTTGCCATCATTTATGAAGGCACTAACTGTAGAAACAGACAAAATTAATGTAATCGCGGTTAATCACCATTAGTAATTCAACAAATAAAATTGAGCTTTGGCATTTGTACCCTTGTACGATTCACTTTAGGGACGGCTTAGAAAATTAATTACAATGAAAGTAGTAATATATTGTTCTACAACGAGTTACAGTGTCACTTTTTGTGTAGTGTATACTGTATAGCTAGAGAGTGCGATAATTATAGAGATTACAGATTAATTACTGTAAAAGCTAGACCTATTAATTTAGCTTGCTTTGGTTGCTATGGCTTCACTGCTACTTTTTAAAAAATGGGCGCACTTAATTGGTTCACATACTATTTTTACGGCCAAGGCAGTAACAAATATTGAGTCACAAATGTCATGTTTCTTATGTTTGAAGAAAAAAATTCTTGTAGCGGTATCTGATTATCAATATTTTCATAAAGATTTTTATAAAAGAGATTTTGACAGTGTGTATCTGATTATCAATATTTTCATAAAGATTTTTATAAAAGAGATTTTGACAGTGTGCTCCGCTATACTGACGAGGCTTTTATAAAAACTGCATTTATGCCATTATGCGACTTCACGTAGTTAAATATTTTGACGTGACGTCACAGAAATACAAACGGTTCTATTTTTTTATGAAAGGACGAGTTCTATTGGTTTTTAATGCGAGCGTGCGCCTTGCTTTGTTTTGTGGTGGCACATGTTTCGTATTTACAAGTATTTTTGGACCTTGGAGGTTTTGCAGCTTATGCAACAGATTCTACAACCCTTAAAAATAATGATAGCAAATTATGACATGATGACATATTTGCATAAAAATGTTTGTTAAAATATTGATAGTCGGACAGCTGCTTTATGTTTTTATTTTTCTAGAAAATAGTTTAAATATTCACCTTCCAAGTTTCTCAATGGTTTCTTTATTATTGTTTTCAAAATTTTCAGTTGTTAATTAAATTTGTAAGCAGCCTTTCATCATACATAAAACAATTACTCTGAGGAAACAGCATGCAGTTCAGAAAAGTGCACTTTCCTTCGTTGCAAAAATAGTGTCATTTTTTGCTAAAGAACTTGCCAAAGAATGGCATTATTACTTTAACAGTTTCTTTTGGTAGTGTTGAGATTTTATGTATTACACTAAATAAATTAAATTTGTTCTCAAGCGAACGTTACAGTAAAGTGTGTATTTATAAGAAACTAGTAAATATTATAAAAAATTTAATTAATTCTTCAAGAATTCGAGCATGCGACATGTAATTACGCTTGAAAAACTTATAATTAAGCTAAAGTTGTCATATTGCGGATTTTTTGAACTATAAATTATTTTACCAATCAATAGCCGCTCAAAGATATAAATTATAATTTGGGGATTTGTAGGAAATTATAATGGGTTCGGTTGTAAACGTTTTAAATGTTAGGCGGTATAAAGCACATAACGAGAAAATCTTTACGTTGTTTAGACGATGATATAAATTTCTATTGCCACAATCAACTCCGCAATAATAATTACTTTAGTGGTTGTACTCATTTACTCATTTCATTGCTTTAATAAACTTTTACACGAATAAAAAGATTTACAGAAAGACCTAAAAACAATTTGTTTCTTATCATCTATTAATCAGAACTTAATTCTTCTAAAAAAATGATAATTCCGTTCCAAGAAAGTCTCGTCGACATTTTTAATTTTGTTCTTGTTCTGATCGATCTTTCTGCTGCATTTAAGAAAGATTAATGACGATATCATGTTATCTTCTAGAAATTAGACTAGAGTATTAACATATTTATCCAAGTGTAAGCTACTTTGATGTTTAATAAATAATAATCGATCCATTGGAATTTCTTTCTGGAATTGGAAGAGAAGATCAATTTTTGTATACAATGCTTCTTGTGTATTCTTCTCGGTGCTTCGCTTCTCTCAAGTGCGCTTATCCCTATAAAAATACTTTGAAACTATAAATTTCTCTTCGCTGCACTTCTTTTTGCTCAAGTGCGCGACTGCTTTATACATGGGCCTAATGTCATCTCATGAGGAATAAGCATATATTCGATTGATACAAATGGGAACATTTCTCTTTGGCTTTACTTTTAATTTCTTTAGAGCAGTGTTTCCCAACATTTTGGAGCCATGCTTCACCTAAGCTTTTTTTAAATATGCATAATTTTTAATATTCAAAAATTGAATTGTTCACTGAAGAAACTCAAATGATAGGTTAAACTTAACTTAAACTCTAGTGGAGTCCATTTTCGAATTGCCTCCTTTAACATTCAAATTGTTCGCCTGTAGGGCGTTGGACACACGTTGGGAAACACTAGGTTTGTTCTAGGTTGCTTTTCTCATTGTTGTGCCTTTAGTTATATATTTAATTAAATGAACACCTTCAATGTCCCAGAAAATAGTTGCCATGGGTTTTCCTGCGAAGGACTGAGTTCTAACTTTTTTCGGCGGTGTAGAACCTTTATACGCTCATTGCACAAAATCATGTTTTATCTCGAAGCCCCAGTGATGTACCCAAGCTTCCTCTTCTGTTACAATTCGAGTTCAAAAGTCAGCTTCAGTCTCCAGAGTATCCAAATGAGTTTGTAAGATTTGACGTCTTTGCAGTTTTTGTTCAGGACACAACAGTCTGGGAACCCATTTTGTTGTCAGTTTGCTCATGCCCAATTTGCCATGCAATATGTCTATAGCGCTAGGTTCAGTTATGCTCATTTGCTGTGGCGATTGTCGAAACTTTCAGATGGAGATCTTAGAGAATCATGGCCTCTACTGCCATGCATACTTTCGTATTTTTGTTGCTTCTAAATGTCTTCCACTTCTGGCATCATTCTCGATGAACTCTACTCCTCATCGAAATTACTTAGATAAAAATTTTACAATATAACATTAAGAGGTATCGTTTCCGAAGATTGCAGACATCTGCTTAGGAATGACTTTTAGTTTAAGCCTTCTTTCGTAAGAAATTTTATTACACTTAGATGCTACACTTTTCATAAAACTCATTTTCAAGCACTCTTGTCTTCACAGAACGAAAATTAATAGCCCAATTTTGGCCTCTACTTTTTTCCATACTTCTGGATGTGTCGCTTCTGCATGTCTTCCACTTCTGATCCCCATCAAATTTATTTAGATCAAAATTTTACAATATAATAAGAAGGGACATCGTTCTAGTAGATTGTAGATATCCGCTCATGAATTTTCAGTTTATTGCCTTCCTTCGTAGAGAAAATTATCACACTTCAATGCTACAATTTTCATAAAACTCTTTTTTAGCTCTTCTTTATACTTCACTTGTAAATTTTTGCCATGGGTTTTCGTGCCGAGGACTGAGTTCTAACTTTTTTCGGCGGTGTAGAACTTTTATGCGCCTATTGCATGAATTCTTGTTTTGTCTCGGAGCCCCAGTGATGTACTCAAGCTTCATCTTCCTTCACAATTTGAGTTAAAAATGCTGTGGCGATTGTCGAAACTTTCAGATGGAGATCTTAGAGAATCATGGCTTCTACTGCCATGCATACTTTCGTATTTTTGTTGCTTCTAAATGTCTTCCACTTCTGGCATCATTCTCGATGAACTCTACTCCTCATCGAATTTACTTAGATAAAAATTTTACAATATAACATTAAGAGGTATCGTTTCCGAAGATTGCAGACATCTGCTTAGGAATGACTTTTAGTTTAAGCCTTCTTTCGTAAGAAATTTTATTACACTTAGATGCTACACTTTTCATAAAACTCATTTTCAAGCACTCTTGTCTTCACAGAATGAAAATTAATAGCCCAATTTTGGCCTCTACTTTTTTCCATACTTCCGGATGTGTTGCTTCTGCATGTCTTCCACTTCTGATCCCCATCAAAATTATTTAGATCAAAATTTTACAATATAATAAGAAGGGACATCGTTCTAGTAGATTGTAGATATCCGCTCATGAATTTTCAGTTTATTGCCTTCCTTCGTAGAGAAAATTATCACACTTCAATGCTACAATTTTCATAAAACTCTTTTTTAGCACTTCTTTATACTTCACTTGTAAATTTTTGCCATGGGTTTTCGTGCCGAGGACTGAATTGTAACTTTTTTCGGCGGTGTAGAACTTTTATGCGCCTATTGCATGAATTCTTGTTTTGTCTCGGAACCCCAGTGATGTACTCAAGCTTCATCTTCCTTCACAATTTGAGTTAAAATGTCAGCTTCAGTCTCCAAAGTGTCCAAATGATTTTGTAAGATTTGACGTCTTTGCAGTTTTTGTTCAGGACATAACAGTCTGGGAACCCATCTTGCTGTCACTTTGCTCATGTCCAATTTGCCATGCGATATGTCTATAGCGCTAGGTTCAGTTATGTTCATTTGCTGTGGCGATTGTCGAAACTTTCAGATGGAGATCTTAGAGAATCATGGCCTCTACTGCCATGCATACTTTCGTATTTTTGTTGCTTCTAAATGTCTTCCACTTCTGGCACCATTCTCGATGAACTCTACTCCTCATCGAAATTACATAGATAAAAATTTTACAATATAGCATTAAGAGGTATCGTTTCCGAAGATTGCAGACATCTGCTTAGGAATGACTTTTAGTTTATCGCCTTCTTTCGTAAGAAATTTTATTACACTTAGATGCTACACTTTTCATAACACTCATTTTCAAGCACTCTTGTCTTCACAGAATGAAAATTAATAGCCCAATTTTGGCCTCTACTTTTTTCCATACTTCCGGATGTGTCGCTTCTGCATGTCTTCCACTTCTGACGCAATCCCCATCAAAATTATTTAGATTAAAATTTTACAATATAATAAGAAGGGACATCGTTCTAGTAGATTGTAGATATCCCCTCATGGATTTTCAGTTTATTGCCTTCCTTCGTAGAGAAAATTATCACACTTCAATGCTACAATTTTCATAAAACTCTTTTTTAGCACTTCTTTATACTTCACTTGTAAATTTTTGCCATGGGTTTTCGTGCCGAGTTTTATGGGTTTTATGCGCCTATTGCATGAATTCTTGTTTTGTCTCGGAACCCCAGTGATGTACTCAAGCTTCATCTTCCTTCACAATTTGAGTTAAAATGTCAGCTTCAGTCTCCAAAGTGTCCAAATGATTTTGTAAGATTTGACGTCTTTTTCAGTTTTTGTTCAGGACATAACAGTCTAGGAACCCATCTTGCTGTTACTTTGCTCATGTCCAATTTGCCATGCAATATAACGCTAGGTTCAGCTATTCTCAATGCAGTGGCGATGGTCGAAACTTTCAGAAGGCGATCCTCGAAAATCATGGCTTTCATTTTCCTGCATACATCCTGATTTGTTGCTTCTGAATGTCTTCTACTTCTGGCGTCATCCTCGACAGACTCTATCCTCTAGCGAAATTGTTTAGATCTAAATTTTACGATATAATATGAAGAGGCATCGTTTCCGTAGATTGCAGGTATCTGCTTATGCTTATCCTTCTTTCGTAAGGAACTTTATCATACCCAAGGCATCACCATGCCAAACTGGAGCCTGAACGATGTCCATATAGGACAACTTTTCTTTTCTACTTTCAACTTTTCTAGTCTCCCTCGTACATCCTGTATACATTAAAGGTTAGAAGATCGTTCATTAAATAATAATGGCGTGTTTAAAATAATTTTGTCATCCAGAACCACTTTAAAAGTATTAGAAAATTGAATTACGTCTGTCATGATTCAATTTTAATTCCTGACAGAAATATTAAATGTTAACTAAAGAAAGCTATTAACGATAAATAAATAAACAATTTATCTATCTAAATTTAAATCATGTTTAAATCACGTTAAGAACTCGAGTATGATGATGATTGTAAAAAAGCACTTTCTTAGATATACTATCCAGAGCAGGCAATCAGTCAAGAGAAACACAAAAACAAGCATCGAGAATTTGTCTAAATTAATGGAAAGCAATTTTCGATCATCAAGAAAGAACTTTGTTTTCAAACAACTAAAGAAAATCAGTCCTCGAGGTGTCTCGTACGACACATGAGTGACATCACAATGTATCGTTTACTTAAAATCGGTAAAAGGAAGAAGCTGACTTGGAAATAAATAAGAGCGAGTAATAATGAGACTTTTCGATTCAACAACTCAACAACCCAAATATGAAATAACATTAGATCCTGCGTGGTTTATGCAGAGGATTTAATTAAATCGATAAATTAGAAACATTGTGGTAATAAAGCAGCTGTTAGTAGATTTATCATTATTTTTTGCTCGTGGTACGGAATTTCAAAACGAATAAACAACAAACTCGAATCAGAACAGAAATCCTGGTACATACAATCTCAGGAAGGATATTCGCATTGATTGACACCTGATTTATACTCAGATGCGGAATTGTTGAAAAACACAAGAAGTATATCATGAAAGGATGCGATATATATCAAAATCCATTAATATTTAATCATTAAATTTAATAATAGAAAAAGCTAAATTGAGCGAGACCAACAGTTAATTTAAAGTGATTACTTGATCATAAATATTTGGTTATATCTACAAAACTAAATTAAATTTTGAATAATTAACACAAAAAGGTCAAACGAATTAAAAAGGTAGAAAGATATTTAATTGAATTATATTATTCGAAATTAGGCTAATAATATAATTAGTTTAAAATTGAATTTCACATACGAAACGTTATACGTACATGTCATTTTGTGCTGAAGTTTGCCTCGTCACCAGTAGGATAGCGGCTGCACCAACTAGCATCCAAGGCAGACCCATATTAGGACATCTAGAAACAAAAATAAATATAATTAGTATTCGTACAATTTCTCCAAAAATAAATCTTCCAGCCACATCCAATTAAAGTTTCTAATTCCTTTCTCTTGTGATACAATCTTCGAGCGCGTGTTTATCCGATACTTTACAAAAAAGAAACCATTTAACTACCCTCAACTACATTAATTTTCTTACAATTTATGTCCGTTACTTCAAGCCCAATTTCGTGAGAGGAAAGTCGTTTGTACATCTACTTAATTATTAAGAAATTTCGAATTTATACAATGGAATTAATAGCCCATTTGTTTCAAAGAGAGTCGATTATCGGAATAATTGACAAAAGGCTGAATTTTTGCACACGTTTGCTATTAGTAAAACAGTCCCCATTAATTCAAGTACCGTTTCCCAAGTCATAAGGCTATAAAGGATTAAAAATGTGCGTGTTTGCGAATTTCTTAGAAACAGTAAGGGTTTTTACAGAGTTGATAGTTTACCCGGAACGTTAAAAGTTCCGGGCCTCGCGTAGATTTACGCTCCGGAGTGTACAGTAATTAAACAAAAAAATATTTTTGATGAGTATTTTCACGCTATTTCAGACATTACTAATTAGCAGGATCTGCGTGATGGTATTCAATTTTTTGCTATTTAATAAAAATGCCAAATTTCCATTTTAATTGTTTTTAACAATTCAGAATTTTTTAGGGGTCGCGACTACTAGACAAATCTAAAAATTAAAAATTAAATTTTAATAAATAAACCTTCTTTCCGCCCGTCACTATCTGTCTATGAATATCATCTGTCAATCTCATCTGTCAATTTTATCTGTAATCTTACTTTATGTGTCAGTCTTATCTGTCAGGCTCATCTGTCATTTAATCTCGTCTGTCAATTTACTCCTTGACATATGAAATGACCTGGCATGAGAGATGACCCCTCCCCCCATTGTGACAGATTATATTTGACATATAGTAAATATGGTGACAGATTACCCCCATTCTCCATCTCTATAAATCAATCTCTGAAATTAATAGATAACCTGACATATGAAATGTTAGATGAAATTGACATATGGTGAACAGATGACAATGACTTACGTAGGGTGACAGATTAACCTCCCTCTGACATTGACATATGGTATTAGATGACGACATTGACATGTTAACTATGATGACAGATTGACATTTGACACATGGTAACTATGGTAACAGACCACTTCTGATTTCTCTAAACCAATCCCTATCGTAATTCCTACTCTCCCCATTTCTCGATCTCTTTTTGATATCTCTGTATCTTTCGGACCTTACTGCGCATTTCCGATGATCCATGTGTTTTTTATTGAGTGGATAGATTCTTGTAGATCTGTGATACTCCACAGGCAGTATTTTATTACTTTATATATGTTTCTTATTTTAGAATCAATTTATTTTGTTCTACTAAATTTGTATTCAAAAATTTATTTATTTAAAAGAAAAACAACACAGAGAGGGTTGCCAAAAATAATGACTCGAATTTGAGGGTCGCAAACCTAGAAGGGTGTTTTGCTCATTTTCAGCCGACTATCGATTTCTATAGCTTTAGGGGTTGGGCACCCAGGAGCCATCGTCTATCTCCAGTTACCACTAACAAAAGTTAAACGCTTTAATAATAGGTATCATAAGGCGATTAGATTTTAGTTGAGAGTAGTCACGTGGTAGTTGGTGGTAGGCATCAGTGACTTCAGCGGGACCTCAACCATAGACATCTGAAATATCTAGGCTAAATTATTTTTAGTGATAGGTTTTCTGACAGAAAACTTTTTCAGAAACCCCTAATTTTGATTTTCTCCTTACATGCTACGTATACCTATGATATGCACAGGTTGTCTCACTTAGCATGTTCACTGTGGGAGATACGAGGTATCTCGTATTTATTTTGCTCTATGGTTGGCCTTGTTAGGGTGACAGATTTCACTTGGTATAAATTAGAAAAAATAATCAGTTAGGTTAAGTATTAATAGTTGTCTGTCATTTATGGCTGTTAAGTTATGTCCGTTTTTATGATTTTTCATAAAATTATTTTTATGTTTATTTTTTAAATAAATTTTTTAACTAGTCTTTTAGAAACATTTAAGTGATTCAGTTTATTTGAAATATTAGTCAAATTGTCAATCCAAAATTATAAATTAAGTATTCTTAACATCCGGTATTGTCAAGACTGTAAAGTTGTTAGTTAATTAATAGGGACTTTTTATTTTGACAAACCGAAAAACAAAAGTACATGGCCAACTGTAGCGCAAATAAATAGTAAACGAATTATAAGTTTGTATCATATCTCCAAAAGGGCACTATAAAAATTTTATTTTGTTTATTTTTATTGGCCTTACTACTGTCTACTATTTCTTTTTTGTAAATTGCAATTTTCTTAATTAATAAAAAAGTTATAGACATTTAAATAAAAGCAACTTTTTCAGTTTATTCTAAATGTATCTAGAGTGCTACTAATATTTTTCAAAGAACAAAAACAACATCGAGTTGGCTATGAAAGAGGCTGCATTATTGGTGTCATTTAACCGACCTCGCATCTCTTACTACGGTTTACTGGATCCCCATGATTACCATGTTAAGTGGGACACTCTGCATACTTATACTTACGTATAGCTATAACCTTCATATTTTTGATAACACATTTATCAAACCTTATTTTTTATGAAAAAAAGATTAATTAACAAACTTTTCTTTTATGGAAACGCTTTTATTTATAAAATTGTGATATGCAGAAGAATATTTATAATAAATCATAAGTTTTCTCGTCGTCGTACGTGATTGCAAATGAAAATGAAAGAAAATTCGTGTATTTACTTACATGTGGTAATTTATCAATAGTTTAATGTGTACACCTTTGTACATAATAGCACTTCTAATTACATTTCTCACAGCGTAATTAATTAATGTGTGGTGGGTGAATGTGACTAATTTAAAATAAATGATCTAGAGGTACAGACGTGACTCCGACTATTTTGTACAGAATTTTGAGGCATTTTAAACAGATTGTTGTGCCCTGAGTTAAGATAAATAGTCTTTTTTTAGAGCCTTGCCGTTTGCAGAGCGTAGACGACTTTTCTTGTATACATTGGTGTTTAATGCATAGGGCTTACAACTTAATGAAAAATTCTAAGAGCTAAAAGAAACTTTTTTCGGTGGTTTGTCATTGCCTTCCGACAGGCTATTTTCTTCAGTAACTGGGATTTTTGTAGTAGAATTGTTTCAAATTACGACACATTGATTGAACATTTGATTGTTTTTAAATATTTTGAAAATCCGTGTAATTAGCTGACAGATGATAATAAAAAGCCTTCGTATTTTGACTTTAGCTTTTGCAAAAATGACATGAACTATCTCATTTGAAATGGAACATCTCGTGTGTTTTACATTTTTTCAATCGGGGATAGATTCTGAACATAAAATATTTTTGTTTAGAAGAGGAAATTAGAAAAAAATTAAACTTTTTGAAAGACCCTGTATTGTTTTTAACCTCGTAAAATTAGCTTTAATACGTAGATACATAAAAATCCCATTATGGCCACATTAGAGCTTTTAATGTTGTGCAGATATTTAAAGCGCTTTCTCAAATTATAAAGATTTAGTAAATGTTCATAGATTATCTGGCGGTGAAATACAGCGTTGATATTTAAATAGTCATGGGTAATGTGACTTAAATATTCCGTTTCTTCTTTTCGGTAATTTGCATAATTTTTTTCGCTTTATCAATCTTTAGAAGATAATTTTCGTTGACTTACCACACGAACTTGTGATAGCTTTAGTATCGATTCTCTTAGATGGTAATATAAAGATAAGAAGTTTACAACACAAAAAATACAATCACTTTGGTACTTGGGAAATAAGGCACGTCACTTTCCAAGGTATTCTATAGACGTAATATTAGCTTGGGAAAGTCTGCTATAATACGATTTGTAATGGGAAGACAGATATACGCCCTAAAGCTTCTGTTTTTATCAAAATTTTGCGTTTTTTGTATAAAAAGTAATCGCTTTTGCTTTGAGACAATCTCGAACTTGCTCTTAGTACTTTGAGATACTTGAAATCAATATTAAGGGATTATGGATGAACTTTTGCATAATAATGCTTTTTCTACTTCTTCTTTCAGTTTTTGATGCAACTGCTCTGAATAGCTCTAGTATCGTAAATTCAGAAGTAATATTATTGATGGATATGTGACGTCACAAGTCATTTGGATGGAAAGAGATTTGTGACGTCACAAGTCACTTAGATAGACCTGAGAAGTACGCCATAGGAATTGATAGGTAATTCTAAAGTACTCAGCAGACTACAAATATTTTCTCAAACATATTTATAATTTTTTTTATAAAACTGGTTTTGACAGTGCGCCATATTTACGAAGCTTTTATAAAAACTGTATTTATGCCATTATGCGACTTCACGTAAATATTTTGACGTGACGTCACATAAATACAAACGGTTCTGTTTTTGTTGACGAAAGGACGAATTCTATTGGTTTTTGACGCGAGTGTGTGCATTGCTTTGTGTTGTGATGGCACATGTTTCGTATTTAACTAATGTATTTCTTGGACCTTGAAATTTGTGCAGCTTATGCAACACATTCTATAATCCGTAGAAATGGTTTTAGCAAATTATGACACTGTGATATACCCACATAATGACATATTTCTATAAATATATTTGTGAAAATATTCGTAGTCTGCTGGGTATCTAACAAAAAATTGTTCAACTGTTATCAAAAAATTAGATTCAAGAATCAAAATATTGAGAATTAAAAAAAATTGTTTTTGATGTCACTTTCGGTTTTTCCGGAAATAATACTTTTATTTTAAACTGTGAAGAAACTATCAGTTGCGCTTCTTATGCTAAAACATCAAAATTTGAAAATTGTTTGGTGAAAGATAATATCATGCCATCATGACTTAATAAATTCGTAACCACTTAGTATCTCATCTTTGAAAGGCTCTAATGCTTCCTTCAGACGACGCGAGACAAACTCGTGTGTCGTGTCCGTGCATAAATGGAGACCCTTTTAAATTAATTAGTCCCATTTAAATTATCGGTCGTTAGTTAAAAATAGCATCCACTTAAGAGGGGGCGTCGTCTGAAAGAAAAGGGTTACACCTTCAAGTTCCAAAAATTGATTTTAAGCGAAATTTTGACCTAAAAACAAAAACCGCCGGCACCAGTTTTTACATTCTCAATTAAACTCGACAATAAGAAACTTTGAAGTCGGTTAATTCGCTTAAAAAGCTCGTTACATCAAAATCGTTTTTGTGTAGGGATCAGAGAACTACGTGTCGTGTCGAACTTGAATAAAAATTCTTATTTTTCTCACATTCTTAATCTTTGATCTAATATAAAAAATTAGCCACCGAGTGCGAAAATGTAACTCTAACTTGAGATTTCTAAACACGTCACCAATAGATTTTTACAAATTATCCACATTTTTAACACTTTTGTTAAATAATCGCCCTTTTAGACATAATTTATTTAGAATTTTAATTTAAGTTACATACCTAAAGCTGCAGTACCTTTTAATATCAACAGCATAAAAAAACTTTAATTTGATATGCCATTTGATAAGTATTAAAATGTAAATAGGCTCTACAGACAATTAGCAAGAGAACCTGCCTTTTTTTGTTATTAAAATTTTTTTTTAAATTAAAAATTTGAGTTATTTCAGCTTGGTTAATCTAAAAAGCTAATACAAATTAAATTTACAATTTTTGAAACTCGTAATGTATCAAGCAAATTGCTTTGATTCGCTTTTACGATGTTTAAAAGCTTAAAGGTTTAAAGGTTTCTAATTCTTTGGGGATTAAAAATTATTTTTTTTATAGAAAAGTTGGGCTTGTATAATGTATATACAAAACTTTTCCTTTTTTGTTTGAGAAAAAACTTGACGACCTTTCCAAATTTTGTTCAACTTTTAACAAGCTACAACCTTTTCTATTAGATTTTGTATTAAAAGTATAATGTTCTGAACCCGAAACCTAAACGTACATGTTAAAATTTTGTAAATAAATAACCGACTACCTGAAAACAATGTAGAACCATTACGTGTACTTTTTATAAAGTAATATAAATTTATTATATCAAATTGGTCATGTCATAGGTTATCAGGGAAGTTACAGAAAATGTTTAGAAGGTTTAAAGCACGCTCAAAGATTTCTATTCGGAGATTAAATTTACAAAAACCGAAATATATTAAGTGTGAGGTTATGGAACCAGATTGGGGAAATGTTTTAGGATATTAAGGATAATTTTGAGGTGGTAGTGTAATTAACGGGTCCGCAGGACCCCCGTTGCGGGAAGGGCCCAGGATAGAAAGAGTCCCCAAGATAGAAAGGACCCCCAGGATAGAAAGGGCCTCCAAAACATCTTTCAGTAAAAAAATTCGTTATAAAATCTATCGGTGGTAAAGAAAAGTGATTATTAACGGGGAAGGGTACGGGCCCTCAATCTAAATTTTTCGGGAAGGCCTTCAAAGTCTTAGTTACGCTACTAATAATAGTAACCAGGTTGAGTGCTTAGAAGTCAGGAGTGACAGTAATAAACAGACATGAGGAATGGCACAAGTAAATTAGAAAATGGCAAAACATTCCAATAAAAATTGAAATTCCTGTTTGTATTAGTGGCTGTTATAAGACCAGAAATTTTGTGAGCCTCTGAAAGATTAATGTCGTATTGAAGTACGACCAAGGGTGTAGACAAGATGAGAAAATTAATAAGTACTTAATTTAAGAACGTTGGTGCTAGAATCTTTATTATTGGTTTTAGAAATTTTTTTTTAACTAACGTTAATGTTTATTTATTTTCCATAATTTGACGCTTTTCAAGTTTTTTTCTGATGTCATACCTTTAGACCATGACGTCATCGTATATATTTTTAAATGGTAATGAATACTTTTTATCTGGAAACTGGATAGTAGAGTAATTGTCAAATCTTAACGACCTTAAATGCACAGAAGAGCAAGTGAGAAAGCTGTAGAAAAAGACGCTCAAACATTGTTTTCACAGTAGTTTTCACGTATTATGTAATCTTGGTTATGGGGTAGTACCCAATTTTGCTTTCTGTGCAGGTCATTTAGATCTGGCAAATTACTCTACATATTGTTCTCTTTCTAACCATGTAAAAATATCTCAAACTAAAAAAAATATTTGGTCGCTATTTGGCTAAACCGTACTTTTATGATGGCCCCACAAGGAAATACAGGGTGGTCACTTTTATCTTCTACACTATGGGCATCTCCTAAACAATTTCATGTCCTATAAGAAATAAAAAAGAAAATTGCGATAGCTTGCTTGGTTTCTGAAATATCTTGAAAAAACTGAAAACATGCATTTTCTTGTTTACTAAATAGCTCTTTTATTATTTAAGGCATTGATATGAAATTTGGTAGGTTTACATAACTTGTCACGAGCTATGAATTGAACTTATTAAACTTTTTCTAAGCCTACTAGATGTCTGTGTTTTAATAGTCAACTTCTGATTTTCTTATGGGCGCTATGTTCAATTTTGGCATAAATGGATTTTTTATTCTGATTTCAACGATGTGTAATAATCTATGTTTAAAAAGAAAGATGGCGACACACTCCATATTACTTTTATTAAATCAAGTAGCCATGAAAAAACAACTAGTAGAATTTAAAATGACAACTCGGGGTAGTTTTTTTTTATTAAAGTTTGTTATACTTCTATTGTTTTTCATGGCTAATATTTGATGTAATAAAATCAATATGGGGTGTGAATTAAGAAAATCAAAAGTTGTCTATTAAAACACAGACATCTAGTAGACTTTAAAAAAGTTTCGTGCGTTTAAATTGTAGATCGTGTCAAGTTATGCAAACTTACCAAATTTCATATCAATGCCTTAAATAATAAATGAGTTATGTAATAAACAAGAAAATTCAAGTTTTCAGTTTTTTCAAAATATTTCAGAAACCAAGTCAGCTATCGCAATTTTCTTTTTTATTGTTTATAGGACACGAAATTGTGCAACTTTTCTCTCATTTAACCGACCTCGTTACTCTTGCCGTTTAGGAGATGCCCATAGTGTGCAAGATAAAAGTGACCACCCTGTATATATACCGGGTTGTTGAATGACTTACCGATACATAGGGCAATAGCACTTAAAATCACGTTTTCATGAAAGAGTAAAAAATTATGCAGAATTAAAAACTAGAAATGATACAGGTATTACATTTTATCATGCTATTACTTAAAGAGCAAAAAATACTTTAGAAATTCTCAAAATTTTCGTTAATCAGGGTAGCGATTTAAACGTTGCTACGATACACAATTAAATTATTGTTGGTCATTTAAATTGCTATCCTGATTAACGAAAATTTTAACAATTTCTAAAGTCTTGTTTCCTCTTTAAGTAAAGGCATGATGAAATGTAATACCTTTATCATTTCTAATTTTTAATTCTGCGTAATTTTTGTCTCTTCCATGCTTGCTCTAAAATAATTAATTAATTAGGGAAGCAGGAATTAATAAAAACGTTATTTTACATGCTCTTGCCCTATGTATCGGTAAGTCATTCAACACCCGGTAGAGAGAGAGAGACACATATTCTCTATTGTTCTTCTAATCAACACCTATTGTTCTCTTAAGGTCTGGACTGTACCTGTTGCCTTTTATAGTATAGTACAATTTGCTGATGCCTTTAGTTTTTCATAATCTACGGTGTATATCAATATACAAAATCACTCTGTATAATATCACTTCTTTTTAACGAAGAGCACAATTTAAAAAGATAGAAGATAATAAATAGAGAAACCAACGCGAATTCTTTGAGAGAGACCCTTTGGCCCAACTGTTTGACAGGATTGAGTAAACTCTAAGACCGATTTTACAACTGAGGCTCAATAGCCGTTTAATTTAAACTCCGGTTGAACCGGAGTTCAATGCAAATTTGTATTGGAAAATCAGGTTCAATCGTAGTTTACCTTAGTTAAACTCAAGTTCTGCTAAACTCTAACTTAAATTGTGTTTGTAAAATCGGTCCTAAGGCCCCTAATTGCACCTCACATAATTTTTGATAAAAGATTCAAACCTTGTCTGCTACAAATCATACCACTGAATTTTCTCTAGGAGACGCCCAACTTACATTTTTATGTGAAAAGAGTAATTTTCTGGGACAATTTCAACCTCTTTCTGAAACGTCTCCCAGGCAATAGACGATTTCACAACATCTCAAAAAAGTTTTTTATTTAAATTTTATTGTTTAAAGAAATTCGTGTAGCTCATTTTCTTGAGATATCATTGGTTTTTATTAGGGAAAAAATTGTAAATAAAAAATCTCATTAAATTCGAGTTGACCTTAATTTCACTCTATTTAGTCTAAAAGTAGACTATTAAAGCTTTAAGAATATAAAAAGTAGCTCAAGTTTTTGACAAAAATAACAAAATTGCTAAAGTTGTTTGTAGAGTATAAAGAAAGAAAAACAATCCATATAATTACAACTTTTTTCCATTTTATTGACTTTGTAAAATTTTATGCAAATATTCTTATCATGAACACATTTTGTATATAAAAAACTTATATTTGTTTAGCATTAACATTACTTCTTTTAAAAGCTCCATTATAATATATTCTTATGTATTCCTTCTTGAAAGCTTTAAAGCACACCCATTTTGTTTTTGCAAAAAAAAGTAAAGCGATAACTTAATCTAAATTAGTTTATACCCTTAAAGCTAACATTTTAACAACATAAATAAAAATAAATTTATTTTTAATGACCTATACCAAAGCTTAAAACCTAAATGTCACTTTAAAAAAGCAATCGATAGGTCTAACAAAGATATTTTTGGCTTTACTTATAATTTTTGCATATTAATTTAGAAATTTTAAAACTAATTTACTTGTAAATTTTTTTAGCAAAAGTAGGGAAAAGATTGCGAGGTACCTAACCAGTAAATGGCTATTTTGATACTTGATAAGCTCTAGCGATAGCCTAATGATCCTTTAACTGCGTTAATTTTTAAAAACACGTACTTGGACTTTTTTGTTGCCATCTTTTGTTCATTTTGTAACAAAAGTTTGACCACTTGTACGAATTTAGAGACAAAACTGTCAATCGTTTGTTGAATTAGTAAGATAATTTAATTGAAATGTACTAGATGTTGAAGTCTCTTGAATTCGTTGATAATAGTTTGATAAAACTAAATTTAGGGTAACGTTTAGAATATGCTACCCTTTTGTTAACTCCTTTACTATTATATCGTATTATTTTCCTTTCACGATCTTAATTGTATACTCGAGCAAAATGATATATAACTATGGTTATAAGTATGTAGAGAGTGCTAGAGAGACTATAAAAGGCTATTGTGGTTATGTAGTTGCGATTTAGAAACACATTGTCTTATTGATTTATTTAAAAGCAAAAAGTACGCATATTAGAAAAAATTTCCCTTGTTGAAAATTTCAAGCACGGTTTAATTATATAAATCTGCAAGTTGGGAATATGAGTGGAAAATGTTTGTAAAGAATGTGTGAAGAATGTGCACCAGAATTGTTGGGACGATTTCTGAATAACCGTAAACACATCATATAGAACGTGGAACAAAATCCTATTAAAACAGCGTTGGTTTAAGAAATAAACGTAGGTATGTAAAAGGTTTTCGACGTAGTTGGAGTTAAAAATTAAATTTTTTAAATTTTTAATTGATTTCAATAGCCCTTTAAGTTCTATTTTTATACCGTCGAGTCGGTTTCAATAAACTTTACTTTAAAGAAAGGAAATATTAGTTTTCCAGGTCATTAACTGCCCAATAATTATGTTAGCAAATAAAATAAACGTCTGACTGATGTTTTCAAGGAAAACTCAACCAATTCGTTAATTTAATTGTGAAAAATTTAATCTATTTTTTTATGCGTAGCATTTGTTTGCGTAACACTTTTCACGTTTTTTTACACACTATTTTCCTTCTTATAAAATTAAACGCGTATTCAGAGTTTAAAAAAATCGTTTTTTGAAGAGGCAGTTTAATGTTGGAAAATTGACATTCATATTTTATAACTTATACTTACTCAAATGAAAGCATTAAATAGAGTAACTCGAAGTAAAACTTTAAATGGAATGTTAAATCATACGATTTTACCATTGCTTTTTGTATCAAAAGTGGAAAAACGCTATTTTTATTTACTAAAAGATTTGTTTCAAACATCAAAGACTTGTAAACTTTTTAAAAAATGAAAATTTTAATACTAGATATCGATTCAGAATTTTCAAATGGATTTAATAAAGATTAAAATGAAGATCATTTTAATTTCGAAGTTCTGAAGTTTGTATGTACAGTCAACCTCACATTTAATGGCCACTCTGGCTACACGTTTAGCACTGATTGTGGATGCAACCATCATAACACCCCTTACTTAGATTGAGAGGTAACTTTATTTTGCCAACAAGTAGTAAATCAACAAACTCCCTTCTTCCTGTTCTTTTGGTGTTGTTGGCTAACGACGACCCTGGCGTATAGTCAGGGTGGCCAATAATTGTGAGACCGACTGTACAATTCTACAAGTTTTCAGTCCACTGTTAGGTCACTTTGACTTTCTTTTGTTATGATTGGTGGCTTGATGTTATCATTAAATATATGAACGCTTTTAGAAATAGTTTTACGTCAATCATTTCATTACTTCAGCAGTTTTTCTATCTTATTCAGCAAGTCATAAACTGTTTGGTGACTTATATGGCACTTTTGCTTTCATTTGTTATCACTAGTAGCTTATTTTATACCATATATTACCATTAGAAGAAAGAATGCTCTCCAAAATATTTTTACGTCAATCAGAGTTTGACTCCAGTAGTTGGGTGACTTATATGTCTCTTTTATTTTTATTGTTATTCTTTGGCGCTTGTCATCAGGTCATCACCATTAGTAGAACGAAGACTCTTAAAAATATGTTTAAGTCAATCAGAGCTTTACTCCAACAGTTCTCCTATGTTCATCGGCAAATAAACAAACTATTAGGTAACTTATATGGCACATTTACATTCTTTTGATATCATTGGCGACTTGTCATTATAAATAGTAAAAAGAATGTTCTCAAAAATATGTTTAAATAAATCAAGGTATCACTCAAGCAGCCTTCCCATCTTCTTCAGTAAGTCATAAACTGTTGGGTGACTTATATGGCACTTTTACTTTTTTGTTATCATTTATAGTTTTCATTACCATTAGAAGGACGAAGGCTCTTAAAAATATGTTGAAGTCAATCAGAGCTTTACTCCAACAGTTCTCCCATCTTCTTCGGTAAAGTCATGAACTATTGGGTGACTTATATGGCACTTTTACTTTTTTTATCATAAGTAATATTTCAGTATAATAGAAGAAAAAATGCTCTCAAAAATATGTTTAAGTCAAACAGAGCTTTATTCCAGCAGTTCTACCAAGTTCTTCTTTCTTCAGCAAAGTCATAAACTGTTGGGTCACATTTACTTTCTATGGCTATCATTGGCGGCTTGTCATTATAATAAGCAGAAATATAGCTCTCTAAAATATCTATAAGTCAATCAGCGCTTTACTCAAACTCTGACTTATATGACACTTTTAGTTTCGTTTGTTATTATTGGTGTCTTGAGAGAAAGAAAGAATGCTCTCATAAACATGTTTAATTGAAATAGAGCTTCACTCCAGCAGTGAACTTCCATCTTCTTCAGCAAGTCATAAAGTGTTGGGTGACTTATATAGCACTTTAACTTATTTATTATCATTGGTAGCTTGACATTAACATTAGAAGAACGAATGCTCTCAAAAATATATTTCAGTCAATGAAGGCTTTACCCCAGCAGTTCTCCCTTCTTCTTTAGTAAGTCATAAACTGTTGAGTGACTTATATGGCCTCTTTAATTTTTTTCTTTTCATTTGTAGCTTGTCATTATCATTAGAAGAGAGAATGCTTTGAAAAATATATTTAAGTTAATCAGAGCTTTACTCCAGCAGTTCTCCCATCTTGTTCAGTAAGTAGTCATAAACTGTTGGTGGACTTATATGGCACTTTTAACTCCTTTTGTTATCATTCATGTCTTTTCATTACCATTAGAAGAGAGAATACTCTCAAAAATATATTTTAATCAATCAGAGCTTTACTTTAGCAGTTTTCCAATCTTCTTCTGTAAGTAATAAACTGTTGAGTGACTTATATGGCATTTTTAATTATTTTTTTATCATTTGTAGCTTGTCATTACCATTAGAAGAGAGAATGCTCTCAAAAATATATTTCAAGGCTTTACCCCAGCAGTTCTCCCTTCTTCTTTAGTAAGTCGTAAACTGTTGAGTGACTTATATGGCCTTTTTATTTTTTTTTCTTTTCATTTGTAGCTTGTCATTATCATTAGAAGAGAGAATGCTTTCAAAAATATATTTAAGTTAATCAGAGCTTTACTCCAGCAGTTCTTCCATTTTGTTCAGTAAGTAGTCATAAACTGTTGGGTGACTTATATGGCACTTTTAACTCCTTTTGTTATCATTGATGTCTTTTCATTACCATTAGAAGAGAGAATACTCTCAAAAATATATTTTAATCAATCGGAGCTTTACTTCAGCAGTTTTCCAATCTTCTTCTGTAAGTAATAAACTGTTGAGTGACTTATATGGCATTTTTAATTATTTTTTATCATTTGTAGCTTGTTTACCATTAGAAGAGAGAATGCTCTCAAAAATATATTTCAAGGCTTTACCCCAGCAGCTCTCCCTTCTTCTTTAGTAAGTCATAAACTGTTGAGTGACTTATATGGCCTCTTTAATTTTTTTCTTTTCATTTGTAGCTTGTCATTATCATTAGAAGAGAGAATGCTTTGAAAAATATATTTAAGTTAATCAGAGCTTTACTCCAGCAGTTCTCCCATCTTGTTCAGTAAGTAGTCATAAACTATTGGGTGACTTATATGGCACTTTTAACTCCTTTTGTTATCATTGATGTCTTTTCATTACCATTAGAAGAGAGAATGCTCTCAAAAATATATTTCAAGGCTTTACCCCAGCAGCTCTCCCTTCTTCTTTAGTAAGTCATAAACTGTTGAGTGACTTATATGGCCTCTTTAATTTTTTTCTTTTCATTTGTAGCTTGTCATTATCATTAGAAGAGAGAATGCTTTGAAAAATATATTTAAGTTAATCAGAGCTTTACTCCAGCAGTTCTCCCATCTTGTTCAGTAAGTAGTCATAAACTATTGGGTGACTTATATGGCACTTTTAACTCCTTTTGTTATCATTGATGTCTTTTCATTACCATTAGAAGAGAGAATGCTCTCAAAAATATATTTCAAGGCTTTACCCCAGCAGCTCTCCCTTCTTCTTTAGTAAGTCATAAACTGTTGAGTGACTTATATGGCCTCTTTAATTTTTTTCTTTTCATTTGTAGCTTGTCATTATCATTAGAAGAGAGAATGCTTTGAAAAATATATTTAAGTTAATCAGAGCTTTACTCCAGCAGTTCTCCCATCTTGTTCAGTAAGTAGTCATAAACTGTTGGTGGACTTATATGGCACTTTTAACTCCTTTTGTTATCATTGATGTCTTTTCATTACCATTAGAAGAGAGAATACTCTCAAAAATATATTTTAATCAATCAGAGCTTTACTTTAGCAGTTTTCCAATCTTCTTCTGTAAGTAATAAACTGTTGAGTGACTTATATGGCATTTTTAATTATTTTTTATCATTTGTAGCTTGTTTACCATTAGAAGAGAGAATGCTCTCAAAAATATATTTCAAGGCTTTACCCCAGCAGCTCTCCCTTCTTCTTTAGTAAGTCATAAACTGTTGAGTGACTTATATGGCCTTTTTAATTTTTTTTCTTTTCATTTGTAGCTTGTCATTATCATTAGAAGAGAGAATGCTTTCAAAAATATTTTTAAGTTAACCAGAGCTTTACTCCAGCAGTTCTCCCATCTTGTTCAGTAAGTAGTCATAAACTATTGGGTGACTTATATGGCACTTTTAACTCCATTTGTTATCATTGATGTCTTTTCATTACCATTAGAAGAGAGAATACTCTCAAAAATATATTTTAATCAATCGGAGCTTTACTTCAGCAGTTTTCCAATCTTCTTCTGTAAGTAATAAACTGTTGAGTGACTTATATGGCATTTTTAATTATTTTATATCATTTGTAGCTTGTTTACCATTAGAAGAGAGAATTCTCTCAAAAATATATTTCTAGGCTTTACCCCAGCAGTTCTCCCTTCTTCTTTAGTAAGTCGTAAACTGTTGAGTGACTTATATGGCCTTTTTAATTTTTTTTCTTTTCATTTGTAGCTTGTCATTATCATTAGAAGAGAGAATGCTTTCAAAAATATATTTAAGTTAATCAGAGCTTTACTCCAGCAGTTCTCCCATCTTGTTCAGTAAGTAGTCATAAACTGTTGGTGGACTTATATGGCACTTTTAACTCCTTTTGTTATCATTGATGTCTTTTCATTACCATTAGAAGAGAGGATACTCTCAAAAATATATTTTAATCAATCGGAGCTTTACTTCAGCAGTTTTCCAATCTTCTTCTGTAAGTAATAAACTGTTGAGTGACTTATATGGCATTTTTAATTATTTTTTTATCATTTGTAGCTTGTCATTACCATTAGAAGAGAGAATGCTCTCAAAAATATATTTCAAGGCTTTACCCCAGCAGTTCTCCCTTCTTCTTTAGTAAGTCGTAAACTGTTGAGTGACTTATATGGCCTTTTTATTTTTTTTTATTTTCATTTGTAGCTTGTCATTATCATTAGAAGAGAGAATGCTTTCAAAAATATATTTAAGTTAATCAGAGCTTTACTCCAGCAGTTCTTCCATTTTGTTCAGTAAGTAGTCATAAACTGTTGGGTGACTTATATGGCACTTTTAACTCCTTTTGTTATCATTGATGTCTTTTCATTACCATTAGAAGAGAGAATACTCTCAAAAATATATTTTAATCAATCGGAGCTTTACTTCAGCAGTTTTCCAATCTTCTTCTGTAAGTAATAAACTGTTGAGTGACTTATATGGCATTTTTAATTATTTTTTTATCATTTGTAGCTTGTCATTACCATTAGAAGAGAGAATGCTCTCAAAAATATATTTCAAGGCTTTACCCCAGCAGTTCTCCCTTCTTCTTTAGTAAGTCATAAACTGTTGAGTGACTTATATGGCCTTTTTATTTTTTTTTATTTTCATTTGTAGCTTGTCATTATCATTAGAAGAGAGAATGCTTTCAAAAATATATTTAAGTTAATCAGAGCTTTACTCCAGCAGTTCTCCCATCTTGTTCAGTAAGTAGTCATAAACTGTTGGGTGACTTATATGGCACTTTTAACTCCTTTTGTTATCAATGATGTCTTTTCATTACCATTAGAAGAGAGAATACTCTCAAAAATATATTTTAATCAATCAGAGCTTTACTTCAGCAGTTTTCCAATCTTCTTCTGTAAGTCATAAACGGTTGGGTCACTTTTACTTTCTTTTGTTATCATTGATGTTTTGTCATTACCATTGGAAGAGCCAATGCTCTCAAAAATATTTTAAGGACAATTAGAGTACAAATTAATTTAGAGTTTCACTCCAGGAATTTAGAAAACGAGGGCGATGTTTCTTGAAAACATTTGTAACCGTAAGACCATGTCTCTAATGTTAATACAGGGTGTTTTATTTAAAGAATTTGTTGTGATTCCCGATTAAACCGGAAGTGAAAATATTGAATGTTTGATATCTCCTGACTGGCAATTTTAAGAGCTTTCAAAGCGATCAAAAATATACAGGATATTTCTAAAAATTTCATTTTTGCTTTTTTTCGGTTAATGTGTATTCTTGTTATTAAGATAATTTTCTGACCGTTCCCAAACACATTAATTCGTATAATTTCAAGAATTATTCAATAATTGACAACCATGATTTTTAGTTTACCGGAATAATATAATTATTTGAATTATGTGGTGCTACATGCCAGTGTAGACACTCTGCTTGTGTATGTGTATAGCATCGATCCATTGTTAAAACTGTTTCAAGGGTTGACAAAGTTTACTCTTTTGAAATTAAAACTAAATGTACCTACTAGCTTTAGCTTCTAAACCATCGAAGACTTCCTTAATTCTTTTTTTATCAAACAGTTTTCTTTTCCTCGAGTAGATTAATTTTTTAACTGTTTAACAACTTCTCATTGTCAAGTATTTTTATTTTGCTCTCTTGCAGGATTTTATCTGACTTTTCTCTTTCTGAAAATATTTTCATAGGTTCTTGTACTTTTAGGCTATAAGCGGTTCTTTTTCTTAATCAGGTAGATGTAAATAATTCAAAACAACTTTTTGAATTTTTCTGAGATAAGTCAAATAGAGACTAATTTCCGAAATCTCTGTTTCTGATCTAAATGGTATTAGGAATGAGTTATAATTGTATTACAGTCTTAGTAATGCCAATTGCCATTAGAGCTAACTTTGAACTGTACAAATAAGTCTAATTACATTAAGACAGCTATCGCTAATGGCACGAAACTTAAAATTAATCGTATGCTACCTAAATAATAATTGATAGGTTCAGAAGAGCTGCATTAGGTGTATTTGGAACGATTTCAATAAAATAATTGTTCTCATGGTTAGGTGGAACAAGTCAAGTGGTATTGACATCGAACTACTTTTTTCAGTGGTAAAAATATCCACAATAATTTTCATTAAAGCTGTTGAATTGTTTTTATTTTGTGAAATAATGTAGATGGTAGAAAAGTGGGCTAAAAAATTTGTTTTTTCTACTATTTAGCTGTGTTTGTTTCAAGGCTGTTTCGATTGCTTTTTGTATTTGTAATTTTAGTTCTTTTGATGTCAATTTAAATATTTATTTTCATCTGTATATAAATTAGATGATGTGGTAGGTTATTCTTCAATTGAATATAAAAAGAGCATTTTGCTCTTTCATTAAAATAAAATTATGAAAATTAGTCCAGTGAAATTATTATGCAATGAAGACATGTCAAGGTTTTCTTTTTAAAATTAAAAAGAGACCTTTTCATTACAAATTTGTACGTTTGTACCAAGATCAAAGAATAATGACATATATTTGTGCTCTATATCTAAAATTAATCTTTTGAACTTTGAAGGTAATTCATTTATTGATCATTCTAGTTAATAAGTAAGGAAAAACTTTTCTAAATTAAATATTTAATTTGTAGTTTTGTCCAACCCAAAAATAAGAAAGATTGTTACACATATAAATCAAACGTGAAAAGCCTTTAGTCAGCCTTAAGTTTAATGATGGTAGTTAAGGTATTTTATTAGAATTTTATCGATTATTTAGTTGCTAATTTTTTTCTCCAAATTACCAACTTCGAATTAAGTCTAGTTCAAGGTTTGATTTCCCTGTATGCATATGTATGCATAAGTTAATCTAATAATTTATGAAAAGAACAGAAGAGTTGTGTAAAAGTTATTTAGAGCGAATATGAATATTCTTCAAAGCGACCCTAATAAAATTAACGCGAATTGTTTGAATAAGGATCAATTGCTTTTTATTATAAGGTTTATTAGATGTTTATTATGGGATTTTCTAAAATAATTCGTAATAAACCGCATTTTGGTTGTTTAGTTACTGCAATTTTAGCTTTACACGTAGACTGTGCTGCTGCTGATCAATAACCTGCTGCGGTATACCACATGCTGCTGTATAGTTGTATTCCAAATTTGTCTTTATATTGTTGCTATTAATTTAAAACTACTAATTACAAAAGCCTTCTTATTGATTACCAACTTGAAAACTTAACTATAAATAGAAGTCTTAATCGTTACAACTTAACAATAATTACTTAGATCCTTTTTACGGCTTGCAAGGATTAAAAACTGCACTTGAAGTTGAATGAATTTAATCAACCTAATTACTTGGTCTTAACTGCGAAAAACAAATCTATAAAATACATTTTTTTTCTCATTCACAATTCGGCACCGAGGAAATTCCCAAAACAAATCTATTCGACTTGGAACTTTTCCAACTATGACTAACGTAATAGAAACTGAATGATGTGACTGTTTTTGAAAAAAGTTTTTAGGTAGTTTACGTTAAATTATGGTAAAAATAACATTTGATGTTTTAAATACAAAAAAAAAGATTAATTGAAGTTTTGCTCTTGCGTGACAATACAATATTGGATTAGAAAAAAGAGTGTAGTCTAAAAATAGACTTCTTATTGAGAAATCCACTATCGATTGTTGTAGTTGTGGAACTTGTGTATAATATGATCGGTTACTAATAAAACATTCAAGTTCGTATCGAGCTTTTTCTATCGGTTAACAATATCAATTTTTATTAGAAATACTAGAGCAAGTTACATAAATTTTAAATTTATGTTTTAAGCAAAACTCGTATTTTTATACAGTAAAAAATTTATGCCACACATATTCAGGATGAATGTGCAGTAAGGTTCAAAATATAACTCTACAGAGACTTCCCAAAAAATATTTTTTTAAAACCTGCAACTGATCAATTTTCATTCGTCACGTCATCATACTTACGAAATCAACTGAAAAGTCGATTAGACCAAATTGTTTACTTACTAATTTTAGTAGGTTTGTATGTCAAGTTTGTGCAGACTTATAAACTACTAAATACCTATAAAAGCAAAGAATAAGCTTCATAATTAAGCACGCTAGTCGAAGGGTTGAGCATAAAATTCTTCTCTGCATTCATCGGTGTCTTACAGTAAGAAGACACGAACGTATGTGACCTACTAAAGTTTGATATGGGATTTGAACCACTAATTTGGGAAGCTACTAGAGAATTTTACTCTATGTGGCTTTCTAGCCTTCCGAGGGGTGACATCGTGTGTTGATTAATAACTTTTATTTCAATATTTAGATTCTGAGAATTAAACCCCAAGATCTTAGCTCTTTATTCTACTGTAGAGAAAAGGTCCTTTGTAGGTTTTGAACAAAAAAATTGTTTAGATTTTTAGTGAAAATATCGATAAATTTAAATTATTTACAAAAACGATAACATTAAAGTTAGTCAATGACAAACCTGACCCCTGCCGAGTGCATTCATTTAATAATAATTTTCAACGTCAACGGATTTGGCTATACCGTTGACGTCGTTCAATAACAAAACTGTCTGCGATCTTTGAATTAATTATCTGTTTTTTGATAAAAATACTGTAAAGTTACATTGTTGTTGATTAGTTGGTTTTAGTCTCAAACTTTTAGCTTGAAAATAGTTGTTGATTTGTGGATGTTGTCTGGATAAGTCGGGTGGTGCCTGAAAATCTGTTACAAACAGATAAAATAATTGATTCGAGGGATCATATATTTCGATAGTGGATAGAGAATTATAGGGAGTACATTAGAGAAGCCGGATATTGTTAAAACGTCATCCTTTATAAAGTACATACTACCAAACTAAACGCTACAGACCCCAAACTTCGCGAGACTTCGCATGTTCTCATCCTATAGAGAGCCATAAATTTTCAATTCCAGAAATAACTCATTGTAATACTAGAGTTTATGATTTTGTTATCGTTTGGAACATAATTTACAAAAATGTTTTGGTACTTTAAGGGAGCAATGTAGAAAGAGATAAAAAAAATAAAACAGACGAGTTTGCTTGCCAGCAGGTTCGCAGACACAGTAACAGGCTGACAGAAATGACGACAATCGTACCTGCAGATACACATGAACATATAAGCACAACGGAGATGAAAGATAAGGAGAAAGAGGAGAAATTGAGCGATATATTGCATATATCATAATAACGCAGATAGGCAAGGAAGGATACGTGCTTGGTGTAGAGAAAGACAATGAAAAGGACGTAAACAATAGGGCACGTATATTATTCATCTCTTGTTATTTACTTAACTATTTATAATCTTATAATATACCGTAAGTCCACGATGTACATAACCCAATATCAGAGATCTTTATTTACGATGGTCTAGATCTAGATCATCGTTAGCAACCACGACAGACTTTTTTCTGTACTACTTCAAACACTTTCTGTTGGTTATGATGTTATGAAGAAGTCGATCACAATACCCTGACTATTCCTGTTTATTTAGATTTTTTCGAGTTTTTCGAGGCAAGGTAATTTTAGGAGAGCTCACAGACTTTTAGAAGAGCTAAAATCAGTTTATGGAAATTAAAGTAAGTTAAAGAAGCTAAGGTAACTAAAATTCCCATTGATTGATAAATTTTTAGGGGCATGGCAATATGTAAATGTAGAGAAGCTACGGTAATTTTATGGAATCTATGGCAATTATGAGAGCTAAAAGTTAACTGAAAAAGACCCGCTGATAGATGAATTTCTAAGAACAGGATAATAAGTAAATTTCGAAGAGCTAAGGTAATTTTAAAGGAGCTTGTAGATTAATAAATTTATAAAGATAGTGTTAATAGGTAAATTTAGAGGACCTAAGGTAATTTTAGGGAAGCTAAGGTAAATTTACGGAAGGTAATATAATTATGAAAGTTATGGTAAGTGATTGAGAAACTTTTAGGGGCACAGCAATAGGTAAATGTAGAAAAGTCTAGCTAATTTTAAAGGAGCTGAGGTAATTAGGGGAGCTAAGGTAATTGAAGCATTTATTTATAGGTTTTTATGAAGAGGGTAAAAAGTAATTTTAGAGGTGCTCAGGTAATTTTAGAAAAGCTAATGTAATTTTAGAGAAGCTAAGGTAATGTTTTAGGAAAGTTGAGGTAATTAGGGGAGCCAAAGGTAATGGAAGTACCTACTTATTAAAATTGATACGTTTTTATAGACAGGGGAATATCTAATTTTAGAGAAGCTAAGGTAATTTTAGGTAAAACAATGTAATTTTAAGAAAGTTTGTAAAATTAAGTTAATTGAAGTATTTATTTATAAGTTTTTATGGAGAGGATAAAAAGTAATTTTAGAGGTTCTAAGGTAATTTTAGGAAAGCTAATGTAATTCTAGGAAAGCTAAAGTAATTTTTTAGGGATGCTGGAGTAATTAAGGGAGCTAAGGTAATGGAACTAGCTACTTATTAATTGATACGTTTTTCTGGACAGAGTAATATCTCATTTTTGAACCACTAAGGTAATTTTAGGAAAGCTATTGTAATTTTAGGGAACCTGAGGTATCTAGGGGAGCTAAGGTAATTGAAGTATTTACTTATAAGTTTTTATGGAGGGAGTAAAAAGTAATTTTAGAAGTGCTAAGGTAGTTGTAGAGAAACTAATGTGATTTTAGAAAAACTAAGGTAATTTTTTAGGGAAGGTAAGGTATTTTTTAGGGTTGTTGGAGTAATTAAGGAAGCTAAGGTAATGAAAGTACTTACTTATTAATTGATACGTTTTTATGATCAAAATTTTAGAGGTGCTAAGGTAATTTTAGGGAAGCTACTGCAATTTTAAGAAAGCTGTGGTAATTACGGGAGCTAAGGTAATTGAAGTATTTATTTATAAGTTTTTATGGACAGAGTAAAAAGTAATTTTAGAGGTGCTAAGGTAATTATAGGGAAGCTAATGTAATTTTAGGGAAGTTTAAGGTAATGTTTGAGAAAAGTTGAGGTAATTAGGGAAGCCCAGGTAATGGAAGTACCTACTTATTAATTAATACGTTTTTATGGACAGGGGAATATCTAATTTTGGAGAAGCTGAGGTAATTTTAGGGAAGACCATGTAATTTTAAGAAAGTTCGTATAATTAGGGGAGCTAAGTTAATTGAAGTATTTATTTATAAGTTTTTATGGAGGGGGTAAAAAGTAATTTTAGAGGTGCTAAGGTAATATTTGGAAATCTAATGTAATTCTAGGAAAGCTAAAGTAACTTTTTAGGGATGCTGGGGTAATTAAGGGAGCTAAGGTAATGGAAGTACCTACTTATTAATTGATACGTTTTTATGGAGAGAGTAATATCTCATTTTAGAACCACTAAGGTAATTTTAGGAAAGCCATTGTAATTTTAGGGAAGCTGAGGTAATTATAGGGAAGCTAATGTAATTTTAGGGAAGTTAAGGTAATTAGAGGACCTAATTGATACGTTTTTATGAACAAAGTTATATGTAATTTTAGAAAAGCTAAGGTAATTTTAGGGAAGTTAATTTAATTTTAGATAAGCTACGGTAATTAAGGGAATTAAAATAATGGAAGTACCTTCTTATTAATATTTAGCCAAATTTCCAAATTCTACTCATTTTTTACCAAATATACAACATCACCCTGAGCAAAATATCAATTTCCTTCCCACCCCTCTTCGTCCTTAATTTTTCCATTTTAAAATTAATTGTAACATTCCATTTTTAGGGCCACTTAGCAATTGACCCAGGTAATACATTTTTCTGCGTTTGAAGGTAGTGATCGTTTGTGGAATACTCAGTTCACGATAATTCTGAGCATTTTTTTATGTAACCACATTTCGAAAGCTTCCCAAAGATTCATTGTTCACTTCTTCAGCGTCTTATTTTCATACCATAAAGTAATACGAACCATACGCAATATTTCATTCGGTCGGGGTCTACATTGTCATTTAAGGTAGATCCCAAATAATTTATGAACGCCTTTAATTATAGTCTTCTAGTCCAAAATAGAAAAGGACTTTTAAATTATGCCGGTGTTAGTAGGTTGGTGAAAAACGCATCATTTGACTTTAAATCAAGCATTCATAGGACGCTCGTTAATTAGTGGGGTCGAAAACCCTACCTTAACTGCCTTAACTGTTTCTTTATTTTGGGTAAGTAAGCTGTAATTTCTCTAGTAAACAAATTTCCTCTTATAGATACAAATAGACAAAATTACATTTCCTCACTCTTTTTATTAATTTTTATCTAAAGCGTTTAGTTAAGTTAAACTCTTAATACTTAATTTAAAAAGTTGAAATTTATAGAGGCACTTTCTTTATTTTTAAACAAAAATCTAAGTTTAAAGAAACGTGTGAAGCTTTTAAAACAGTTTCAACTTAAATTTCCTGTTAATTAAGAGCATTACGATTTTACATTTTCAAGTTTTCTTTACTCGAAAGCTCTCCATATAACGAGTACACGGATATATATTTTTTTAATATTTACGAAACATAGCTTTTAATTAACATCGTGTAGTTGAATTCGTTTGAGTTAAATTTTTTTGATGTTATTATTCAAGTTTAAATGATTAAAACGAAAATATACATTTATTACATTTTTCAGGTTAATGTGTTGAAAAATATACGTGTCGTCACTTATTGAGGTTTTCAGCTTGAATTTAACGTATTTTGCTGTAAAATTCTAAACTCTTGTCGAAATAGTAACTTGCCTACTATTATTTTTTAACAAGATATTGCATATTGTGAATAATCAATGGTTTGGAAAAATCTTCTTTTTACCTCAATAAACATACCCCGAGTTACAATTCAGTAATGGTTTAATTATTTCCGGGATTAAAATCGATTTCAGGACCCATAGGGAAGGTACGTTGTAATTTTATTGCGTATAATTATACAGGAGGTTTCATATTACAATGCTATCTCGTCCTGAAACGAGGCAAGCACGTACCTAAGGATTCGTTCCTTGTAATTTTTTATTTAACTTATATCTCAAGTGTCAGTTATAATTTCCACTCTTTCCCTAAAACGAAGCGAATCCCAATTAAATAAAATTATTTTGCTATCGCAAAAGCTATTTAGTTCTAATTTGAAACAATCCCACGAATATAAAACATCGACTTTAGAAAACCAAGGTTTAATGACTAGATCACCCTTCTATTAATCATGGCCTTTTACCTGAATAGTAAAAGCCACAAATGGATTCTAAATGTAACCTTTCCAAAATTATAAATTGTGTCCCATATTTTTCAGTTGGTGAATGAATAGTTGCAAAAGAGGAAATGATATTTATAGCGTCATAAAAATTATTCTTTTAGCGTAAAAGTATCACATTTGGTGAAAGAGTGTTGAACTACTTTTTACTTATTATAAAATACTTTTCATCTCGGGCAATCTTGCAAAAAGGTCAAATTTAAAATCCATTTATCTTTATCCAATTTCATTTTTTCCAAACAACCTCACTTACATAAATAAATTTAAGTGAGTGAGGAGAATTTGTATAAGAAATTTTATACAAACGAAATGTACAATTGAAGGGATGATTTGAAAATGTAAGGCAGTACGACAAGAATAGAAATGGAGTTTTTCTTTTTTAAACGGTATCAGGTAGATGGTAGACAATTATCTCAGTTTTATTTAAATTTGTAAAAAATTCATTTTCTTCGTAAGAAAATACTGAGATGTAGACCATTTCTGAATACGGACTAATTAAACGAACCTCTACAACTTGAGGTTTGTTATTATTTGAAACAATTGCCTACAGGTTCTAGGATCCAATTTAGGGATTTCAAGCGAGATTAGAGTTAATTGGCCAGTCAGAAAATTTTTATTTTCAGTTTCAGTGTTCTCTATCTCTGTATATTATTCATTGTAAGAACAATTCCTATGTGAAATTAGAAACGGATCAATAAGTTGTGAATATTTGTTTATTTTGGGAAATTTTCTATTTTCCGCAGTTTTTATACTATAGAGCGCCACGGGTGCTCGATTTACAAGTGAGATCAAAATTTTTCATTTGGTATTGGAATTTAGATAAGGCCACTGAGTAATATTTTCCAAAAAAAACTATAAGTGTCTATAAGAAAATAGAAAGTTGAACGTCGCGACGCCTAGCGTCGATGTGGTAAAAGGTCGAGCTTAGTGTCATTTGATAGCTTTTTTAACCTCCTGAAAAAATTTTCCGAGCATAGTTTTATCTTATATTGTACTCAGGGGTCAAATGGATTCTAATCCTTACAGAAGCCGATCCGCCGCGCCGAACTTGCGAGGTTTTTTTTTACCTAGAATAAAAATAGGACCCCCCGAGAATTAACAAAGTAAACAAAACTCGAAAGGTAACAAAAGCTCGCGCATCCCGCTCGCGGAAACCACTGTCGACACGAAAGCGATTCTGGCGCTCCCGCTTGGCCCCGGTACTCCTGTCGCCCCCAGAAGCCGACCCGCCGCGCCGAACTTGCGAGGTTTTTTTTACCTAGAATAAAAAATAGGGCCCCCCGAGAATTAACAAAGTAAACAAAACTCTTCAGGCATCAATTGAGCCCGCCCTAAGTGTTTCGGCCTAAGCCGAGCCAATGCATCGCAACTGCAGAGAATGTGTCAGGCGGATTCGATCTCCGATTCACAGAGTCTGCATATGTCACTATCCTCCAGTCCCAGTTTCTTGATGTGGTACCTCACTGGGCAGTGTCCAGTAAACAGATGAGTGATGAGTCTGATTTCATTATTTGACAATAGAAGAAGCTTTTTAGCGCTTGTGGTCGAGTAGTCAATGAATTTCTTCGACTGTCTTTGTCCTGGTGCGTTGTTCCAGTGGACTTTGTGTTCCCAGTTTCCCATTTTTGGATCTCCGCTCTTCTATGTGTTCTAGGTAGCCCAGAGAATTAGTTCGGGACCAATTGGAAGGGCTTTTAAGCCTGTTCTAGCTAATTCATCAGCTATTTTCTTTCCTTCAATTCCCTCATGACCAGGCCCCTCATTGCCAGAGTTTTGAGGGATTATCTACATTCCCAAGTGGATAGCGACTCAAAGCTATTGAGTGCCTTTATCGCAGCTCGGTTGTTAAACATTATGTAGACTTTTTTGCTCTTTAAATTCATTCGTAGGCATCCTCGGGCAAATAGATCTATTGCAAGAGTTTCAGCTTGCGTAATGGTGGGGTGGGTTTCTAAGGTTATTGATTCTCTATATTTTGGGTCATATATGCCTATACCAATTTCCTGTTTAGTTTTAGATTCATCGCAATTTTTTCAATTTAGGGATCTCATGCGAGATTAGAGTTAATTGGCAAGTCAGAAAATTTTTATTTGCACTTACAGTGTTCTCTATCTCAATGAGTTGTTAATGTTCGTTTATTTTGGGAAATTTTCTATTTTTGTATCAGCATCTGTGGTGCTCGATATCCAGGCAAGATATAAGAAAATAAAAAGTTGAACGTCGCGACGCCTAGCGTCGATGTGATAAAAGGTCGAGTTTAGTATCGTTTGATACATCTTTTAACACCCTGGAAATTCTTTATGAGCAATTTTTTAAAGTGAACAATTTTCAAACTACAGCCGCAAAATTAAATTTTAGTTCTCTTGCGTTATCTCAGTAACCATTTTAAATTTTAGAATTTTCGGATTTTTAAAGCTTATCAAATCACGCAATAAAACCGTTTTAACAAGAAACTCATAGAAAAGTGTAATGTTTGAGTTGTCTAAAGAAAACTGTCGAAAAATAACCACTACAGGGAAAATTGTCGATATAAATCATTTGTATTGGTCCAGAATAAACAAATGCTCGCACCTTATTGTTTGGTTTATGACATTTGACTTATGAATAGAGCCGTCATAATAATTTCTATTCATTTTAATTTTCTTTTGAAAACCACTCGCTTTCCAAGTTACCTTTGCGTAGACAATTTTTACGTCATTGTCACTCGTAAAAGTGAAAATGTCTGAAAAGCTCCTATTTGTAGAGAAATCATTTCGACCATTAAAAAGACAGCAAAACAAAAGATCAAGATGTAAATGTATAAGAGAAAAAAGCTCAAATGAAAAGTTTTGAAAAGCTACACCTATTGAGAAATTTAAAACTTGAATACACTTAGGAATTGAAAGCGTGTAAAAGTATCACTCAAAAAGCTTTTTTTGAATAATTTCAAGTTACCTTAAGGGCATTTTAAGTTAACAATCGTCCTTGTCGTTCATGTAAAGTCTTTATTTGATATACGCACACATATAAAATGTCATAAAAATAAATATTTATTATCTGAATATTATTCTTGTAGTTTCGTTTAAAAATAAAGAATAAAGAATATTTTATAGCATGTTTAATGGAAAAAATTGTAGGACAGTCACGAGACTTAACGTTTTATTCGATGCTTGTTTACAAAAAGTAAAAAAAAAATTCTAGATATATTGTATGTATTTTATTAGTCCTTTACAGGATATTGACACGTAAATAATTCACGATTGAAATGTGCAGGAAACTAAAATAGACTGTAAGTGTATATTTAAGCTCTAGGCAGGAGTTTTAATACTTTTTTATATAAGACATGAACTAAAATATCGAATTTATTTTAAATGAGAAACTTTATGAGAGTTTTCTATTCGGTGTTTGTTTACAATATTTCTATTCATGAGAGGGATTTATTTAAAAAAGAAAATAAAAAGAATTTATTCTCTATTATAAGGGAAAAGAGAAGGTAGAAATATCAAATGGTTTTCAAGATTAATTGAATTTTTATCAATTACTCACGTTCAAAATTGTAATTGATTACGTCGACGATGATTAAAACATAATTAAATCGAGCGTTTAAATTACCTTGTCTAGATCTTAGAACTTAAAAGTCGACTGAAGCTTAATTCCTATTTACAGCTATAAAAAGGATATAACTGATGAGTTTTCTTTTTTAATACGAACAAGGGGGTAAAGAGCTATGTAGATCTTTGAAGGTCTCTATTGTACTCGTGAATTTGCCAGGACATCTCTGTGTTTTAGTATCAATCCTAAAAGCTTCAATGTGGCACGAGTTTTCCTCAGGTGATTCAGGTCTCATGAGAGATACGTGGGACCTTTGCTTCGAAAGGAAATTCGTTTGCACCTTTTATGAGCGGAGTAGTTTGACCTTATTCTCTTCCTGAAAGTTATTTGGCATCGTCAACCAGCTTCGCACTGGTTTTGTACTTCTTTATAACTTTGTTAGGTCTCTGGACTATCTGAGTAGATTGATATACCCATCAATTGATATAGCTATTATTTCTACTTAAAAATACTGGATTGAAATTTTCCAGATTAAAACCAATATCCGCAATTATTTCTATTTCATGCTTCAGCTCCGGTGCTTTCTATTTTGCAATCAGACTAGGTTCTTTCAGAGAGTCTTATATTTTTTCTTAGTCCACCCATCTTGACGTGGTCGGAATGAAGGAAAGTCTAAGTGTATTCAGGACGGCTTAAAAATTACGCAAGGGGCTCTTGTACTTGGGCGGTAAAGTCTCGATTTACTCTGTAGGGTAGTTCAAACATTTGTAGGTGATTAAAATAAAGGATTGAAAAAGTAATTGCAATTGCTTACTACTTGTAAGCAAATATAAAAAAAATGATTGAAGTTTCAAAAGCTAGGAAGCAATTCAATTACTTTTTCAAGTACTGAACTTGAATTACTTGACAGCTTTGCATGTACGTTTATGCTTTTAATTTTCTCTAAAAAACATTAATTTTGCTTCTTTTTGCTTAGATTCCAATACAAATAAATAATGAGGATAATAATTACTACAATTTAAAATGTCGTAGTTATTATTTGTATTGCCACTTCTATAGAAACGTAGTGTTGTTGTAGTTGTTGAAAACGAATGATGTATTTCAGATACTAAGAACGTCCTGTTCAACTGTTCTTTTGAGTGACCCCTTCAGAAGACCTATTTCAACTTAAATGTGCGCTATTTCCATCTATTAAGCTATTATTATACAGGGTGTCCCATAACGTCTACTCGCACACTTATAGGAAAAGTGAAGGGTATTAGTGGTATTAGTTTGAAGTGCCTATACTATTTTTCCACAATTGTAGGTAGTGACTCATTCCTAATATGGGTTCACAAGTTTTAACTAACTATAGAGCGGCTTTTATTGAGATAGATGCAAAAAACTACTACTATAACGTACTGTACGTACTCCACTTATAACGTACTGTACTATAATTTGATCAAATCTTGGTAGTAGAAGTGGATCCGAGTACGAACGATTGTCCATAATGCTGTACCGAAAAATCTCGATGTAATATATTCTTCATTTAATAATCGACACGACTATCTACATTAGTGGATTTAAAGTATAGGTAGCATATTAAAAAAGTCACATTCATTTTTAGGCTAAGTACGCAGATCATATGTAATTGTTGGTCCACACCTAGCCACCGCGATCTCTTGATTAAACATGTTTAAATAATTATTTGTGGAGACGAATGGAAGATATACAATATCGAACACGTTCAGAAACTCTAGAAGATCTGAAACCACAGAACTAATATGTTACACGCGGTAGCCAGATATCTTTTAAGGTGCCTATTGATGTTCAGTCGGGCGATAGTCTATAGAGTGATCTCCCTGACCGCTGACCTTAAATCTGTTTGTATTAAATACGTCCCAAAGCCGGCCGTTCGACAACGGACTACAGTCTACAGAGAGCTTACAGAGAGCCTACAGAGAACATACAGAGAGCCTACAGATAGGCAACAGAGAGCCTACAGAGAGACTACAGATAGCCTACAGAAAGCGTACAGAAAGCCTACAGAAAGCGTACAAAGATTCTACAAAGAACCTACCGAGCAAGAACGTAACGTACCTGGCCCATCCTTGTGCCCCCTCTGATAATAAGACAATAATAAGCGAATATTCAGATATTTACAGTGTAATCGGAATTCCACACGAAATATTTCATCCGAGGAGTCAACCACTGTTCTGAATTTGTACATTGACTGCCCATGACTGCATACGCTATGGCTGCCTTTACTGCAGATGTCTACCTTTGACAGCTCAATTTTGGTACATTGACTGCAGTGAGTGGATAACCCCTCGATTTCACCTTTTAAAAGTTATATGGGCCCCATATCATGTATTCAAGTGCAAGCAAGTGCCCACCTGATTTTATGAAGCTAGTTACGTGCCTGCTACATAGAGCCTACAGATAGCCAACAGAGGGCCTACATAGAGCCTGCAAAGAGCCGACAGAGAGCCTACAGATAGCTGACAGAGAGTCGACAGAGAACCTACAGAGTACACAGGTTGAGTTTTTGATCATCGACATAGGATGACAAGTTCAGGACTGCCGCCTAATTGCTCATGAATAGTAACAAATAACCGTCCGGTTATGACCTCAGATCGGCGAATATCTCCCAGACATGGTAACCCTTTGAAATTATTATATTTTCGTCTTTTCTCTACGACATGGAAATTTAAAAAATGCAAATTTTCTCGCGGTACAGCGCTTTTCTGAAGGTTTTCCGATCGGACCTCTTTTTTTTTTCTAGACCACTGATTTTTTCTTTTCATTTTTCTAACTATTGGAACCAATTGGCGAAATCGGAATTTTTTTTTAAGTTTGTTAAGTTTTTCAACTTATCCGAAAAATTTTCAAAAATTTTTTTAAATACCGTTACACATCATCCAATTCCCCACAACTTTGCATTATTACACATTTCCAAAATATGTTTGGAAATGCCCGGGAAAATTAGTAGAAAATTTTAAAATCAAATTTTTTATATAAGTTTATTTAGTGTTTGTAGTCGAGAAAACAAATAAATAAAAAAATATTTATTAAAGTCTCCAAGATCCTCTTTTTAGAGAAGGAAATTGTAACTAGAAAAGAACATTGTAACAACAAAGTGAAATAATATTTTATTTCAGTAACTATATTTTTATTCTTTTTAACTTTTAATTATAAGTAATCTCTCGTGGAATGTTGCACAATGTAGTTAAGGAATGTAAATTTCTCTAATTAAAACTGCAAATTTCCGGTAAACCAAAATCCTCTGTCCTAAAATGTTCGTTTACTAATAATTTTTTTTATCAAAACGTGCTGATTACATTTTCTTTCTTTTCAGTTTCTTGAATGTTCTATCATTTTAGCAAAATTTTCTATGACCGAACGGTTCAACTCTTGACAATTGACAACCTGACGCAATGGTTTATTTATGCTCAGTTTCTGGTACATTTTTAAGGTTTTTATAACTTGATAATGGGTCGCTACATTGTTTGAAACCGGTTTTTCGACATTTATGAAAAATATATCTATTTGTGAAGTGAAACCATAAACCATGTAAGTAGTCAAATCTTAATTTGAAGAAGATCATTCTTGGGTCTGCTTTCTTAACATCTTTTGGTTCTGGATATATCTTTGTCTAGCTACCGATACGTTAGAGGGCAATATCTGCAGACAAGCCAATATAGTTGTCTTAATTCTTGACTGATCTAGTAAAAAGCCTATTCCTTTATCTTTTGACAGGGTGACCCAGTGCAAGGTTTCTTAATAAGCCTCCCACGATCTGAGTAATGTTGATATGTGGCTTTTTGGTCTTCTATACTATTCTACAGGATAGTTCAAAATGAAGCTTCCTTCTTTTTATAAACAATGTACAGTTTTGTTTCCTTGAATGTCTTTGTGCCTTGGTGCTCTAAACAAAGCTGATTTTATTATTATTTGCCTTGTTTGAGTGTTCTGTAAGCAACTCCTCGTACTTTTTTTTTTGGTTTCAACCACACGAGATTACAATACCGAATAAAGTCTAGGATACTCTCAGAAAAGAGCTTAAATTAAATCTTAACCACTGTTGCACAACAAACAACTAGCGTTGTTTTGTTATGCTTTATGTAACATTTGTAGTTTAGATGAATTCTTAAGTAAGGAGTCAAAGGACGAGGCTGAGATCTACTAGGTAATTAGACAATTTAATTGTCACTTACGTAAGTCTAGAAAACAATTAATATAAGTAGTTTGTGTTAGCAACTTTAGGTTTAAAAAATAAATGTGAAAAAAGCTGAAGTTACAGAAGATATTAAATATTCAAATTTTGAATTTTTTCTACGCATAAAGGTGACGAACTAAATAATAAATGAGTTAAACTGAAACGTATGAAATTTTCAGAATATTAGCTAAAAGCAATTTTTATGTATTTTTTTTGCTTTTGAGACATCAACATCTCAGTTATTATTTATTTATAGTAAAAAAAGAGATTAAGTTAAGAAAATTTCTTATCCACTAAAGTAATTTCAAGGGATAAATAAAAATAGGCACTCAATTTCCTGAAAGCGATCATCTTTTGCATTATGCAAAGTGATTAAAGACATTGTAAACTTTAAAAGCGATTTTTTGGATAACTAAAAAGTCTCCTCTTCTAATTAAAATTGAATAATTTCACGTACTCTTGGGGGTGGTTAATTTAAATATAATTCTCCTTTTCACATTAATTACACAGTTTACAGTATTTCTTAAATATAAAAACCCCTTGAATCGTTTCCTTTTGATCAAAATATTTAAATTTGTCTAAAATGGCTTCTTTTAAAGAATTTTATGTAATTTCTTTGGGAGAGCGTAAAAAAAGTTGAATAAAGTTCAATTTAAGGAGGCTAACACGTCTGGGTATTTATTATTCCTTTTTGGGCTCAATTATGGAGTAAAACTAAAATCAATATAAGGGAACAGTTCAATGAGCAATGTACATAGCGATAATAGTCCAGACACGAAAGAATTTGATGATCACTAACGACAAAAGAAGCATGAATAGTTAAAGTAATAATCAATTGTATTCATTAAATATTAAATCACATCTGACATTGAACAAAACGTACTAATTATTTATCACATTATGTACTAATTTATTACAAAAAACGCGTGTTTTTAACGTTAGGTAATAATGAAGAGCTCCTACTGTTTTTTTAAAGAGACCTTAGATATTTTTATTGTGGATTAATTAGCTATTGATTAACTCACGTGGAGCTTTACCACGCAACATCGAATAATCAAGGAAGATTTTACAGTTAGGTATCACCACTAATGAAAAATAACTTCGTGCAAGCTCGACCTCTCATAGATCATCCACGAACATGTGTTGAAGGTGTATCGATGAGTCCGGTTGCAATTGCCCTTATATACTTATGTGCCTAAAAGCCTAAAGCCGGTCCTGCCTATTAATCTCATTAATTTCTATTATTCAGCATTTTAATATATTCATCCTAGACGCCTTGATTCTCTAGTATCTTTCAATGATATTACGATATTGGCACATAAAAGCCTAAGCCTCTTGCTACATATAAGCTTAAGTCCGGTACTGACTATTAATCTCATGAACTTGTTTTTTTCTAAATCTCTAATAAGAATTTTAAGATATTCATTCTCAACGCCTTTACTCTCTATGCCCTTCAATGCTATTACAATTTTACAATTTTGGCACCTAAAAACCTAAGCCTATGATCCCAATGAGCCTAAATTCGACTCTGACTGTTAATTTTACAAACTTGTTTTTTCTAAATCTCGAAGAATTTTAAAATATCCAGCATCAAGGCTTCAACTTTCTGGTCCCCTACAATATTATTAGCTTTTTTTACGATTTTGGCACCTAAAAGCCATGGTGCCTGTAAGCCTAAAGCCAGTTCTGGCAAGTAATCTCATCAACTTGTACTTTTTTAAATATCGAAGAATTTTAAAATATTAATTTTCAACGCTTTTGCTCTCTATGGCCTTCAATGTTATTACAATTTTACGATCTTGGTACCTAAAAGCCTAAGCCTCCTTGTGCCTATAAGCCAAAAGCGGATCCTGTCTTTTACTCTCACTAACTTGTATTCTTCTAAATCTCGAAGATTTCAAGATATTCTTTCTCAACGCTTTTACTCTCTATTACCCTCAATGCCATTACAATTTTACGATATTGGCACCTAAAAGCCCAAGCCTATTGATGCCAATAAGTCTAAATTCGGTCCTGACTATTAATCTTACGAACTTGTGTTTTTCTAAATCTCGAAGAATTTTAAGATATTTGGATATCTGGAAGGATTGATGTTGGCATCGACCTTTCGCCTTTCTGGTCCCCTGAATATTAATAGTTTTTTACGATGTTGGCACCTAAAAGCCATGGTGCCTGTAAGCCTAAAGCCGGTCCTGACTATTAATCTCATCAACTTATATTTTTCAAAATTTCGTAGAATTTTAAGATACTTATCCCCAATCCCTTGACCCTTTAGCCGTCTTCAATGCTATTACTTTTTTGGATATTGGTACCTAAAATCCTAAACCTCTTGGTGCCTGTAAGTCTAAAGCCGTTCCTGACTATTAATCTCACCAACTTGTATTCTTCTAAATCTCTAAAAATTTTAAGATATCCATCAACAACGCTTTGACTCTTCATGTGATCCCCTTCAATGTGATTAGTTTTTTACTATGTTGGCGCCCTAAAGCCTAAGCCTTTTGGTGCCTAAATCTGGTCCTTATTATTTATTTTATCAACTTGTATTCTTCTAAATCTAGAAAAATTTTAATCAGTTAAATCAAGTGCTTTCTTTTCATCATTAGCTACTTTAGAAATCCACTTGGAAATACTTAAAAAACTATGTGCTCCCATTAGTTTATTTCCTGCTCAACTGCCATTCAAGCTTTCTTTCTATTTAATTGTCTGTCCGTCTGTCAATTTATTTACACCCCTATTTTTTAGTTTGTTGATCTTTAAGTTAATTCATCTATATGTGTGTGTAAGTTAGTCTGCCTATTTGTATGTCCGATTATTTGTGTGTCTCTGTGTATAATACATCGTCTTCAAACATACAGAGCTTTTCTTTTACTTAAAATATGCGTAACACAATCTAACAGAAAGCGCGAAATTCTCGTGAAAATTCATTCTAAAGACAATAATAATTGTCGTCGAAGGAGTTCAGTGGTTTGAAATTCAGATTATTTTGTATGTCTCTTACGTCCTTTTAGCAATAATCATGCACGTCACCATCACGTAGAAGAGAAAATTTCTGTCACGTTTAGAATATAACAATGCCACCTAGGACAGAATCACGTTACTATTCACATTTTAAAATATTCAACACTTTATGTGTGACAAGCACACGTATTATATTCTAATTTGCAATCGTCTCGACTTGAACCGGTCCTGACTTAGCGTGGGACAAAAGGAGAAAATTTGAGGCTTAAATAATTTAACCCAAAATCAATACTTAATGTATACCCCACACTTGTGCATAATTTAACAAAGTTTTTAAGTCAATTTAGTTTAAAATATAAATTCGTTATAATTACCTTTCTAATGGAACCCGATGCTGAGTGTGGTGAGCTCAGCTCGACCCACTCAAGTTTGGCAGCATTTTACCACCCCAATCTTGGTTTTGTTTTAACAGCATTCCAACCACACTCCTGAAAATAAAAAAAAAGATATTAAAATACAAAACAATATAGCTCTTAAATAATTAACAAAAAGAAAAGTTTTCTCCAAACAACCTTACAACAAAAAGTTTAAATTGATTTTGTTTATTGTAAACTCTTCAAAATTTTGTAAGAAAATACCTACTTAAAGTTATTTTAATTAAATATTTAGAAGTAAAGTTTGGTTGTTTAAAATTAATAAGTGCAAGACGTGGAAGTTATTAATTTAATTGTATTAAATTAGTTAAAATTTGCTTTTAAGCTCGGTTCACCTTATATGCTGGCTTATAGGAGTAGCACTAGTGTTATCAATTTTGTGTATAATTAATAAAATCATTAATATTAATTGTATCTCAATTTAAGATGTCAAAATGCGTTGCTAATACATAATTAATTAGTCTTAACTATTACGTAATATTAATTAATGGGTTTGTAAATTTGATGTTAAGTGTTCAAAAAAAGTTTTAAAATGAGCTTATAGTGGGAAATTATATTTTTTGACAAGAGTAATCTATCATTAATGTGGGATAAGAATTGACCTCAATTATTTAGGGAAGTTTTTGTGTAGTTTTTTGTGTACTCGTTGTCTTCTCCAGTTTAAAAAAAAGGGACAAATATCAAAATCGGTCGAGTTAAACGTGGAAAGATTGACAGATTTGTTAAAGCTCATAAACTTGGTGTTTGTGTGACGTTATTAAATGATGAATTCAAAAATTCAAAAAAGTGTTGTGAAATAAAAATTTTTCTTCTTGTTAAATTATTGAAGGAGGAATTGAATTGTCAGATGTAGATATTATAAAATCTAGGATATGTATGTCTGCATATTTTATGCCGTGTATGCATTTCTTAGTGAATAAGGAAAAACGCCATTTTAGCTAAATGAGATTTGAAATCTGCTTTTCTTAAAAGAAAATTCAAGCATTTTCTCCAAGTCGTTCTTTTAGGTTAAAAAGAAATACAGAAACAGCTGAAAAGTATCTATCTATTAATATCAGTGCTTCGTCAAAAGAGGAAATTTACAGTCGGTCCTACACAGATTTTTTCAATGGTTCTAACATTGCGATCTAGGAAACCGTAAGAGTTACGATATTGGTTAAATATCGTATAAATTTATTAAATAAAAGTTGTATATTTTGATAACCTTTAAGAATCCGTTTAGAAAATTTCAAAATTCAATACTGTTTTCGAAATAACGCAGAAAAACCGAAAATTGACAATTTCGTTTACCAACTGTAGTTTCAAAATGGCTTATATTATAAAAAAAAATCTCGGGAAAAATTTTCAGGAGATCAAAAAACCTATCAAAAGATACCAAATCATAATATACCATACCTATTTTTTATCAAATTGACGATAGTCGCGACATTCGACTTTTCCTTTACTATCATTTTTTTTTAATTCCTCAGTAGGCTTGTCTAAATTCGGATACCAAACGAGAAAAAATTTTACGAAAAAAAATTTTTACGAAATTTTTTTTTCTAAAATTTTGAAACTACAGCCACAAAACAAAATTGCCAATTTTCAGTTTTTCTGCTTAATCTCAGATACCATTTTGAATTTTGAAGTTTTCTAAACGGATTTTTGAAAGTCATTAAAATATACAACTTTCTTGTAAAACTATGTGGAATTAAAACTAATATTACCTTTCCACAGTTGTACTAAGCCAATCAGAACTGATTTTCAGTTAATTAGAAGAGTAGTATAGCTACCTTGTTTCTAGACCGGATGTGACGTCACAGCAGACTAAAAATGACGGGAATTAAAAATATGGAGGCAAGTGGGAGTGTAAATAAAACGCTTACTTCACACCTATTTTTAGACGCCATCTTGCATTTTTAAATTTACACTCTCACTTGCCTCCATATTTGAATTTTCCGCCATTTTTGTGACGTCACATCCGGTGGCCATCTTGCATTTGTAATTTTACACGCCCACTTGCCTCCATATTTGAATTTTCTGCCATTTTTAGTTTACATCCGGTCTAGAAACAACGTAGCTATACTACTTAGAAGGACAATTCGAAAGTTCTGATTAAAACTTCTCAAACTTAATCAGTCAGGAGCTTTATAGTAACGCAACAAAATAAATGATTGACGAGCTTAATTGAATAATTGTATTTTTTATTCTAAAACGATATTTTTATACACTTTTGTTGAATTATAATTAGTCTGCTGCAGATAATCATTTTTTAAAATTTATCGCTTCAGTAGGCTCCAGCGCCAACTTTTTAGCTCATTGGCAAATGCGCCCTTGAATAAAATGCACCATTTGGCAATAAATGAACCGTTCCGGTACGTAAATGTGTTAATAATGTTCCACATATAAATATAATAGTTTACAAAACACACAACACACAAAAGAAGTTTTTCAGTGTTATTTTTAAATTTTAACTTTTTTCGTTTTCTTCAAGCTGTATATAAATTATCTACTTCAGTACCTTTGTAGTCAGTCTTGTAAAAGAATATTCAGATTTTTCCGAGCAGAAAATATTTTAAAGAAATGTAAGAGCTAAATAAATTCAAAATTCATATGGAGCGATTTCATAAGACGTTTAAAAATTATAAAAACGTTCTACTGGTGCGATATCACCTTATTGTTATTAGATAAGTGAGAGGTGGGAATCATCGAAAGACACCACATCGCCCGGTTCGATGTGGTAGTGTGGGATTCTTACCCACTAAAACCATCCCTCGAAAAAGTAATATGGGTTCGGGTACAGAGTTATGGAGCAAGAGTTATGGTGGAGCTATGGTAGGTAGAGCTTAGCATAGTATAAAAAAAAGCCGGGTGTAGAGCTATTATAATAGAGTCGAGTAGAATAACAGAGTAGAAAAAAGTAATAGAGTATGGAAAGTTATAGTAAGTATAGAAAATAATTCGTTAGGTTTCATTTAAATTAAGGTGCTGCTTGGGCTATCAAGACCAAGATGTCACGTCTAGAAATCTCACAAACGCTCGCACACAGACTCTCTAGCGCTGCCACCGCTTTCAAGTTAGGAAGCGGTAGTTTTCGGTACTGCCTATATCCGGTAGCCACGGCTGCCATCCCCCGGCCTCACAAAAAGAGCGATACTGGTTTCTTAGAATTAGCGTCTATAAAGTCCACCTCCTCAAGACCGAGCCGGTCCTTGGCTGCGAAATCATCGAAGAAGCAATCCGCCTACGCTGAAAGGGGTGACATAGCCAGTTTCCCGGAAAAAACTCCCTTTCAAGTTGGCGTGCTAGGTGTTTGATGTAAGACGGCGGCAAGACTGATGAGGCCTATGGCTTGGAATATACAGTTTATTTATAATACAGTTTGGCAAAACGACTTTAATTCATAGAAACGCTAATGCATGCATTATTAGTTAAAAGTGGGAGAAATAGAAGAAGTAGACGTACATAAATACCTACCCAATTAAAACGTTAATTATAACTTCACCGATTTTAGCTAAATCGCTTTAACGTAAATTGATTTAACGCAAACGCGGATTAGCCACTTCAAGTGCTAAAAACATTTAGTTAAAAGTTAAAACCGCTTAAGCGAATGCATGTAAACGTAGTAATTGTGCTCAATTGTTTCTGCACAGCAAGCTATTAAAAATAGTTCAATATTTTAGCCAGACACAATAGTTACGATCCTCTAGAAATTAAATTCTTTTAAGTCTTTTATAATGGAGTATTTTATTCGTTTCGAATTGCATAGTACTTTTATGACTTAAGTACACTTAAAATTTCTGTTTATAAACCTATAAAATATGATATAACATAATACATTACAAAATGCATTACAGAGAAGCGGCAGGTGGAAATTGCAGAAACTACCCGATTAGTTTTATCAAATAAACCACAGGAAGAATGTTTCAAAGTATTGCTATCATTTTCTTTTATTTTTACAATTTACGATATCGATTTAGAATTGCGGAGCAAAACACTTTTTTAATTTTTGATTGAATTTTATTGGTGTAGTTCTGGTGCAATTCGGTAATTGTAAAATTACTTATTAACAACGAGAAAATAACAGAGCTACCCCAATTTTGTTTTCTTTTGTCTTCACGACTCATTTTGCCTAACGAATATAAAAAACCAAATCAAATTCGAATTGTACTACCTACCGATGGAAAATATTTGACAAAAATGTTATTTTTGTTAAAGTAAAATTGGTTTTATACAAAATTTCCAATTAAAAGTTTTAGGCCATCCACACACAAAACAACTGTTATAATTTGAATACTTTAATACTTGAATTTAATCAAAAGTTTATTTTAAATTAAATTGTTTTGCTATAACAACTACCTACTATGTATTTACTTTTTTAAGCCAAGAACACACATACACGCGATCGTGCACTCGCGGTCGCAATGGCGGTCGCGGTGGCAATCATTGAATCCAAATTGCTAAAGCAAATATACGCGGTCGTGGTACGTGAAAAGATTGTAAATTACAAGCAAAAAAATATTGTAATTTAAATTCTAGGTTTGGCGATTACATTTTCAATGTTATCTTGCGATCGCAGTCGCGATCGCTCACATCGTGTGCGAGAGCCTTTATAGTGCGTATTTTTATTATTTCATTTTACTGTTAATTTTATTGTAAAAATGTTTGGAGCACATTTTAATTAACGCGTTAAAACTGTCTTATTATTTTATATTTAGAACAATGACTTAAAAACGTTTGCAATGTAACGTTTGTAATTAAAAGTTAAAATGAAACGTGCAAATGAATACTTTAATGCACATCATCTTATTTTATTTTTAAATAAATGCAAAATTGTAAATTAAAACGCACGAAGTAAAAATTTACCTGAATATTTTTGACTAAATATAAATACAAGATGTATATTAAGAGATTTACAGCTAATTAAGTAAACCGATTGGTTTTGTCACTGTTCGGTTTGAATAAACCAAAGAACAAAACAAGATGAGCATAATTATCTAGATAATTTCCCAAAGAACTTTAACGGTTCAACTTTGTAATATCAAATAAACGACGAGGTGTTATTATCCCAATTCAAAAGATAAGGTCTCATTAAGTAGCTTAAAAGTTAGGATTTCTTAATAAAGGTTGTTATAAAAGTTTGACTGTGGATAAAAGAAAATCTTTTCCTATAATTTCAATTAATTGTAATTTCAAAAATCTAAAACTATTTTTTTATTATTTGGTTTTTGTATAATTTTTTGCTCTTTGGCTGACTTACTAGATAAAGTGTCTCAAGAAACTCTTAAATGACAGCTAAGAGTTCATTGATGTTCCACTAAAGGGTTTCACTTTAAATATTTGCCCGAGATCCCTTAGGTGCTTTTTCGAAGTTACACAAACGTTGTTTAGTTCTTTCCCATAGCTTCTAAACTTTCAAGTACTAAAGCTGGATATCGTTTGTCCTTCGATAAATTTCAAATGATATTTTTTTTAAATGCAACTAGTTTTAGTATTTTTCCCTCAAACACACCTAGAAATGTAGATTGGGTGTTTTTATTCCCTTAATATGAATTTCAAATTTTTATAACATTTAAGTCTGTTTAGACATATCGATTTCGAATTGACTTCTGAACACCCATCTATTCTAGTGTTGTCAAACTCTCATGCAGATTACACGCTTCGAACTGTCTAATAATGTACCTACTGGTTACAGTTTGTATAATGGGTTGCGCTATTTCGCTATAATTAGCTGGTGTAGGTGTACGTAAAGTCAAAAACTATTTGTTGAAAAATACGTATAATCGTACACTATTGGTTTTGGCAAATAATTTAACCTTAATGGCTAGCAATAAACAACCCTATCAATCATAGGTGTTACGAAGAAATAAAATATTGAAAGCGCAGAGAAGTAGGCAAGAGATAATGAAAATATTGTTTATGCGATTCTAGAGACCTTTTAGACCCATGTATAAGCTATAACATAGACAGCCGTATGCATAGTCGAACAAGTAGCAAGCTAACCTCTGTTCAGCTAAGAGATGTAGCTAAGCCACTCCCAACAAAGAGCGCGATATTCGAATAGAATTTTTCTATTGGCCAAATTCTGAAAATACGATTTATACCACTCTCATAAAGTGGGAAGTGGTTTAGCTGCATCTGTTAGCTGAGCAAAGAAAAACATCCAACTGAAGTTAGTGGCTACCATTGAATAAATAGCCGCTACTCTAACAAGAAAGAGCGATATTTAGGTAATAATGTGGATTGCAATGAACGTTTAAATATAGAGATTTTCGGTCAATTTCTTCTAAAAAATGGTTGCTTATACTCCCACTTATAAGGAAAGATCATGACAGGCAATGAAAATGTAAAATGGGCGAAATAAATGAGTCTAGTAGGTTAAATTTTGAGTTAGAAAAATTATTCTTACAAAAAGATCTTAATGGCCTACATAACTGCTAAAATTTGTATTCCGGTTGCTTTCAAAACCAAAAAGTTATGCAGGTGCCCCCACCTAAAGTGAAACACACGGTATGTTTCTTATGAACTTTTTTCTTCATTTTCATTAGTGGAACACGCTCGTCAAGTAGCGGTCTATACTTTTGTTACATCATGTATACTAAGCAAGAAAAATGGAAATCGATACCTACAGGACGAGTTGCTCAGAGCAGAGAGCATTATTGCATTAATATCAATAATATTGCACTTAACAGGGAAATGGTTTCGTTAAATATTTAAAATGTGCTATACGTACTATTTGCTAAGCAATTATAATAGTTGTTCACTTTTTCTAATTCAAGAATCAATTTCAATTTTTTGCTGTCCGATTAAGAGTTATTCGAAGTGTTTTTAAAGAAGTCATAGCTATGGTTTGTATTTAAAAAAAAAAGTTTGTAGAATAACTTGAAAATGCACAGTCAAAAGCAATCTTTGACTACGCCACTGGAATATATTTATGTTAAAAGATATCTCGAAAATGGCAAATATTTGAATTTTAGGCTGCAACATGAAAACAAAACATGATAACTGAGCTGATTTTAACTATTAATAGTTTCTCAAGAAAATAGATTGAGCATGTGCTAATAGTTAAAATAAATTTCACTAATTAAAATTTCGGTGCCTCCACCATGTGTCACGCTTGGGCTTTCTGGGTGACTTGTAGCGGGGAGCTGAATTATTGAAGCTCGGACGTAGTTTAATAATAACAAAGTTGGTTGATGACCAACCATTCTACTACACGAGTAACTACCGATCTTTTTAAACGGTCAACCAACGATCTCCTTTTATTTACCTGTTAACTCCAGGTCAATCTCCCTCAATATGCTGAACTTGCATTCTGACATGTAAAGTGATTTCCACTGTGTGTTTATTTATAGCTTATAATTTCAATTTAATTTAGTTCAATATTGCTTTCAACAATTTCTACGCGTGACATTTTATTTAGTTAGGTATTTAGTAGTTAACGAGATCTTCTGTGCGAACATCAAATTTGGGCCACCCTGTACAGAGGAATGATTAGATTGTTTTCTTTTTGAGATGCAAAAACAGTATCTACATCACTATACTTTGAAATTTTATAAATTCGAATTTTAGGGGGCTAGATTCATCAACTTGCCCCCCCCCCCGAAACTTAGAGCCTCTATAACTGAGCGCCAGCTCAGACACAGCTAGCGCAATAATTAGTTTTTTGAAATTCACGATTCTGGGGACTAACATCAACTTAGCCCCCCGAAACTTTGAGCCTCTGTAACTTTTTAATTATAAAAGCGCTAGCTATAATTTTTGCAGCGCTAGCTCAGGCTAACCTAGCGCAATAATTAGTTTTTCGAAATTCGAATTTCGGGGGGCTAGCGTCAACTTACCCTCCTGAAAATTGTAGTTTCAATATTTTGATAACCAATAAGGCGCTAGCCTATAATATTTGTGGCGCCAGCTTAGCCCGACCTGGTGCAATGTTTTTTTTTCCAAAAAAATATAATTTCGGGGGGCCAGGTTGACCGATCTCTTTTCATCGTCTTCTTTGTCCACAAGCGTTTCACAAGGGAAATACAAGCGTTTCCCTTTTTATCTGAACACATCTTTGCCTAATTGAGCTTACAGACAGTGATGAACACACAGACAGACGAACGCATTAAAAATTTATTTTTGCCACAATATAACAATTTTGAGATAATAAGCTTAAGTTTTCCCCATCTCCTCTCTATAAAATAAGAATAAACAAAATATTAATCTGAAAGAAAATTTTAATTAAAAGGATTCTGTTGTTAAACCAAATTAACAAAACGTAAGCAAATATTATTCTTTTCATTTTATTTTTAGTATAACATTTTAACGACTTGACTTCTTTGCATAAAACAATTGCTTTTGTATTATCAACAATTCTTATGCAAAAATAAATATTATTTTTGAATATTCATTTCAGAAATTTGCATATTCTTACTAACACTTTTAACCCTCTTTTAACTATAAGATTAGAACAAAACCCCCAATAATAATTAATTTTGTTACAAATAAGAGATGAAAATTTTTCTACTCTTTTCATTCCTATGAACAATCTATCTAGAATTTCAATTAAGGATTTTAATTTAATTAGAAAAAAAATTCTTTTATTTTAAAAATTCAATAGGCAATTTATTACGATGAGTTACTATAAGTGAAGCTTTAAATTAACTTAATTAATGCAATTACTTTTAAAAAGGTAAAATTTTATTTTCTCTCTTCGAATCCATTCGAAATAGTTCAACCCTTAAAGTTGTATTCACACACAACCGTGATTGATCCGTCACGTCACGTCTCCGGTCAGTCGAAAATGATATAAAAAAATCGTAAGCGTGCTTTTAAATGAATCCATTCACACTCATCAGTCATGGTCCGGCGATTTTGTTTTTGACGCCGTCACGTCTCCGGTCAGTCAAATAAAATAACGTCGACAACGTTATTTTTATAAATCCTTTTATAACTAAAGGTAAATGACGGATCCATGACTGATGTGTGTGAATCGTGCTGTCCGTCAAAATAAAATCACAAAAAATTTGACTGACCGGAGACGTGACGTGACGGATCAATCACGGTTGTGTGGGAATAGACCTTAACACAAAGATTTATGAATACAAAATAATTTATAATATTAAACCTCGTGTGCACGTATAAGGAATTCTCCGACTAGGGAAGTACCTAATAATTACTTTGTTACGTTTTCATTATGTTACTTAAATGGTATCAATTTTTAAATTGTGCAAAGTGTTGTAATTTGGTTCGTTTAAAAAGAATTAAAGTCAACAATATAATTATTCTAATTATCATTTCGCAAATTAAAAGTGTTGGTGCCAATCCGTCTCTCGCCAAAATTTACATGCCAAAACGATCGCACTTGAAATGTATTGGCAACAAATTTAAATTCCTCTATTGCACATTGTTATACCTTGAAAGTCTGTCTGGGAGTCATAAATCGCAATTTAATAAATGTTTCGCTAAATTAAAACCCTTTGTGTTTAAATAAAAGAAGCAAAAAAATATACAGAGTGATTTATATTCATTTTAAGTACTTAGATCGATCTAGATAAAACTATTTTAAGTATATTGTTTGGAGATTTATACATATTCAATTGTTGATGATTCACCTTTGTTGCCAAACAGAAAATTTTTCCCCACCTAAGATGCAATTGTTTTTTGGTGTACTTTCGTATTTTTTAAAATACCAAGCTGTTTGATCATTAACGTTCAAATAGAAAAAATAAATTCTATGGTAAAAAATACAACCCAGGGCCCAGATCTTTTAGTCTCAAAAAGATGGTTTTTATAATCTCATTGTAATCAGCATTTTTGGTTTGTTCTCTTAGCAATATTCCTATCCAATACGTGCAGTTTTTTTAATATTCAAAAATTTATATTTTTGGATACCCTGTAGAAATCACAGACAGTGGATTTTTCTGGCTCGCTCTAATGCTCTTATCCTATGTCTTTTGGAGCCATCCTCGGTCTGATTTAATCTTTTATCAATAATTTAGTCGCCTCTTTTTAATTTTTCCACGCTCCATTTTGTCTCTTAGAGTTTCTAAGTGCTAACTTTTTTATTACACCTTTCTTTCTGCTGCATGGACAAGAGGTGCTACACATCGCTCCCTAGGCTACAAGGTTTGAGATACAATAATTTAAATAGTGTAAATGATGCAATTTTTAGTTCTGAACACAAACGCTATTACTCTTTTGCTGTAAAATAGTTAGAGAAGCCAATATTTGCACTATGGTTCTCGGTCATAGAGATTTACCATGGAAATCATACTTTCGTAATTTCCTGCTTCCCTTTTAGACGATAAAAGTTCATATAAAAGATGTAGAGTATAAAATTGTGCATATAAATCATTAAATAGTAATAGAGGAAATTAGATATGATATCAATGTCCGGCGCCTCCACCATATGTCACGATGCGCTCGTGACTTCTGAAGGATTCTCAGGTTGTACCAGGATATTAGAGAGTTTATAATTATATATACGCCAAAAGTTTCAATCAAATACATGTTTATTATAATAATAAATTCATACTAATTCTGCTGTTGTTACACGTTACACTTAATTTGGAGTTAAGTCTCCCTTTCGATCAGTCGTTAACTAGGGTTCCTCGCCCTCTCAGTCCCAACTAATTGTTTGACTATAAACTCCAGTTAGCAACTCTCTCTCTCCTGTCCTCATTCTAGTCGTTTTATTAATTATTAACTTCCTATTTACAACTGTCGTAAATGCTGTATTGTGCATACCTCGCATTCATTTCTTTGTTGTGTACTTGCGATAGCTTAAACTACCGTTAAAATTATTGTAATATTTGTTACCTATTTCCTATTGACCTATTTATTAAATTGTACATAATTATGTATGTGTCAAGACCAGTCTACATATACAGGCCTTGCCTTCGAGTTTGGTTTGTGCAGGCGGCCTAAACGGTATCTACACGCTGTGGACGCTATCCATACAAAGGCAAGGTGAACGGGCCCTTACAATAGCGATAGCCATGCGTTTGGGTATCTCATATTCGCTGTTATAAGACTTGCAAAGATAATTTTGTTTATTAATTTGAAGCCATAATTTCATGCTCGACAACTTTAAAAATAATTAGGGAACAAAGAAATTACAAATTTTTGAAAGATCGCTACAAACGCTCAAGGTTTTACGACTGCATCAGGGACGCCTGTAGTTCATTCAGGCGGCTTACACAGTTTTGTCTTGCACAGGCCCGTCGTACATGCACATTTAGATACAGAGTGAAAGTTCTGATTTGCCTGTGCAGATAAGCTCGCTACGATCGCTCAGGCTTTTACTATGGCAGGCAAACCAGAGGATCTATAGATTGTTCAGGAGACCTGCACCTTAACGGAGCCAAAAGCCTACTACAAACTCTCAGGCCTTCGTCTCCACACGTGTGCAAGCTGTCAATAGAGCAGGCCTGTGCAGGTCATAACTGCACAAGCCGTCTGAATAATCTACGGCTTTCCCGAGGGGTCAACCACTGTTCTGAATTTGTACACTGACTGCAGTTGACTGCCTATGACTGCATATCCTAGGGCTGTCACTGACTGCAGATAACTACCGTTAACAGCTTATTTTTTGTATATTGACTGCAGAGAGTGGATAATCATTCGGCTTTGCCATAGTAAAAACATAAGCGTTTGTAACGGAATTTATCTCTATAACCGAGACCCATTGTCACCAGTCACCATATTGTTTTACCAAAAACCATTTTATATTTTATATTTATGAAATTATTGTTTGTTACAGAAATAAATGTCCTTTCAAAAATAAAGAAATCAGAACCGCTTACTCAACAACGAAAACTGTAAGTTGCTTTTTGTTTACATTTTTATATCTTTGGCTTCATTTAATTCCTATTAACGACATTTACGTAATTGAAAATATTGCTTTTATTATACAGAGTGTTTCAAAAATTTAAACGTTGAAGGTTTGAAATTAAGTTTCTTAACTAAAAGTCCAGGATGGATGCTGGAACATGTCTCTAGCTTTAGCGTCGCATTAATATCATGATGCTCGAGATATAAATCAAAATAGTTCGTAAGAACGAGAACGGCTTCTAAAAGCAGCCATATTTGACCTTCAAAGGCCTTCTAAAGGCGACCATCTTTAAAGGTAAACATCTCTAAAGGGCGCGCAACACACACAGACTTATCTTCCTGTTTGGCCTTTGCAGGCTGACCTCTACACCTGTACAGAACAAACCGGAGACTTAACGATGTCTATACACTTCGGTTTGGCCTGTGCAACCGGAAGTCAGGCCTGTGTGTGTGGCGCAGGCTTTAGTCCAAAATCAAAATACGATTTGGACGAAAGTTATTCACAATTTCAAAATTACTTGATTGTAACAATATTTTTGCGCTCCTTCTCGGTAAGGTTTAAGTGATTGATCATCATTAAGTTAAAAAAAATTCCTTTTAAAATTAAGGGGTGGGACAAACTGGAGCCATTGTCTGTCAGGAGCTACCACCAGCAAAATTTAAACGACTTATGATATCAACTATTAAAGGCGCGCCACACCCACAGGCTTACGCCTGTGCAGGTCGGCCTGCACAAGTCAAACCAGAAGGTAAGCCTCTGTGTGTGGCGCAGCCTTTAAGGCAAGTTTTAATTTTATTGATGGTAGCTGGTGATAGACGATGGCTTCAGTTGTCCCAGTTCCTAACAAAAAATTGCATAAAACCTATTTGTCTCATTTATTATCGTATTTAGAGACTATTAAGCATTGACGATAAAGATTTGAAGAACTATTTCTATTGACTTCTTGGTCATCATAATGCTCATGAAAATTAAAACTGTAATTTGTCTTCTATATTTTTGGGAAATGAGTTGATGCAGAAAAGAAATTAATATTTGCAAAATGTGAATATTTTAGAGTAAACGTATCCATACATATTTAAAGTGGTACGCTATGAAACACTCTGTATTAATGATTTCTAAAAAATTACTCCGTTTTCTCAAACTTTTCAAACTTGTCCTTCAATTCATTATTTTTTTGAAAAACTTGCTAGTTTGAAACTTAAGTAATTAAACTACAGGGTTCAATTTTCCAGCAAGGGATTTTAAAGTTTTCCTTTTAGTTTTATGGTAAGACATAAAATGACTTAATTTTCAACTTTTGTAAACTTTGTTTATATTAATATGGTGATAATTTGACTGGTACGACTACTATGGGTGGTATGACTTTTTAAGTAACGTATTGTTTCAACTTTTTTGGACAACCTCCAAAAATTACTAACAGTTGGTGGTAAAACTTTAAGAAATACTAAATTGTATACAGGTTGAATAGTTCGAGTTAGCACATAGGAAAATAATGAGTGGGAACAAGTACGAAATATTTTTCAATGATTACGAGAGAGAAAGAGTTACTTTTAGATAAAAGGAAGGCGTCAATTGTTAATTTCAAATTTGAAGTACACGCCTGCAATTTTTGATAAGTGATAGGTATTTATTTTTACAATTTATTTTAATTTTATTATTGGTGTTTTATTTTAAAAATGGTTCTTGATTTAAACGAAAATAATTAGATTATGAATTATTGAACGCCTATTTTATATCTAAAAATAACTCTTTCTCTCTCGTAATCATTTAAAAATATTTCGTACTTGTTTCCACTTACTATTTTCGTATGTGCTAACTCGAACTATTCAATCTGTATGTCATACAACTGTAGTAAGTTAATAAACGTAAGGAAAAACACTATGCTCTGTGAAAACTCATTTATGATTTATTTTAATTTTTCTAAATTTTTAGTTTTAAGAAAATTTAACAAAAGACTTTTATTTTATATATGACCATGTAGATAAAATCTGTTCTCTCCATTCTTTATACACCAAAGTCAGAGATAGGTACACTCCAATGTTGAGTAATATTTCATAAATAAATTTCACAGAGCACCTAAATTAAATGAAAACAATTAAATTTGTATAACACATAAAATACATTTGACGTCAAGATAAAATTCAAAAAAATTTGAAAATTATTTCAATTAAATTCATCTGTTTTGGTTTTGATTCTTCACAAACCATTACATTTTAATTTAATTGAAATAGAATTGTTCGTTTCAATGATTCAAACTTTCTAAAATGAAAATTACAAAACCCAGAGGAGACTGGAACTCGATAAGAAGCTTATATCAAATTATTTTTGTTTTGATTGCTTCCAAATGTAAGAAAGCTTTGCTCGTTTGAAAAACTCGATGAAAGCCAGAAAATCTCAATCTTAAAGTAAACTAAAAACGTTATTGATTTAAAAGGATTTAAGTTGAACAATTTTCTAATAATAAACAAGAATTGGGGATAAAAGCGTCAACTTTTATTTGAATTGACAGTAAAATTATTTGCTCGAATACAATTTTCTTTTGATTGATTGGTTGGTATTTTTGAAAACAAGGCTTTATAGGGGTGTTTTTCTTATGTTATGCGCTAAAATTTGCCAAATATCAAAAAAACATGGTAACTAAACTGAAATATGCGGTTAATGACTAGTATTTATCTTCGTTGTTGAAAAACAACCCTTAAATTACAATGTGACTTTTTCCACACTGCTTTTCTAACAAAAGAAAGAAAATTGGTAAATATAAGTAAAATAGTTTTAGAATTAGAACAAATGGTTGAATACAAAATTGCTTATTAATAATTTCAACAAGAACCTTTTAAATAACACGCAGATGGATAAAATTAGAAATATTGACATTCATATTTTTCGACTCTCTATAACTAAAACTTTTGATTGTTGAAATTTAATTTTTTATTAAGTTAAATACGTGTTTGTATGTCAAGTTTTACAAGGGTTTAAGTATGGCTGAATGGTAAAAGAATATGAATTATTTAGATTAATTTTTATAAACTACCATCTACGGTCTCCGTGGTTACTGATGACTAACGAATGATGGATGCTGAATTTTATAAACTAAAAGTTGATATAAAACTTGAAGTACACGTCTAACGACATCTTAGTTCTGTCTTGAGATCTAAAATCAACTACAAAAAATAAAACTTTCCTATCTTCAATATTATTATTATGCAAGCTTGCAATAGATCTAGGAATTTAAAGGGCAAAAAAGTCTATATAATGTCTGACAGCCAAGCTGGGATGAAGGAACGTAAAGCCAATAGCTTTGAGTCGTTATCCACTTGGGAATGCAGAAAATCCCTCAACACTCAGCAATTGGGTGGCTGGTCACGAGGGAATGGAAGGAAACGAAATAGCTGATGAATTAGCTAGAACAGGCTCAAAAGCTCTCCCGATTGGATCCGAACCATTCTGTGGACTATCTAGAACACAGAAGGGTGGAGATCCAAAAATGGGAAACTGGGGAAAAAGTTCTCACTAGAACAACGTACCAGGACAAAGACAGTCGAAGAAATTTATTGAGTATTCGACCACGAATGCTAAAAAGCTTCTTCTATTATCAAAGAACGAAATCAGACTTATAACAGGTCTGTTTACTGGTCGCTGTCTAGTGAGGTACCACGTCAAGAAACTGGGACTGAAGGATAGTGATATATGCAGACTCTCTGAATCTGAGATCGAATCCGCCGAACACATTCTCTGCAATAGCGATGCATTGGCTAGGTTTAAGCTGAAACACTTGGCAGGGTCAATTGACGACTGAAGAAGTGAAAAGCCAACTTCTCAGAGACATTCTATACTTTGCTGGCAAGATTAAATTCCTGAGAACATAACTACGAGTAGGGTTATGAACAAAAGATCAACACTGATCGAGGTTTTGTAAGGTTTAGAAACCAATCGACCCCTGAGTACAATACAATACAATCTCCAATATTAAGGGTATAATAATAATAATAATAATAATAATATTCATTTATTTAGTTTAACTCTTAACTATTAATACACTTTACAATTTCCCAACATAAAAAAAATAAATATACCTCTAAAATTGCGTTATTACATATTTCCTACAACTGACTCTGAAAGCATACAAGTTACTCGCAGTTTTAACCTCATTTGGCATTTGGTTAAAAATGTTTAAGCCTTTGTAATATAATGAATTTTGAGAACCAGATTTCTTGTATTTTGGTAATCGAAAATTATCTTTTTGTCTGGTTTCATAGTCATGCTGATCTCTATTATATATTATGTAGTTATTCATATAACCTGGTAGTTTATTATTAATACACTTATAAATTAATATCATTACCTTATATACACAACTTTGCCAAACACTAAGCAACCCTGATTCACTTAACATTTCTTTTATTCTAGTTAACTTAGAACAGCGCAAAATTACCCTCATCGCCTTATTTTGTTGTTTTTGCAACCTTTCAATGTCTTCTTTTTTACTTAAAAAGATTATGCTGCTGCAATAGTCAAAGTAAGGCTCAATTATTGTATGGTAAATTAGTTTTTTACTCTCCAAAGTCAACTTACTCGATATTCTATTAAAGTAGCTAATCTTCCCACTTATCTTTTTAATAATATAGTCTATATTTTTATTAAACTTTAGCTTACTATCTATTATTACACCCAAATATTTCATTTCTTGTACCACTTCAATTTTATACTTGTCTATGGTTATGTTAAGTTCTTTCACCCTGTCCTCATTTATATTACCTATACACAAGCACTTAGTTTTGCTTGCGTTTAACATAAGTTTATTCGCTTTAAACCATTGAGAAATGATCTCTAGTTCATTATTTAACACTTGTGCCACTGTTTCTAAATTATCACCCTCGATTGTTATTAAAGTATCATCAGCAAAGAGATGAATATCACAATGCCTGCCAACCAACACAATGTCGTTTATATAGAGGTTAAAAAGCACTGGGCCCAACACTGATCCCTGTGGTACCCCCAATTCGTTTATTATTTTATCCGATTCTATTTTATTTATTTTAGTTTTTTGATACCGTCCCGTTAGATAGTTCTCGAACCACTTGTACTCATTTCCTCTAATCCCATATTTAAATAATTTTTCTAAAAGTCTTTTACGACAAATGGTCTCAAAAGCTCTTTTAAGATCAACAAACACCGCTATAATACTTTGGTTATTTTCAATTTTGTTTTTCCAATTTGCTATAACCAAATTTAACGCTGTTTCACAGGAATGTTTTGTTCTAAATCCTGATTGTGAATCTGTGATAATATTATATTTCTCCAAGTATTCCACAAGTTGCTGTTTAACAACAATTTCCAAAATTTGTTCCAGTTTCGGTAACATATTTATTGGTCGGTATTCTTCGCATTTAATCGTATTTTTGGTTTTTGGAATGGGAACAATTGTTGCTATTTTCCATATGTCAGGTATTTTACCTGTATTTAGTGACTCATTTATTATGCTGACTAATATATCTCCAATTACCGGCATCGCGTCTTTAATTATATCGATGGTAATATTATCCCAATTATGGTATTTCCCAATTAAAACCATCAAAAATGCCCCACCTTGTACAACTAAAACCTGAAAAGGCTCTCTGAAGCCCGTTTTACTCATCGTTGCCTTTTAAGCATTTTAAAAGTTATAGTAAAGCTGGAGTTCTGTAAGGCTAAGACGCTAATCGACCCCTGAGTACAATACAATACGATCTCCAATATTAAGGGCACTTCCCATTTAAAACCATCGAAAAGGCTCCACCTGGCACAACTAAAACCTGGAAAGGCTCTCTAAAGCCCGTTTTACTTATCGTTGCATTTTAAGCATTTTAAAATTTGTAGTAAAGCTCGAGTTCTGTAAGGCTTAAACGCTAATCGACCCCTGAGTACAATACAATACCATCTCCAATATTAAGGGTACTTCCTATTTAAAACCATCGAAAATGCTCCACCTTGCACAACTAAAACCTGGAAAGGATCTCTAAAGCCCGTTTTACTCATCGTTGCATTTTAAAAGTTATAGTAAAGCTAGAGTTCTGTAAGGCTAAGACGCTAATCGACCCCTGAGTACAATACAATACAATCTCCAATATTAAGGGTACTTCCTATTTAAAACCATCGAAAATGCTCCACCTTGCACAACTAAAACCTGGAAAGGCTCTCTAAAGCCCGTTTTACTCATCGTTGCATTTTAAAAGTTATAGTAAAGCTAGAGTTCTGTAAGGCTAAGACGCTAATCGACCCCTGAGTACAATACAATACAATCTCCAATATTAAGGGTACTTCCTATTTAAAACCATCGAAAATGCTCCACCTTGCACAACTAAAGCCTGGAAAGGCTCTCTAAAGCCCGTTTTACTCATCGTTGCATTTTAAAAGTTATAGTAAAGCTAGAGTTCTGTAAGGCTAAGACGCTAATCGAACCCTGAGTACAATACAATACAATCTCCAATATTAAGGGTACTTCCTATTTAAAACCATCGAAAATGCTCCACCTTGCACAACTAAAACCTGGAAAGGCTCTCTAAAGCCCGTTTTACTCATCGTTGCATTTTAAAAGTTATAGTAAAGCTAGAGTTCTGTAAGGCTAAGACGCTAATCGACCCCTGAGTACAATACAATACAATCTCCAATATTAAGGGTACTTCCTATTTAAAACCATCGAAAATGCTCCACCTGGCACAACTAAAACCTGGAAAGGCTCTCTGAAGCCCGTTTTACTCATCGTTGCATTTTAAAAGTTATAGTAAAGCTGGAGTTCTGTAAGGCTAAGACGCTAATCGACCCCTGAGTACAATACAATACGATCTCCAATATTAAGGGCACTTCCCATTTAAAACCATCGAAAAGGCTCCACCTTGCACAACTAACACCTGAAAAGGCTCTCTAAAGCCCGTTTTACTCATCGTTGCATTTTAAAAGTTATAGTAAAGCTGGAGTTCTGTAAGGCTAAGACGCTAATCGACCCCTGAGTACAATACAATACGATCTCCAATATTAAGGGCACTTCCCATTTAAAACCATCGAAAAGGCTCCACCTGGCACAACTAAAACCTGGAAAGGCTCTCTGAAGCCCGTTTTACTCATCGTTGCATTTTAAGGGCTTCGAGAAGGTAGCGAAAAGTTGAAAGCACTAATTTTAAAACATTAGCCAGTCGTTAGTGCCTCATTAGTGCTTCTTAGTGTCTTTTGAAAAATTTCAATCACTCTTCTAGTTTTCGAGTTATTAACAATTACTTTTTTTGTAGCCAACTTCACACTTGGCACCAACATTTTCAAATTTCGAAAAAATTTTTATGCCAAACTTTAGTGCCTGATTAGTGCTTCTTAGTGCCTTAAAAAGACCGCTTTTCAATCTTTAAGGGTTTTTGAGTTATTAACAAATAGATTTTTGCCAAGTGTGAAGTTAGCTCCAGCACTTTCGAATTTCGAAAATATTTTTTAAAAATATTTCATTTTAAGCATTTTAAAAGTTATAGTAAAGCTGTAGAAAAATTTTAATATTAAACGAAGTCATTTTACCTGAAGTAGCTAATAATTTAATTTTTCTTGTTAGATGATGAATGTAAAATTGAAAAATTACACGATGACAAGATGAACTAACGAAAATTTAGCGATATACGGTTATTATTAAAATTGCAACACATAGGAGAGCTTAAATAATAATTTATAACAAGATTGACGTCAATTTTAACTTTACGTTTAGTAAAATGAAATTTTACACAAAATATTAATAATTAACTACTTAGGTAAAGGGAAGTTCTAAAAGGTAACTTTGAAGAGATTGAAAAGTGATGATAATCAGTGCCGGATCGACGTACCATTTATTCCATAAACTTTCCTTGTATGTTATGAAAAGAGAGGTTAATGCTTCAAAATGAACTTAAATGTAAGGAGGGCAATTTTGATACTTTTCTGAATCACTGATTTGACTTGAAATTATAAATTAAAATCATTCTTCTGCATAAAATTATTAAAATAAATTTTAAACTAAATTAATATTTACTCAATTTAGCTAATTATAATTTTATGAGCTGAATTTTCCTCACTGAAACGGTTGAAATTATTTTGTATTTTAAACTAATTTGTGTTGGCTATTACAATAATTGTGCAAGTTAAACTTTGTTTTAAACGAGCTTTCCTTCAATAACATAAAATAATACAGTAAATTAATCCAAATTTAATTATATTACCAACAAATGACATTTACATTAGAAATTTACTTTGTCGAATTCACTCGATGTCGTGATTTGGTAAGACAAGGCAAATTTTAGATTGTTATGAAAGTTTAATCGTTTACTCTAGTTTAAGATTTAATTATTTACTCGTTTATGGAATAAGGAAGTATTAAACCTTCGATGTTTTAGATAATATATGTAATGTGTTTTAAAGCTTCTACACAAAAAAAGCTATTATCTTGAAGCAAATAGCTAAATTGGTAAATAACTTTTTAAAAAGACAATTTGGTCTCCAGATCACTAAAGCCACCTAGGACGACAAATTGGCTGAACAGGCATTTATCCGAATGAACATGAACGATGAACGTGAATCAATGAAGACACCAATCACAACTTTTGTCATTTTTGCGTTAATAAAAGTCGACTGTTTTATGGAACCTCTCATCGACCCTGTGTGACCGTGAATGTACAAAAAATCCCCCGCTGACTTTTGGCTTACACACATTTTCTCTATCATGCAATGATATTATCTTTTTGGAATAAAATTAAATACACCATTATGTTCATTTGACCAAATATCTGCTCTACCAATTGCCTGTTCGGTTTATTGTCCATTTGACCAAATTTATGCCGGCTCACTGCCCCTTGGACTAATTATCCGTCTGCCTGACCTTTGTTAGCTTTCAGGCTCTGTAATATGGATTCACCGCTTTGAAGTTGAAACAAAAACATAAAAAAAAACTTATGAGTGATATATATTTTAATAGAAAATATTGGGATTGATTTTTCATTAAAGTAATTAAAGCGAAACAGGCCAGCACAACAAATACTAAGAAATAATAATATTATTAAAACAATTTAAAATATTAATGTATCCATCCATACATAACATAAACATAGGCACCATAAAATACATGACATGCATGTAAATTCTTAATGAATCTTATAAGGTGAACTACGAACAATACGAACTGCTATTAACATAAGTAATAAATGGTGCTCTCGAAATATTTCCATATTTGCTGGAGAATCGCAAGAGTAGCTTATCTATACGAAAAGTTTTATAACGAACCTCAAATACCTTTGGCATTTCTAAACAGAGAGAGGCCAATTATTGGGGACCAAGTCTATTTCCCCCTGTTCTTCACTCTACGGTATACTTCTATTATTTACTTGATTACTATGAGTCTACTATGAGTGTTTAAAATAGGCTGAAATATTATATAAGAGCATTATTTCAAGTTTCGTAATTACCTGCTCCCCTAATTACTTTAGACAACAAAGTTCTAAATAACACTTGCGTTCAATTACCAAAATTAATTTTACTTAATTTGTAACAGCATAAATTACGAAAATATGATTTCACATGTTAAATCTCTAAGACCTAATAGATCATACTTTCGTAATTAATTGCTCTCCTAATTACCTACTTTAGACAAAAAAGTTTTTAATAAAATTTGTAGGGCATCAAGTTCTGGATCTAGATCAATTAGCAGAATTATTTTTACATGCTTGATAACAGCAGAAATTACAAAAATATGATTTTACATGTTAAATCTCTATAATCTAGATCATACTATCGTAATTACCTGCCCTCCTAATTACCTACTTTAGACAAGAAAGCTGTAATAAAATTTTTAGGGCATCAAATTGTGCATCTAGATCAGGTAAGGGAATTAATTTTTCGTGCTTTGTAATAGCAGAAATTACGAAAATATGATTTTACTTATTAAATCTTTATGACCTTCCTAGATGCCCCCCTCATTATTTTAGACCAAAAGGCATTAAATTAAACTTACAAAGCATCAAGTTTTGCATTTAGGTCAATTACCGGAATTAATTTTGCATGCTTTTTAATGCCAGAAATTACGAAAATATGATTTCACATGTTAAATCTTTATGACCTAGATTATACTTTGGTAATTACTTGCTCCCCTAATTACCTACTTTAGACAAAAAAGTTTTTAATAAAATTTGTAGGGCATCAAGTTCTGGATCTAGATCAATTAGCAGAATTATTTTTACATGCTTGATAACAGCAGAAATTACAAAAATATGATTTTACATGTTAAATCTCTATAATCTAGATCATACTATCGTAATTACCTGCCCTCCTAATTACCTACTTTAGACAAGAAAGCTGTAATAAAATTTTTAGGGCATCAAATTGTGCATCTAGATCAGGTAAGGGAATTAATTTTTCGTGCTTTGTAATAGCAGAAATTACGAAAATATGATTTTACTTATTAAATCTTTATGACCTTCCTAGATGCCCCCCTCATTATTTTAGACCAAAAGGCATTAAATTAAACTTACAAAGCATCAAGTTTTGCATTTAGGTCAATTACCGGAATTAATTTTGCATGCTTTTTAATGCCAGAAATTACGAAAATATGATTTCACATGTTAAATCTTTATGACCTAGATTATACTTTGGTAATTACTTGCTCCCCTAATTACCTACTTTAGACAAAAAAGCATTAAATAAAATTAGTAGGGCATCAAATTCTGCATTTAGGTCAATTACCAGAATTAATTTTGTATTTAATTTCTCTCCTAATTACCTACTTTAGACAAAAAAGTTTTAAGTAAAAAGTTATAAAATATGATTTTACTTGTTAGATACTTCTTAGATACTCCCCTAATTACTTTAGACAAAAATTCTTCGAATTAAATTTACAGGGCATCAAAACCTGCATCTAGATCAATTATCAAAATTAATTTTACATGCTTTTTAACAGCAGATATTACGAAAGATTTTAGATACAGATACAACCCGATCCCATTTTCTAAAATTCAATAAAGGGCGTATTTGGTAATTTAACGTTACTACGATCTAATTTGTCTTCAAACAATCAGTAATTAAGACAAACTTCACATGAGTTACAGTGTCAAAGGTAATATCGCTCTGTTAGACAGTCAGAGCACAGTCAGAGTCAGAACACCTTTCAGTATTTCTAATCGCAATTTAAATAGTTTGGCTATGCTCCAACTAGGCGTTATTTGTTTTCAGTCAGTGAATAACTTTTTTGGGTCAAAAATTAATTACAGCTTTTGTATTCAGTATTCAGAAATTTAGAAAGATGAACACGTCCACTTTAAAATGAAGTCACCTCCAAAGTAAATTTAAATATAGGGTTACTTAATGCTTATGTAGTCGCACTAAGCGTTTAGTTGCGTGACAAGCAGTCGCAAAGCCTCTTGAAGATTTTTGTTTAACATTTAGTATACCTGAATTATAGATTCGAACACCACAGATTATTTTCACTCTTAAATGCAGGACATGCGTTCGAAAGTAAAAGTAAAAACAGAGAGATACTGAGAGGTACTATTACAGAAACTCCATTGTAGAGAACAATTCTTTAGACTAACTGTTTAAGACTAGCATTAATTTTTCCTTTTTCCATTTAGAGTTAAAAATTTTGCATTTAAATGAACTGAACCCTTTACTTATTCGACAGCAAAGTATGTGCCTAATTTCTTAAGTCTTAAGTCTTCTTAGATAGTTCTTAAGTCTTGATAGACTTAAATTTAATAACTAACTCTTACAACGCTTTGGAAGACCCTGTACATTATTGCTATAGGTTTTTTCTTAATTTTGAGAATAACACGTTTCATTCTCTACGTGTGCTAGTATATCATCGTTTGCTAACATTATGTATGGTTTAAATTGCCTGGTCTGGGTCATTTTTTTAAGAGAAAATAGGAACACATGCAGTTACCCTAGTGAACAAACTAATGCTTTCAGAACAAAGACCTAACAAAGTTATTAAAATGAATAAAATTCTTAATCAATCTTGTAAAAGGTAGGTTAATTTAGTCTACGAGCCGGATATAATGTGACATAATTACATCAACCACGTTAATGTTATAATATCGGAATAATCTACCTAAAGCTTTTAGTTTAAAAATCTAAACATCGCATGCTGTCAAATTAATGTATGAAGGCATAAACGGTGTCAATGTTAATATAAACATTGTGCTACATTTTGCAAAAACAATGTTCATTTTTAAAGCATTTATTGGTTCTACATAAACTTAAAAACCAATTTATTCAAATAGTAGAAGGTAAAACGATAAGAAAATGCGCATTTACATTTGTTGTATGTTTTTATAGCACTTAGAATGAAATGTTACTATTCCATTTGTGGTTTTGAAGAAGATACGTAAGCACTTACAACAAAAAGCAATATTTTGACAAAGTCGTTGTAAATAAACGCTTAGTTGAACTTAGTGCGAAATTCAATTTGTAAGAGAATGCAAGATAATTTTGACGTTCAAAATGCACTAAACTAAGCACATGTTACCTGGTACTCAAATATTAGATTTCAACTCAACTAAATTGGATTTTCTGCAACCTACGTTGTGCAATTATAATTCTCATGCATTTAAACATAACATCGTGTTAATAAACTACAAACTAAAATAAGGTCATTATTGAACACTTTAATCTCCAAGTAAATTAAGCCTCACAAATGCACTAAATTTATTAAAAGTTGATTTTTACAAAAGAATCGATATCTTAGAGGTGAACAAATGACCTCTCAGGTTGTTTGTGTTATATTGTGAAACTTTCAAATGAGCAACTTTGGATCGATAACACATAACACGTATGATGTAGACTGCATTGAACCATAAAAAATATAGAAATGTACAACAAAGGATTTCAAATTTGTCGAATCAGGTTAAAATAATATATTTATTAGAAACAAAAAGTGGGTTTATACCTTTTCGTTAAATTATTATTAGTATTTGGGGGCAAATAACTCATGTTGTTGGTTGTGAGTGACGTTTAAACTTTAAAAAGGCGAAAACGGGATAAATTATAGTTACATTAAGGATAATTCAAAATTTCCCTTTAATGGAATTATGTTTTTAAAATTGAATTTTTTGTATGATTTATAACTGTGGAGAAAATATTTGGAAAAACAAGGTGACTGTTCTAATGATTGTGTGTAAATAGAAAACTACAACTGGGTAAGATGTGTTCGTGAACATTTGGAAAAGTCGTATGGCGAATAGCAGAAGAAATGTAAAATGTACACATTACATTACCGGTAAGAATTTACCGGTAATTTACCGTTTTCAATTACCGTTAATTACCATATAGTTGGCAGTGATGTAAGTTGTATTTTTTTCCGTGAATTAGGAACGTAATACCATGAATTACGAACTTAATACCGTAATTTACCTGTAATTTACCGTTTTAAATTACCATTAACTAAAATAGTGCAATGATTTAGTTAAATGTTTCCAGTACTGCCTATTTTCGGCGGTAATTTACCAATTTCAAAATAGAATACAGTAAAAATATTTTAAGTAGACGAGCGGTGACAATACGCAGATACCTAAATTGGTATTTATCCCCACCAACGCAGTAGTCAACGTATTTAAATTATTAAAGAGGCGTGGCCAAACCTGCGCGAACTTACCTCAAGTTAGATTTTTTTTACTGTACCTAAGAATTAAAAGTGGTAGTAAAACATTGTAAATTACAAGAGTTACATATTTACCAAAATTTGAAACTACAGTAATTTTACATCACTTGGTACACTAACTATTTATCTTTTAATTTTTCTGTGGCTAGGCCCAAAAACTCCCTAAATAGGGGGTACTTTAGTAAATACACCCTTAAACGGAAAATATGGCTTCGAAGGCATTCTATAATTTTTTGATTTTTGAAAATCTACTCTGCTCTATTTTACATTTTATTTTCTAAATTTTCCCTTGCATTGCTCTAAACCCCCTCCAGCAGGAAACGATAGCTATTTTAAATGACTTCCTACTTTAGTAAACACATCTCTAAAGGGAAATTTTTGTAAATGGGCATTTTATATTTTTTTGAATTTTGAAACTTTACTATGCGTTATTGTACATTTTCTAAAATCCTCCAGAAGGAGACGATAACTGTTTTAAATTATACTTCGTACCTACTTTAGAAAACACACCCCTAAACAGAATTTTTTGTGTTCAGTGGCTTTCTACATTTTTTGGTTTTTGAAAATCGGTTTGGAGTTATTTTTACATTTTGTCTTCTAATTTTTTAGTTGCTCGGCCCTAAAACACTCCAGAAAGGGACGAGAACACTTTTAAATTATACTTCATACTTTAGCAAATACACCCCTAAACTGAAATTTTGCCAAGGGCGGCAATCTATATATTTTTTTTTTAATAGTCTACTCTGCGTTGTTTTACATTTTATTTTCTATTTTATTCGTCGCCAGGCTCTAAAACCCTTCAGAAGCGGACGATAACTATTTTAACTTATACTTCGTACGTTAGTGAACACACCCCTAAACGAAACCTTTTTGCCATCGATGGGTTTCTACATTTATTTATTTTTGAAGATGGACTCGCCGTTATTTTTACATTTTATCTCCTAGCTTTTCCGTTGCTCGGCCCTAAAAAACTCCACAAGGAGAGGATAACTGTTTTAAATTATACTTCGTACTTTGGTGAACACATCCCTAATCGAAAATTTTGCCAAGGGGGGCAATATTTTTTTGATTTTTGAAAATCAACTGTTTTTTGACACTGTATCTTCTAATTTGTCTGTTGCTCGACTCTAAAATCCTCCAAGGGGTCGATAACTGTTTTAGATTACACTGCCTACTTTAGTAAACACACCCCTAAAAAAATTATTTTCCCTTCGAGGGCTTTCTCTATACTGTGATTTTTTAAAATCCACACTTTGAGTTATTTTTACATTTTATTTTCTATTTGTTCCGTAGCGTCGCCAGACCTTAAAACCCTTGAGAAGGGGACAATAACTGTTTTAAATGATATATAGGTCGTACTTTAATAAACACACCCCTAAACGAAAACTTTTTGCCATCGGGCGCTTTCTATATTTTTTAATTTTTGAAAATTAACTCTGAGTTTTTTTGACATTGTATCTTCTAATTTGTTCGTTTCTCGGCTCTAAAACCCTTCAGAAGGACGGTTTTAAATTATACCTAGTACTTTACTAAACACACCCCTAAACAAATATTATTTATTTAATTGCTTGCAATAAAAATTGTGCACTGTATACAAGCTTTTAGAGAATCTAATGACTAAAAAAATCTTTTCTTTCTCCCAAAAGTGATTTTATGTAAAAGCGTCATCTTGTTTTGAACTTTACTACAAACGTTCTCGACATCAGGATCAAATACGTGATCTCTTCAACATCCTTATTTATCATTCTGTTATATGAATAGACAAAAACGCAAAATATGTTTTTTCTAAACCACAATTTAACATTTTTACGACCGTTTGCTTAACGTGCAAATCAATTATTATAGTTGAGAAAAAAGATTAGATATGTATGGTATATAATTTTCAATTTACTGAAGCCTCTCTTTTACTAGAAATACTTGAAAAGCCTTGAAAGGCTTCTTTAATGAAAAAGTTGACGAATAAATATTGAGCTGTTAAAGCTTAACAAAAACGATCTCTCTCGTAACAACGGTGATGATGCTCTTGATGAAACATCTGCTTACAGTTGAAGAAGTGATACTTCAACTTTTAGAAAGTATGACATGGAAAATATAACAGAGAACTTGAGAAAGTTACGTACAATGACAATAAAGCTCTAGAATAAGAATTATGAAACTATTTAATGCTTGCAATTTGAAGGGAAAAAAAAGTCTCGTTATTTTTGTTTTGTTCTTATTGTTTCGTGAATAATTTGTTGACTTTTGAACGAGCGGAGCTAATTTGCTTTGAAATTAATTTTTTTGTATTAGTAATTAAGTACATGTCTTGAATACAAAATTTACCTACTTCGAGAAAATTTGCAAGAGCGAAAAGAAAATTCGAATAGAGGTAGATTGATCTGTAGCAGCAGAATGTTTAAGTTTAAACTTATAATCTGATTTATTATATACATGAAAATATTCGAGTTTTAGCACAAAAGATTATTTTTACTAGAAACTTCTAAATCGATGTAAAAGCGAGTTAAATAAGTTTTTTTTGAATTCTATACTCGGATGAAATTAACGTGAGAAACTCGTAATCGTCTTAATATTTGTTTCTGTAGGAGATTTAGCTACTTTGACAACATTGGTGTAGATCTAATAATAAACAAAAAATAAAAATAAAAAGTTTCGTAATACACAAGATCGTGAACGAACGAGGAAAATGGCCAAACATGAAAACGACGAACACGTATCAAAATGACTATAGCGCTGATTTTCTGGAAATGGAAAAAATTACATCCTATGGGAAAGTAATAAATGATGGCAACACGAACAATATAAATGCACATTTTTTAATTTTCAAAATAATAATTTTAAAAAAGATTGATCATGGGCAAGAATTTTTGAATTTTTCCACATTTTTTGTGTTTAATTTAAATACTTATTAAATGTATTTAGGAACACACTGTATGTAGAGTGCAGTGAAAGGATGCAAAATCTTATAAATGGAACGGAATATTTCGAATTTTAACAACGTCTCCTAAGAATGTCACGAACATACAAAATAGAAAATAACAAATAATATGATATTCCAAATGAACAAAGAAGGGTTCACGATCTATAAAAGACAAACAAAAAGGTAAAAAGATCGTAAAAACAACTAATATTGCTGACTAGGTAATATTATTACTCCCAAACATAAGACAATGCCCTCAACTAGATTACGAGTAGTTAAAGTTCTTTGCAAAAATTGAGAATTGCAATACGGTCGAACAAACTTCTCTGAACTAATATTAAATATTTGGTAAGTAGACGTTGATTTTTTAAAGATTTTCTGGGCGTAATCAATGGGCGCATTCACCGGACGTTACAGTTGTGGAGCAGCTACCTTCTACATCACTAGTGCTACTATCGTACGGTAATTTTATTAAGTGAGCAGGTATCGAGAAAGTTCAACATAACGAGAATGAAATGCGCTCCATAAAATGGCGACTGCTCCGCACACGTTTCCTAAGCAGGGGTAAGTGACAGAAACGAGTTGGTAGCTGCTCCACAACAGTTACGTCCGGTGAATGCACCCAATATCTTGCATAGTACAGATGGAGGAAGCTAGTATTTTTTCTCTCTCTACAACAGTAAAATGGATGCGACCCTATGCGATTGGTCACATTTTCGTCTTAGCGTATTGACCCCGCCCAGGCAATCTCTAAAAAGTCAACGTCTACATAGAATTTTTCGTATTGGCCAAAGATGTCCACCTATATCAAGATGCGTGTGTACTTGTATGTATGATGCCCCTCTCCCTATCTGTATTTTGTATATCTGTGTTCTACTTGTCTGTCTTCCTTTCTCCACCAGTAAAACTATCTGTTCGTTCGTTTGTCTGCCTGTCTGTGGTGTCTAATCCATCTACCCAGCTGTTCTTTTATACATTTTTATCTGTTTGTTTATATAAATGTATATCTGTCAATTTTTCTATTTGCTTGTTTACTTGTAAGATTGTAGAGTAAACCCAACGTAAGATGAGTACACCACGTGACCAAATTTGCGCGAGGCGTGGCTTTAAAGCCCAGTGGCGGAGCTAGTTATTTATTCCGCTAAAAATATTATTTTTAGAAGTTATCAAAACTCAAAATAATTACATAATTTAAATTTTGATCTGAAGTACCACTAATAATTGTTAATTACTGGTTCAATACTTTGTGAATGACATCTTTACATTATTAAAATGCTTGTAATTATTTTGTTTCGACGAAAATAATTACTATATGGATCTCAGGTTAAGATCGCAGCGCCCTCAAAATATAACCGTGAACTAAGACATCGCACAATCAAGTCACACATTTAAGTTTGGATTTCTCTTAATCCATGATTTACGTTGAGACACTGAACAAAAACTATTATTTTTATTAGAATTCATATCGAAGAACTTATTGCTTTTTAAAAGAACTACACAAACATGCGCCAAACGTCAAAACTTACGTCAAATGTTATGCGATGTCGTAGTATAAAAAAATCCACCAGACGTCGTGTCGCTTATCATGATATCTCTATACGACGACTGTCTCCGTCCGTTTCTAAGTAGAGTTCGTACAGGTACGAAAGAGTACACCTCGTGACGTCATCTCCGCAGTTTCGTCTCTATAATATCTGTCAGTGGCGTATGAACGACTTTTAAAACTAAAGAACTAATTCCACTACAAAACACGAAAGCTGTCACTGCTCAATTTGATTGTAAAATGAGCTGTATGCGACGGAATTGTTAAAATTCGTATCTGCCAATTTTGACAGCTGGCATTTTTCGTACTTGTATGAAGTCTAACGGTAGTACAAAGCTACTGCGCGACTTTAACGGTCATCACGTGGTATACTCATCTTACGTTGGGTTTACTCTGTGTCTCTACTAACACACCTGTCTAACTTTCTATCCCTTTGATCAGGCTATACCTCTTCGTCTCTATGCCTGTTTGCTTGACTACGTCATCACGAAATCAAATATAGTGTAAATAAAAGGCACGCCATTGTAACAAATACTCCGATTTACTCTAACTAGGGGAGGAGGGGAATTGTTTAAGAAAATATATTGGATCTTGTAGACAAACTTTATGTTTAGCGTTTTTATAAAACGAACGGTTCAAGTATACAACAATTTTCTGAAAATTGCACTTCGAGGAAATTCATTTGCTTTAATACAAAAACGTTTCTAACTGTTCTCATAAATAAGTATTCAGTTGTGCTACCGATTTTCACAAAAATTCAAATATGTATAAGCAAATTGAAAATTGTATTCAAACATTCAAAAGGAATTTTCTAAAGTTGTTTTACAATTTCTAATGTCTGAAATTTAATAACATTTTCACGAAAATGTAATTCGTGACTACAAAGTGGAAGTTAATTTTGAAATGTTGTCCCAAAGGGATGTGTAGCAATAGTTTACAATTTTTTTAAAGTCATGTGAGGTTAAACCCTGTGGCTTAAACCTTTTACTTTTAATGTATAACCTAACTTTGACAACACTAAGAGAACATTAGGCTATCGTCAATTATTCAGAAAGGTCGAATAGTTTTAGCCTTCTCAATCTCCTAACAACGTCACTAGTAGGTAGAGATCTTGTTAAATCTAAACGACCTTAAAGTGAGAAAGCTGTAGAAAAAAAACTCAAACGTTGTTTTCACAATGGTTTTTACGTATATGACCTTGGTTATGAGGTAGTACACAATTTTCCTTCTGCGCAGGTCGTTTAGATTTGGCAAGATCTCTATTTAACAGCTGGTAGCTCTAGTTTCTATGCAAATCTAATCTCTTACGGTAGAATGGCGTAGCCAGGTAGCAATGTACGGGGCCATTAATTATTCAACCCTAATTTTGAAAACCTACCTATCTGTGGAAAGATTTTTTTCAACTCAGAACTCAGGTATCTCGATATTTTCGATACCTTGATACTTTCGATAACTCGATACATTCGATACCTTGATACTCTCAATGCTTCGATACTTTCGATACCTCGATACTTTCGATAATACGATACTTTCGATACTTCGATATTTTTGATACGTCGATACTTTTGATACGTCGATACTTTTACCCTCGGTATCGTTATTCGATACCACCCAAGGTATCGATACGTATAAGTATCGATACTTTACCCAACCCTAGTGGTCACTATTAATTGTACGCAGCAATTGTGATTATAGTAGTTCTGAAGCTTTATTTCGATTAGTGATTATCGATGTATAGCAGATATAGCACTGGGCCCAACGTGCTACCCTGTGGGACCCCAGAGTTCATTTAGCAAAGCACTCTTTGTATATTGCCATGAATAATTGTCAATTGCTGTGAAGTATTGTTATTTTCCCAGAGAAAAGCCATTGACGGCTGATTATACACAATTTACGATACGAATAAATATAATTATTGCAAAATTATCTTGTGCTGTGGAAAGTACCTAGGTCGTTAGAAAAACTTTTTATCGTGGCTTAATTTCTATTCCAAAGGTAACACGTGAAAATTTGAACGACTAAAACATGACCTAAATAATACTTTATTGAGCACAATGCTCACGTGAGCAATTTGGCTCTGTAAACGTAAACGAACAAAATTTTCCTGCAACATTGTTGTCTTAACATGACAAATTTTACGACAACAAAACATTTGGGATTAAAAAAATACATGTTTTAAAAAAAAATCTGAATTCGATGTTCAACTTTTGCTCCATTATTTTTAAAAATTGTTCGTAAATTCGCCTAAGGGCACAAAATTATAGGGGATAACTCACATCTTGAGTAAAACTCGAAAGCTCAACCGGAGAGATCTTAAAGAGAATTATTTGAAAAGGACTCAGATCTCCAACTACAAAGGATTTCAAACGTTCAAAACTTCAATTTGGGTTTATGTGATTGTCCTCAACAGTTGAATAGTGATATAGTGCCACTTTTACAACTTTAAATAAGGTTCTACAATAAAATAAATTAAATATACCTCTTGTAGTTATTACGTGAGCTGAATGGGAATGTTTTTTTTTATAAAAAAAAACAAACTTTTCATACTTGTTTTGTCCAAGTTTTAATGAAAAAAAGTTTTCCATTTAAAGTATCTGCTTTAAATATTGACTTCTTGAAAAGGTTTTTTTTTACATTTGTCATTAATAAAATTATGGTTTTCTGCGTTTTTCCATTTTCTTTTATTAAAACCTAAGTGAATTACTAAAATAATTTCTTTAATACCATTGTTTCTAATTTTCAAAGTTATAAAGTTCACTGTTGTTTCAGAGGTAGGTAAATAAACGTCAAGTTTTGTTAAAAAATTAAAGTCTCACACACAAAGCTTTTGATTCACGTAATATTTTTTGATTACTTTTATTTTAAAGTTTCTTTCTATAAAAGCAAAGAACGTAAAAATAAATGAAATGTGATTTTATGTCGTTTGAACTTAGTCCACGGGGGTTAAATATGAAACTTTTTTTCTTAAATTACCGTTTAACATAAAACAAGAAATTTGAACAAGAGAATTCAAGTCAATGTTAATCATAAACTTTCTTTGCTGTAAAAGGTTTTCTCTTAAGTAAAATTATACAAGGTGGTTATTAGATTACAGTAAGTTTTTTCTTCGTCCAACTACAGCATACTAAAGTAATGTTTTTTGTAAATATTAAAATAGCACTAGCCTTAGTTTTGTGAATTAAGAAAGGCAAAAAGGCAAACCTTTATTACTTTCTAATATCTTTTAATGTACTATACATGTCGAAGAATTTAAATATTACTGTATAGTGTGTTCACAAAATTCAGGCGCAAAGAGCATCATTTTAAATCAATCACACCTCGATTTTTTAAGTATGTAATCACTCTGTATATTTTTAATAATTATTTTGTTTTATTTTTGATTTTTTTTGTATACAACAGGAGCTATTGAAGACAGCGGGATTAGCTAGACACTTGGTATATAATAGACTATTTTAGATCTTATAGTTAGGCATCTGTATAAAGAATCACCTTGTATAAATTTCAAACTAATTTTCAATTATATACAGTATAGATCTTCTGTAGGAGCTATCGAAAATCGCTTTCTTAGCTAGACACCCTGTACATCACAAGAGTGCACTTATTTTATAGCTAGAGTAATATTTTACCTTTCATCGCTACTACAACAGCTTTGATAGTATTTTATGTTTATGTTTAAATTTTATGAAACTCAAAAACGGTATTTTTATAAAAAAGATCCCTGTTAAAAGACAAAAATATTATAAATTATTCAAACACTCTTCTCCAACATTTGTCTTCCTTGACTCTCTTTTTTTATGTATTTTCTACAAAGTAAAGTAGGCACCATTTATAAAAATAATTCGATCTTGTTAACAACTTATACTTTTAGAAGGCTTTAAATTTTCCGATCCAATTTATACCGAAACCATTTTTATTCCTTCAAGTATTGTCGCTTACGAGCTTTATTCGACCCTTAAATACAACATCTTGTCGAGTACATTTACAAGTGCTCTTTCGTATTAAGTGATAAAAAATTTTGTTAGCTATAGATAATACACGATTAATAAATTTTAAACTTGAAAATTTGTCCTCTTTTTGTTGCTTTATAAATCATTTTATATAAATATACATAAATCGATTTAAAAATTTAGTTTGTCACGCAAATTTTAATTTATTAAGCTTTTCAAAATATGCATTGCACGAACTAAAAGCCATAATATGACAGTATTAAAAATAATAAAAAATTCTCGATTTAAAGTCTTGTCAAAGGCAACGTCAACCCATCGAATTGTTTTGATGATGGCAATAAAATCAATTTTATTTAATAAAAAAATATATTAAAATGCAATATCAATAAATAGTATGTTTTCGCTATTTCAAAAGGCTTCATTTGATTCATTGGTTGTTCATATTTATTGCGACTATCTTCGATGTGATCAGTGCCGTGTCAAGAGCGACCGTGTTTAGAACGATCATAAATATTTTTAAAATTTATCAAATCGAAGATCAAAATACATGTGCAACAAAAGAGTGAAAAAAAAGATTGAAAACATTAAAAAATTCATTGCTATAACGTAGATACACATGAAATGTTGTATTTATAAAATGACAAGGCTACTACAGACAGTTGCTCCGGGAAACTATGCAGTTAACTTGACCCTGACCAACGCTAATAGCCTACAGGACAAATATTCAATAATTGTGAAGAATTATAATGATAATAAAAAATTGTTAGACGTAATGTGGTCGCAAAGTACATGGATACATAGTGTGCTATTGCAGAGCTTTTGTAGTGGGAGAACCTATGTCAGTTGGTCCCAACCAATGTGTTAGACAGGACGTAACACCGGAAATACACCGGTATGACACACTATGTTACCTATCACTTTGTGTGGTAGTTTGTCGCCCAGAACACGATTTTGTTTGGTGATCTCTAGACTCTCACTTCATCTTGTCTCGCTACAAGTGATTTTATAAGGTCAAAATTTTGACTTTTATAATGGCATAACTGCAGCCCAGTTTGAACCTTAGAACATAAAGATCCGGAAGGAGGGTTAGCAACCGTTGCATATAAGAGAAAATGCAACGGAAATGACATTTTAGGAAACCATTGATGACATATTCATTTCGTCGAGTTTACATTGTAATTGGCTGTCATGATCTTTCCTTATAAGTGGGAGTATAAGCAACCATTTTTATTGGAGAAATTTACTAGAAAGCGCTATATTTTAACGTTCATTCATTTTAAGCAAGTTTAACCGCGGGATGGTAATTACTTGGATTATAACTTATCTAAGCAATCGCATGAAATTTTCTAGCATGATTTAAGAGCAACAGCCTGGAGAGTACCTTGTGGTTTTACGTACTCTACCGTGTTAGGTTAGGTTCCTTTAACAATTGATAGAGAAGAAACATGGACAACAACTATCGTACCACCTGACACAAATCCTAACAGGCCATGTATGCTACAACGTTTACAAGCATCGGATCGGAAAGTTGGCCTCTCTCAAGTACGAACACTGCGACGAAAACGGTACCGCAAAACATACCCTGTTCCACTACTACCACTGGGAACAGAGGTGAATCCCTGCGTCGCTGAAAGTCGCTGAAACTCTGACTTCAGTCAACTTCGTCAACATTATGCTTTGAGACGAGGAATGCTGGGGAACTATAGCAGAGTTAGTTCACCGGATAATGGGAACTAAAGAGCAACTGGAGAGAGACCTTCAGCACTAAGTTTTACGAGCCGAGAGTGTATGGAGTAACTACAGACTTGCTCCAAACAACAACACGTCCAGCAAAAAAGACAAGATGAAATACGCCAGAATAGACGGCGCTAAGGATACGGCAGGAACGGCAACATCAAAGAGAGAGAGAGAGAGCAGAGAACTCTTGACAAATCCGATTAGGTTAAGTTAGGTTAGGAAAAGATTTTGTTAGAATCAGTTCCGCCATCGTCCTTCCAACTTTTATGCAGTATCCATCGAGAACGAAGCTCTACACCTACGTTAGCTTGTCCTTTCCAGAGAGGGGACTGAGGGCCGGTGGCTCACGTACTCTACGGTTACTATCCTCCAGTAAAGATGGCACACGGTCGTTAAGGGGTTAAGTTAGGTTAGGACAATAATATTGTCTTTCTTCGATAATTCCAGGCGAGAATGGCAACCGCCTAGGCTAACGTGTGCCAAGCAGTGCTTGCGCGACGTCGCAGGTTCACTATAATAAACGTTGGAAAAGCTATGGTCGAAAAAAATATTTTCTTTGCCTAATTTCTCACGAGGAAAGGCCACCAGGGTATGCTCTTATTTACTGTTGTTAAATCGCCAAAAAAAAATTTCCTGCTATGAATTTTTCCCGAGATGAAATTTCTTTGCAATGAATTTTCTTAATTATTTTAATTATCTGATCTGAGTGATTACAATGAGTAGGGAGATGAGGGGGTACACGCGTTTGCATTGGGGGCGGGTTATTGATAAAGTCCGGAAATTTTGAAAAGCATATGGCGGATTCAATGGGCTATAACGAAAATGTGTGTGGTGAAATCTGGTCGCATCAATTATAGAGATAGAGAGAGAGAGAGCACTCGTTCCCTCCACCTGTACTACTCAAGATATTGGCTCCGCCCTATTTTTTTCAAAAGTTGTGAACTATATAATACATCTCTTCACTTCTCCGATTTCTAATTTCTACAAATCGTAATTCCTAAGTCGTTTGCGCAGACTATCAGTCTGTTTGCTTCATATCTGTTCAGTTGCATGTTCATATCTTTGTTCTGGTCTTGCAAAATCCCTTTCACAAAAACGTAATTTGAGTCAGTGCTCTAGTTTCGACTAATGTTATTGATTACTACTTTTTTATTGAGCTTCGTGAATTTAAAATGTCGCTAGAATTGTAAATCGAAGTTTAATTAGTTGTCAGGCTACCTTGCATTGGGTAACGTTGTTAGTGCAGTTAAATAAATAGTAAACTCATATATTTGCACGACCGCTGTAGTGACCTCTCACCTTTCTATTTTACTATCGTTATAATTCAAATTTTTTATCGTCATCAAGTTTCCTCCTTTGCAACTTGATTCACTCAGCGACCATTTTGTATTTTTAACAATTTTCGTTTTCAATAATTTCAAGAGATATTGTCAGCCATTTTATGTGTTAATGGCCTATTGTATTATTTCTCAGAATTTTATATACTTTTCCAGTCGCTTTCCTTTTGATTTTATTTCTCTTCCTATTTTTGTTTTACTTAATAATTCTACACAAATGTTTTTCTTGTCCATTAGTATTAAAAGTTTTTTTTTCTTGTTTTTCATAGTTCTTTTTCCTCTTATTAAACTTTACAAACTTTACTAACTTGACATTCATTGGGGTCTCCTTTCAAAATTTGTCTTAAAACATGCATATTTATAAAAGTTTTGTACCGTTTATACTTGTACAAACGTCAAAAGTTGATGTTAAGAACTATTCCTGAACTTTTCACCAAAGTTTTCAGCTTAGTGTCAAATGAATTTATTATTATGAATTTTTTTTTCTTAAATAAACCATTCAAATTTTCATTCAAATGCCAATAAAAATAAAAATCCTCTCACTTCTACCCTTTAATACACTAAAAGCTTCTTTGACAACGTTATAGCTTTTAAAGCTCTCGCATCTTGACGTTAATAGACAAAAACACAGCTAATATTATTTATACGCGGTGGTTCTTAAGTAAGCTTGCGTTTTTCTTACTTTAGGTAGAAAAAGTGCTATTAAGAAGTCTCTTAAACTGCTACTATTTCAAAATATAAATGCATATGAGAGCTGAAGCATATCTTATGGATGAGAGTGACCATTTTCAGCAGTTAAGTTTTTGACACTATCCATTTTCAAATCTAAGCAGTTTGGGACATTGAAGTAAAATAAAGCACTCAATATCCACGTCAGTGTAGGAATCACCCTGTATTTTATGTATCGTTTTACTAATGCACATAACATTAAAATTTTAATAATAATTTTATTATCGTTAAATTAATCTAAAATTAGTTTAACCTAATTAATTTATTTAGTGGTAAAATGATTAAACCAAATTTTCATTCGAATAATAATTTTTCCTATTGATATAGTAAACTAAAGGGAATATGCATAAAATACATAAATAGACGTACATCAGTTTAACTCTAAAAGCTCTTGAAAGTTTCGACAACAGTTCGAAATGATGGAGAGGCTACTTACTTTTACGGAAAACGAATTTACAATTTTTCAGATGAAATGTTTGTATTCAACTCGCAGAAAGCACAAAGAAATCGTTTTTATTTATTCCAGTTCATTTTCGAAATTAAATCTGTTGAAATAAACGATTTTTTCCTCGTTTGGCTTTTTGAGTTATATTCACAATATAAAGTTAATGCATAAAAAACAAATTTAAATTTAGAAACAGTTCTTAAGTTGCGAAAGAACAAATATACAAAACGTTGTTGTCTTGAGGGTGACATTAAAAAGTTTGCCGTTGAAATTCACACGAGCCTTAATTTAGATAAGGAATTTAAAAATTTAGACTTAAGAAACTTGAACAATTTAGTGTAACTTTGCTTGTTGTGTATCATATGAAATACTTAGGCGTAGCACTAAATGGCTGTTTGGTTTATTAGAGCAAAAGAAAAGTTTTCAAATAATAAGGGACACTTTTAACGATTTTTCGCAAGCGTCTAGACGAAAAAGCCAAAATTTAATAAAATTTCAATTTTGCTCAATTTTCTTTGCAAAATATTTTATTTTTTAATTCATTTGTTTGTTACAGAGAGAAATTATCCTTCAAGGCATTAGAATGCAGGATTACTACGAAACAAAGGAAAATGTAAGTTTCTTTTTGTTTAGTTTTCTATCTCTTGTTTCTTCAAATTAATATTAATAATATGTACCTACCTAAGTGAAAACAATGTTCATTTGTTCATACATAGGGTGGTTTAAAACAGTTTGCTTTTGAAATTAAATTCTTAAGCCAAGAATAGGTTACACAGGCTACGTTTTAAATTCCCTATTAGTACAGTCACACAAAAAGACCTAAATATTTGCATAAACTTGTATTTTGACGTTCTAAAGACTTGCTAAAAGTCTCTTACAACCTCGTGTCAGTGTGTCAAGATATTTAAGGTCAAAGGTCACAAAAATCGTTTTTTGGAAATATCTTGTAATATATGCATCATACGTCATTAGAGGTTATTATAAAACTTGTAGATCATACAATTATCTACAAATTTTATCTATTTTATTTTTTTGTACGAATAACCGTTCTCGCAATATAGCGCGGAGAGTGGGAAGCGCGCAAGCTTATATATAGGATAGAATAATGTAAAAAGCACGATGTTAATATCCATGGTGTACCGAGACGCATGGCTTTCTCTATCTCTCTCGGCCGGTACTCAGCCGTGTGACGTCAGCTTGGTCACTTTTTTCGAAGTACCGCCGTATTGCGTTACCCAAGCGACAGCATTTAAATTCCATATAAATGGGCCTAAAACCTTATTTTTTAAAGGCGACTACATGTTGTCAGAGATTAAATGTCGTAAAGGCGTCAATTTATAGAGCTGTGCACAAAAAAAACAAAATCCATATCGTGAAAAGAAAAGTTAAGCGTGTTGGAAGTCGGAACTTCACAAATTTTGTATAGATTTCCTTGTACGGAAAGAATTATTTCTGCCACAATTGAAGATTTTTTTAAATATAAAAATATTAATCTATTTCTGAATAATTAATCTATAGAAATGAAAAAAAGATCAGCTATAAGCTTTTAATAACTAAGAAAAAAATGTTTTTGAACGATTTAGGGCATGAAATTCGCAAATTTTGTAAAGATTTCCTTGTAAAAAAAGGAAAAATAAGTGCAGATCAACGGTTTATTGTTCCTCATTATTGTTTCTTTCGAATGTCACCAAAATTTAACGGTAGGCATATGATGTAGGGTTTACGGTTATTTTTATTTAGTTTTATAAACGTAACAATTGGCGCCCAACGTGAGGCCATTAATGACAATCGTACGGATGATGTCACAGAGCGGTTTATTGAAGCGTTAAAAAGTATTTTTCTAATTGTTCGAATCGATCATGCAAGGATTATTATATTATGGTTATACAAAGGGTCAGTCAGAAGGTTGTAACGAAAATTTTGGATAAAGATGCTTTAATTAATTTGGTATCGTGCAGTGCGAGAGAGTATAACAGATTGGGATGATTTTGTGGTTAAATTTAGACAGACCTATATTTCTTACCTATAACTACGATATAGCATTGTGGGACAAGATTAGAAATAGAACACAAAGAAAGGAAAAACGTGTTGTATTTATTGCGGCTTTGCAAAATATGTTTAATCCTCTTGCTATATGACCAAGCGAAGTGCAAAGAATACCAGTCATTAAAAGAAATTTATTACCACAGTTACAAGTACCGTTAGCTCTTGCTGAAGTAGGTTCACTATCAGATTTACTTAGTTTATGTCAGAGATTAGAAGAAGCTCAGTTTAGGGCTGAGGAGTATAAGTCACCTCCAACGATTACTAGAGGTATAGTTGGAACCAGATCTTGCATATAAGGAAAAAGGAAGTTTGTCTTAGTATTGCTAAATTTATAAAATTAATAAAATACTTGTAATGAGCTCTAGAATTAGTAAAATACAGAAAATCACACAATGCATAGCAATGGAAATCTTGACAACGTAACAGTCTCCCACTCTCCGCGATATATTTACAGATCGGTTGATCGTACAAAAAAATCAATTTGATCAAATTTGTAGAGAATTTTATGATGTACAAGCTTTATAATACATTTTATTAGCGTATGATGCATAGGAAACGAGATATTTGCAAAAAACGATTTTGGGACATTTGACCTTGAATATCTTGACACACGGATACGAGAATTTATGGGACTTTTGAGCAAGTTTGTAGAACCTCAAAACATAGGTTTATGTAAATATTTAACGTTCTGACTTTCATTCCAAGGTTAAACCCTTATTTGCTTGGACTTATAAATAGTCTAGTCAAATTACAGTCAATTACTGTCATTTGATGAAACTTTTCCAAGCGAAGCGGGGAATCGTTGTATGCTGATTTTAGAATCTAGAAAATGTCAAATGTATGAAAACGCCGCCCACACTGACACTTATTCAGAATAAAATTCTCTTACAGAATACGTTAAAAATAATACAGGGTGTAATTTAGAATATTAAAATCTTAATCAAATATTCTTTATAGTAGGTAGAGGTTATAACATGAACATTAATTCAATCCTTTTGGAACACTAATTAAAATTTAGTTGATTTTCTTGCCAACTATCCTCATCTAAAATCTTTCAATTGCTTTTTATACTTAATCGTGCACGAATAATTTCCACTCGAAATTATTTAATTTTCTCAATCTATTAAATTAATGTCTTTTTCAATTTCCAATAATTTAGTGCATCAAATCACGTTGGAAATTGCACTTAAAAGTTTTTCTCTTCGGTTTGATCTATAAAGTCACGGTTAAACATGAAGAATTTGATTATTCTTTTGCATGAAACAAACTTTATTGAAAACATTTTTGCTATTTAGTGCCCTGTCACTGTTATACGGTACAAAGTTAATTTTAAATAATTATATTTGAAAATTATGGTAACTAAAACGAAATTTTTAACTTTTTATGAACGTACATAAATTGGGTCTTTTGATACAACTTTGATGTAGCAACGCTTCATACATTGATATTAAGCGCTCTATAATAAACCTTATATTTTTTAGTTTACGATTTTTATATTACACCTTTTGTATTTTATAAATTGCACTTTTGGGGTGAACATAAACGAATTTTCGATACTTTAAATCGTTTCCAACAAAAGGTCGTGTTTTATAATTTACAACCTAATTAGTAAACTCATTTATTTGAATTTCAAACCGCTTCCTGTAAATTTCCATGTATAAAAGTTTGTAGACAATACGTTATTTAATAAATTAAATTATTACTTTTTTTTTTAAATAAATATTCAGCAGTCACCAAAAATAGTTTTGACTGCAAACAAAACTTTGACTTTGCGCTTTGCTGCATCAAGCCAAGAAACATCGATCGGTATAGTTTCAGCCAACACCATTGGCGACAAACCGACTTGTTCAAAAGTTGCTACAATTTAATAACAAAAATTAGTAGTTAATTTAAACGAAATGTTTATAAACAATTTCTTATCGTATTAAAATATTATTTTTGCCTTATTTCTGCCATTTTCTGCATTTACGAAACTAAAAGCACACGTTATCTGGCGAAAAAAGAAATAAAAATACAATAAACCAGTCTGGGAAACTAAAAGTTTAATTTTCTTTGGCCTGAGGGTGAAAATGAAAATGAACATAATTCGTTTATTTTTTACACAACAAACGGTATTTACGAGGTAGCAATTTCCAAACCTCTTTATTACGATTTTTTGAATAAAGCATAAACCTACCCGTTTTGACGCCTTAATTTAAATATTTTTTTAGTACCGAAACGTATACTTGCAAAGCTTTTTTGCAAAATTCCGTCTAAGCAAAAATTTTCTCAAAAATATTTTTGTGAAAAATTTAATTAAAGTCGACCTAAAGCTTTATTATTACAAGAGATAATAAATGCCATTATTTTACGCTAAATTAACTTGAAACAGGAATTTATATAGTACGTTTAGCATCTTTTAGCTACTAATGTTTTACTATTGCAATGGAATTATTACTTAATTATGTTCGTGCAGGGGCGGATTGGACCATCTGGGAGCTCCCGATTTTAAAATTAAGTCTAAAAAACTACACTACCAGTAGATGATTTTATTTAAATCGGTTTGCTGCGTAACAACGCTTGGTTTAACCTCTTTCCTCAAGACACTTTCTATTGTCTTTGCATAGAAGACTCGACTTCTACTTTTTAGTGACTTATACTTTTAAATGACTGGATAGTTAGAGCGTTCAGTTTAACGCGGGATTCGAACCACTAAGGCCCAGTTACACAGTATTGCTTTAAACTCGAACTTAATTAAGCTTAACTAGCTCTTTGTACATGTTAGCAGTGCTTAATCCAACACTGTGGAAGTGCTTAAGCTTTACATGTTGGCTACTGAATCTTAAACCAACACTGTGAAACTCGCTGTAAATTGGGAAAATTCAAGGAGAAGGAAAATATGCAACTTTTTTGTAATTTGAGCCACTCTGAAGCTCTCCCGGTTTAGCAAATACTCATGAGGCACACTTTTCGTGTTGATGTGCGTACTCCTTAGAGAAGAGTATTATTTGCAATCATCAACCGGAACACTGCTTTCCTTCAAGCAGTGCTAATCTCTTAAATTCTTTAATCAGGAAATGCGTCTTCGACCTGGTGAGCGATGTTCTACAATTTTTCATAGTCGGTATTAAGGGATCAAGATGTGTTCTAGATAGCCTAACTTGAGGATTTTTATGGTATCCGCTCATTCCATATTCTTTCGCTTAACTATCGCTCCAAAACCTTCTTGCCTCTTGTTTTGCCTAGCCAATAGATTCGATGGATTTTGCGGTACCTCTGTCCACATTTCAAATGTTTCGAGTCTTCTCATCGCTTGCTTCTATTCTATAGAACAACAGCAAAAACACATATTATCGAAGCAATCCAATTGGTTCGTTGGCAAAGCATTAAAACCATATCCAAAGACATACACAACCAAGCGTACGCACTGCACAAATTTCTGGAAATGGCCTCAATATCTCTTGCCAAAGAACCGATCAACTCGACCCACATGCTCACCGCTGCGACCTAGTTTGTGGATGCCTCGTAGTTGCTCTGAACATAAAAGTAAAAGCTGCACGTGCCATTTCAATATACAATAAGCCTTCACACGGCACAAGGCAATCGGATGAGTTTTCGTACTTCCAGCGAAACTGATGGGTTTGTTCCATTATAAATACTGTGTTATCGGTACAGCTCCTAGTTAAACAATAATTCTGCTTCACACTCGTCTATTGTTCGTCAGAATACTGCTTGAGCGTAAACATTAAAAAGCGGCGCTGAGAGAAGAGCCTACTGCGCCATTGCGCGAAAAACGTAAATTGGTCGTGCGGGTCCAAACTGCTATTCAAGGTTTTGTCGCTAGACACATGGGTGTACAGGATGCATCTTGGTTGGCTTGGTTAACCCCTTAAGTATGTAAATTTGACGGCGCTTCTAAATAATCGTCCCGCCACTTTTGGTGCGCAATGACGTCAGCTAGGTAGGCTATTTTCTATCCGCAAGGGCTCTACCTACCACTGCAAAAAGATAAAAAGGAAAAATTTAGCTGTTTGTTCAAGTCTTTTCTGACAATGAGTAAAATTGAAGGCTAGACATTGAAATTCTGAATTTATCTATTACCTTCCCTTGTGACTCTTAAAGATCCTGTATTCAGTCAAGCAGAGGATAGAAGACTTTTATGAATAGTTGTATAAATAGTAAATAAATAAAATAAATGGGTTGAGTCCTGCGTAGATTTTTTCTTCTTATTTCAGTAAAGTGCGAAAATGGTGAATGGAGCGTTAACACTCCGGTGGCCAGTTCAACCCTCATCATTCAACCGCAAATCCATAGACGGTGGCCATCTAGTTACGCACAAAATTATCTTTATTTTGTTAGCTGTTTTAGTTTATTTTTCAAACTTCCACTTCGAGGCTATTCAGAGCCATCAAATTATATATTTAAAATCAAATCATTGTTAATAGAGCTGCTGACTTCTTGAGGGTTAAAAGGAACTATATGTTTGATTTCAGATTTATATCGTTGCAAGAATAAATATGCAGTACTATGTAAATTTCTAACGAGGTAATTGTTAAACCGGAATATTTATTTAAATAAGTAGTATAATAAAAATAAATAAAGTTTAATAAATGGAAATTAATTAGTAACTTTCATATTAATAGAAAAACAGAGCATGTAAAAGCAAATACCTTTCATTTATTTTATTTTCAAATAAACTTCATTTATTGTATAGTTTGAAATCATGAAACTTTTTTTCTCGTTTTATTTTTAAGTCGACAACTGAAAATACCTTTAAGTGTTGTTAAACTATACAAGGTGGGCCAATGACGAGGTCCATAAAACATTATATTATATTACCAATATAATGTTTTGTCGACCTCTGGCCAATGAAACGTGATAGGCCCATAGTCTTTTTATACGAGGTATCAATATTAATTTTTACACAGTTTTTCAGATCTATTCATCATCATCGATTGTGCGTAGCCACGTTGACGCACCGCACTTTGCACTACCACTAGCAACGCACTGAAAAAATAAATAAAGCGTTGTTTTACATGAGACTAGCATTGAAACCTAGCACTTTTATTTAAAACAATTTTTTTTGGTGCGGTGCTAGGGGTAGGTACTGCAAGGTGGTGTACGTGTACGTCGACGTGGCCACCCACTTACGCTCGGGTTGCATAAGGGAAAATTATATTTTAATCCGAGACTGAGATTCACAATCCTTAGATATGGCAACGTTACACAAGAAATAAATAAATAAATAAATAAAATAGTCAAATTTTGACAAACTGTATTCACAATTCAACACACAAATAACTTAACCTCAAATGTTAATTTTAGTTTACAAACGTCAAACTTTGACATTACAGTGTGTAACGTTGCCATATCAAAAGATTATAAATCTAAGCCTCGGATTAAAATGTAATTGCCTTTTATGCAACCGATCGCTAGAGTTTGGTTTGGGTCCTCATAATAGATAAAATGTTTAAATAAATAACTGTCTAAAAAAATAACGTCAAAGGTTGTTGTGTTTGTTCACCCTAAAACATAAAGAACAAAATGCAGTAAAGTAAACGCTCACAACTCACATGGTTTTTATTTGTTCGTGTAGTATTCGACCGTGCATTTTAAACATTTTCGATCACTACAACTGACCAAATGAAATGGCTCTAGCCCAATACGCTGTTTGAAATTTTTTAAAACTATTTTAGTGCAATTTTTCAATTTATTAGAATAGCTGAAGTCATGAAAGTATTTAAAAAATTTTGATTTTGTACACTCCGAGGTATAAATGAATGAAATTAGTGAATCTTCACAATGGGGAATTTAATTTAAGTTTGTAGTTACGTTACTGCAAGACAGATTTATGTTGGCGAGCGGTGGGAATGTGCAGATACCTAAATTGGTATTTATCCCCACCAACGCAGTAATAAATGTATTTAAATTATAAAAGAGGCGTGGCCAAATCTGCGCGAACTTATCCCTACCACTCGCCATCAGGGATCTGTGTTGCAGGATTTAATTTATTAAAGGGGCGTGGCTAAATCTGCGCGAACTTATCCCTACCGCTCACAATCAGGGATCTGTGTTGCAGGATTTAAATTATTAAAGAGACGTGACCAAATCTGCGGGAACTTATCCCTACCGCTTGCCATCAGGGATCTGTGTTGCAGTATTTAAATTATTAAAGGGGCGTGGCCAAATCAGCGCGAACTTATCCCTACCGCTCGCAATCAGGGATCTGTGTTGCAGGATTTAAATTATTATAGAGACGTGACCAAATCTGCGGGAACTTATCCCTACCACTACCACTTGCCATCAGGGATCTGTGTTGCAGTATTTAAATTATTAAAGAGGCGTGGCCAAATCTGCGCGAACTTATCCCTACGGTTCACCATCAGGGATCTGTGTTGCAGTACTTTGATTTAATTTAACCATCTACTGGATTTTGTACAAAATAAAAACTGACTTGTAATCGTTCCAGGTGGCTTTAATTAAGTACTTAGGGTACTAGCTCAATGATGGCGGTGGCATCGTCTTTTTCTAAACTCTAATTATAACGTAGTACTACAAAATTGACGTTAAGTTAAAATTAATTTGACCTGTTCACATCAGCTGTGCTTGGTCAATCAGAACTGATTATTAATTTGAGTACAAATTAATAGTTTCATGGTTAATTTAATGCACTAAACTAAACTAATCAAGAGCTTTATAGTATAATTTTAAAAATCAATGACATCATCATTGTGGCTATAGTTACTATATGCACGGTTGCACACAAGAGAATTATATTTTAGTCCAAGATTTAGATTTATAATCCTTAGATATGGCAACGTAACAGAATGCAATGTCAAAGTTTGACGTTTGTAAATTAAAATTAAAATTTGAGGTTAAGTTATTTTGGTGTTGAATTGTGAAGACAGTTTGTCAAACTTTGACATTTTTATTTATTTATTTATTAATTTTTTGTGTAACGTTCCCATGTCTAAAGATTATAAATCTAATTCTCGGATTAAAATATAATTCGCCTTTATGCAACTGAGCGTAATAATTTTATATCATTAATAAACTGTATTATAAATATAGTTTGCTCATTGATCCTTTATGTTCAAACAAACATTTTAATACAGTTTCAGTACCTGAATATGTTACATGTCATAGTCACTCGGTGGTAATTGGAAGAGTTAGCTTATTTATGTTTAATTATGTCTGTTTTCACTAGCAGATCTAGAATTTGATATAGAGGGTTTTAAATATTGACCTACATTTACTGTTACTAGTGGTACTATAATTTACAAAAGGTAGATTTGATAGCACAAAGTACATAATTACAGTACCGACAGAAGATGTATTTGAACCCTAGAGCACCCTTGAAACTGCTTAACCCTTTTCAAATTTTTCTGTTCTCATGTGAATTATTAACAGATAAATCCCCTATTTTTGAATTTTTGTCCAATGTTGTAAAACCCACCAGCAGGTTATTTTGTAGAAGAGTAAGAATAAAATATAAAAAGAAAAAGTTTCCTTTGTCACCTTTAATAAAATTTCTTAACGATCTGCTGAAATGTAATTCAATTGTTCAAATACATGGCACTTCAGACTTTCACATTTTAAAATGTGCATCAACTTTTACAACTACTAACCCTTACATGTGATATTCTAAAATAAGAGCTTTAAAATTGTCACTTAATTTACCCTCCTTTTGCATGTTTAAAAATACACCCTATCTGTATATCAGTTGTATAAATTTTTAATACTTTCATTTTCTTGCAAAAACTTTTACTTTATTATAATTTTATTACGAAACTGATTATTTTTGTTGCTGAAAGTTGGTACGAACAAACGAGTTAGGCATATAAATGAACAATAAACAAGCATTAAGATTACGCTCTCGTACTCAACTTAAATTCAAATTTTGATGTCAACTTCTAATATAAAGGGGTTGTCAATATCGTCAATACGAATGTAAGTTTACTGCTTATTAAGGACGTTTTATGGTAAAAATTTCAAAATAATTATGTACAGGATGGTTTTAAAATTAGGAGAAACTAATAAGAATGTATTTAAAACGTCTTTTGTCTATACCAAAAGTAGCTATACTTAAATTTTTTTTCTTTGCCGACACGTGGCCATCTTAATATGTATGAATCAAGCTGAAAACGACGTATTTAAATTGCGTTTAATTATTTAATTTAGTTAATATATTGATTGCTAATTATTTTTAAATATTTATTTATCAATAATAATTATTAAATTAATATCTATTGATTATTTTAAACATCGTGTCAAATTAAAACTAAAAACTGATTTGTTTTAATAACAACCTTTATTTATATAAATAGTGATCTTTAAATCATATATTTCAAATATTTCATGAAAAACAAAGAAATGATTTTTCTTTTTTGTCGTTTATTATTTTTCATGTCCAATAGAATAAAATTGAAACTAATATATCACTTATGACACCTTATTTTTGTTCTAAAATATTAACAATAGGAAATAAGAGTGAAATGTTGACGGGTAACGTTTGCAGTATAGAAAACTAAAATAAATAGTGCAGATAAAGTTCATTCAAACCAAATTGGCTACTTGGTAAATTCTCCTTCGCTGGTCCTCCTCAATAATTACACAAGTAGTATCGCTGATTCATACCTACGAGTACAATGTTTATAGCAAATTATCAAAATCCCTGATAACACGGCGGCGCCGACAGGTAGTCACTTCGTTATTTGTACCTCGAGTGAACAGTCGCTTTGCCGGTTAGAAATTTTTATAGTGTTTTAATTAGTTATTTTGATTATTTGTTACCATAATTGTGATAAAGATGGCTAAACGCTCCCGCTGTGAAAGAAGGGAGAATAAGGAAAGGAAACAAAGTTTGAAAAGTAAGTAAAACGAAAAGCCTTCTAGGCGTAAAAATTATTTTTTGTGCATTGTATCCTTAATTAACGTTTAATATACAAAAAACAAGTTTTGTTTCGAATTTAACAATCAGATGCGCGTCAGCAAACTTTCCATTGACTTTCTTAGTTAACGTTACATGAAATTTTATTGTCACATAGACTAGAGGTCCGTTTTCATGTGACAATAAAGTCGTGGCAGTTGAAGTCGTGACAATGTGACATTTTTTAAAAGGGTGTTTTCATGTAAATTAATGTCATGGAATATTTGTGGAATAATAACCTCTCACTACACAACCATTCAACACGAAAAGGTAAACACTGCCACGACAATGTGACGATATCCGTTTTCACGGAGTACCGAACGTGACATTTTTTCAGAAGTCGCAAAAATATCAAAGTTGGTTTGATTCTCGACATGGTGTCGCGACAATTAATACAAAGTCATGAAAACACGACTTTTTTTTTAGTTTTATCGAAAAAAGGTGTCATGGCATTGATTTTCACGACGTTAAGAGTCATGGCAGGGTGTCACATGAGAACGGACCTAAGGAAGTTAAATTTGGTTCAATTATAAAGATTGTTTTTGTCTCCTTTTTAAAGTTATACCGTTGTATTTTGTAATATTCTTAAGAAATATTTTATCGGACAAGGACTCGTTATAGTCTCTTATTTTATCTAGGGTAGTCGTTATACTACACCGTAAGATATTCCTAGACAAGGACTCGTTATAGTCTCTTATTTTATCTAGGGTAGTCGTTATACTACACAGAAAAAACCTCTTCCGGCAAGGATTTGTCATAGTCGCTTCTTATCTAAGGAAGTCGTTATACTACATCATTAACTTTTTTTTTTGGTTAATAGACTTTCCTGTACTTGAAGAACATTTTTCAAATGTTAAAAACAACAGCCCTTAGTGCCAATTTTGACATCTAGTAACCTAGTTACTAGGTGAATAACAATGTGGATTGTTCAGAGCCTACTGCTACAGAGGCGTTCATTACAAGATCGTTAATCGTGGTCAAAAGAAAACCAGCCGATAGCGATCTAGAAGGTTGGGAAAGATGTTTCTTCAGGGTTACGCGGATCTACAGACTTATATCCCTTAAATATAACCGTTTGAAAGATTTTGTGAAGAATTATCTCATATAAAAAAAAAAAAAAAATGAATAGGAAGAGGAGCAGTTGTTTAACCAAAACAAAAAGTGTTTTTGTCTTGGGTCGAGGGTTATGAAATTAATTCAAATTAATTAAAGTTTAAATGTGAGTATTTGCAAATCTTACAATTATCCATAATTAAGATATAGAATTTACGCAACTGTCGTGGCGGATTGAGGAAGGTGTATCAGTGAAAACAAGATACCACAAGTCGATTGTGCTTATCTCACAAATAAATACTTACATAGAAATTACTTTCTAAGTTAAACTAATAAATAAAAGTTTACAAATTGTAGTCAAAGACTAATTGCAAAAAATTATAAAATTTTTTTCAAAGCACGTAATCTTCACTTACCAAAAATTAATAAGTACCCTAATTAATAGGACTACCTTACCTATACAATTTTAGTTTAGGTAAACAAAAGTTTAGAAGGACAGAAACAGGACGTGTTGCTTTACATAAATATTGGCTAACGATGGGTTATGTAAAGTCCAGTTGGATAAAAGATAATTTAAGTATAAATAAATTGGGTTTATAATACCAATCCTAAGCTACAGACTCTGGTTAGTTGCAGTTACTACAGGGTGAACCGATTGTTGCTGGATCGGTGCTCTGTCCAATGCCATTTTATAACCAATGAGTTTGAAAAAGTTGTTGAATTTCTATTTAAATAGAATTGAAGACATTGGACTTTATTGTCTAACAAACGGGAGGGGACCAAAAATAATCCCTGTCGGCACATTTATTTATATTGTCGAAATTTTACATTTTTTTTTCAAATTTTAATACAAAAATAGAGCTTTTGTATCAATTTTGTTTGGATTTGCTGAAACTAAATCGACCATTAGCAGTGGCCATCAATCATCAAATTTTTATACAGATTTTTAGAAAGATCTGTCATAAAATACTTCTATGATTTCATGTGTCTAAATCGATAGAGAGGAGGGACAGTAAAATTTTACTTGTAGCCTTCCGCAGAGTTTTCATGTAATCTAAGAGCCATTGCAAAAATTTTCTGTATGAGACTTTGCAATTCAGATATTGATAAATGTAAGAGCCACGGGAGTCAACAATTTACATCCCTCAGCGGTTCAGAGTGTGGGTTAAATAATTTGCCACATTGGGAATATTCCAAGTAGCTACTTAGTGAGGCCACTTCAGAAAAATCTCAAATTAGACTACATTCATTCTCTTCTTATTGGGTTATGGAGTTGATTATGCCCAGCCGGTCATTTGCTTATAAGATTAAGTACTGCTTTGACATAGGCCCTCGTAACGCTTAAACAATAACTGTCTCAGAGGAAACCGTTCTCAGAGTTCATTCAAACCTAAGCTATAAAAAAAGAAGACGGGGGGGGGCATTGTGTAACAATTCAATAAGAGGTTTCTGGTTCGTAGTTCCGTAGAAGAACTATCAAGTAATATACGTTGTTAAAGTCGTGTGGGAAACTTATTTTCAGAGGCAACGGAATTATTAATTCTCTTAGGAATTAATTAATTCTCTTAGGAATTTAGGAATTATTATAATACTACCGCTCTCCGTGGCTTGTATATACTAATCTGGAATTGTTGTGAACAAAGACAAGTCGCCATATTTGCAGGTTACTTATCGGCAGAGTCTATCTTACTTAATGCAGGCAAGGAAACGCAATGACGATCTATAGAGACAAAATATGAGTTGGATACTCAGTCTTCATAAATTTTGTGATAAACTTGGAAATCCGAATATATACTTATTATGAATGTCGCGATTATGTCTTTTGGAGCCCAACCAGGACTCCTTTGTGGAGGCGTTATCACCTTAAAACTAGATGAGTTTTAATCAAGAAAGCTTTTACGCTTCCCTTCTGTTTTCCTTTATTCTCGCAAGCTTTAGAGAGGATCCTAAACGATGACGTCCTTCAGGTTTTAATAGCCCGCAATTGACCGCCACAATCCTGGGTTCTGCGGTTTAGAAGAAAAGTACACCGTTTGATCGGAGAGTTTTCCTGGTTAGACAGGTAATCTAGAGTTCATTACTAGAGCGATGGGAAATGAGGTCACTATAGAAGTCTCTTTTGATTCTCTGGAAAGAGCAACACTGACACAATACAACCGCTGCTTTAAGAAATGGTTGTTGGTTTGTGGAAATCGAAATTTAGAGATCCTCTCAGAAATTCGTTCCAAAAATCACATTTTTGGAATATCTGTCAGAACTATTTGGTCGCTTTTCTATATTATTCGACAATAAAACTTTTTATATCCACCTTTAACTCCTTAAACCCCATAAGGTAAAAAAAAAAAAAAAAAAAATTAAAATAAGAAAAATTGTCAACGGGTTTCTTCGAGGTGTGTAAGTAGAAACCGGTAGTAAATTACTTTACGTTTTAAATTATTCAGGCAATTAGTACTTACTTCAGGCCACTTAATCAAAAAACCCTTTCTATAATCTTCTTGAGAACATCTTAAAATACAGATCCGATTAGCTGCAAAAATTGTTTAGGTTTTCCTGTACGTGGGATCTGTAATCTAACGGCGAGTTTCTCGAACGTTAGGGTTCCGTAACATTCCATACTTAACTTTATGAGGGGCCGAAACTTTGTTTGAAAACCAGTTTTTGACAATTAGAAAAAGATATATATTGATGAAGCGATAACTATGTTTAGAGAAACTGGCCATAAGAGAACCAAACTACTCAGAGGGTGGGCCTCATTCTTACACATAAGAATCGGCAACACTTATTAACTTGCAGTCAATTAGCAGATGGCTAGAAGAAAAATAAAGTGGCATTGATAGTCCGTTATTCTCAGCACTTATTGCGACACACAAGTTGAAATCTGCTGCGCTCACAGAGCTGGAGTAGATATTATAGGTATAAGGAATTTAGGTTGTTCGAATTCGTAAACGTTTTCACTAGATTTTGTAACAGGCCAGTTATTTATGAATTTGTTAATTCTGCTAGAGCGGTTAGTCAACCACTTAGCAAATCCCCACACGCAATACTCTTTTGTAAGGTTTTTGTTTTCCTTGTGTAAAGTTCGGTCTTGTACTTTGTATTGATATTCATAAACAGAATTTACCTGTTATAATTTAATTAATTTTGATTGTGGTCGTTTTTGGGAATAAAAATTTTTTAAGATAGCACAAATCGTGTCTTTGAACATCTACTTGTGTAATTATTGAGGAGGACCAGCGAAGGAGAATTGAAAGATTGATTGACTTACCTGTAAGGAAACTCAATCGTAATTCTTCGAGCTGGTCCTCCGAAAATAATTACAACCCTCCCTACCCTTTTTTTTTTTCTAATTTTCCCTGGTGCTATCTATATCTGGCAAACAACGAAGTGACTACCTGTCGGCGCCGCCGTGTTATCAGGGATTTTGATAATTTGCTATAAACATTGTACTCGTAGGTATGAATCAGCGATACTACTTGTGTAATTATTTTCGGAGGACCAGCTCGAAGAATTACGATTGAGTTTCCTTACAGGTAAGTCAATCAATCTTTCAATTTTTGCTAGTTGTAAATTATTATACGTATCTATTGCCATAACATTAAAGTGTTCTAATTTTACTACACTGGTGCCAAAACATATTTTTAATTTTTTTCTATTTCAAATGTAATGTCTTTGGGCGCTTTAGGAATGGACGGCTCATCGTATATAAAAATAGTATTTTTAGAAATTATCGAAAGGTCTTTAAATAGTTCAACTGTTAACCCTACAGAGCATATGTTAGGCTTTTAAAGCCTATGCCGTTTTATTTTTGTTGTACCATGTATATTTTTTAAACTAGATTTATGAAACTTAATATACCTTTCGACATTGATTGTAAGTGTAAGATTATATAATAAAAACAATTAAATAATTATTGCAAGTATATTAAATTTCGCATAGAACAGCAAATAGGCTTGAAAAGCCTAACATATTCACTCCCGGGATTTAATTTTAGCTGAGTTTGTGTTAGTTTATTATGAATTTAAGTGTTTATTTTATTCAAATTTATTTTTTTTTGTCACGTTTTAGATTTAAACAGAGTGCATGATTAGTTTATGAGTATTAATTACCGATTAATTCAAACCTTAAAATTTTTTATTTTAGTTACTTATTGGAAATAAGATAGGAAATAAGGGAAAATATTGCTCTTTTTGGAATAGGCACAAAAGTCGTAATTACAATAAAATGTGTATAACTTGAATTTCTATGGAACATTCTACCTTTGTTTGTGCTGATTGTGCGAAAAAAATTTTAGTTTTGAAAATTCAAAGTGGCTTTTTATACCTAAAATAAAAAAAGTGTAAGTTATGCGTATGCTATGTAATAATGCCATTTTTATTAATTTGTAGTTACTTGATCACAAATATTTATAAATATTTTATGTTCCTAAATGTTAATGATCATTTTATACATAAAAAGTTTTTAAAAAATTATTAAACTATGACGGGAAAAGCTAATAAACTATGGGCTTTAAAAGCCTAACATATGCACTGGTGGGATTATTTTCCACGTATTTACTGTAGGGTTAAGAGGCATGTTTCTCAAAGAATTTGCTAAAAAAAGTACTCTTTGTAAAATTAGTGTGACACTAGTTCGAGCTCCATTAACCAAGAACATTTCTCATGTTCTAGTCCAATCTTTGACTTTTGAAGAAGTTTAAGCCAATTTTGGAGGCTGGCTGTTTGGCATCTTTTTAGCTCTAGTGGTTAGGTTAGGTTAGGATAAGCGAGGTTAGGTTAGGTAAATTTGAACTTATACATAAAAGTTTGGCCCTGTCGGCAACGGACGTCCTAGCCAGTCCGACCCTGTTCTCACAATATTCTTATAAGAAGCTAGTCTCATTAAAAACTCCTCGACTTAAAAGCAACCTCGAGTAGAGTGGATATTTAGATCAACATTTAATAAAATATTACTCAGGTGGAAAATTGACAATCTATTTCCATTTTTAAGCTCGACTGGACTATTTTATTAAGTAATAATGATTTAAAAAAAACAATATTGCGATTGACTTTTGCATTGAAGAGTAACGTTCGAAATTTTCTATTGCAGTCAGGTAAACTTAAGATGGCTACAGGACAATTTGATGGATGAAATACTTATTGGCACGGAAGTATGATTAATGTTTCCTCTTTTAATATAATTTTCAATAAAAAGCAAATTTAAATTTTGTTTACTACTTTGTAACTTATTATTTCGTTTATCTGATCAATTTAATGTTTGGAGTTGAAAAAAATTTTATTTGAAAAAAAAAGTTTGAATTGTTCACAATTGATAAGGTATTGTCGCGGGTGAAAAGTATCTACAATACACCTATATACAATTACAATAATTTCAATGTAGTTGATGGATTGGGTCGTCACTTACGAAGGTTTGTAATTAATGATTACTAATGTTTATTTTCTTCATTTATTTACACCTAGGTACTGGTACGTGCTAATGTTTTTTTTCATAATTTTTCTTGCAATTTTTCATTATTTTGTTTGAAAAATTAATAGCAACATTAGCAACCTGCTTTTAGATTATTAAGGGCCGATTTCACAGTGTCTGATTAACCTCTGCTTTAAGGTCTAAGTCTGCGTTTATGTTAGAGCTGCGATAAGCGCTAAAAGCAACGATTAGAGATAAATAGATAAAATAAAGGCATTGTTGCACTGTTTTATTTTCTCTATTTATTTCGAATCATCGCTCTTAGCGTTTATCGCAGCTCCGACATAACTACACGCTAAGGCAATAAGTGCGCACAGTTTATACAGAAAGATTATGTAACTTTAACTTTTAAATCAAGCCAAAGCTTAATTAAGCTCGAGGTTAAACCATTATAGTCAAACTAGGCCTTAATGTTGTAATTTGTTTCGATTAATATTGCTCTTGATTATTTATAACTTTTAATGATGTGTAGTAATTATAGTTTTACTTGAAACCATCCTTGAGAAAGTTATATTAAAAATACATTGATTATTAAATCATGAACGAAGGACACTTACTTGGGGCCGGGTCAACAGGTTACGCATAATTTTATCTAGCGTTTAAATACAATGGTAACTACAAATTAAACAAAGTTTATCGGCAGGATAGTACTATCCGACGTTTAACCAAAATCTGTCGGCCCCGTTCTTATAAACCTACAGAAGTAGACACTACTTTACAGCGGGTACTATAAAGCTCTTGATTAATCGAAACTTTTGATTTGATAAATTAATTTTAATTCGACGTTAGGTTTTATAGTAGGCACTGACTATTAGAGTAGTGGATAAAAATAGAATGGCAAGTATAATATCTATAAGTTCTTTTATCAATGAAGTCCAGGAAGATTTATATGCTTCCGTGTCTTTCTATTCTACTCCTTTGTATTAATTAAGACTGTCTAGCCTCTTAAATCACTGTTACAGTGTATTTAAGCCAATGCAGCCTTTTTTATCTTCTCAGGTTATTCAATTCGTTACTCTCTTGTCCATCTATTTTAATATATTAAAATATCTTTGCATAGAGTCTAAAGCACCTCAGGAGGTTAGCTTGTTCGCTAAGCTTTAACCACGGTATTATATGGAAAGCATGTGCAGTTTTAACCATCAATTTTAAAGGCTGAGTGTATTGTGAAATCGAAAAAAAATGCCAAGCTGACATGGAAAATCCGTAATTAGATCCCTATACCTTTCACTATAGGCCAGTCATTTGGTGCTTAGATATGGGTTGAGCTGGAAAGTTTAGCGGAAGTTTTGAAAATTGGTAATCTTATAGATTTTGAGGTGCTCTTTCCGAATTTTAATTTTGCCACCTTCTACGGGCATGGGAAATTACGTCTGTTTAGGGAAAATGGCACAAGAAGCTGGTTTATCGCAAATATCTTCTTACCGGTTGAATTTTTAACAAAAATAGTTATATATAAAATTATTCTACCGGAGAGTTTCAACAATTTATGTCCGATTAAATTTTTTCCTCAGACGAGTAGTTTCGGCGTACGAGCACCGCGAATTTAACCGCATCATGTGCATTGGTGGAAAACTCATTTCCACACGACCTTGAGGTAGAGTTATAGCGCATTTTTTTCTGGTAGTATCCCAGTAGGTCTAAAGCACCCGCACAATTAAATTTTCAAATAATTTGAAAAAATCGGAGTTGGGTGACTTTTCATCCGCTTACCACGCAATGACCTTCATATTTTGTATATGTATAATATGTAATTTGCTCTGACAAAATATTTTCAATATTTTCCAATATTTAAAATTCACACCATAGCCGAGATATCTGCTGTGACATAATAAATCAAACACACTGTATATATGTGTGCTCGTTTACACAATTAACTTTTTCAGATGCATTGTGCATCCCTAATAGCAATAATAAGTCGCTTTTGAGAATTTTGTGATACAGTTTAAATATCTCCAAGGCGTTGGCTAATATAGAATTTTTTAACAGAATTCAACAGCTGCTCCTTGAGTCCCAGTAAATCGAAATAAGTTCTAGTTTTCAAAGATTAAACGTATAAGTTATTGCGTTTCAATCGCATAAATAATTGTTGAAAAATGTGCAGTACTTTAAATTTAAGAGGGTCTTTTAAGAAAAATCACCGTTTTGGCTACTTCTCAACAGTATTCAATACAAAAGAAAACTTGAGATGATGAGTAAATTCCAATTAGCCCATCAAAAAGTAGACAAATTTTGCTTCAAAACGAGTGCTCATTTTCTTTAATCCGTTCAATATTAACGATTTGAAAGCATTTTGAAGCAACATTTTTATTAAAAATGAAATTTACAAAAAATAAAGAACTATTAAATCGTGGTGCTTATTACAACATAATGTATAATCAATTTATTTCGACGTAGCTTACAAAAATAACTCATAAGAAACAATATCCTTCAACGAAAATTTTTTTAAATAATTCTTTCAACCAAATATCTTCAAGAGTTTAAAGAAAAGTGCAAAAGAAAATTTATTTTTTCTTTACTGCTACTAGAAGTAACAAAATTAGTTAAAAATACATGGAAATGAAAGCTGAAGCCTTTAGCTTTAAATTAATACATATTTTGTTAATGTTACTATTGCTCATCTTTATATTCATCATGATCATTCATATTCATCATTATATTTACTTGCCTGCTTGTAAAACATGGCTCTTTTCAAATAAATTTTTCAGGATAACCGTGGGTCTAATGGAAATTATTTACAGGACATTTTTTTATAGAAATGAGTCATCTATAAAATGACGGTCTAGAGTTTTATCAAAAATTCAACCAGTACGGCGATATTTGCGATAAACCGGTTTCGTGTGGCATTTTCCCAAAAATGGTGCCATTTCCCATGTCCGACGAGGTGGCAAAATGAAAATTCGGTAAGAGCACCTCAAAATCTATAAGACTACCAATTTTCAAAACTTCCGCTAAACTTTCCTGCACAAACTACCAAATGATTGAAGTCATATGCCAATATGTAAGCCTGCAAATATGTAAGCAATCTGATAGTTTCGGCTTGCTATTTTACTATTGCAGTCCTGAGCAAACCCAGTGGCCACAGGCAAACTGAAGCTTCTGCAGATCGTTCAGGTGGCCTGCAAAGTCTAGGCCTGTACAGGCTTGTCGTAGTAAAAGCTTGAACATATATGTAGGCAATTTGATAGTTCCGGCTTCCTTGCGCAGTTAAGCTCACTACAAACGGTCAAGCTTTTACTATTGCAGTCCTGGGCAAACCCAGCGTCCACAGGCAAACTGTGAAGCCTCTGCAGATCGGTCAGGTGGTCTGTAAATTCTAGGCCTGTACAGGCTTGTCGTAGTAAAAGCTTGAACATATATGTAGGCAATTTGATAGTTCCGGCTTGCTTGCGCATTTAAGCTCTCTACAAACGCTCACGCTTTTACTATTGCAGTCCTGAGCAAACCCAGCGTCCACAGGCAAACTGAAGCATCTGCAGATCGTTCAGGTGGCCTGCAAAGTCTAGGCATGTTCAGGCTTGTCGTAGTAAAAGCCTGCAGATATGTAAGCAATTTGATAGTTTCGGCTTGCCTGCGCAGTTAAGCTTTCTACAAACGCTCAAACTTTTACTATGGCAATCATGTGCAGACACAGCGTGCACAGGGAAACTGGAGCGTCTGTAGATCGTTTAGGCGGCCTGCGAAGTCTAGACCTGCACACTCCTGCCGTAGTGAAAGCCTGAGCATATGCAAAGGACTTAAAATACCTAGATAATTAAATAACAATTATAGAATTGAAAGAGACAAGCGGGTACCTTAGTAAAGGAGGATATCGTATTTTTTTCACTCTGCTGATTTCAGGCTAAAGCTTAAGTAAATGTTGATCTACCTCATGTGACTACGTCAAGTGGTCTCACCTATTTTTTTTCCAAAGAATAGTATGTACTCATTTTAGAATTTCAGAGAAAGATCTTAAATAGTGAGCAGACCTTACAAAGATGAAAACGCCCTATTACGTCATTGCTTACTATCTGTTGTCTCAAACTGCATTAACACTAGTTTCCATTGCATATTCCCTTTGTAAACAGGGTAAGAATCATAGTTTGCACATACTTTTTATTTGATATTCCCTTTGCGTTAGTCATAGTTTTTCTATTTCTCTTCAGTACTAACAATAGACACGTGATAAAATGTAATGTAAGAAATGTAATAAAAGCTACCGAGACTCCAATTAGTCAAAACAATTGAAATTTTCATTTATTTAAAAAATGCCTTGTTCAGTGCTAAAATGGTATAGTCCTTCTCTGCTTATTATTATTTATATAAAAATATAACCTTCATTGTAAAACATATGAAAAAAAATAACAACTGCAGTACCTACAATTTTTGTAAGATCAAAATAAAAGATTAACATGCGAATTGTAACACATTTTCCACAAAGGAAAATTTTCTTCGATATAATTGTATGTTATTTTTTCTTTTCATATGTGGGAAATATAATTTTCAAGGGTTAATACTTACAGTTTACCTTTGTATGTTTATTTTCAATGCATATTAACTATTAAATAATACCCTTAAATCAGATTTTTTTTAAATAACAACTAACAGCATGACAAGTTTTTATGCAAAGCAGCGTCCTTTAGCATGTCAGATAAGTGATCGCTTTAACTTTTCGGGAACATTCCAGTGGCGTAACTGGGAAGAAGGTTTACTAGGTCACAGAATTTGGCGTGTAAAAAGCGAAAATTCCTGAAAAAGCTTATCCTCTAGACAGACGTCTAAATTTTCAGAAAATCTAAAACAGTCTCCTTCATATGTTTGGGCGTAGTAACTCGAGTTATCTAAAAACTTTCTTTCGGAAAATAAGTACGTACAACTTGAATTAAAGTTTTCTCTAGATAGACTAATTAAGGCCACCAATTTTTCTACTCAAACTAAGCTCGAGCACAGAAATATTATTTTTAAGACCAAAGTTGAAGGCTCAAACTTTTTAAAACGCTTAAGGGAATTTGTTCATCCGGGATTTAAAACTTACACAGCGTTATAAATCAGAATTTACAACAATGAGAAAAGATATGTTTTATAATAATAAAAATTGTTGAAAACTTTTCCCGCGCACTTGTGTAAAAAAAGTATAATTAATTCGCACAAAAGGTTGAGAAGCTCTGGGATTATATAAAAGGCAATCAAATTAACTAACTCATCTTCTGTAGAAGCGACTTGATTTTGCTTACACACGCAACGAATTAGAAATGTTTAGCTCTATCGTGTTGTTATAACAATAGATTTATATTAATGTTGTTAATTAAAAGGTTTGTTGTAAGAAAATAAAAGAAATGCGAAATTAAGGCTCAAACAAAAAAATCAAGTGATATGTGTTTTGATAGGTTTAGTGAGCCGTGCTTTTTTGAACTCATTTTCTTTTTGAGCGAACTCAAACAATGAATAATCACATCAATTTAACACAAGCGTTTTCAAATATTTATCAAAACAAATATCTAAAATGAAAATTACAAATACCCGATTAATTTGATTCGAATTACTAGGTCATGAATATTTTACTATTGCTAAGCAGGGGTGGCCAAACGTTTCACCTTTTTGTTTCACACAAAAGGTTAGTGTCATTAAATTGTTTTAGTGTCTTTTAGTTTTATCGTTGATCGCTTTTGGTAGCCACCTTTAGCACTTTTTTCTTCAAGGGCTTAACGGCTCGTTGAAAAGCTCGTGCGCTTAGGTTAGAAGTTATTTATAATTCATTTCTTTTGTGTAGAGCTTGATCAAATAGGGAAAAGCCATTTGTCCATCGAACAGATGCAGCTAAGCCACTCCCCACACATTTCTATCAAATAAAGGTGATGCATGGAAAAATTCTATTCAAATATCCCGCGCTTTTTAAGGGAGTGGTTTGGTTGCATCTGTTCGCTGGACAGAGACTACCTACGTCATTCCCCGGTGAAAATAGCGGGACGATTATTTAGGAGCACTGTGAAATATACATACTTTGGGGAGGGGAAGGGGTCAGGCTACCTCTCTTTTATTCAACCCACTACCCTACTTCCTTTCACCCCTAATGAAAACGAAAAACAGACGAAGTAGTAAGACACAGAAGCAATAAAATTAATTTTTAGTATTGCATTAATAAGTTTTAAGTACTGAATCGACGACACATTAATAGCTGGTACTACAAAACTCTCGATTAAACAACGCCGGTGTTAAATTAAACGTAAAAGTTATTTAAATAAATAAATAAACTCTTATTGTCCAATGACAATTCTGGATGTACCTCCTTTTTATTCAACGATGAATTTTTATTCAAACTAGCCTTAGTTCCTGGTGGAGTTAATTAAAAGAAAAATCATACAAAAATAAACAAAGCCGTAAGACATGGCTCAAGAGACAGTTCTTCGTCAAAAGCAATGAAAATCGTTTTCAGCATTAGACCATTAATTCTTAAGAACTGGATAGTCAGAGCTATGAAGTTCTTGATTAATTAATGTCGGTATTAAATTAAATATGGAACTTTTGATTTGTACTTCAACAAAATGTTAAATAATCAATTTGGATTGGTCAAGGACAACTGTTACCAGGTCAAATTAATTTGATGTCGATATTAAAATTTTAGTGGCGAAATTAATGTTTTATGGTACTGGTTGTGAGTATTTATTAGAAAATTAAAATAAGAAGACTGATTTAATTACAAAAGAAGCCCCTTTTTATTGCATTTTTAACTAGGTTAGATGGTCTGGTTGTGTTAATGTGAAATTGGCATTATACTGAAAGCATTTTGGTCAACTTGATCCCATGATCCAGCTTGATTAACCCATATCATTAATTTATACTGCCATTCTATCGCTTTGGAGAATATACCAGGGTGACCCATCGAAAACGAAACAAGGGTGTATTTTCACCTTTAATATCGTTCTTTCAAAAATTGCTCGAACTCGCCGATTTTATTTTCTAGAGTAGAATTTTATTTGCTACTTTGAACACCGCCACCCCAGCCCCTCAAGATTGATGCAATCAACCCCAATAATTTTAATAGCTCAGTTTAAATCTTTTTTCAACGATGTGTCAATTTTTAAATTTTGGACAATAATTATGAGAATAAGAAAATACGTTTGCTCGTTTTCAATGAGCCATTTGTTTACAGGAAACTGTGGGACCAAGCTGAAGAAGACTAGCGGTCTAATAGACCGTAGGCAGCTTTAAACAAGGCTTTCGATCTATAACAAATTTTGAATTTCCACACGAGAAAATTAAGTGGGGATAGCTAATGTACTTGCCATGACCATGGGCTAAAGTTAAAATTAATTTAAGGGTTGAAAATGTTTTGAAAAGCATTGTGGTCAACTTGATCCCATGATCTATCTTGATCATCCCATATCATTAATTTATACTGTCAGTCTATCGCTTTGGAGGACACATGGGTGTTTTCTCACATTTAACTTCATTCTTTCAAAAATTGCTCAAACTCGTCGATTTTTTTTTTCTAGGGTAGAATTTTATTTGCTACTTTGAACACCGCTACCTCAGCCCCTCTATACTTTTACTCTGGGAGTAAGTAGTTTAGCTTAGCGTAGCAATACGCTAATAATTACAGGATCCCAGCCCTGGATTGATGCAATCAACCCCAATAAGTTTAATACATAGTTCAGTTTAACTCTTTTTTCAACGATGTCTCAATTTTGAAATTTTGGCCAATAATTATGACAATATGAGTTAAATATGAGAGAACACGTTTGTTCGTTTTCGATGGGCCACCCTGCATAAAGGAAACGATGAGATCAAGCTGAAGGAGACTAGCCGTCTAGTAGACCGTAGACAGCTTTAGACAAGGCTTTTCTTTGGACGAACCATCCATCACAAAGTTTAGATTTCCACACGAGAAAATTAGGTGAGGATAGCTAAAGTATTTACCACAACCATGGGCTAAAACTAAAATTAATTTAAGGTTTGAAAAAAAATTTTCTACCCAAAAAAGAATATTATTGTCAATTTTTGGCTACCCCTGTTGTAAGAGCACCACTCTAATGATAGTCGACTTTAATGAGTTGGATTATTTTTAAGTATTAAAAATATTTTTAATTCTGTAAGTATGGTAAATTAATAAAAGCCATGTATATTTTATAAGTTCAATAATCGATAAATCGATTCTATTCTATACCTGGCAGAGTAGTAGTAAACTATTTATTAGAGTAATTTTAGGATGTATACTACAAATATTTTATCCTTGACACAATAGACAAAATTAACCTACTAGTGTAAATGTAACCCTGATCCTGTTGCTAACAACACTAACTTTTCAGTCGAGTTATTAAACGCAAATCTAAAAGTATCTGCACGCAATTGCAGAATACGCCATTAATTAAAATAAAATGGGTAACGCGCATAATTTATTTAAATAGAAATAATATAATTTTTAAAAAAAGTCTTAACTTTATTGAGGACGACAAAAAGCTAAACACAAAAGTATATTTTTATACAAAAGTAGGACAACTGAAATTATCAATAGTTTCAAAGTCAAACCATAGCCACACTATAAGGTACAAGCATATAATTTTATTTTTTGATTAATATTTAAATTATATTCTAAGGCGATTATTAAATATTTCTTTTAACAAATATATTAAGGGGTATTTTTGGTTAAATCAATAGCAAAATTAAAATTCGACCTTAAGAATTTTCAGCTAGAAATTAAAAATAACATTTTCTAATGATAGTTCACGTACCTAACGAAAATTGCTAAATTTATTTAAAATACAAACAAAATAATAAATTTTCAAAGTTTTCGCCGAGAAAATTGTTTACCCACAATTTGACGAAATAAAATTTTCCACAACAAAATTTTCTCTACTTGTGTGTTTATTATAATTAAACTAAACTTGGGTTTCGGTAACGAAAAACACTTTTCACGAGCGAAAATTTAATTTTAATGCGAATTTTAAACTTTTTCCAAAATAATCAATCAAAACGTCTTACAAAAGAAAAGTTTTGAAAACTTTTTCCCAACTTCTTTGTGTGATTTTCAATACACCAAAGGTAATTGATTTGATATTAAAATTTACAGCTTAAGAATTTTTTTTTAATTTACCTTATTTTAATTACGTCACCTACAATATTTTGTAGTGTGTTCCATAAAACTTTTTTCTTAAATTCGCGGATCACTTGATAAATTAACTTTAATTTATTGTAGCGCGTAGTGCACCGGAAAAAGGCAACTGGATACTAAGGATAAAAGTTCCTAGACGCGCCACAAATTTATCCTGGCGCTGGCGCCATATCGTTGTATAGTTTAACCCTTTATGTATCTCTTGTATGTACTTACAATTAAATAATTTTTATATTTTGTATTTTTAACTAAACCACGTCATCCATTTTCCATTATTCAATACGAATTGTTTTTTAACATCCTTGAGAAATTTCATTAAATTTTAAGTTCGTTTCAGGACTCAATTCAAATTAGGTATACGCAGTACGACTTAAATAAAATATCCTAGCACAGAATCTTAACAACTGATATTTTATTCAGCTCAATAATACACATCATCTAATACAAGAAAGTTTTTTTTTAATTTTAAATATAGATTTTGTTCAAACTTTGTCGAATTATTCCTAAAATTACATAAAGGCAATTTACTCTAAGTGAACTGCAACCTGTCTTATTGTAATTAACTTTGTTAACAAAGTTAAACTTGTGGACGAGGTTGAGATGTCTAAACAATTTTAGCTGCAAGGGCTTTCAAGTTCAACCAGCTGGCTATTAAACATTGCTATCATCTTTGCCATAATGCTCTAGTATGAGGAAGAGATTTAAAGTTTTGAAAGTGGCGAAATGGATCATAGTCTTAAATATTTTGTACATTACTCGGCTAACCATAAATGAATCAACTGCTGGAAGAAACGATAATTAATTGTAGATTTATAAAAGACCTCAATCAGTTTCAAATTATTTAAAAGATGCTATGTAACGCATTTGTGCTTGTAGTAAAATATTTGTATTGTAATTTTTGTTACGAATTGGGGTAATTCGCTAATTACGAATTGTAATTTATTAGCTAACATAATTTATAAGTTATTTATGTAAAAATTTTATTTACAAAAGTTTTTAGTCAGACCCATAATTTCTTCAGGATACGAGAGTATTCATAAGATCATAAGAATAGTGTGCAACGAATCTGTTTCTAGTAATATATTTTTATTGTAATTGTTGTTAGGAATTAGGCTATATCCATTAGCTAACATTGTTTATTTCATTAATTAACAATTTTTATTAACAAAAGTTTATAGTCAGACCAACAATTTCTTCAGAAAACGCCAGCAATCATTAGGATTCTGTGTAACGAATCTGTTTCTAGTAAAATATTTTTATTGTAATTGATGTTACGAATTAGGCTATATTCATTAGCTAACATTGTTTATAAGTCATTTATTTACAATTTTTATTAACAAAAAATTTTCAGTCAGACCCACAATTTCTTCAGAATACGCCAGCAATCATTAGGATTCTGTGTAACGAATCTGTTTCTAGTAAAATATTTCTATTGTAATTGATGTTACGAATTAGGCTATATTTGTTAGCTAACACTGTTTATAAGTCATTTATTCACAATTGTTATTAACCAAAATTTTTGTCAGACACACAATTTCTTCAGAATACGCCAGCAATCATTAGGATTCTGTGTAACGAATCTGTTTTTAGTAAAATATTTTTATTGTAATTTTTGTTAGGAATTAGGCTATATCCATTAGCTAACATTGTTTATTTCATTAATTAACAATTTTTATTAACAAAAGTTTATAGTGAGACCTACAATTTCTTTAGAAAACGCCAGCAATCATTTGGAGTCTGTAGAACGCATCTGTTTCTAGTAAAATATTTCTATTGTAATTGATGTTACGAATTAGGCTATATTCGTTAGCTAACACTGTTTATAAGTCATTTATTCACAATTGTTATTAACCAAAATTTTTGTCAGACACACAATTTCTTCAGAATACGCCAGCAATCATTAGGATTCTGTGTAACGAATCTGTTTTTAGTAAAATATTTTTATTGTAATTTTTGTTAGGAATTAGGCTATATCCATTAGCTAACATTGTTTATGTCATTTATTCACAATTTTTATTAACAAAAGTTTATAGTGAGACCTACAATTTCTTTAGAAAACGCCAGCAATCATTTGGATTCTGTAGAACGCATCTGTTTCTAGTAAAATATTTCTATTGTAATTGATGTTACGAATTAGGCTATATTCGTTAGCTAACACTGTTTATAAGTCATTTATTCACAATTGTTATTAACCAAAATTTTTGTCAGACACACAATTTCTTCAGAATACGCCAGCAATCATTAGAATTCTGTGTAACGAATCTGTTTTTAGTAAAATATTTTTATTGTAATTTTTGTTAGGAATTAGGCTATATCCATTAGCTAACATTGTTTATTTCATTAATTAACAATTTTTATTAACAAAACTTTATAGTCAGACCTACAATTTCTTCAGAATACGCCAGCAATCATTAGGATTCTGTGTAACGAATCTGTTTCTAGTAAAATATTTCTATTGTAATTGATGTTACGAATTAGGCTATATTCGTTAGCTAACACTATTTATAAGTCATTTATTCACAATTGTTATTAACCAAAATTTTTGTCAGACACACAATTTCTTCAGAATACGCCAGCAATCATTAGGATTCTGTGTAACGAATCTGTTTTTAGTAAAATATTTTTATTGTAATTTTTGTTAGGAATTAGGCTATATCCATTAGCTAACATTGTTTATTTCATTAATTAACAATTTTTATTAACAAAAGTTTATAGTCAGACCTACAATTTCTTCAGAATACGCCAGCAATCATTAGGATTCTGTGTAACGAATCTGTTTCTAGTAAAATATTTCTATTGTAATTGATGTTACGAATTAGGCTATATTTGTTAGCTAACACTGTTTATAAGTCATTTATTCACAATTGTTATTAACCAAAATTTTTGTCAGACACACAATTTCTTCAGAATACGCCAGCAATCATTAGGATTCTGTGTAACGAATCTGTTTTTAGTAAAATATTTTTATTGTAATTTTTGTTAGGAATTAGGCTATATCCATTAGCTAACATTGTTTATTTCATTAATTAACAATTTTTATTAACAAAAGTTTAAAAGTCAGACCTACAATTTCTTCAGAATACGCCAGCAATCATTAGGATTCTGTGTAACGAATCTGTTTCTAGTAAAATATTTCTATTGTAATTGATGTTACGAATTAGGCTATATTTGTTAGCTAACACTGTTTATAAGTCATTTATTCACAATTGTTATTAACCAAAATTTTTGTCAGACACACAATTTCTTCAGAATACGCCAGCAATCATTAGGATTCTGTGTAACGAATCTGTTTTTAGTAAAATATTTTTATTGTAATTTTTGTTAGGAATTAGGCTATATCCATTAGCTAACATTGTTTATTTCATTAATTAACAATTTTTATTAACAAAAGTTTATAGTGAGACCTACAATTTCTTTAGAAAACGCCAGCAATCATTTGGATTCTGTAGAACGCATCTGTTTCTAGTAAAATATTTCTATTGTAATTGATGTTACGAATTAGGCTATATTCGTTAGCTAACACTGTTTATAAGTCATTTATTCACAATTGTTATTAACCAAAATTTTTGTCAGACACACAATTTCTTCAGAATACGCCAGCAATCATTAGGATTCTGTGTAACGAATCTGTTTTTAGTAAAATATTTTTATTGTAATTTTTGTTAGGAATTAGGCTATATCCATTAGCTAACATTGTTTATGTCATTTATTCACAATTGTTATTAACATAAGTTTATAGTGAGACCTACAATTTTTTTAGAAAACGCCAGCAATCATTTGGATTCTGTAGAACGCATCTGTTTCTAGTAAAATATTTCTATTGTAATTGATGTTACGAATTAGGCTATATTCGTTAGCTAACACTGTTTATAAGTCATTTATTCACAATTGTTATTAACCAAAATTTTTGTCAGACACACAATTTCTTCAGAATACGCCAGCAATCATTAGGATTCTGTGTAACGAATCTGTTTTTAGTAAAATATTTTTATTGTAATTTTTGTTAGGAATTAGGCTATATCCATTAGCTAACATTGTTTATTTCATTAATTAACAATTTTTATTAACAAAAGTTTATAGTCAGACCTACAATTTCTTCAGAATACGCCAGCAATCATTAGGATTCTGTGTAACGAATCTGTTTCTAGTAAAATATTTCTATTGTAATTGATGTTACGAATTAGGCTATATTTGTTAGCTAACACTGTTTATAAGTCATTTATTCACAATTGTTATTAACCAAAATTTTTGTCAGACACACAATTTCTTCAGAATACGCCAGCAATCATTAGGATTCTGTGTAACGAATCTGTTTTTAGTAAAATATTTTTATTGTAATTTTTGTTAGGAATTAGGCTATATCCATTAGCTAACATTGTTTATGTCATTTATTCACAATTTTTATTAACAAAAGTTTATAGTGAGACCTACAATTTCTTTAGAAAACGCCAGCAATCATTTGGATTCTGTGGAACGCATCTGTTTCTAGTAAAATATTTTTATGGTAATCGTTGTTACGAATTAGGCTATATTCATTAGCTAACATTGTTTATATGTCATTTATTTACAATTTTCATTAATAAACATTTTTAGTCAGACACACAATTCCTTCAGAATACGCCAGCAATCATTAGGATTCTGTGTAACGCATCTGTTTCTACTAGAATATTTTTATTGTAATTGTTGTTACGAATTAGGCTATAATCATTAGCTAACATTGTTAATAAGTCATTTATTTACAATTTTTATTAACAAGTTTTTTTTAGAATTAGGTGGGCATTGATGAACTTTTACTTCTACTTTCAAGTATAAAGCATACATTAAAGTCGTTTGGCCAAACTGTATGTCCTAATCGATCGTAGATTAAGTATTCGGCCTATTGATTTTTTTACATTTTAGATACAAAGAACTTAAATTATAGAATTTAGTAATAGACCAATCACATTAAACATTGGACCTCTAACTAATTAGTAACAGGACGGGACCACTTTTAAAAATTTTCATTTGGTGAGTAAAAACAGGCGAAAAAAAGTCTACCGTTTTTTTTTGCATACATACAAAGTTATAGGCCATTGAAGAAAAAGAGGGTGTTCTGCAGTGCTTTTTTGCAAAATACTTGAAAAGGAAGCCAAATATCGATAAAATGTAAAGGACCAATCTTGTTGAGCATAAAATTACTAACAAAAAATATGTTACATGTTTTGAGTTTTGACAATCTATAAAGATGGTACGACCGTTTTCTTAAAGTAGTCATTTTTCCAAATTGTTTATTAACAAAACAATGTTTTAACCTATTTGCAACGCAATTAAAATTCTGAAAAAATTCACCTGTTATCTGACATTGTTAGAGAAGATATCCTATGAGTTTCAGATGGTTTCAAGCTCATTTGCCTAAATTATGGTTTTTTATTCATTAAAAAAAAGAATTTTTTTTCCGTTCTAGTTTTTTGCAGGTTTTACAACTTTAAAATTGGCTGAGACTAATTAAACTATAATAATCTTGTTCCTTATGAAATTTCCGACAAAAATTGTCCTCTCCAATTTTCTGTGTCGTCATTTGTTGTTAATGTTAATGAGTGTTATCAGTGACGAAGAAATTGAAAAAGACGATGGACAAGAAAAAAGCTTTCATCTATTCTGAAAACGACGAAGCAATGGAGATCGAGGAATGATGAAACAGGCAATAAAAATTAAAAAGTAGCCTAACAATAGATATCTAGCGTTGGTGTTCGCGTGCACACTAATTTTCAAGTTTGCACGCGAATAATTAAGAAAAAAATGACAATACAAAAAAGTGAAGTAGACAATTTTTGTCGGAAATTGCATAAGGAACAAGATTAACATAGTTTGATTAGTCTCTGCCAACTCGAAAGTTGTTAAAACTGCAAAGAATAAAAATGAAAAAAAAATCATTTTTTTTAATGAATAAAAAACCATAATTTAGGCAAATGAGCTTGAAACCATCTGAAACTCATAGGATATCTTCTCTAACAATGTCAGATAACAGGTGAATTTTTTCAGAATTGTAATTGCGTTGCAAATAGGTTAAAACATTATTTTGTTAATTAACAATTTGGAAAAATGACTACTTTAAGAAAACGGTTGTCCCACCTTAATAGATTGTCAAAACTCAAAACATGTAACATATTTTTTGTTAGTAATTTTATGCTCAACAAGATTGGTTCTTTACATTTTATCGATATTTGGCTTCCTTTTCAAGTATTTTGCAAAAAAGCACTGCAGAACACCCTCTTTTTCTTCAATGGCCTATAACTTTGTATGTATGCAAAAAAAAACGGTAGACTTTTTTTCGCCTGTTTTTACTCACCAAATGAAAATTTTTAAAAGTGGTCCCGTCCTGTTACTAATTAGTTAGAGGTTGACCCCTATGAAAATCACTAAGCTGATTGGACTATAACGATTTACTTTAGACCAGGGTTTCACGAACATTGGCGTAACAGACGTTGCCAACGTCAGTTGTATAAAACCGAACTACATTAAAATACGATTTTAAAGAAAAACGACATTGAGCGTTTTGTACCATGGCGACATGGCGAGTATAGGGAGAGCTACGTCAAAAATATGCTATGCCTATGATCATCTAACGATCAGTCAACTTTTTTATCTGCTGAATTCGCTCACTATTGAACAATTAAGTGTCAACTCTTCAAAATGACGGATCAGTGTCTCTCCCTTTTACAAATAGTTGACTATGCCACTGATCGCGCATGGCATATTCCAAATTTTAACTCGTGTGTTATTTTCTAGGTATTTAAATTTTTATTATTGATTCAATATGCATTTTTTTAATGCATCGAGCGATCAAGCCCATAATCAAACTTTGAAAATCTCCCAATCTAAATGCTTAAACATGGGTAAGTTAAGCATGTCGTCTTATCTAACTAAACGTGTTATATAATGTTTTACAGGTATTAAAGGCTTGAATCGATCTTAAATTGCTTTCTGCTTATTATAGATAGATATAAATATTTTAGATTACTATCACGTATTTATTTGATTTTTATGGGACCTACTGTATACTGAATAAATTATAAAATCGTTTTAAATTCAGTATCATTAATTATTTATAAAAAAAGGCAATTTTAATATACAGAACAAACAAAATCGTAGTGGTTACACAAATTTAAAATTTTCAATCATAAAACAAAATTACGTACTAAAATAAAACCACCAAAAATTGCTGACAACCACACACCATTTTATTGAATAAAATATTTATATTTTTGTTTAAGGTTCACATAAAACCTTTCTGTTAATAAGATGTGCGAGGGTCTTTTGATGAACGATAGTCGAATGATTTCCACTAATCAAAAACACTTCGGCGTTCCTTTGTCCGTACTAAATAAAAGCAACACGTTTAAAATTTAAAATGGAAATTATAACAATATTACCTTATCCAAGCCACAAACGTCATCTTTGCTAGCAGTAAAAGGCCTCAACAAATTAATCTGTCCCGCGATTAGTTGCTCAGACGGTTGGTAATCGGCGATGTCGTCGAGATACTTTTTAAACAGAGACAAATTTTCGTGTAAGGGAAGTTTATCTTCCTGGTTACATTCGTAACGTTGCAAAACATATTCGACCCTCGACTTCCAATCTGATAGAGTGCTTAACCCTTTAACAATCTGTAATTTTGCTTTATTGTGGGAATTCGAAAAGTAATTAGTTAATTACCTGAGGGTTTGTAAGGTTCAAAACACGACATAATAGACCAATTTCGCTATTTGTACCTTCGCCCAAATGCTTAATAATGCCCTGAATTGTATCCGGTGCACCATCAATAAGGAAAAGTTGGCACTGAATATTCGGACTTTGTTCTAAAAGTTGAGTTATTTCAATAGCTAAAGGTCCTCCGGATGAAATTCCAATTATGTTATAAGGTCCTGTTGGATAAATTTCTCTAATTTTCTAAAAAATATAATTTGTGAGTTGTGTTTAAAGTTTCTATCTTTAGATTTACCGCAGTTAATTCGAGTGCAACTTTTTTAAGTTGAACGAAATACGTCGGATAATTTGCACAATAAACTGGATGTAAAATCTGACCCGATAATTCCTTAACAGCTTGTCTTCCGAACAAACCAGGTATAACAAACAATGGCGGTACATCACGTACAACCCTTGGGCATAACGTTGGTAATTGAATAAAATCAGGTTTAGCACTGGCAATAGCAATTTCGTCTTTAATTTTATCAATCGAATGTGGTAACAAATAAACGAGTTCTAAAAAGTATTAATTAAACTAAAACTTTTTAAATTGAAAATTTAACTTACTCTTGTACAAAGACTGCGATGTTTCCTGCACGTCGTCGCTTAACTGATTATCGTTAATATAAACGTGGGAAACTTTGGATATCAAGATGTTATCCAAATTTTGCAAAACTACCACAAATTCAATAATATTCGATGACTGAACGTGGCTCGTAGCAAATCCCATATCGTTCCTTGTTTTACAAACGCCTTCGGCGTTAGCCAAAAAGTTAACCAACAAAGCCTTAGGAGCGACACTTCTCAAAGCCAAATCCAAATATTGCACAGCTTTAATTTCAGAATTTTTCAAAGTTGTGGATTTTGATGGTAAAACAAAAACTATTCCGATGGGTGCGAGCATTTTAACTTCGTTCAGAAGGTCGGTGGCACTCTCTCTACTTTGGGCTTTGCTCGATGTTACAATTAGGTTCACATCAAAATACTGTTGAAGTAAAGTCAATCTACGATTGATGTGAGTTTGTTGAGACTTGGAATCTGAAGATATTACAATTCTTCTAGCTCCTCGAAAAACTAACCACTCGACAACGTCGGTCCACGATTCGGCTGTTCCGCCTAAAATATTTTGGATTAATTTTTTGGTCAATTTTCAAAATTTGTTTACCGTAAATAAGATATGAGCTCTTTGGATCGCAAATATATTGTGGTGGTTTGTTAACGTAAAGTTTATCGATGGCTAAAGTGTTGGATAGTGGAACTACAATTTTTCCAATGTGGTCGTGTTTTTTCAATTGTCTAAAAAAATGTATGTGATTTTTCGCGCGTAAATTTTTTTAATTTTACCTTAAAATTGACTCGATGTCTTGATCCTTGTTAACAAATCGTTGCAAAGGCCTCACTACAATTTTTTCCATTCCATACGACATTAAATCGTGTATTTTTTGTTTTACTTCCTTGGTAGTGTTGAAAATATGTTCGGGCGATACGCCGTAGAAGCTAACATTTTTCAAAAATACGCTCATGCCGATATGGTTGTTTTGTTCAACATCCAATTTACCAACTTGCAAAAATTTGCCAAATTCGGCAACGCATCTTAAAGTTGCTAATAGCAAATTACCGCTGAGGGTGTTTAAAGTAACGTGGATACCAACAGAACCGGTTGCTGTCATTATATGAGCTTCGAACGAAGTGTCACACGCGCTGAAAATATTATGGTCTCCCAACTAAAAAAATGTATTAAGCTTTTTTAACAACAATTTTGAGTTACTTACATATCTGAATGATTTTTTGAGGAAAGCTTTTTGCGTGTGCGAAGTTACGGTCGTGTAAACAGTACAACCGTACGAGTTGGCTATGTTAATGCAAGCCAAACCGAGTGCAGAGCACCCATTGTGAATTAACACATTTTCGTGTGGTTGAAGTTTACCAATATGAACCAATGCGTAATAACCCTGCGTTAATTAAATTCAGTTAATAAATTTAAAAAATTTAAATTTATCTTACAGTGACGTAAGCGGCAGGAATTGTTGCTGCGTCTTGAACATTCCATCTTGTTGGGCATTCCCAGTGTAATATTGGATCTGGTACTAATTTATAAAATTCTTCATCTAAGCGAGCTATACCATAGATTTTCTTGCCATCTGTGGTTTCACCGGCGTAATCGATGTTTCCTAATTGATGTTTGAACTCGGGGTTGTTAAGTACCACCGTTTCGTCCAGAGGGTTGATTCCAATGCACTTTATGCGTACGTTGTCCACAAGGTTACTAAATTTGAACAACAAATGATTTAGAAACAATTTCAAGAGTCGGTGATTAAACATTTACGTAAGAAGATAGCCGCAAGGGGAGGTGGTTGAAGCTAGGTTCAGTTTTTGGGATTTTTACTTATACCTCAAAAACGTGGGTCCAAGAAAAAAAAGTTTAGTAAAATGAAAGCTCATCAAATTTGCTACAAGATTGTTCCTATTCCTTTTTTCTCTAGTTTTTATAGTTTTCGAGCTATCCGCTTGGAAAAATCGTTAATGTATAAAAAACAATTTTGCATCACGTATTTCGTCAGCTCTTCGTCAACTCTTCTTCGTTTTACAGTAATTTGAGAAAAAAAGCTGTTGCGCATTAAATTTGTCTACTATTTTATCATGAAGCAAAAATTTGTTTTCATACGTTAACGTTTTTTGCTGACGGATATTTCGAGAACTGTAAGGAATAGAGAAAAAATTAATAGAAACAATCTTGTAGGAAGTTTGATAATTTATTGATAGGCTTTAAATTTGCTAAGAATAAATTTTTCTTGAGGGTACCCCGTTTTTGAGATCATTTTACCCTCTCCCACCCTTAGCCATATAGCTAGGACCCAGGGTCATAGCCAGACTGTGTTATCAGGGCAGGTTCAAAAAGGCAGCCTCCCTTTCAAAGGGAGCCTGAAAGTTAAAATCAAGGTTTTCTCTCTTCTAGGTGTGTATAAATCTGTTGACCATTCCACTGTAATCTCTTCTGAGGATAGAAGTTTTTTGCCCAAAATTTACAAAAATTTAGCTAACCCGCTTAAAATGTTCCGTGGCAGGCTCAGCTTGCCCAGGCATAGTCCCGACATATCCCTGGCTAGTCTTGGCTTAGCCCTGGCGTAACCCTGACATAACCCTTGCTAGTCCTGGCTTAGCCCTGGTTATGGCCCTGCTAGAACCGACACGGACTTAGTATTTTTACTTCCTAACTACAAGGAGCTCTGGCTAGAACTGGCTTAAAATTTTCTAGGGCAGGCTCGGCCTGCCCAGGCGTCTGACATATCCCTGGCTAGTCTTGGCTTAGCCCTGGCGTAACCCTAAGGTAGTCCTGGCTAGTCCTCGCTTAGCCCTGGTTACGGCCCTGATAGGACCGACAGGAACTTAGTATTTTTACGTCCTAACTACAAGAAGCTCTGGCTAGAACAAGCTTAAAATTTTCCAGGGCAGGCTCAGCTTGCCCTGGCATATCCCTGGCTAGTCTTGGCTTAGGCCTGGCGTAACCCTGATATAGCCCTGATTAGTCCTGGTTTAGCCCTAGTTACGGCCTTACTAGGACCGACAGGGACCTAGTATTTTTACGTCCTAACTACAAGAAGCTCTGGCTAGAACACGCTTAAAATGTTCCAGGGCAGGCTCCTCTTGCCCTGACATATCCCTGGCTAGTCTTGGCTTAGCCCTGGCGTAACCCTGACATAGCCTTGGCTAGTTCCGGTTTATCCCTAGTTACAGCCCTGCTAGGACCGACAGGGAGTTGGAATTTTAAGTCCTAACTACAAGAAGCTCTGGCTAGAACAAGCTTAAAATGTTCCAGGGCAGGGTCAGCTTGCCCTGACATATCCCTGGCTAGTCTTGGCTTAGGCCTGGCGTAACCCTGACATAGGCCTGGCGTAACCCTGACATTGCCCTGGCTAGTGCTGGTTTAGCCCTAGTTACGGCCCTGCTAGGACCGACAAGGACTTGGTATTTTTACTTTCTAACTACAAGAAGCTCTCGCTAGAACTGGCTTAAAATTTTCTAGTGCAGTCTTAGCTTGGATAACCCTGACTTAGCCCTAACGTTGTCCTGGCATAGCGCTGGCTAGTCCTGTCTTAGCCCTGGCGTAACCCTGACTACGGTTTTACTAGGACCGGCCGGGAACTTGTATTTTACCTCTTAACTACAGAAAGTTCTGGGTAGAACAGGCTTAACATGGCTTAGCCATGTCTAGTCTTGGCTTAGTCATGGCTAGTCCTGACTTAGCCCTGGTTTAGTCCTGGCGTAGTCCTGAGTAGCCCTATCTAGTCCTGGTTTACACCCAGCTACGGTCCTGGCCTCGGCCAAAGGACCAGTCGGGGACTACTAACTACTCCAAACACTTTTAAAAAAATTCCACCCTCTTCCGTGCCCTGCATTACTCCTTCTTTAACTAAACTAAGTACATTTGTTATATTATAACTTATAAGTTATAAGTGGAATCAAATTCGACGTTTGCTAATGTTTCACCGAGAAAGATTACATAGTAGAAAATATCTCTCTGTGGAGCAAACGGCGAGTTTAGTAGAAACTCGGTTAGCAATTTAAAGTCTCTAGAGTACAAAATTCAATATTTAAACGTACAAACCTCGTTTTCTGCGAAATATCAGACGACGATATATCATGCAAATCAATGGGAATGGAAACATACGCGTACAACTGCTCATCCTTGATGATGTTCAATTTAAGATCATTTTTAACAATTCTTTGATACAAACTATCCTTGAGGTTGAACTCGCTGTGCTTTTTATCCAGTGCAAAGACAAACCTTAAAAAATCAAATTAATTCTCCAAACTTTAAGCTGAGATTAATTAATCTTTTTACCTAACGTTATTAGTATTTTCCAACGTTTGCACATCTTGAACGAAATTTAAAATTCCTTCGGTGGGCGTTATGGGAGAACTTAAATAAACTTGTCTACCAGCAACGGTATTAATTGCAGTTTTAAAACTATTAACCCAATTTAACCCTTCGCGTGATAAATCTTTAAAAGTTAACGTATCGCTTTTAATGTTAATAATAACTGGTTCGCATTCGTTGGCCTTAAAAAGTTATAAAATAATGGTATTTCTCAAAAAACAATTTTCTACAATTACCTTTCGAACCAACGAGTACAAGATTCCGTTACAAGAAAATTGTGCAACTTGTGTAATTTCGCTACAAGACAATAGTTTTGGATCGGTCTGCACCAAGAAGAAAGCGTGCGACGATAATAGCAATTTTATACAATCGTCGTCTATTGCGCTATTCTTCAAAACGAACAAAGATTCGGTCTGAGGAACGAGGATCTTTTTAGAATCGTTTACGGTAGAGAGATTTGCCTGCAAATTAAAAATTTATTTTTATTCTTAAAGCAAACAAATCCGATTAACCCTTACGTTAATATTCGTATATTTGCTAACAACATTTTCAATGTTTGTCTTGAAACTCGGATTGTTGGTTTCAATTTCGACGATTATAATACTATCGGAAGATTGATCAAAATTATTTAACACAATTTGGAGGCCTACGGTAATAACACTTTCCATTTTCTAAAAGTTACACAATTTATATACAAGGGTTAAATTAGACAAGACATGCTCACGTTATAAATTTTGTTCGATAGAGGAGTTAATTCTACGCACTCAAACGAAGTCAATTTATTATCCAGTAAAGAAGGTTTTGCTCTAACTCCAATTATTTGAATTCCATTTGTTGAAAGTATTTCGGTCGAATAATTATAATCGACTTGCAAATCTTAAAAAAAAGAATTAAACAAATCTTTCGTGTTTAGTTGTTTGTTTTACCAGTTGGCTCCGCTGGTAGCGCTTCTGGAGAAATTGTAATTTTTTGAATCGTCTCAACTGTTAAAGAGATTTGATTACGTTCTCCTTTTTGGAATAAAACTTGTTGTAACATGGCTTCCAAAAAGTAACTCCATTTATTATTCCAACCAATCGTGCTAATCGAACCTTAAAAAAATTATTAACTAAAGTTAAAAATAAGTTTTAACAACCAACCTTCATCTGTTTGAATTAACTTTTTTATGTATTTATATTCGCGACCATATTTATGACCTCTGTGATAAAATTCGTTGTAAACATCGCTGGCTGAAAGTTCTAAGACATTTTCGGAAATATCGATTTTTGGAGCGTCGACAAATAATTTTTCAGCTTCTGGCGTTCTCATTCTACCGGATACAATTAACTTTTCTTCGTGCGAAACTTCAAAATGACCACTTCCTCTTTGGATCATTAAGTACAATGACGTAGTTCCTAAAATGTTCAATTAAGAAAACCACTCTTAAACCTAATTAATTAATTTACCGTGTTTAGGTGCAATAAGCACTCTGAAAAAGTGAATATTTTCAAATATAACATCCGTGTTTTGATTTTCAAGAGCATTGGCTAAAATTTGGAAAATATACCCCTATAAAATAAAAATCAATTTTTATTGCCCTACAACTAAATCAACTCATACCAAATACAACGACGGTGGAATCACAATACAATTTTTAATTTGATGTCCAATAAGGTCCTTAAATTCGTCAGTCCTTAAAGAAATATTTATACTCATGACGTTTGTAACAAAATTATGTTTATCTTCCAATCCAGAACGCCACTTTTCTCCATGTTCCCAATGAATTAAAGGAGTCAAACTTTTAGTTCCTCTACTCACTGGATAATTTATTTTAGGATAAAGCACGCGCGCATCAAAATTAACACCAGTCAAATAAAGCCTAAGAAAAAAAATCAAAATTTCCGAAACACAAATTTCAAAACCACTTACTTTCCAAGAGCACTCAACAAAAAGATCAAACCATTTTTATTCGATTTCAACGTTAAAGGGATATTGGTGCAGTTTCCTTTAATGGATCGTTTTAAAATTGCTTGGAGCAAACCGTGTGGTGCAATTTCGATCAAGACGGCTTCTTTGGGAACATGTTTTGAGCCTTCTTCGAACAAAACCGAACTCAACAAATTATTCGTATGATATTCGGCAGATGAAGTTTTAGCCAAATCGTTATTCCAATTTTCTTCTGGAATCGACGTACTTATCCACTTTGATGTGCGTGGAAGTGGATTTGGAATGACTTCTTTTAAGTATTTTAATAAAAGGGGGCCAGCTGGTTGAATGTATTTGCTGTGATAAGCAATATCGGCTACGTTAACGAGGCGAGCGAATACTCCCTTTTCCTTAAGTTCGTTTACAAACACTTCCATGTCTTCTGCCGGACCGGAAATTGTAGAACTATCGGGGCCGTTATGACAAGCTACTTCGATAGTAGGTGGGCATTGCTCTTTAATTTGATTGTAACCCATACCGACTGCGGCCATCATTCCTTTAATAAGGGTCGCATCTAAAGAGGCTTTTCCTCTAGAATAAGCTGATAGAATCATTTGTTCGGCAGTTAGACAACCGTCGGCGTAAGCACATCCCAATTCTCCTACAGAGTGCCCAATTATACCATCTGGGACAATTTCGAGGGCAGTTAAAACATCTGTTAAAGCGATCTAAACCAAACTAATTAATAAATTTTTTATTATAAAGTTGAAGAAGTACCTGTATGGCAGCGATGCCCACGAAAGAGTGTAAAATGTTATCAAAAATTTTTTCGTCGTCTGTCGTTACAATTTTGAGTAAGTCGACGCCTTTGGGTTCCAATATTTTGTGACACTTATGGATTGAATTTGCGAAAATTGGCAACTGCATCAAATCGCAAGCCATTTTACACCACTGACTACCCATTCCAGAATAAACAAACCAAATTGGTCTTTTATTACCTGGATAAAACTACAAAACGCGTTACACCGACGTTTAAAAAATGAAAATTACTCAAAATACCTCAAATTCCGTCTTTGAATCTTCGGTTCCATCTAATACTGCATAGCCACGGTATAAATGCCCAGTTATTCCTTGTTTAAAAGTATCTTGAATTAAGCCAGCGTATTCCTCGTCAATTTTACTTTCGGCTTTCAACTACATTTAATACTTTACTATTTGTGCATTACAAATTTTAGCTCAACTTACGTAATTTAAAATTCCTTGAATTCCTTCTTCTGTCCTCGTGGAAATTGGGATTAAACGAGGCACATTATCTACAGACTCTTTTTTAATTTTTGGATTTCCCTTAAGCAAAATATGTCCATAAGAAGAAGATATGCCAACTCCATTGATAGCAGCTAAACCAGAACTCCATTTCCTATTCTGATCGACAACTTCAATTTTTCCATCACGAATCGAAGAAATGTTAGGATTCGGGTTGTTGTAATTAATAGTTGCCGGAATAATCCCTGCCTCCATAGCGATAAGTACTTTGGCTAAACTGACGAAAATTGACGACGCTTCAGCGTGTCCCGTGTTTGGTTTAACAGATCCAACTAACAGTGGATTTAGTCGATCTTTGCAATAAACTTTATCGATCGCTTGTAGTTCAGCTTCATCGACGCTCTAAAAGTCATTTTAGGATTTGAGTAAGTCTAAATTTAATTAAAATGGGCGCTTACTTTAATGCCACATCCGTAACATTCGACAAATTCCACGTCTCTAGGATCGACTTTAATGTCGGTATAAAAATCTTGAATAAACTCTTGCATAGCATCTGCAGTAATTTCTCTAAAAGTACCTTCGCGATCTCCGTTGTAATGAGCGTTAAGACCAACAACTGAAGCGTAAGCTCTTTTAGCATCGCAAGCTCTTTGGATGAACAGAACAACAACGCCATCAGCTCTCGCATAACCGTTAGCTAGAAAAATTTAATCGTAAGTAACAGGAGAGGAAAGTGGATTTTGGTTACCATCAGCATCGAAAGCTCTGGTTTGACCGTCTGGAGAAATTAGGCCCATATCGTTGTAAAGCCAAGAAATTTCTGGATGTAAAGATAAATTTGCTGTAGCAACAATGGCCGCTTCACAGTGGCCTTGGCTAATCGAATCACAAGCAGCTTGTAACACTTCAATTCCATTCAACCAATTGTTGTCGTAGGCGCAACTTGGGCCTAAAAATAAAACGGTTCTATTTTGGACAAAAAAATTTGGATGAAAATGCACCTTTCAAATTTAACCAGTACGATACTCTGTTAGACATCATAGATCTCGAATGACCAGTCACGCCAAATCCACTTACAATCGACTCGTAAAACAAGTTGTCATTTTCTCCCACAGACGAGCCAGTGTAAACTGCCACTTTTTTACCTCTAATTTCAGCTGGACTCACACCTATATTTTGGGGAAAAAAACTTTAAAATAATTTTTGGGCGGATTAGGATAAAAATTCGTGCCTGCATCGATCAAAGCTTCGAAAGTTCGTTCCATTACGTGACGTTGCATAGGGTCCATGTAATTACACTGCTCTCGATGAATTCCAAAATAGGATGTATCAAAGTACTCGATTCCTTCGTTAGTACCAAGCGCATTCGATACACCCATTTCGTTCTCCTTCCAACGAGTTCCCAACAAACATTCATTCTTTAACAAGGCATTTTGAAACTCTTCCAAATTGTTGCTTTTAGCAAACTTTCCTCCAATACCAGAAATGACAATTTCAGTATCATTTGATAACTTCATGTTGAGAAACTTTATTTACTGAAATATTGTAGTTAAAAATTAGATTACAGTTACAATGTAAATCAATTTTACCTCAAGGCAAATATTTAAACACAAGACAAACACCACCAAAGACTAAAACAACGTTACCTTACAACGTCTTATTTATACAAAGGAATTGGAATTTGCATATATTAATACAAAAGAATGGATAATCTATTTTTATTGGTTAAATAAGTGACTTTATGGAAAATGAATAATTAACCTTGATTGATAATCAGCTTAATTTAATTTTGAAAGAAAGAAAAAACCCATTACATGTACTTTACGTATGTGCCAAATTTCGTATGTACTATTGAATTTAAAATTTAAATAAGAGTATGAGAACTTATCGCTTTTATTGAAATTTCGATTGAGTTTTTTTTTGTAAAATTTCCAATTTAACAAAAACTCATTATAGATCAAATCTCGCGAAAGCCATTTAATCCTTTTGAATGGAAATTGTGTACTACGTATGTAAGCTGTGCATTTATTGCATATAAGTAACTTGAAGACGCTTTAATTTATTGTTAAGTAATTCAAATTAAATTAGTTTTGAGGGTTTGTTATAAATTGCTGAGAGAAAGAGGGAGTTTTGAAATTGTTTAATTAAATTCAGATACGAGCATTGTTAACGTTACTTTAACTTAACTTATTTAAATAATTCAATTTTGATTGTAACCTTTACGAATACGTGAACTTTATAAAAAAAAGTTACTTATTATAATGTAATATTAAGGTACTCGATGGTATTTGAACTTGAATTTTATTTATCTATTAATTATTCATTAATACGTGCATAATTAAAAACTATTGTATTCATTCTTTTGGGTAATCAAAATTTTGTAATATCATTACATTAGATTGGGTATTATTTAATAATATTTTTTACTAAGAGCCTAAACCTTCCAAGAACTTGAAGTGACCTTTAAAAGTCACCATCTTATTATAAAGAACCTTCCATGTTCTGTAAACCTTCAGGATATATCTCTTTAGAACCGCTGATAGATAACACACTCTCCTTATTCCATTTCCATTTTAATTTTGCACGTTTTTTGCCTTTTTTTGCCAAGAAAGCCCTACAGAGCACTTAATGTCATCTCTCCACCTGGTATTTAGTCTGTCTATGCTTATATGTTCTTATCTTGGTTTATAAACAGTTTTAGGAGATTTGCCAAAAGAGTAACTGCCAACAAACTTTTAAACAAGTTGATTTCAAATCAAGTTCATGCGACCACCTAGATAAGCTTCTGGAACTGTAAAAGTGTAAAAGCTCCATTTATCGATTATCAAAAGACAGCTTATAACATTTTGTCTTTATTTAAGCTTCGTTTCATTAATATTCGATTCATTCATTCATCTAAATATTTTTTATTTTCAGCGTTAGTGATGAAATGGAAGACTTAAAACTAATTAAGAGTAGATTAAAACTTCCATGTGTGTTTGAGAAGATTTGAGGCTAATTAAATAGAAATTTTATTCATCACAATGAAATATGTCAAAATAAGTACCGCCAGAAGTAGAACGATGCATGCAGGAAATCGTATGGGAATATTAGCACACTAAAAAAATAAACCGAGTTTGAAGTACCCTCAAGTATAGGTAAGTATAAGTAAGTAATTCGCTAATTAAACAGTTAAGAGTTATTTAACTTTTTAAAATGCATAGTTTCTTTATGATCGTTGACCTGTAGAGTGTAGAGGGTGGTAGTGAAGAGATTTTATGATTTTGGGTATAGTTTTTAAATAAATAAAAGGTTTTGGTGGCTTTAATGGTGATTAACTGTAATATCAACATCATGAACACAAGGAGAATGATTTACTACCTTCAAAGAACAAACCACTATTTTAAAATAGCCCAAGGTTTGAAAAGGGGGTTTGTTTTAAGACACATTTGTATACGACAATACTACCTGTCAATCACTTTGTATGTACTTTTATGTCGGCTGTTATTTGAAAAGTAGGGCTATTTTAGTACTTAAAGAGTCAAAGTCATAAAAACCACTTATTTATTGAAAAACTCTACTGGGCCGTGTAAATAAAACCAGTAGTTTTGACATTTTTCCCATATTTGGTATTTGTCACATCCCTAATTAAACAGTAAACAATTTTTCAAATTTCAAAATGTTTTAGTTTCTACGCTCCTTGACATGTTGAGGGTTGTAAGTTGTAATGAAGGGATGAGTAGGGATTATATTATTTTGGGTACTGGGCGGTGTAATACAAGTAATCTTAACATTTTCCCCATATTTTATATTTTTAAATTCAATAATTCAACATTAAACAAAATTTTAATTTTTAATTTTTTTTAGTTTCTACGCCCCTCGACATGTTGACATGTTGAGGTTGAGGATTGTGGTAAAGGAGTGAGTAGGGATTATATTATTTTGTGTACTGGACCGTGTAAGAACAAGTACTTTTGACATTTTCCCCATATTTTATATTTTTAAAATTCACTAATTATTAAATAGTAAACATTTTATTAACTTTCAAATATTTTTAGTTTACACGCTCCTTAACATGTTGAGGGTTGTAGTGAAGGAATGAGGAGAGATTATATTATTTTGGGTACAGTACCATGTAAGAACAAGTAGTATAGACATCTCTCCTATATTTTATATTTTGCAATTCACTAATTAGACAGTAAACATTTTTTTTGTGTCTACGTTCTTTGAAATGTTGAGGGTTGTAGTGAAGGAATGAGGAGAGATTATATTATTTTGGGTACAGTACCATGTAAGAACAAGTAGTATAGACATCTCTCCTATATTTTATATTTTGCAATTCACTAATTAGACAGTAAACATTTTTTTTGTGTCTACGTTCTTTGAAATGTTGAGGGTTGTAGTGAAGGAATGAGGAGGGATTATATTATTTTGGGTACAGTACCATGTAAGAACAAGTAGTCTAGACATTTCCCCTATATTTTATATTTTTCAATTCACTAATTAGACAGTAAACATTTTTTTTGTGTCTACGTTCTTTGAAATGTTGAGGGTTGTAGTGAAGGAATGAGGAGGGATTATATTATTTTGGGTACAGTAGCATGTAAGAACAAGTAGTCTAGACATTTCCCCTATATTTTATATTTTTCAATTCACTAATTAGACAGTAAACATTTTTTTTGTGTCTACGTTCTTTGAAATGTTGAGGGTTGTAGTGAAGGAATGAGGAGGGATTATATTATTTTGGGTACAGTACCATGTAAGAACAAGTAGTCTAGACATTTCCCCTATATTTTATATTTTACAATTCACTAATTAGACAGTAAACATTTTTTTTGTGTCTACGTTCTTTGACATGTTGAGGGTTGTAGTGAAGGAATGAGGAGGGATTATATTATTTTGGGTACCGGACCGTGTAAGAACAAGTAGTCTAGACATTTCCCCTATATTTTATATTTTTTAATTCACTAATTAGACAGTAAACATTTTTTTTGTGTCTACGTTCTATGACATGTTGAGGGTTGTAGTGAAGGAATGAGGAGGGATTATATTATTTTGGGTACAGTACCGTGTAAGAACAAGTAGACTAGATATTTCCCCTATATTTTCTATTTTTCAATTCACTAATTAGACAGTAAACATTTTTTCTTGTGTCTACGTTCTTTGACATGTTGAAGGTTGTAGTGAAGGAATGAGGAGGGATTGTATTATTTTGGGTACAGGACTGTGTAAGAACAAGTAGTCTAGACATTTCCCTTATATTTTATATTTTTCAATTCACTAATTAGACAGTAAACACTTTTTTGTGTCTACGTTCTTTGACATGTTGAGGATTGTAGTGAAGGAATGAGGAGGGATTATATTATTTTGGGTACAGTACCGTGTAAGAACAAGTAGTCTAGACATTTCCCCTATATTTTCTATTTTTCAATTCAGTAATTAGACAGTAAACTTTTTTTTTGTGTCTTCGTTCTTTGAAATGTTGAGGGTTGTAGTGAAGAAATGAGGAGGGATTATATTATTTTGGGTACAGTACCATGTAATAACAAGTAGTCTAGACATTTCCCTTATATTTTATATTTTTCAATTCACTAATTAGACAGTAAACACTTTTTTGTGTCTACGTTCTTTGACATGTTGAGGGTTGTAGTGAAGGAATGAGGAGGGATTATATTATTTTGGGTACCGGACCGTGTAAGAACAAGTAGTCTAGACATTTCCCCTATATTTTATATTTTTTAATTCACTAATTAGACAGTAAACATTTTTTTTGTGTCTACGTTCTATGACATGTTGAGGGTTGTAGTGAAGGAATAAGGAGGGATTATATTATTTTGGGTACAGTACCATGTAAGAACAAGTAGTCTAGATATTTCCCCTATATTTAATATTTTTCAATTCACTAATTAGACAGTAAACATTTTTTTTGTGTCTACGTTCTATGACATGTTGAGGGTTGTAGTGAAGGAATGAGGAGGGATTATATTATTATGGGTACCGGACCGTGTAAGAACAAGTAGTCTAGACATTTCCCCTATATTTTATATTTTTTAATTCACTAATTAGACAGTAAACATTTTTTTTGTGTTTACGTTCTATGACATGTTGAGGGTTGTAGTGAAGGAATGGGGAGGGATTATATTATTTTGGGTACAGTACCATGTAAGAACAAGTAGTCTAGATATTTCCCCTATATTTAATATTTTTCAATTCACTAATTAGACAGTAAACATTTTTTTTGTGTCTACGTTCTTTGACATGTTGAGGGTTGTAGTGAAGGAATGAGGAGGGATTATAATATTTTGGGTACAGGACCGTGTAAGAACAAGTAGTCTAGATATTTCCCCTATATTTTATATTTTTTAATTCACTAATTAGACAGTAAACATTTTTTTGTGTCTACGTTCTTTGACATGTTGAGGGTTGTAGTGAAGGAATGAGGAGGGATTATATTATTTTGAGTACAGGACCGTGTAAGAACAAGTAGTCTAGACATTTCCCCTATATTTTATATTTTTTAATTCACTAATTAGACAGTAAACATTTTTTTTGTGTCTACGTTCTTTGACATATTGAGGGTTGTAGTGAAGGAATGAGGAGGGATTATATTATTTTGGGTACAGGACTGTGTAAGAACAAGTAGTCTAGACATTTCCTCTATATTTTATATTTTTCAATTTACTAATTACACAGTAAACATTTTTTTTGTGTCTACGTTCTTTGACATGTTGAGGGTTGTAGTGAAGAAATGAGGAGGGATTATATTATTTTGGGTACAGGACCGTGTAAGAACAAGTAGTCTAGACATTTCCCCTATATTTTATATTTTTCAATTCACTAATTAGACAGTAAACATTTTTTTTGTGTCTACGTTCTTTGACATATTGAGGGTTGTAGTGAAGGAATGAGGAGGGATTATATTATTTTGGGTACAGGACTGTGTAAGAACAAGTAGTCTAGACATTTCCCCTATATTTTATATTTTTTAATTCACTAATTAGACAGTAAAGATTTTTTTTGTGTCTACGTTCTATGACATGTTGAGGGTTGTAGTGAAGAAATGAGGAGGGATTATTTTATTTTGGGTACAGTACCATGTACGAACAAGTAGTCTAGACATTTCCAGTATATTTTATATTTTTCAATTCACTAATTAGACAGTAAACATTTTTTTTGTGTCTACGTTCTTTGAAATGTTGAGGGTTGTAGTGAAGAGACGAGTGTAGAGATTAGATTATTTTGGGTAGGTATTGGGCTATGTAGAAACAAGCAGTAGTTTTTTTTAGGATTAACAGATTTTTTATTTCAGTAATGAAGTAATACATAATTTCGAATCATAAGAAAGTTGTAATTCTGTTTTTTAGGCATACGACGCCGACGTACTAAGGATTACTAATAATCGAATACACGTTTTTATGAACTGGAGAAGATTCAAATATTGTAAAAGCGGATGTTGGAAGTGATCTTTAATTCTTTTGATGTATTTAGTAGAAAAGAAGCAAGAGAAGAGGTGATAAAGGGTAAGGGCAGGTAAATTCATATCATATAAAAGTAATTAAAATTTTCAAATAAAAATTGTAAAAACTTAATGAAAGCATGTCTTGAAGACGATGATTAGCAAGTGTACCTATTTCTTGTTTCAGGGTCACTTTTACGGAATTGGTCCTTCTAAAGTTTGAAATTAACCAATTCTGACTGAATGAACTATCATCATCAATAGAAGTGTCAACTTAATGGAAAGAGAGAAACGAGCAATGGGATGTTAAGAAACGTTTGATTCATAGCTATTTATGCAACAATAAATTAAATTTACCAGTCGCAGACTGCAGACCACTATACGACTACACGCTGGACTAGGTTCCAGAACTCGATAGCAGCAGTATGGTTGTGAGTAAGATTAAAATTGCCTCTTGATAATTGTTAGTGTATTAGTAGAAAAAGCTATATTGTAGAGTTTAGTGAGCTATTGCTATTAGAAATACTATTAGGTAGGTACCTTAGAATACAGAGAGACAGGAAGGAACCTTGACAACCGTTGCCTATAAGAGAAAATGCGACGGAGATAACATTTTGGAAAGCATCGGATGACTCATTTATTGCGTCGACTTTACATTATCATTGGTTGTCATGGTCTTTCCTTATAAGTGGGAGTATAAGCAACCATTTCTATTGGAGAAATTGGCCGGAAATCGCTATATTTAGACAACCTTTGCATTCACATACGATTACCTGGCATGCTCTTTCCTGGTAGAGTAACGGCTATTTATTCAATGGTAGGCAACCCACATTGTAGCAATTTTACCGCTTGTATCCAAATTTGAATAATTTACACCCACTTCTTTGGGTTGATTATTGGTTGATTTCTATTTAGTGGTAGGGAATAGGTAAGGAAAAGTTTATAAGGCCGAATTTCGCCAAAATCAACTTGGATTTTTGAAAATTGTTTTTTGCTTGAAAGTTGTTCCTAATATTAAATTTGATGTTCCTATCAAGTTTTAAATGATCTCGTACTTCAAAATTAATTTTAAAAAATTAAATTTATTAAAGAACAATTATTTTTTAATTTTTCACTTAAATTATTTTTTTTTAGAAATTACTTCAGAAGTGCCGTTTGATGAGCGAGAAGTACCTGCAATAATATATCACGACAATCTTAGCAATGTGTGTGCGTTTTTCATCACAACTGATCTGAATAAAACTCCACAACTAGTTATTTCCATCAGGTAATTTGTATAAGAAATTCAAGTTGTGTAGTTTTTCTAATTTTTTCCATTTGATATTTTTAGCAAAGGATAAATTGGATATCCAAAAGTTCTAGGATTTGTTTTCAGAAATACAAAAAATTTCTCAACTGTAGAATGAATTTAACACAATGCTCACGAAAAATTGTAATTATAAACATCTTGGATCAGATATAAGTAACAAAAAGACTGTATTTACTAAATAATCTAATACATCTACTTGATTGATGGCATTACATAAACTGTTGGAATTCTAAAGAAAACTTCGTTGTTGTAACGATAAGAAAAAATCAGCCTTCTTAGTTAGTTATTTTAAAAAGTGTTTTCCCTCGATCTATTTGAAGTTATGAAAGGGCAATTCTTCTTAGATTCTAAACTTCTGTATGGTAAGTACAATAGGTGTAACAATTTAACAAATTTTTGTAATGGTGTTTTTAATTTGTAGGTACAGACCATCGTGTTTTTGTTCCAATGCACATTCCAATGATACTATGAAAAGGAAGGACAACAAATGTCCAAACGTCTTTAGTAGTGTAAAGTTATTTCTAATATTGTTTCAGTTTGTTGTAATTAAATAGTGTACTGTCAACTTGTATAACTTCTTATTACATGTTGCTAGCAACAAGAATTTTTTTTAAATTTTTGAAAATGTGAAAAATCTCAAATTTTCTGTTCTAAACGTACTTTCTGACTTCTGATTTTTGGAGATAAAATCATTCTATGTATATAAGTCTATAGCCATAGAAGGGATTGTAATTCTCTTGCTTGCTGGTATTATACATAAGTTCTATTATCACAAGAACTATTTAAAAATAAATTTTGCCTCTAAGGTCTGTTTTACATGAACTCTGTAGTTCTGTTACTGTTTCTGTTACTGTTAAGTTAAGTAACTGTTAGTTACTAAATGGTTACTAAATGAACTCAAGGAGCAATAACACGGGAATCTAAGCTTTAACGTCAACGTCAAAATTTATCCGCCCATTTTGACGTTGACGTTAAAGCTTAGATTCCCGTGTTTTTGCTCCTTGAGTTCATTTAGTAACCATTTAGTAACTAACAGTTACTAAATAGTTAGTTCATGTCATACAGCCCTAAGACTTTTCTGAAATAACTGTTACTTCACTCTTGACATAGTTTAATATTTTCTTTTTTTAGCCCTGCATGTTGTTATATCGACATTCTGACTATGGCTCTAGACTTGAGAACAATAAGCACAACTTTATAAAGAATGAAGGTGTCATTACTAGCATTAACAATTATCATAATAAATTGTAGTACAATACATTAGATTAATTATTTATAAACCACGATGTGAAAACATTGTAATTGATATTCAACAATTGCGAACATTTAATTATTTGTCATTTAATTTAGTAATATGAAGAGCAGACAATTGAAGTTTGTATTAAGTTATTATTGTTAAACTTGTAGTTTGATGTTGTGTTAAGATTTGTAGTTGGACAATTGCATTGTTCTCGTTAGCGTTAAGAAGCTCATAATTATTGTACATTCTAATATTGATTTTAAGTTGAATTTTTACGAAAATATTAAAAATTAGAATTTTTTTAATCACCTAAACGTAATTTATGGAATTACTACTTCAATAGAACCCTCTCCAATTCAATAATTGTAGTAAATAATTTCTTGTGATATCATTAAAAGAACTTAGTTTTTAATCCATTTTAATTTCAAATTTGATTTTGAATTTTTCTAAATATTACGCCTAGATAGATAGGCAACCTTTTAATCACGCCCCACTATTGGATAAAATTGAATGTTAAAGTTCACTAATTTGTCGAGTGGGGTTGTCACGTGGTTCAAAAAGTAAATAAAAGGCCAAGTTTCGCCATAAGTTGACTTTTTTATCAGCAACACAGATCTTCAATTTTTACAAATTTAACGTTTACTCTTGTCGAAAATAAACTTTCATTTTTGAATTTTATTTTTATAGGAAGTTGTTTCTAATATTATTATAAGTATTCCTAGGAAGTTTTAAATAAAAAACTTCAAAATGAAGCATAAAAAATTGAATTCATTATTGAATAATTTTCAGTAAATTTTAAAGTTTAAAAATTCTTTGAAACTATGAACCATTAAAAACAAAGTGTTAGTTTTGTTAAGGAATTTACTAGATACTCGTTAATTAATATTTTACGTTCCTAGTGTTCCTACTATAATTAAATAATTAAGTTCTTATTTATAGTTATTTTAAGTTTAAGAATTTTATTGTTTAAAAAGTAATGATTCGATATAATTAATTAGAATTAAAATGTACTTGAAACGTTGTAACACTGTTGTTTATTCTAAATAAGTAAAATGTAAATACTTTAAGTTAAGTACTAAAATAAAAATTCAAAAATTGTAAATTACTTATGACTATTTTTAACTCATATTATTACCTCAGGTGGTGTTTACATCCCTTAATTACCTACCAAATCTGCAAATTCTAATTCGAGTTCTCCGAGGTTTATTTATCAACATTTAAGGGCTGTTAATTAATTATTAGAATTAATTAATGATTCTCTATTGACCATATTAATTAAAATAGACAAAAGGACTCTAATAAAGATCGCAGCAGTGAAAGATGATGTTAAAATATAATAAAAATAAAATTTTAAATTTATTTAAATCAACATAAATGCACGGCCTTCTCTTTATGCAATAGATACGCTTTCGATAGAAGCTTTTTCGTAAAGCTCTCTGCAAATTTTATTTAAATAAATTTAATATTTTTAGAGATATCCTATTATACTTCTGCTCTCCTAATACATCAATTGGTTTATACACTGATTCTTATCAAAATTTAACTCAATTGGACAATTTTTATGTCAAAATAAGCTGATTTTTACACTTAACTTTTGATTTAGTAGAGATTAAAGAGAGAAATAAAATATAGGGGTACTTGAGACGTTATACAAAGACGCATATTAATTAAAATTATTTTATACCCGCCCTCTGATCAAAATTATTACTAAATTAACCCAAATTAACAAATCTGCAAATTCTATTTAGTGCTGTACAGGGTTTATTTAGCAATATTTAAGGGATGTTAATTAATTATTAGAATTAATTAATGATTCTTTATCATTTATGTTAATTAAATTAGTCAAAAGGGCTCTAATAAAGCTAAAAATGGCAAAAATAACTCTTATGGGAATTTAACATGGACAAGAAAATGTCCGAAAATTTCAATTATTGCCACTTGGTGACAGGATCACAGGAGTAAAAGAAGTTAAAACAAAATAAAATATTAAATTTATTTAAATGAACATAAATGCATGTGCTTATCTTTATGTAACAGATAAGCTTTCGATAGAAGCTATTACGTATAGCTGGAAGCAAATTTTATTTAAATTAATTTAATACTTTTAGAGATATCTTATAATACTTCTGCTCTCCTAATACATCAATTGGTTTATAAACTGATTCTTATCAAAATTTAACTCAATTGGACAAATTTTACGTCAAAATAAGCTGATTTTTACACTTAACTTTTGATTTAGTAGAGATTAAAGGAGGAAATAAAATATAGGGGTTGTTGAGACGTTATAAAAAGACGCATACTAATCAAAATTATTTTATCGCCCCCTCTGATCAAAATTATTACTAAATAAACCCAAATTAACAAATCTGCAAATTCTATTTCGTGCTGTACAGGGTTTATTTAGCAATATTTAAGGGATGTTAATTAATTATTAGAATTAATTAACGATTCTTTATCATTTATGTTAATTAAATTAGTCAAAAGGGCTCTAATAAAGCTAAAAATGACAAAAATAACTCTTATGGGAATATAAGACAATAACAATATAAGACAAATATATGACAAGAAAATGTCAGAAAATTTCAATTATTGCCACTTCGTGACAGGATCACAGGAGTAAAAGAAGTTAAAACAAAATAAAATATTAAATTTATTTAAATGACTATTTCACTAGAGTGTATTATAGCGACAATAAAATCAAGTATTCAGGTGACAAAACAAGTACCTTGGCAAAACTAACAACATGGTATTTCAGCGACAATTTTTTTGACGTTTTAAACGTTCAAGTCAGCTTGGAAATTAAATCATTGTCAAACTGACATTTTTGCATAGCATTGCGTTTTGCAGTAAAAATAAGTTTTTTAAGTGAAAATAGACTTAATTTTTCTCTCGTAAAATAGTCATGTCGAATACCATTCAAGATAAAATTTTGTAGGCAAAATTGTTCTCTTGTAAGTATTCAAGTTTGTTTCTTTTTGATAATTTCGCTCATGACATTTAATTAAAAATCACTCGCCGTACGGCTCGTGATTTTTTGACAAATGTCATTCGCGAAATTATCAAGCAACAAACTTTCATAACAATCGAACAATTTTGCCGACAAAATTTTATCTCTAGTGGTATTATATATGAATATAAATTCACTGGCTTATCTTTATGTAACAGATAATCTTTCTATAAAAGCTTTTACGTAAAGCTGGAAGCAAATTTTATTTAAATTAATTTAATACTTTTAGAGATATCTTATAATACTTCTGCTCTCCTAATACATCAATTGGTTTATACACTGATTCTTATCAAAATTTAACTCAATTGGACAAATTTTACGTCAAAATAAGCTGATTTTTACACTTAACTTTTGATTTAGTAGAGATTAAAGAGAGAAATAAAATATAGGGGTACTTGAGACGTTATACAAAGACGCATATTAATTAAAATTATTTTATACCCGCCCTCTGATCAAAATTATTACTAAATTAACCCAAATTAACAAATCTGCAAATTCTATTTCGTGCTGTACAGGGTTTATTTAGCAATATTTAAGGGATGTTAATTAATTATTAGAATTAATTAATGATTCTTTATCATTTATGTTAATTAAATTAGTCAAAAGGGCTCTAATAAAGCTAAAAATGGCAAAAATAACTCTTATGGGAATTTAACATGGACAAGAAAATGTCCGAAAATTTCAATTTTTGCCACTTGGTGACAGGATCACAGGAGTAAAAGAAGTTAAAACAAAATAAAATATTAAATTTATTTAAATGAACATAAATGCATGTGCTTATCTTTATGTAACAGATAAGCTTTCGATAGAAGCTATTACGTATAGCTGGAAGAAAATTTTATTTAAATTAATTTAATACTTTTAGAGATATCTTATAATACTTCTGCTCTCCTAATACATCAATTGGTTTATAAACTGATTCTTATCAAAATTTAACTCAATTGGACAAATTTTACGTCAAAATAAGCTGATTTTTACACTTAACTTTTGATTTAGTAGAGATTAAAGGAGGAAATAAAATATGGGGGTAGTTGAGACGTTATAAAAAGACGCATACTAATCAAAATTATTTTATCGCCCCCTCTGATCAAAATTATTACTAAATAAACCCAAATTAACAAATCTGCAAATTCTATTTCGTGCTGTACAGGGTTTATTTAGCAATATTTAAGGGATGTTAATTAATTATTAGAATTAATTAATGATTCTTTATCATTTATGTTAATTAAATTAGTCAAAAGGGCTCTAATAAAGCTAAAAATGGCAAAAATAACTCTTATGGGAATTTAACATGGACAAGAAAATGTCCGAAAATTTCAATTTTTGCCACTTGTTGACAGGATCACAGGAGTAAAAGAAGTTAATACAAAATAAAATATTAAATTTATTTAAATGAACATAAATGCATGGGCTTATCTTTATGTAACAGATAAGCTTTCGATAGAAGCTATTACGTATAGCTGGAAGAAAATTTTATTTAAATTAATTTAATACTTTTAGAGATATCTTATAATACTTCTGCTCTCCTAATACATCAATTGGTTTATACACTGATTCTTATCAAAATTTAACTCAATTGGACAAATTTTACGTCAAAATAAGCTGATTTTTACACTTAACTTTTGATTTAGTAGAGATTAAAGGAGGAAATAAAATATAGGGGTAGTTGAGACGTTATAAAAAGACGCATACTAATCAAAATTATTTTATCGCCCCCTCTGATCAAAATTATTACTAAATAAACCCAAATTAACAAATCTGCAAATTCTATTTCGTGCTGTACAGGGTTTATTTAGCAATATTTAAGGGATGTTAATTAATTATTAGAATTAATTAATGATTCTTTATCATTTATGTTAATTAAATTAGTCAAAAGGGCTCTAATAAAGCTAAAAATGGCAAAAATAACTCTTATGGGAATTTAACATGGACAAGAAAATGTCCGAAAATTTCAATTTTTGCCACTTGGTGACAGGATCACAGGAGTAAAAGAAGTTAAAACAAAATAAAATATTAAATTTATTTAAATGAACATAAATGCATGGGCTTATCTTTATGTAACAGATAAGCTTTCGATAGAAGCTATTACGTATAGCTGGAAGAAAATTTTATTTAAATTAATTTAATACTTTTAGAGATATCTTATAATACTTCTGCTCTCCTAATACATCAATTGGTTTATACACTGATTCTTATCAAAATTTAACTCAATTGGACAAATTTTACGTCAAAATAAGCTGATTTTTACACTTAACTTTTGATTTAGTAGAGATTAAAGGAGGAAATAAAATATAGGGGTAGTTGAGACGTTATAAAAAGACGCATACTAATCAAAATTATTTTATCGCCCCCTCTGATCAAAATTATTACTAAATAAACCCAAATTAACAAATCTGCAAATTCTATTTCGTGCTGTACAGGGTTTATTTAGCAATATTTAAGGGATGTTAATTAATTATTAGAATTAATTAATGATTCTTTATCATTTATGTTAATTAAATTAGTCAAAAGGGCTCTAATAAAGCTAAAAATGGCAAAAATAACTCTTATGGGAATTTAACATGGACAAGAAAATGTCCGAAAATTTCAATTTTTGCCACTTGGTGACAGGATCACAGGAGTAAAAGAAGTTAAAACAAAATAAAATATTAAATTTATTTAAATGAACATAAATGCATGGGCTTATCTTTATGTAACAGATAAGCTTTCGATAGAAGCTATTACGTATAGCTGGAAGAAAATTTTATTTAAATTAATTTAATACTTTTAGAGATATCTTATAATACTTCTGCTCTCCTAATACATCAATTGGTTTATACACTGATTCTTATCAAAATTTAACTCAATTGGACAAATTTTACGTCAAAATAAGCTGATTTTTACACTTAACTTTTGATTTAGTAGAGATTAAAGGAGGAAATAAAATATAGGGGTAGTTGAGACGTTATAAAAAGACGCATACTAATCAAAATTATTTTATCGCCCCCTCTGATCAAAATTATTACTAAATAAACCCAAATTAACATATCTGCAAATTCTATTTCGTGCTGTACAGGGTTTATTTAGCAATATTTAAGGGATGTTAATTAATTATTAGAATTAATTAACGATTCTTTATCATTTATGTTAATTAAATTAGTCAAAAGGGCTCTAATAAAGCTAAAAATGGCAAAAATAGCTCTTATGGGAATATAACATGGACAAGAAAATGTCAGAAAATTTCAATTTTTGCCACTTCGTGACAGGATCACAGGAGTAAAAGAAGTTAAAACTAAATAAAATATTAAATTTATTTAAATGAAAATAAATTCACTGGCTTATCTTTATGTAACAGATAAGCTATTACGTATAGCTGGAAGCAAATTTTATTTAAATTAATTTAATACTTTTAGAGATATCTTATAATTTATAAATAATACTTCTGCTCTCCTAATACATCAATTGGTTTATACACTGATTCTTATCAAATTTTAACACATTTTTACTTTTTTTATGGCAAAATAAGCTGCTTTTTGCACTAAACTTTTTATTTAGAAGAGATGGAGGGGTGAAATAAAATATAGGCATAGTTGAGACGTTATAGGAAGAAGCTTATCAATCAAACTCAAAGCTAAAGTTGAATATGTCTTCATTAGGGGTAGTTAACTTAAAGTAATTAATACGACATAAAAATAGCCGCAAGTAATTAAAAATTTTTTTTATTAATTTTAAATATTTACATTTTACTTATATTTTTTAGTAGTGGTGGTACTAACTTAAATAATATTTTTTATTATAATCAATAATCATAATTGCAAGTAATTAAATCAAGTCTTTATTTAAAAAAATTTTCAACTGTAATAACCCTAGGGCATTGATAACAACCGAAATAATTTTGTCATATATCTTGAAAGTACATTTTTAAAAACACCCCGACGCGAAGCGGAGGGGTGTTTTTCCAAAAAAATGTACTTGAAAGATAGACAAAATTATGAGGATTCATCAATGCCCGAGGGATATTCAACGAGATAATTTTTTTTAAATTTAAATTTAACGTCAAAAGTGACAATTCGTTAAATTTTATACGATATCGCGTCGGCAGAGCAATTGAAAATTACCCTAGGGTGATTGTCAGTTAAAGTTGTATGTGATTGGGTAAAAATGAACATGTGACTGAAAATTGTAAAATATGATTGGCTTTGTGTTTGAAAAAAAAATTATCATATATAATACCACTAGAGATAAAATTTTGTCGGCAAAATTGTTCGATTGTTATGAAAGTTTGTTGCTTGATAATTTCGCGAATGACATTTGTCAAAAAATCACGAGCCGTACCCGAGTGATTTTTAATTAAATGTCATGAGCGAAATTGTCAAAAAGAAACAAACTTGAATACTTATAAGAGAACAATTTTGCCTACAAAATTTTATCTTGAGTAGTATTCGACATGACTATTTTACGAGAGAAAAATTAAGTCTATTTTCACTTAAAAAACTTATTTTTTACTGCAAAACGCAATGCGATGCAAAAATGTCAGTTTGACAATGATTTAATTTCCAAGCTGACTTGAACGTTTAAAACGTCAAAAAAATTGACAAAATTGAGAAAAATTGCCAAGGTACTTGTTTTGTCACCTGAATACTTGATTTTATTGTCGCTATAATACAGTCTAGTGAAATAGTCATATACCGGGTGATTAGCACCAAACCTGGCCATAGGGCAATTTAACATTATGAATATTTCCAAAAATATATGAATTGTCATGGTAAGGTCATGGTTACCAAACCTGGCAATAGCGATTTCATTTATCATAGGAAATAGTTTGAAAATTTTAAACTGTCAGTGTATGATTTAAAGAAATATATTTCATGGCAATTCATATATTTTTGGAAATATGCGCAATATTAAGTCGCCCTATGGCCAGGTTTGGTGCTAATCACCCGGTATAATACCACTAGAGATAAAATTTTGTCGGCAAAATTGTTCGATTGTTATGAAAGTTTGTTGCTTGATAATTTCGCGAATGACATTTGTCAAAAAATCACGAGCCGTACGGCGAGTGATTTTTAATTAAATGTCATGAGCGAAATTGTCAAAAAGGAACAAACTTGAATACTACAAGAGAACAATTTTGCCTACAAAATTTTATCTTGAATGGTATTCGACATGACTATTTTACGAGAGAAAAATTAAGTCTATTTTCACTTAAAAAACTTATTTTTTACTGCAAAACGCAATGCGATGCAAAAATGTCAGTTTGACAATGATTTAATTTCCAAGCTGACTTGAACGTTTAAAACGTCAAAAAAATTGTCGCTGAGATTCCATGTTGTTAGTTTTGCCAAGGTACTTGTTTTGTCACCTGAATACTTGATTTTATTGTCGCTATAATACACTCTAGTGAAATAGTCGCTATAATACAGTCTAGTGAAATAGTCAATAAAATATACTAACATTACAATTTCTTAATCTTAATGTACAATAGGTATAAGAGCTTATTCAATTACAGTAAGAACATTAGGAACTTAAAAATAATAATTAACGAATATCTAGTAATTACATTAACAAAATTAACACTTCGTTTTCAATGGTTCAAAGTTTCAAAGAGTTTTGAAACATTAAAATTTAATAAAAATTATTCATTAATGGATTGAATTAACGTTATGTAATGTTTGTACTACCCCCGATTACATTGATTACATTCGTATTTAACATCAATCCTCATCTTCTCAGCTCAAAACTTTAATAGCTAAATACATTTATTTTGCCATAGAAAATATTTGAATTTGCTAAAACTCGACGAAAATCAGTCTGTAAACCCCTTTTTAATTAAGGGTCTCTTTATTAACAATTAAATTAAAGAAGGTCTTTTTCCAACTACTTTCATACCAAATTTCCAAATATTTTCTCTTTCAATTCAAAATAAAAATTGACTTTTTAACATTTTGTTTTATAAGGGCTGTAATTTCGGTTAGGGTGGAGATATTTAAATTTTTTTTGCAGAAAGTGCTTTTGATACTCTGTGGCTACATTGATGTGTAATTTCAACCCTGTAGCACCCCTGGTTCAAAAGTTGAAAGTCCAAATCAGATAATTTTGATAAAAATTCAAGAAAACGTGATAAAACTGGGTCGACGAACAAATTGAAGTATCAGGAGTACAGAAGAAGGTTGAGAAATTTGAAAATAAATAGCGCGCTATTTTAAATATTTTATCAATTTAAAGCTCCGGTCAAACCAGAAGTTCAAAACATTTTTATTTTTTGAAACCTTTAAAATGATAAAATAAGCTCTTGAGTACTATTTTAACATATTATTAGTGGACTATATATCGTTTTATATTTTTTTAAATCAAATTAGTGTACGAAAACACTTTAAAACATTGCAAAAAGGCTTAAAATTTTAATTTGATACTGCTGGTTTTTGAATTAAATTGTAGTAAAATTAACGAGGCGTGGTCTTTATGATAAGAATAATATTGATAGGGATGTAAACAAATAAACATAACCTCAACCCATAATTTATGTTTATTTATTAAAATTAAAATTTTAATAAGTTCCTAATGATTTCCTTAGAAATAATTTAAATTTAAGAGAAGAATAAAAGAATACTTTGAAAACACAATATTTAATGATTTCGATTTACTTAAAAAATTCCGAGTTACAATAATTTGTTATTAAATGCTTTACCAGCAGTTTACACACAATTTATAACAACTTCAGCTACTAAATTTACCTTTTCTGACCTATTCAATGCATAATGCACGGTTCAAAATTTCAATATAAATTATAATAAGACCTCTTTAGAACTAACAATCTTCACATGAAGCAAGGATCATAGGTTGGGAATTACAATTCAATTGCAGTTTGCTATTAAAATTTGTGTACTACAATCTAATTTACAAACACCAAAAACTGCTTCAAAAATGTAAGACTAGCGCGGTTTACATGTGCATATACTACACTATTTCTTTTTCTTTTGTCAATATGCGAACGTAAACTTTAGTTACTTTATCGTCGCACATACAAGTTGTGCTACCTGCTGGAGAAATTGATGAAATGACTGACAAGAATAACATAATTAATATTAAAAAGATAATCCACTTATTTTTAATTACTTCAATTACTTTTATTTTTAATACTGTCTTCTTTGGAAGCACAGAATACCATAACTGCTCATCACAATATACAAATCTACAAGGATGAGTTAGAGAACGTAGCTTTTTCAATACGTTTGTCCAATTTGTTTGATCAATCTAAAAAATAATAAAAATTAAAAAATTTTATGATGTTACGTTAGTGCTAAATTTTTACCTAAACAAGTAATAATAATAAACATCGAGAAGACTAGAAAATTTTCAACTGTGATTGCAGTTAACAGTTTGAAAACAGAACCAACCAATCAACGCATCTGTCTTGTATCTGTTTGTAATTCTCTCCTCTCATATTTCTTCTTCTACTTTCTCCCGTGATCAGAAACTATGAGTTCATCACGTTGTTTACTAGTTAGGCAGGAGACTCACCATGTGTATCTAAATGTTCAAAATCAATTAGTCGTCAGATGACAACACAGAAAAATAATTAAATAAAATGCCATTTGAGAGAGTATAAGAAATAGTGATAGGGAAGATTTAACAAGTACTTTAAAAATGTTAAAATTTTATAAACTACCTTGTAGTAAAAATGTTACGTTGGTAACTTCTTGATGTGTTCCACCATCCACCATCAGGGTCGGATTTGCTAGTGATTGATCACACTGGCTACGAAATATGCTGGCCCGAAATATTCAATGATTTTCCACCTCTAAAATCTGCATATTACCCACACTAAAATTACTAATAATAGACAAGGCTCAAAAGTTAAATTATTCTATGTAAGCGGAATTTCATATAACATTTTGATAACCGATGTTTTCCCAATATTTCAACGCTGCTGAATACGAAAATTGCGGTTACCAAAGCAAAATCTTAATCGGGATCGTGATATTCAAGATGACGCCCAAGATGTCTGCTTTGTTATTTTTGATAAAATAATTATGAACAATTAGGACAAATATTGTCATTGGTTGGGATAGATAATTTTATACTCCACAATTTTTATTAGAGGTAAAATTATCTTCAGATCACTCCTCAAAGAGCTAAAAGTCGATAAAAGCACCGGTGTTGTATAAACCGTTTTAATACATAAAGCAATATATGGAAGCATCTCGGTGAGTTCAGAGAGGTAGCTTTTCCAGTATCTAGCCAGGATGTGTCTGTTAAAACATGAACAGAGCAAATCATGTCCATAACAGTTCACCATAAAGAGGATATTGATATTGCGCAATATTTCCTCCAATTAGCACTACCTTAATAGCTACGCAATACACGATGCTTATAGAAAAACTTGTATTGTTTACTAAAACATTACCAGTTGAACAACTACCTTTACACTGTTTTAAAAATTGAAAGATTTAATTCATGACTTTTTTTAAAAATTCATTTGAATTAATTCACTGAATTAATTCATGGGATTTAATTCATGACTTTTTTTAAAAACTCATTTGAATTAATTCACTGAATTAATTCATGACTTTTTTTAAAAACTCATTTGAATTAATTCATGGGATTTAATTCATGACTTTTTTTAAAAACTCATTTCAATTAATTCACTGAATTAATTCATGGGAATGAATTCGTGCCAACCCTGTATGGAATCGAAGGCTTTTTCATAATGTAAATAACAGGATTAGGTAGTTACCTACTCTTTTTTGTATATGAAAAACGTAGCAGTTTGGTTTAGTAGAGATAAAATATGAAAGAAAATAACCATTTTTATTCACACTTTATTAAACAAAAAACAAACGTAAAACATTTTTTATCTAAATATGTATATCTTAAACATCTTGATTATGGAAAGAACAATAGACATGTGCAATATCTAAAATTGTCTTTTATGCATCATACATCTGTATATAACATTTTATTGCCATAATGTTAATACTACACACGAAAAACAGTATAATACACAAAACAAGAAATATAATAGATAAGCTGTTACTCATCTTATAATACGATATGAAAAGTTATTTTTTTTAAAAGATATGCCACAATTATTGAGCAATTATTATTATTATTTTTTAGACATAAAGAGATGCAAAATTAGATTTATCAAAGAAGATATGTACTAGAGATATATATTATTACTTTTGATTTAATGAGTAACAGCGTGCAACTAGTGCTAATGCCACTGGGACAGTCGTGTTGTGTTCCATAAGCAAAAAGCTCTAAAATCGTAGCAATACATACATATATTTATAATTGCATTTTACAATATCCTATGTTATTATGAACATAATCTACATACCATAGCAAAATTTACCCTGAAATACATTGCCAATAATTTTAAATTATTTTTGGTATAACTTTGTTTTTATACGCTTAAATTAAAATTTTTTAATCCCTAAGATGAATCGAATCACATAATTATAGATGAGAATACAAACTCAAAGCAATAAATAAATTTTGTTGAGCCCTTAAAAGTATAAATAAATATTGAGCAATCTTAATTTAATTTAGCTTTTATATAAAGCTCGTATAAGCGTTTAAAGGATGAAATAAATAAGAACTTTGGTATCTAAATAACACGACTATAAATCTCATATAAACAATACTGATGTTTCGTCTTGTCGAAAGACATATTTGAAATTCTCTTTTTTTACAGCACTAAATACACAATCTCTTATATATTAATAAAGACCCTGTTTCGATAAAGGCTTTAACTGATAGCTTTTTCTAGCTGATTGCAAGTAGACAGGATTGAATAAATTAAGGCTTTTAAAATCAGCCATCGAATGGGATAAATTTCTTGTGATTATTTATGCCAAATTTGGCATTACTCTAGCAGTCTCTCTTTATTTTTAATCGAGAGACTAAAAGTGCAAAAATTGTAAATACTTTCTTCTTATTAGCACAGTTTAAATTGGTATAAACTATCGTATGCATATTTCGAGTGCATTTTAAAAAACCGCACCTAAATATACACAAAGCTAACAATTGATTGCCTGCACAACACGACAACTATGAGATAGCTTGACATTAAGGCCCCTGCTAACTCACTACTCGAACTAAACGAGTTAGGGCAAGCCAACACACAATTATTTTACCCTCTCGTTATGATTGAGTATTGCAACACTACCCAATTAAGCTTGCAACTTTAGCTAGTACCAACTTTCTAAAAACTAACTCTATTTGACCTAAAGGTCGTTATTAAATAACTTACTTAACACGAACTTACTTCTACTCATATTTTTAAAAAAATTATAAATAAATATTCCTATAGTAACGTAAACATACAGAGTGCTTAATTAAATTGGTAGGTTGTTTGTAAATTGTTCCATTTACTAATCAAACACGCTGTATGTAAAATTTTGTACATTATCGAATTTTAAATCCGTTAGTCCAAAATTTGGCACTGTTATTAATTTTTTTTTAAAACGTTATATCCATAAAAACACTCATATATAAACACAAAGGGATAACAATAGATTGTCCCTATTTATAGTCAAACGTTTAGATCGAATAATAAAATACACCGATAACTTGTTTTTTGAACATTAAAAATGTCAATAATGAACAAGACTAGAATAAGTTTATCAATACTATCTATGTAACAAGCCAGTGTTTTAATTAAAATTAATTTAAAATTTAACAGTATATTTTTTAAATATACCTTTTTCGTATACTTAAACAACATCCTGTATATTATGGAAATTAAAATTGTTTTTAATTAACAATTGAAATCGGATGTTTCACTATTTTAAGCCAAATACTTGGCAACTCTGTGATTAGCTTCATGAGACAATTTTTGATTATTAATACAGGAAAGATAGGTTTTTTAACAAAAAATTGCACAAGACATAAGTATTTGGCAGTGGCTGTATCTATTCACGAATCTTATTCATAAATGTTGAAAAACCTGTTTCAAACAATGTATCAGCCCATTATAAAGTTAAGTTAAGGAGTCGATATGTACCAGAAACCCACCGCCAATATTAACTTTGTTTTCATTAACATCTTCATGTACAGGCAGCCTCAAAATTATTGGCAACCCTGGCTACACGTCAGGGTAGAGGAGGTTGTTGATTTACTACTTGTTGGCAAAATAAAGCTACCCCTCAATTTAAGTAGGGGGTTATATGATGATTGCATCTACAATTAGTGTGCTAAACGCGTATCCAATAAATACTGAGTAATTTCCATCTGAGTAATTTCTATCTCTTTTAAGGTCTGCTTAAATTTTGAGTCATTGAATTTTGAACTTGACGCCACGAAGAGCTCAGAGCGCCAAATTGTTACAGACCAATTTAAAACTACAAATCTAAATAAATGAGGATTTTTACTTCGAACTTATTTGTCCTATTAAATTAAATGTAAAGAGGTATTTTCATGTTTACTGATTAAGAGCCAAAAACTTAAAGGCTGCTGTCATTTTCCAAGACGACAGTTGTAGGACAATTTTTAAAAACTTTTTAATAAACTCAAAATAAGCAATATTTTTAGCTATCTTGTGCAATTTGACCTATCTTTGCTGAACTATTTGTAAGTGAAACGCATTTTTGAAGTTTTTTGGCTTGGGTTCTTTAAAAAATGTTGGAAAATAATTAAAATAGCACCTTAAGAGAATGGTTCTAACGAATGGACGCGAAAGTTGATATTTAGACATTCCGCTCGTAACCGTTAGCGACTTTAATATCCGGTTGATATCACTAATAGTCGTAATTCCTGATAGGGTAAGGATTAAAAAAGGCAATGACATATTTGTATATAGGAAATAAGAGCCTAATTAGTGAGAAAAGTCCAATTGAATTTGGTGTAATTCAAAAAAAGAGAGGATGTTGTTTTTACCCAACATTCGTTATTTTTTTAAATTAAATCAAATTTAATGAAGCGTGTCAGTTGTCATAAAGTTCAATTTTATTCCACAAGGTGCGCACAATCGACGATCCCAAACTTCAAATTACAGTATAGCCGATTACTTTTATTGCATAAATTTGTTTAAATTTTATACAATAAAAGTAATTGGTAATAATGTAATTTGACGTTTGGGACCATCGATTGTGCGCATCTTGTGGAAAAAAATTGAACTTTATGACAACTGACACGCTCCATTGGACTTTTCTCACTAATTAGACTCTCATTTCCTATATACAAATATGTCATTGCCTTCTTTAAACCTTACTCTATCGAAAATGATGACTATTAGTGATATCAACCGGATATTAAAGTCGCTAACGGTTACGAGCGGAACGTCTAAACATCAACTTTCTCGCCCATTCGTTAGAACTCTGCCTTCTTAATGTAGTGTAGTTGCAAAAAAGGGCAAAAATTGTCTCATTTACAAAGACTAAATATAATTTCTAAAGCAAATTTCTAGTTTGAAAATATAATTGGGCTTTTTAAAAGAAATTAAAAAATCTTATTCTAGATTAATATTGCTGTTTAAGCAACATTTTGTATATAAACATGATCACAGTATGCTAAACAGTAAACTGCACTTAATAATGCTGTTTCTCTTTGTATTAATACAGTTATTTAAAAAGAGCATTCTGTGAATGATAAAAATTAATGAATTTGGTCACAACGATTAAAATGTACTTAATTACATATTTATAGGTATCTTTTTTTGGCACAAAAATAAATTTGGAAGATGTCGAATACTATTTGAAAATACTTAATCCACAGCCCACTATTAAAAAATTAATCAAAACACATCAAACAATATTCTACTAACAACACTTAACTATAATCACAAAATACAGTCGTAAATATGGATTAAATGTAAGCTAATAAAATTTGAATCCATATTAAAAACAACTGCCAGATCACCTCGACATTTTATACAATTAAAATAAAAATTGTGAAGCAATTAAATAAAATAATTTGACTGGTTGCCTCTTAATTTTTAACAATTACAACAATAACAAATTTAAAAAAAGGTTTTTAAATAAATAAAAAAATTTTACGAGCAATTTCAACAGTCCAATGCAACAATTCTGCATCTAATATTAATATATAAATATCCTTATATAAAAAATTAAAAATAACAAATCTTTGGCTTGTTCCCATTACCAATCTTGTATGTTTGTTTGTATTTTTTTTATCCATCAATGTGACAATATTGTCAATGTTTGTGATTATTCACATATCATAATAAATCATTTGTTGACTCGTGTTACCTGAATTGTTATATGTAATGGGGATCTGCTGATGGTAACAGATATTATCCCCATACCAAGGAAAGCCTAGTTAGTGAATAGGAGCCTTCACAATGTGATTGGGTGCAATGTAATGATAACCTGGCATCGGTAATCCTGCAGTTTCCATCGATATCCTAACAAACACAAAAATTAATTAATAAAAAATATTTCTATGTAAGTGCATTTAAAAATATGCGCAATGAAATTTGCTTCATAAAACGTCCTAACAAAGCAATTGTAAAATCAAAAAAAAACAATAAAAACAAAATGATAGAAAATTAACGTTAATATGAAGAGGATTTTAAATGCACCGTTAATTAAATTTTAAAAGGACTCGACTTTTGATTGACAAGGAAATATTGAGGTTGAATTTGATTTTAAAAAACCATTAAATATTTTTTTTAGAAAAAAATTGAAGTGTATTCAAATACAAAATGAGTCAAACGAATTTTAATTTAAAATAAAATATTACAGTTATTTATGGAAACTTAATTAAAATTAAAAGCTTCTGTCGACCTTTCAGTTTCAGACAAAACGTAAAGTTCGACTAGTTCCAAAGTTAACTCATTTTGTATTAAAAGTGGTAATGCGAATTATTATTAATACACCAATTTAAGGCAAAATGGTGGGACTATTGGATGGTTAAGCTTACCAGGATCCCAGGAATGTGATCTTCTTGCCTGGATAAATGATAAGGCACTTGGTCTGTTAATGTAGCAGGCATAGGACGGACATGGAGCACGTTTAAACCATTTTTTTTTAACATATCTCTCTTACATTTTTAAAACGAAACTTAATCGAATATATGAATCATTAAAAATTGTAAATAAATTTAACTTGATAAAAAAAATTAAATAAAAACTTCGTACAACTATTAAGTTTGTATTATCAATTATCAATCAATACACATCATTATAATTTGATCACACTAACATAATTTGTAGACAATAAATTACACCTAAATAAATCTAATAATAAATTTTTTTTATTATTGATTGCAAGTTAAATTTTTTTGAACTTTTTTTTTCTACAGAATATTATTTATTATATTTAGACCTAACACACTTTACCAAATATTGAAAGTAGAGAGAATAAAAGAAAAAAAATTAGTGTGATATGTCACAAAAATCTTATTTTAATTTTGTACAAAACTATGAAATTATGTTTTTACATCGAAAACATAAATCGTTTCTTCTCAAAAATGAAAATTTATAAAACCGCACACTTCTAAAAATGTAAATTGCATTAAATATGAACAATTTTTAAAAGCGTGCCGTATAATTTTCTACACATCATAATATGGTCCACTAGTATACGAGTAGATCTAAAAAAAATGATACCTACGCCTATATAGTTTTTAAATCTAAGAAAAAAATCCATTAATAAAAATGATAAAATTGGTAAAAGCGAAAGTAATAATCTAATTCTAAAATAGCGTGTAAAAAATAATATAAAATGTTTATAGGTAAAAATTAACATAATATGTTGTAAACGTAGGATTGTTATTAACTTAATAAGGATTAAACTTGTTGCGTTCGTTCTTGATTTTGGAACCCTCGGAAGGGCCTCCACCACCTCCAGGAGAACGTAGGCGAGGAGTGTAGCTCTTGTGGGTGCGATGGACTCCTGTGGTCTGAACAGGGGGAGCACCACTCTGCGCACCCAACAACTCTGTAAGACCACCTAACGCGCTAAGGCTAGTTAGCGCATTAAGTGCTCCCGGTTTTGTTAAAAGTTGGGCGAGCGGAATGGCACTAGCCAGAGGATTGGCAGCGGTGGAGGACTGGCTTGATCCACCAGTGCTAGGAGAGTTTTGGGCCTCAAGGTTAGCTTTCTGCAGCTCAACACTAAGGAAACACATAGAAAATAGGATTTGTAATGATTGCAGCGAGCTACGGTATGGGGGGAATTTTTTTATTTTTTCAAGATTCTTTTTGGATTATATCCGGATAGAATTAGGCAAGATTTTATTATTATTTGTGGATTTTTATAAGCCAAACATTTTAAATCTTATTTGAAATTCTGATAATTAGAATTTCAAATTAAAATTACTAACAAATAACTAGCAAAGTGATACATTGTCTCTTCAGAATTTCACAGTAAGTATTTAAATGTAAAAATAAATTAATGAGAGGTATTTACAATGAAAAAGTATACGTATTACTTACTTGGGATTTAAAAAACACGAAACTTTGTAAAAAAATAATAAAAAGAGACTCACCTCATGTTAATAAGATACTGTGCCAACGCAACAGAATCTGGATTTCCAGAAATTGTGATTGTACGATCGGTAACACCATTTTCACGATCGTCACAGTTTGAAATACGAATCATGGCACCAGAAATTTGACGAATTTCAGCAATTTTTGTACCGCCCTTTCCAATAATACATCCAATCAGCTCGTTTGGAACAGTCATTTCGTGTGTTTGTGTATTTGAGTTTTGCTGATTCCGTGAGTTTGATGTTCTTAACTGTGAGCCTGCTAATGCTGCCAATGCTGTAATACAAAAATGTATAAAAATACAGTAATAGTATATTAAAATACATGTGTCACAAGATAGCATTTTGACGCACGAAGGCAAATTTTGTCAGACCGACTGAAAGGAGGTCTGCAAATGCCTGAGTGCGTCAAAAGCTCTTGTGACACAAGTGTTTTATACTAATTTTTCTATTTTGCAATGATTTATTTTAAAAATTGATTCTACAAAAATCGTGTTAGAGAATTTTATTGCTTAAATTCTTAAGTTGGTCCTACTGACAGTTGACGTTTATTTAAACTTTTTAAGATTTTACCAAGAGATGGCGGTAAAGTTTGTTTGATTTTAATATTTCTAACTTTAATACTAATCAATTTACGTAAAAATTACATTATTCCTTTGATATTTATTACTTAATAAGCATTTTTTGTAATTATTTTTTAAAATTAAGAATGATTTTTTCAAAATTGATTTGTATCATATGTCAAAATAATTATTTTAATTGCCAATGTCAACCAATCTCAAACTAAAAAAAAACTAGAAACAGTACTTAAAAGTAGAACATTACAACATCGTTTTTGACCATTTTCGATGCTGTAATGAGTATATTGCAAACGCAAAATAGAAAAATATAATAAAAGCAGGGTTGGAATAAGTCGTGACTTATAACAAAATAAAAAAAGTCGGACTTTTTAAATTAATTCGGACTTTTTGGAATTAATTCAAATTGTTGAAGTAAACTTTTAGTATGTACAGTCAGCCTCACAATTATTGGCCACCCTGGCTATACGTCAGGGTGGTAGTAGATTAGTAGAGATGCAACGGATAGTAAATTGGCAGGATAGCGGATATTTGGCGCTCACCTTGACCAGATAACCGGTCAACAATTTTTTGTGAACGATTCGCTGAAATCCCAGCCTGATGTAATGGAAACGGTAGCTGCTGCAAGACGAATTATTACACACTTCAATCATTCGGGATTTGCTCAAGAAAAATTGAAGGCAATTCCAAAAAAATTGTCAATAAATCAATTAGTTCAAGACGCTACTACACGTTGGAACTCAACATAGTCAACATACTACCTACTAGAGCGTCTTTTAGAACACAAACGGTCAGTCTCTCTTTATATTACTGACCATAATACATTGAATAATCCATCAACTAAACAAAAATCAATAAAACAAAAAATTACCAGTTGCGGTTGTTCCTGCATCTCTGAAGTCATACCACATGTTGCTACACTATATTGAGATACCTGGATAAGGAAGAAATTTTAGAAGAAACGCCTAACTTATTGACCATGAGGATGAGAGGTTCATTAAAAATGGATCTAAAGAAGAGTTTCGACCTTGATGAAAATCAATACTACCTAATAGCCACTCTTCTGGACCCGAGGTACAACACAAGCTTCTTGGGACCAATTCAAGCTGAAGGAGCGCGTCAACAGATTCTACTTCGAAGTTTGCAAATGAGCTGTTATGATTCTTCAAGCAGTGAAGGGGATTCGCCACCGCCTACCCAGTAAGAAAAAATGTACAAAGGATGTTACTAGTGATACTCATGTATCACGTTTAGATTCGATTCCCCCCTGATTCCAAAAATGCAAAAAAAATTTTTTCCATTTTTTGAACTGAAATGTCTGCCTGTCTAACTCTGGGAGCAAAAACTACTGAACCGATTTTGATGAAATTTGATTTTAGTCACTTTAAAATTATTTCATCGGCAAACTAATCTTTTATAAGAAATCTATATAGGGTGTTTAAAAATAAGGTGGCTATTTTAGGCGCATTTTTGTAAATTTGGGCCAAAATCAATTTTATTTGGCTATAATCAAAGACTATACAGTGTAAGACTGGCAAAGCTTACGGGCCGAATGTGACCAAAAATCCCCGCTACAGAAGATGTCGCTAGTCATCGGGGCATTTTCGAGTGATATTAAGCGATTTTGGCCTTAAAAACCCTTTCACATTTTTTAATATAGGTTTTGGTAGTCTCTTCTATATGGTATTTGCTATAATATAGTACATTTGAGCCCCAATTGAAAAAAAAAATTTCAATTTTTTTAATTCAAAATGGCGGCCAATAGAACGATTGTCCCATTTTGTGATTTTTTCCTTATAACTTGGCCGGTAATTATTATTATAAAAATTTCAAAACGGCATTGTACAGTCAAAATATAAGGCTTTCATCCTAAGCAAGTCAATTTTCAAAATTGTTTGAAAATTGCCTACCTTTAAGGGGCCAAAGTAGGTCAAGATTTTGAAATGGTCTTGCGCAAAATTTTCTGCTATATTTTTTCTTTTTTGGATATGTTACAGACAAAACGTAATTCTGTATCGAAATATAAATTGTTATCAAAATCGCTGGAGCCGTATTAATTGGAGTAATGATTTTTTTAATGTCGCAACTTTAAAAATCTATAATTTCTTTTGTAATAAAAATGACAACTTTAAAATGGATAGGATATCTGTATCAATTCCATGAATATCTATTATTTTACACTATTTTCGGTTAACAAAACGCTTCCGGTTAAACCGGAAATTACAAAAGTAACAAAATTTTTAGGAAACCCCTGTATATTTTTTAATATTTTGAAAGCTCGTAAAATTAGCTATTATATGATACTAAACAATTTATATTTTGCCTTCCGGTTTAACCGGAAATGGGATCAAATTTCTTAATTTAAATGAAACACCCGGTATATTTTTCAATATTTTGAAAGCTCGGAAAATTAGCTTTCTGAACATATAAAATAATATATATTTTGAACTTCAATTTATGCCAAATTTAATTAAAAATTAAATTAGTATTTCAGACAGTTTATGTCTAAAAATTCTGCTTACACACAGAAGTTTTAGGTTCGATTCCGGACGAAAGCAATTTAAAAAACATAAATAAATTTAATAAGAAAAACAACAGACGTGGCCATACGAGGAACTTTTTCCTGTTGTATTTTTTTTGTGCATTAAATTTTAATTAAAAAAAATTTAAAATTACAACATTTGACGGACAGGAAATTTGAAACTGTTTTAATGAAGTAGACAAAGAAAACAGCATTATTAACCAAACTGAATTACCTAAAAAAAATTCTATTGCTACGGAGTTTGATTACTATTTGAAAACTGCTCGAATTGAACGAAAGAGTAACCCGTGCAAACTCCGACCAATGCCCACATTTGGTAGTTTTTGCGAAAATATGTCTTTCGTGTCCCTGTAGCAGCGTATACAGCGAAAGTTTTTTTCTGAAGCTGGAAACGTGTATGCAAACAAACGCAATCGCCTGTTACTTCAAAATGCTGAAAAACTTGATTTAATTCACCATAACTTGCCTATTTTTGCATTTTCTATACTTTTTCAATTTTTTTTTACATCCGGTTAAAGCTGGATAGTGGGCCACTATCCGGTATCTAGCCGGATAGTAAAAAAGTGGTCGGATACCGGATAGTAACCGCATATCCGTTGCATCTTTAGTTATTAGCCCAAAAGCCCAAGGGAAGAAAAGGAAAAAGCCAAAAAGGAAGAAGGGGAGGTTGTTTTACTACTTGTTGGCAAAATAAAGTTACCCTTCAATTTAAGTAGGGGATGTTGTGATGGTTTCATCCACAATTCGTGCTAAACGTATAGCCAAGGTGTCCATTAATTGTGAGGCTGACTGTACTCAACAGTAAATAGAAATACCTATGGAAAACTAAAATACAAAAAAACCATCATAGTATTATTGCGTTTTGGCCATTTTTTTCGAGATTTTCTAATCATGTAAACACTGAAGTCAAGTAAATTCAATTTTGATTTTTGAATTACCTACAGAAATTGAAATTGTGTAATTTAATTCATGACTTTTTTGAAAAATTCACTTTAATTAATTCACTGAATTAATTCATGAGAATTAACCCTGCATAAAAGTAATTTTTCGAGATATTCGATTGTCCATAATTTAATAAATTTAATTCCTCATATATAATTAGTAACGATAACATACTACAAAGGGATCGACTAGGTATTTTATAGCTTTCGACATTGAATCGAGGAAGCCTAAAAATATTTACACGTAACCTTCGTTTTGTAATATTTGTTTTACTGATTAATCACGTTATATAAACATTGTTAAATCTTCATTAAACGGTTAAATATAAATAATTAATGGCTTACCTGCAGGATTAAGTCCTCCAGTATTTGCTGGTGTTAAACCTCCTAAACCTAAGGCTGCCAAGCCTGCTAATGGATTTTTTCCAAGAGCACCAATCTGTAACAAAACACAAATAATATCCATTTAATTTAATACCTTATAATTTTAAATCATTCTGATCCTGCATAATTATTGCACTATTTATATTTTTTATATAAATTTTCAATTCTTTTTATTAAAGTAAATCCTTTTAAAACTATCTATAAGTTTCTTAAAAAACACGATTTTGTTAAAGGGCACAATTAACTATCATTTGAGGGGTTATCCACTCTCTGCAATCAATGTACAAAACGTGAGCTGTCAACGGTAGTCATCTGCAGTCAGTGTACAAATTCAGAACAGTGGTTGACCCCTCGCTATCATTCTAAGGAAAACAGGGAACTCGTGCAAATATTTATGGTTAACTCTTATACAACTCTTAAGGGCGCTAAGGTATGGACAAATGGAGAACACTTTTTACAACATCACAAGGTTCTTTTTCAAAACGTAATGCAATAACATTTCTTTTGTAAGAATTAATCGCATGGTAACACCTATAACCACCTCCCTTTTTAATATGAACATGCAAATGATTTTAAGAGCTTTTAAGAAGCAAATGCCTACATTTATTAATTTAGACACACTTTACATTTAAAAGCAAGCAAAATTTTACCTGCTAGACTTTTTTTGTAAAATTAAGCCGCCTATATGCGAGTGCAATACAAAGCTGCGTTTAGTGTATATTTATGCAGAATACAGAAAATTTGCAACAAAAAACACGATACACAAAATATACATAAAGCAAAACATGCGTCTAATGTGAGTATGGGTAAAGGATGACACTTAAGACATCACTGATTTGTCCAATAAATTGAACAAAACGACACACCTAGTACGATTTGGGTCCGTATATGTACTTTAAGGGAGAGAGGCTGGGGATAACCAATACGATCAACTTACATCTGGCATAAGATGTGTGGGTGGCAGGGCAGCCTGCAAGTGTCCGTTCTTGAGCGACTCGAGTTGCATAAGTGGTGCTGAAGGCGCCACGGCACCAGCCAGCGGATGGCCGAGGGGCAATTGGGGACAAAGGGGAGGCATTATTTGACTACTTACGTCTGTATGGGCAGGAACGGCGTAGTTGCCTTGGATGGTATAGGCTTGTCCGCCAGCCAGGATCACAGGGCCACCCACTTGGGGTTTAGGGCGGTAAGGTATGGTTGCTCCTTTGGGAGGGGACTGAAAAATTAATACAAATTACAATTAGATTAACAGCAATTAATTTAAAACATTACCTCGAGCATAACAGTACAGATGTGATAAATGCACTGTGTGATTGCTTCGGCTGTACCAGATATTGTAACTGCTCTTTCAGTCGAATTTGGTAGCATTTCTGAGGCGACTTGTATAGATGCACCAGTTACTTCACGAATTTCTTTTATTTTGGAACCACCTTTGCCGATTAAGGAACCACACTGACTTGCAGGTACAATGAGACGTAGAGTTATTGGAGGGCGAGGCACACCACTGCTCCCACTGTTTATTTCCTGGAACTGGGAACACCACTGAGGGAGTCCACAACAATACATTGCCACATTAAGAAGTGCACATATACAAACTAGACAGGATTATTAGTAGCATTATCTACAACTAACATATAACGAGCCCAATTCATTCTACAAGTAATGGCATAGTACAGGAAAGTTTTAACTATTTTAATTTATTGCAATGGTATATTAATAACTGCACTAATTTAGACAATTCTTGGAATTCGAACAATTTCATAAACAAAGTGGGCTTTAATTAATAAACAAAAACTTAATTACTTCCAATATCAATTATCATTCAAATAATTAAATATTGAATGCAATTGAATGGAACAAAAATTCAATTTAACTTTAATTTAAAAAATTAGGTATAGTTTGATGCAACATTAAACTAAGTTGTTAGTAAAATACGTTATTGACAAAAATAGATGCAAAATTAATGCAACATAACTCACCTCTTCAAATTTTTTACATATAAGAGTAAAAGCTTTAAAAATTGAACTTGTTAAACCAGTTACAGTAACTATACGTTCAGGACACGATCCATCTGATATGTTAATTTTTGCTCCAGACTAAAATTAAATTTATTTAGACATTGAAGAACCCCTTAATTTTCGAAACTTTAAAACTTACTTCTTCTCTAAACCGTTTTACAATTTCCCCCTTTTTTCCAATAATGCTCCCCACTTCCTGCAAATAAAAAAAAGTTTGATATTATAATTAAAAATTTATTCAAATCGGTGCCAATAAATGGTTCATTAGCATAAGAATCTTTAAAAGAAGTACAAGAATATTAGTAGATAAAGAATGTGTTGGCAATCAGCCTACAGATTGACCTAAACTGTAATGCTTTGTGAATAGATAATTTAAGATTAGCATATCCTATTTTGTCTACGCATAAACAACTCCAGAATAAAATTAACTCAATTTTTCTCAAATTATGTCAACAAAAATTTTAGGTTAAAATATAAGTAAACAATGCAATTGTTTTTACCTTTCCTTGCATGATAAGTCGAATTGTGAGTGTAATATTGGGATCATCGTTTAATGCTGCTTTATCCAAATCCATTTTGTATAAAAAGGGAACAGGGCTTACAAAAGGTTCAGTAGGTTCAGTTCTGTAACAAAAAGAAAAATAATTGTAAAATCGATTAACCTTAGCTTTAATTTTATTGACCAACATTTTATAAAAATTTTATACATGAAAAATGTATGGCGTTGGAGGTAAGGCCAAACATGGTATTAAGAGCAAAATAACACACAAAATATAAACAATTAAATTTATAATCTATTTAACTATACCATTTAATTGAAATACAAACTGCTTACACTAATTAAAATTGAAGAGCATAAAAACTAATAGTTTAACAATTAAAAAACGATTGGTGTTGCGTCTCACTTAAAGTCCACGTGTTTACTTCACGCGACAGTGCTACCAACCCATAATCAATACTAAATTCACTACTAAACTAAATTAATTTGGCGGGATTCAAATTTTTATGATTTTTATCTAAAAATTATAGTTTTAAAAAAGTTAAGATGTAATTTTTATAAAAGCGTAAAGCCAACTGACTTTCGACAAGAATTAATATAAAAAAACAAATAACAAAAATCAATCATTTAACTGTTCTCTTAATATTTCTTTCATATAATTCTTTTAAACTTGTTCAAAGTTTTATAAATAAGAGAATAAAAATTGACGGCGTTTCTTGTTTATTTTTCAACTTAAGATCCAAAAAATATAATTTCTAGCGATTATTAGGGTGCAGATTCTCTGTGATATCAATTTTTACTTTTCTAAAAAAGTTTTTTTCTTCAAACGTCAAAAAAAGTTGACATTTTGTTACTGAACAAGTATGGTTCGTTAAAGTTCTACTTTTACATCCTAGGAAGTAAAAGTGAACTTTTACCTCATAGGAGGTAAAAGTAAATTCTAACCCTAAATATTTACACAAATTGTAGCGTAAAATGACATTTCTAAGCATTTGTAATGTAAAAAGGTAATATTTTTATAAATTTTCTCTTATAATTTATTCGTTGCGTTTAATAATTAGCTTCCTTTTAGAAGTTCAAGTTAATTTTTAAAAATATTTGACAATTGAACTACAAATAATTTTCAAGAGATGGCGACACTTCAGAAATTTTTATTTTTGATTTTTCTAAGTTTTACGTTTGAAGAAAAAATTAAATGTTTCATAAATGTGGCTCGTCAGTAGTAGTCAGACTCAACTTCGTTTCGTCTGACAAGCCTTACTGACTTGCCTAAAAAGTGACATTTTTACTCCGTATGAAACATTTAATTTTTTCTTCAAACGTAAAACTTAGAAAAACCAACTAATAAAACAATCTACTATTAAATCGAGAAAAATAAAAAAAAATTTTTGATTTTTTGACGTTGAGTCCCCCTGATTCCAAAAATTGAAAAAGATTTTCGGTTCTTTAGTGAGAAAGCCGTGTCTGTCTGTCTGTAGCTGTGGAGCAAAAACCACTGAATCGATTTTGAGGAAATTTGATTTTCGCTACTTTAAAATCATTTCATCGGCAAACTAAGCTTTTATAAGAAAACTATACAAGGTGTTCAAAAATAAGGTGGTTATTTTGGGCGCATATTTACAAATTTAGTCCAAATTTATTTTTACTTGGCTAGACGATAGTACAAGTAAGCCCCAATTGAAAAAAGAAATTTTAAATTTTTTAATTCAAAATGGCGGCCAATAGAACGATTGTCCCATTTTGTGGTTTTTCCCTTATAACTTGGCCGGTAATTATTATTATAAAAAATCGAGTAAAAAATTCAAAACGGCATTGCAAGCCAAAATATAGCGCTTTCGTTCTAATCAAGTCGGTTTTCAAAATTGCCTACCTTTAAAGAGTCAAAGTTGGTCAAAATTTTGAAATGGATTTTCTCAAAATTTTCTCTACCATATTTTTACTTTTTTAGATATGTTACAGACAATGTAATTCTCTATCGAAATATAAATTTTTATCAAAATCGCTGGAGCCGTTTCTAATGGTTTTTTGAAAGTCAAAACTAATTATTTTTTTTAATAAAATCAAGGTAGGTACTTGAAAATTTGACAATATTTTCGGATAACAAAACGCTTCCGGTTAAAACGGAAATTACAAAAATATAAAATTTTTTAGGAACGCCCTGTATATTTTTCAATATTTTGAAAGCTTGTAAAATTAGCTTTCTGAAGGTATCAAATTAAATTTTCGTCGTATACATATATTCCTTGTTTTTATAATTCAGTATCCGCAATGTTGAATCTCATATCGTTCAATTGAACTAATATAATTTATTATATTCATAGAGAAGGTCAGGTCTATAAGAAGCTTTGTCAGGCTGTTAAAAATTTGAAGAGCTTTTGCATAGATTTTTCTTCCAGTTTTTGTTAATTTTAATTTTTTGGGCCTAAAAAGTTTCAATGGCAACATTATTTTTGTCTGTCTGTCTATAATGGAAATAACTTGTAAATGAGCAAACCTTTGAGTGCCTTTGATTTAAAATTTGACCCACACCTTCAGAACATGATAATATGTCCACACTGGCCCACACGATATAACTTTATCTCTATCTGTAGGTAAATATGTAGGTACAACCTACCATCAGAAAAATTGTCCCACACTAAAAAGAAGAAATTGAAAATTATAAAACAAGTCTGATAGTAATAATTTGTGTTAATTTTTATACAAGGTGTCCGCCCATTAGCCTCCGTTCATTGAATGGGTGATTTTAAAATTGCCTTCCTTAAAGGGTTTAAAGTAGCTCAAAATTTTGAAATGGATTTTCTCAAAAACTGTCCCGGCCGAATTATACATATTTGGATATGTTATAGATAACGTAATTCTCTAACTGAATCAAAATTTTTACAAAAATCGCCTAACCCGTTTCGGAGTAATGATTTTTTGAATGTAAAAATTTCAAAAATTTCAAATTTCTTTTGTAATAAGAATGAAAACTTTAAAATAGATATACGACACGTATGTACCAATCCCATATGTATCTATTATTTGACACTATTTTCGATTAACAAAACGCTTCCGGTTAAACTAGAAATTACAAAAATTACAACATTTTTAGGAACACCCTGTATATTTTTTAATATTTTGAAAGCTTGTATAATTAGCTGTTACACGAAATCAAACACTTTATATTTTGACTTCCGGTTTAATCGAAAATGGGATAAAACTTACACACTGTATATTTTTCAATATTTTGAAAGCTCGTAAAATTAGCTTCCTGAAGATGTTAAATTAAATTTTAATTAATAAAAATACAAAATTACAAGATTTGACTGGCTGGAAAAAGTTCCTCGTATGACCACGCATTCGTTTTTATTTGGACAAATGGAGAAGTATGAGCAAAAAAATCTTAAAGCTAGGTCGTATAAATCAAAAGTGTCAAGATCGAGCATCTTAATTGAATTGCAATTTCAGCTTGGCTTTGTTGGTCTCATGATATGGCCGTTTATTAAGATTATGATCCTGAGTGATTAGGTACAAGGTGTTTGTCTCTTGGAAGGTATTCATTCATTAAACAGATAATTCAATTAAGATCATGTTGTTCCATATTGTGGCAGAGCGTTAGAAATTACATAAACGATAGAATAATAGTCTTTAAGTTCAATATTTAATTTGCAATTTATAACCCACACCCCCACACGTCCCACACTTTAAAAATTCGTTTAATTATTAAATTAATAAGGAGTATTAGTGCTGAACTGGGAAAAAATTAGTACCGGGAAATCTGATAGTACAGGTATATATTTTTGATTTTTACAATTTATCTGAATTTTTGCAATATATTTTCTTCATTGTCAAATCACGAACACACGAGCTATACAGGGAAATTCCCGGTAGCCCGCCGGGCCAGTCCAGCCCTGAGTTTGATTTATATGTAATTTAAAGAAATAATGGTTAATAAAATGTTTGAATGAACTTCAGGAGATATGTCCCTGACTTAAAATTAGGATATTCCTATTTTTTGTTTTCCCGAATTTCGATTTTTAAAGAGCGTGAGAGAACATGAAAGATGCCTCTTTTCATAAGCAAACACTATTTTATGAAATCTTTTGAGTAATTTTAATAAAATTTGGTATGCGAACTAACCATTAACATTACTTCGTAGGACGTCCGTACTTGCTGTAGGAGAGCGTTACCATGTGGTGGAGTGGAGCTATCCATTGTTGTATTGTATAATTGATCATGGGAAGTAATTTAAAGTGTGGAAAGTTGCGGTGTTAAATTTGGAATTCGACAGTAAAAAAATCTTTGAGCTAACTTAATGGGAAATAATTTTAAAATCATATCGAAAGTTTTTGATAACACTGAATTATTGTTAAATTAACAAATTTCATCATTTCTACGTAAAAAAAGAAGCCAGTTACGGACAGGCAATTGGTCTTCAATGAATAAAAGGAAATTATTCAGAAGATAAGACAATTCAAATTCCTAATTGTATAAATAAAGGCCACCCTATTATGCATATCTCTGGTGTTTTAAAAATTTTCTCCAAGAGTTTTCTTTTAGAAAAAGCTTTTCTTAGTACCTACGTAATTGAACTCAATAGCTCGAAGTTTTCTTGTGACTGTAATAAATAAATGGGTATTTAATAAGAAGCAAATTAGCCCCATTAATTATAATTTTGTAATTCCCAATTTATATAAGACTAAACATGGGTTTGTGTTGGTGGGAGATATGGCAAAATTAAAATTTTCTATTCAAGTCTAACAAAAAACGTTTGTTTAAAAAAAAGACCTAATTAGATTGCGAATAAGAATCAAAGCATAACTGTCGTTATTTTTCATTTCAGAAATTTTATGAATTTAATTAATATAAATGTGTAGTCTTCAAAAGAAAAATTTTTTAATAAGAAATTTTTTAGTCCTTTTTTTCTCATTAAATTATTCTCGACCAATAAACATGGCAGTAATGGTTAGTATAAGAAAAGAAAACTATTAAATAAGAAAAGTAAATCATAATGCGAGAGATGAGGCGTAAATTTTTATTAATCGTGAAAATATCGATTGAAAAATATTTTTGTAAATAACTTTAAAAAAAATTCTCGTATGCCTGTTTACCCCCCTTACGTAATAATTTAGTATTAAATTAAAAATTTTAATTAAAAGCGCTTTAAAAGCAATTTTACGTTTTTAGGGACGCGACCCTTAAAAGCTTTCTACCTTAATATATATTACATACGATACGGTTATATAATATATGAAATAGAGGGTTTTTAAGTATAAACGATTTAAGTATATCGAAGAAGAAAACTTTAATATAAAAGAAGATTTTATAATTTTATAAAAATATTATGACGAGGTAATTCCCGTAGATAAATTAAATTGGGGGAAGCCAGGATTTTCTCGACGTTAAATATACGTTATAATTCCGGAAAGGTAGGGACCTACATTAGAAGGCAAATTTATTAGTAAGGCAGTAACATAAAAGAAAGATTAAAACCCTGGTTTTATTAAAAATTATAATATACGACGGGAAGTCTTTGCGAAACATTTATCTTTGCACGCGTCTGTTAATAAAGTAAACTCACCCCTAAGTAATTAACTGGTATTTGTCTTTTACCTAACAAGCAATTTTTATAAAGTTAACGAAAAATTTACTCTTTTTTCTGCTATCTTAAACAAATAAAAGTTTTAAGATGCCAAGACAATTTGTGGATCTTCTGTCACTGTAATTGTTAAAGAAGTGGAAGTATCAAGAACGAGGAAGTAATAAAAAAAGTTCTAAATAGTAATTTCGTGTTTCTTTCTTTGTTTAATTGTACGATTTTCTCCCAGCTTAACAAAAAAGTGCGTGTGGAACGTTCAAATTTATCCTAAGAATTCTCATATTAAAACTCTTTTTTAAAACCCCACTTGTGTTAAAGTGGGCCTTCAATCTTCTCAAGATATCCACCACGACAATCCTCAAATTAATTTATTACTTTTACTAATTATATTTACAATGTCGACGAGCACTTAATAATCGTAAACGATGTTTTAACGTTTATGTTATTAGATAAGGATATTTTCCTAAGTTATCTTTAGTCAAGGGCGTAAATAATGGGTCCGCAGGGCCCGTCGCGTTGCGGAAAGACCCCCGAATGAATAGGACCCCCGAAAAGAGGCACAAAAATGTCTGTTTTTGTAAGATTTAATAGAAAAAAATAGTAAATAGGTATTTACTTTTCTCTCCTTGTAAAGTTACCCAAAACAGACGTTTCGCCAATAATCAACTATAAACCGTGGACATTATCGGCAAACTGCAATTAAGTAAAAAGGTTCGTTGTAAAAGTTTTGGAAATAGTCACAAATGAAATATGACAGTGGCAGGAATAATCTTATGAATTTTGAACTTCCAACTCGTGCGAAAGGTTTTGAAAAAATGGATTAGTGCAGTAATTTTTTTGGTTTCGTTTTATTTAATTTCGCAAGTTTAAAACATCCAATTAGAATAAAAAAATATGTAGTTATACAGACGACTAGGCCAATAACATACTTTTTGGTTCAGTAGATTAGATTTGTTGAAAAAAATTCCAAACCAAAAGCTGATCAAAAATTTATTTATTCGTTGTATTTATTGCAAGAAAGTAATAAAAAACTCTTTTGTTCAAGGAAAAGATAGTAATTCATAAGTAGAATCGACCATGCCATTGTTGAGATTTTCCATGTGCAACCCAACGGCTAAAAAGTGGATAGGCTATCAGAACTCTTGTAAGGGTTGTCATTTAATGCGATCGTGATGAAAATCAAAATTATTTTTTCCAAACCTTGGTCTTTGAACGTACAGTCAGCCTCACAATAAGGCGGCTGTCAGACAGACGTTTTTCAGCGACCGTCATAGACCGACCAAAATTTTAAAGACGTGGTTTTTAATATCATTAGCCACACAGCATCGACAGTCATTGATAATTCGATAATGGTCACTATCGCCAATCGCTGACGATTGACCGTCTGTCTGACAACCGCCTAATAATATTCAAAATCATGCGTCTAAATTTTTGGTCGGTCTATGACGGTCGCTGCAAAACGTCTGTCTGACAGCCGCCTTAATGGTCACTCTGGCTATAACTCTAGCACGAATGGTAGATACAGTAATCATAACACCCCCCACTTAAATTGAGAGGTAACTATATTTTGCCAACAAGTAGTAAATCAACAACCTCCCCTTCTGTCCTTTTGTCGTTGTTGGCTAATAACCACCCTGGCGTATAGCCAGGGTGCCCAATAATTGTGAGACTGACTGTACCTGCTATGAACAACAGAAAAATTTTCTCTAATCTATGTGTACTTTTGGCTGTTTTTTCCACTAATCAAGTTTATTATTATTTTAAGTGGAAATGCTCAGAAATTTTCATTGTTGTTAATTTGAAAAAATTATAGAGGGTAGGGGCCACTCTGAACTTGCGGGGAGAAGTTCTTAGTTACGCCACTGTCTTTGGTGTTTAGTTTTTTCAGTGGAACTCTTGAATAAGCGACACTATAAGATGCACAAATGATACAGACCTTTCCCGTCGATCATTCAGGGTCGAGATCCACATCCACATCCAGACCTATCCTAGCCGGTGTCCCTCAAGGTGCCACCCTATCTCCGCAGTGATATGCCACTAACCGAAGCTACTAATTTTTACAGATGACACCTGTTTCATGGTCAGCAACAGGGACCCACGCCTGGTACGATACCGACTTCAAAGAGCAGCCGACAGCCTGGAGCTCTGGTTCAAGAAATGGCGAATCTCCGTCAACGCACAGAAGAGTTCGTCCGTTTACTTCTCCAAGCAACCAAGTCTTCGTCGTCCGCCAAACATTGAGATCTTCGGCGAAGATCATTCCTTGGAAAGAGGAAGCCCGATACCTAGGACTAACCATCGACAAGGGACTGACCTGGAAACCACACATCGAGGGAGCTATCGTCAGAGCACGAGCTGCACTTTCGTTACTATATCCGCTATTTTCAGGTACAACGCTGGACCTCAGGAACAAGCTGCTTCTGTACAAGACCGTCATTCGACCTATCATGACGTTCGCTGCACCAGCCTGGGGCTACGCCACAGGATAACAAGATCCTGAGGACCATCGTCAACGTACCATGGTTCATCTGTAACAGCAACCTTCAACGGGACCTACAGATGATCAGCATCCAGGATTTCATCCGAGAAGCGGCCTCCAAGTTCCACGAGACAACACTAGACCACGACGACTCTACCATCCGAGGTCTATGGGAATACAACATCAACGAGTCTAGAAGAGACACAAGTTGGTTTTTGACCGAGTCTAAGAACCTCGTTACCGTCACCATAACAGACTAACGTGTATCGTCAGTGACTTCGGTCACATTTCACAATACATTTTTAATCAACGGTTTTTTCTTTTTCAGATCCGACCGATGAAGGAGGTACAGGGCAGAGCCCAGGCACCCCAACAGCCATTATCAAGATTCCAGATAATGATACAGTGCGTCTTAAAATATTTGTTTAGAATTAATTAAGACCTATTAATTACTGACACTAACGGAGAACAAGTGCTCTGTTATAAACACCTAGATGATCTGGACCAGACCCTTCTTGCAAAATCGTGGCAGTTGGTTATTTAAATAGGGAGATATAAAACACCAAATGAAAAATCCATAAATATTTATCTTTAACATCAAAGGTGAAGTTGCAATATCTGGGTCATGTCTTACGAAGCTGAAAATTCGAATAGCTGCAGTTTAACACCTGAAAATGTTATAACACAAAACAAAAACCCGCCTGAAGACTTCGTCTCCATATTTTCGTCTCCTAATCTTCAAGTACAGTAGTTTAGGAAAACTTCTTAAAACATTTCCAAACAACCCAACTGCAATAATAGATTTTTTTAAATTCACCATACACTCTTCTGATTTTGCAATTTGCAGTTCTTTTCTTTCTTGTAGAAATATTTGATTCGAGTGTTGTTTGAAATGGTTAGCGCAAAACTATTGTTCGATTATTGTGTAATTTACATTTTAAACTAAATTCTGAGCACCCCTTGTATAACTAAACCAGTCCAAATATTTACATCACAATTCAATAACTCTGGTCTATTGATCTGTAAATAATAGAAAATAATTGGGAATTAATAAATCAAACTTTTGTTATTCAAAATCAATTTTCGTTTTAAAAAAATAATGAAGGTACGTGTATGTAAGTATTATTAGTTATGTACGTGGTAAAGTGAAATTCGAAAGCGGTTAAGCCGACAAAATTGCGGCAAATCCTAAAGAAATCCTCTCTATAGAAATCTAGGATACGGTTTGTAGGATCAAATATAACAGACACGTATATCCGCGAGATTCAAAATGCATTTAATTTTTATTAGCCCGTACATTTAAATTTACTTTAGTGTTTTACATTAAACTAAACATTTAAAGTTGGGAATAAAACGCGTTCAATTGAAAATTTGCTATACTTATACATTTACAATCCTCACAGCACGCTTTCACTACTTTATTGAAGGAGAAAAAGGAAATTATTGCTGTATGTAGCTAGTCGTAATGTCTATTACTCCAAATTCCACTAAAAATTTGCTTTACAATAGTCGTTTCCATAACTTCCTTTTTTCTTCCTTTTGATGTATTTTCAAATGAAATAAAATTTTTATTAGTTTTGTAAAAAAAACCCTATTGTTGTGAATGTTTTGCAATCGGAGACATGAAAAGACTTGATTGTTGAAACATTTCATTTAGTCCTCACGATACAGAAAGGAAGATAACAAAACATGTCTCTTCGATTGCAACTGTTCGTAAATAATTTATAACAAAATAAAAAATAAGAAAAAACAACTATTAAAAAATAATAATAAAATGATCTAGAAAGACACCAAGTAGAAAGATCTGTAACGAAATGTGCACGTAACTGGAACTAGATAAATAATCCGTGTAATAATATTTTTGTTTATAACATTTCCCTCGTTCTTACACACTGGTGCTTTTTGCACTATTGAAACTTGGCTAACTAAAACATTTTCTTGTTTTCTTTTAATTTTATGCTATCGCAAAATTAGTTGAATTATTTTTAACTTTTATTTAACTATTTGTAAGCAAAAGGAAATATTGGATAAGTGCCTCGAACAGTATTATTTTCAAAAACTATCCAAATCTAACCTAAATTACGTACATAAAATCAAATCGAATTAATTACGTGCTTAATTTTACCTTTAACAGCTCAAATAATTATTTTTGTAGTAAGAATTTTGTAAAATTAATTTTAAATAAGACGGTTTTCAGTACTACCTTCCGATTGGTTCGTCTTAGATCTCGTGTTTCTATTTGTTTGCAAAAGATGGCGCGCTAAGCGCAAATTTCTAGTAAATGACGCTAAAACTTTCGTATTTTTGGATGGTTTTTGTTTTTTTTTATTCCACAGCCAACTTTGTTTTTATAAAAGTGGAATTAAATTAATAAAAATAATAGTAACATAAAATCATTATTTATCAAACATAACCTAGTGGTTATTTAAAAACTTGTGAAGTACAAAAATAAACGTTTTTGTGAGAATTCGCCGATTTGCAAGATGTAAAATAGCTGTGTAATAAATTTTTCATCATAAAAAGGTTTCTTAAAGATAACTTTAATACACATTAGTGATAGTTTTTGAACATTTTTGCTCTCCGAAGTCAACTCAAGGTAAGTCGATCATGTCTTTTTCGACACTACTTCTTAGCGTTACCATTAATATCGGGTTTTTGTAAATTCTTCCAACTGATCAAATGGTAACCTTTAACTCTTTTATTGAATATTTACATTTATTTAAATGGCCCATTTGATTGAAAATCAAAAGGTACCCTATCTGAAAATTATGGATTTTCTAAACTAATATTAATTTACTAAGGACTTAAAAGTTATCGATCGAGAGTAGCTGTAGATATTTGTTTGTAAGCGGTTTACTTGGAAGTTCCTTCACATCAAATCAATTAATATGCAAATCTAAAACTCACAAAGGTGTAAACTTTGAAGATGTTAAATAAATTATTTGCCATCACAAGTTTTATCTGTTGTGTATTTTATGAAGTTATTTAATGTACGAACAGCAATTATGCAACTTACAAAAGTACGGGGTACAAATACTTGTTTTCTGTGTTTATACAATTACAATTTGTGGAATCGAATGACGTGGGAGATGTTCACCACCTAGAAAAATTATTTACAAAGTTACAGGTGTCCAAAAAGACATGAAAACTACTCAAAAGAATTATCTCATAACTCTAATTTTTGAGATTAAATTAGGTTTTGCTTCTATTTTTGTTTTTATCTTCTCGATATTCTATTAAACCACGTTAAACTAATATAGCCATAGTTATAGTCAGACGTGTATTTGAAGTGTAAGCTACACGCGTGCAAGCCCCTAGTTTTCAATGTTAAAATAATTTACACGTTGTACTATGCGCGTGTAAAAGTTTATAACTACGTCTGATAGAGTTTTAAGTATATGATCAAGTCTATTACGAAAAGATTTTGCATTTTCATTTGAATATTTATTTCTGTACAGCCAAAATATAGGGCTTCCGTCTGAAATAAGTCGATTTTCAAAACTGTTTCAAAATTTCCTACCTTTAAGGAGTTAAAGTAGGTCAAAATTTTGAAATGGATTTTCTCTAAATTTCCTCTGCCATATTTTTTCTTTTTTGGATATGTTACAGAAAATGTAATTCTCTATCGAAATATAAATTTTTAACAAAATCGCTCGAGCCGTTTTGGAGTAATGATTTTTTGAATGTCAAAACTTCAAAAATCTCTAATTTCTTTTGTAATAAAAATTACAACTTAAAAATGAATATGTATACCAATCTCATGAATATCTATTATTTGACACTATTTTTGGTTAACAAAACGCTTCCGGTTAAACCGGAAATTACAAAAATACCAAAACTTTTAGTAACACCCTGTATGTTTTTTAATATTTGGATAGCTTGTAAAATTAGCTATTACACGATACCAAACACTTTATATTTTGACTTCCGGTTTAACCGGAAATGGGATCAATTTTCATAATTTGACTTAATTATATATTGAATTTAATTTAATTATATATTTGACGGACAGGAAAAAGTTTTTCGTATGGCCACATCCGTTGTTTTAACATTGAAGAAGCAATTTAACTATTTTCATAATTTGAAAAACTATGAACAGCCATAATACATCAAATTCAAATAATTGTTTTAATTGTGGGCACTCCGTATACTATTGTATTACCTACTTCATGACTATGACAGAGGTTACTTATCGTTACTTTAAAATTCTTTTAATACTTCTTTTTCGCTACATTATTTATTTGCTACGACTATACAATATTAATTTGAATTTAAATTATTCTTACCAAAAAGCATTTGTTTGCTATTATTAAGTTATCAAAAAGGTTCTTTTATATTCCGATTTTAAAATCATTTTTCTCTGTAGGTCTTTAGAATATAAACAAAGCACAAGTTTTTATCGTTTCAACTTTGCTAACCCTTATTAGCTTACAATCAGAATTAAAAACTTTTTTCATCTTCAATCTAAAAAAGAAAATAGGTAGTTTATTTAAAAAGAACAAATATTTTAAAACTATTTGTTCAAACGAACTATTTCGTTTATTTAAATTAAAAAAATTTATTAGTCGGTACGAGACTTACTGTACGTACTAATTAAAATTCTTTTTGTAACATTCAAATCCAATCAATCCATCTCTAAAAGGATCTTACGTAAAGCAAGTTGTAATTTTTTCTCTTGTAAATTTCAACTTATAAACCACCGCACTGCTTCTTGTGTAAAAATCTACGCACTTGAGTATTCCTAATTTGCAACTTTATAAATACGTACTACACAGCAAATTCTCACATGAAACGGTTAGCTCAGCACGATTTCCAAGTTGTTTTCAGAATCGTTGCTTTATAATTTTATGCATAGATGGTGTGAGAGGCAAGAAATTGCAATTAATTAAAGCAATTATTAAAAAAGGAAAAATTGTACATCATAATTTAAAAGTCATTTCTCTTTATGCATTTTTAAAATTGAGATAAATTTGTTGTTGATTTTGATTTATTAATGCTTTTATTATAAAATGCGCAACGTTACATTAAAACTTATCTTTGGAATTTTTTACCCACTTATTATCCTCTCATCAACTTTAATCAAGATTATTACATTTTTTATACAAAAAATTTAATCAGTAAGTCGACCAGTGTAGAAAAATATATCACTTTTAAAGCCTTTTATGTCGATTTTATGCCATACTTTTTATACAAGGCTCTTCTACTCTCTATAGAAAGAGACTAATAATATGACTGATGAGCTCCATAGAATAATCTCTTTTATTGCCCGGCTTTCCGTTTGAGTGTTGATCCGTTTTTGCACTCTCATTGTGAGGTTTTAACAAAATTTGCAATTTTGTTGTTTCCAAGAATGTCAAACTCCAAGACCATAAGCGTTTCACTTCTTCTATGGAACGGTTATCGACCGCTCTACCAGCACTTCAAAGCAGACAGGTTGGACAATTCAGACAGATCTCCTGCCCTGGTTTGGGTAAAACTTTCATAACAACTGTCGCTACAGCTACAAATTGTCTTTCGATTCAGATATGAGCAAATGCCCAATGCTCTCTAACACTGATTTTTCTACTTCTCAGACATCAGCGCCGTAGCTAGACTGTGTTATCAGGACAGGTTCAAAAAGTTTCAAGGGAAGCTTCTGGGTTTAAATAAATCTGTTGACCACTGTAATTTTTTCTGAGGATGGAAGTTCTTTGCCCAAAGTTTGCAAAAATTTTACTTTCTCTAAATCAATGTTTTCTTCTTCAGCACCAATAAATTAGAAACTTACTGTTTTATTATTATTGCGAAGTCCTTAGCAAGCTCTGGCAAGAACAGGCTTAAAATTTTCCAGAGCAGGCCCAGCCTCCCTGGGGTACCTCTGGTTACGGCCCTGTCACTGTCAGACGTTATAGGCTACTTTGGTAGTTAGTGACTGACGCTAAAACGTTCTTTAGAGTAGCGCAGCTACTCAGTACCTCATTATCATTAGGTTCAGCTTAAGCTAGCACTTGAATGGGCGTCCATCTAAAAAGTTACAGAGAAAATTACAGAGGACACATTAAAACTCATAATAGCTAACCTGTGATAGACCGAAAAAGTTCAGTTTAGGTATCTGATGTAATGCAATTAATTCTACAGAGGATTTGTGCTTTTTCTGTCAGTTTTTCTTTCCGATACCACAAGGTATTTATTTTGGTCTATTACAAGCTAACCCAAACCCAGGGACGTAATTATCGTGGTGCAGTGATGGCGTCCATAAGACATTGAAAAGATCGTGTTGAAAAACATTCATTTCCAGTGAATCTATCATCAAATAAAAGAAACCATTTTCTTCCATGTAACCAACTCTCTAGCGTCTAGCTCTTCAATTAAACGCGATCCCCATACCTATCTTCAATTTTAGAAAGTGTTTTTGGAAACAGCCTGTAGATTTATAGCATAATTTTTGTAGCCATTTGGCCACTTCTTTCTTTTCCTTTTGTAACCTTGCAGTCACGTTTTCTAGGTTAATCTGATATCGGTTAACATAACCGATGCCTTTTGAGAAGCTTTTCTAGAATTTTCTTTGACAATTCGATTTAAATTCTCCTGAGGCTTTTCGTGAAATTTTCTATTTTACTGTACGAGTATTATTTATTACTATAACCGATGACAAATTATTTTTATTTTGTTTGTTACTGATGAAATAATGGTTCGTTTTAGAAGCTCCTTTCAACACACCTTTTTACGTGATCTTTATCAATTTAGACCTAAAATGAACTAGATTGTTATTTTTACACCGTGAACGGTTCTGTCTTTTATATTTGGTGACAAAACACCACTTCAGATGCTTCCAACTTATAATTCAGCTACTAAAATTTTTTTTTTTTTGAAAAACATCCCACAAACCCCGAGCTGTTTTATTAAAAAGGTAATATTTTATTCCATATTTCAAACATTAGCATCCCAAAGGAGCAATGGATCAAAACTGCATTAAATTTTTTAAAACAAATTTTCAACTAAAAGAGACGTTTTTGTAAACAAACAACAAGGAAAACATTATTTCTTATCCTCTAAATTGAAAGATTAATACACCTCCACGTAAAATTCCATGATTTCCTTAAAGTATTGGAGCAACTTTGAAAGCTTATGAAGTTACGAGAGTAAATTTTAAGAGATTAAATTATTCAAAACGATTTAAATTAATCTATTCAATTGAATTAGAGTAGATCGTCCTTGAAGTAGCCATTTTACGTAATTACATGAATTGTAATGTACATTAACAATAAACTTCTTTTATTATTAGTTATACCAAACTTTGATAATGATAAACTTTTAACTTCAAACTTTTTAACTAAATTATACGTTTGTTATAGTCAAATATTTGTTTAGTTGAGTTTCAGGATTTCTCGCTAATGTTATATAATTTACCTTGCTTTACCGAGGTTGTTAATTATTAATTTGCAATGACACAGAATTTACCTAAGACTAAAAAATTTATTACTAGGACAAACTTGGAATATCTCTGTATTTCCTTAAATATTAACGATGTATAATATTGCAGAGGCTTACATCAAATTTCTTACAAGCGCGTTGCGGTGAGAAAATACTCAACATGTTAAGGAATAACAAAGTTCAATGAAATAGCTTTGCGATACTTCCGTAACATTTTTTATTGTTTCCCTAAAAAAGATTCGACGAGTCTCGTAATTTGGTGTGTATTTTTCTTGCCTTGCTAATGATTTCTTTACTCTTTCTTATTTGGCTCTTTTTAAGAGGTCTTTTGCAAGACCATGGATCGTTCCAGTAGGAATTAAGGGTAGCTGCAAAGCACCTGTTTTATTATTTAGATTAGGGTGCTTCTACTTAGAAATTTTCTCTTAAGTACATAGAAATTAAATTAAAGGTTAAAAGTAAGTTTTTAGCACTTAATTTGTTGAAAATGAAATTCTCATACCTAATTATTCGCAATACAATGTTTCTTTGTGTTTTTAATTGGTGCGTTTTCATAAAAATTTCTTCAACTTGAAAACATTAAAAACGATTTCAATTTCGAAAACAATAAGCGATAAGTACTAAAACATAAACGGTAGTCGACGTCGTAATTTTATTGTATAAAAAAAATGTAAAAGCTCAATATACTTAAAATGTACAATAAGCTTTTACATAAAAACATTTTCTAATTAATGAAAATTAAAATTATACTTTCAAGATGAAAATATTTGGGAAAATATAGCATAAAAGATAAACACTCGAGAGACTTGATTATTAGAAGTTCAATGAAAATACGCATGACTTGCAAATCAAAGAAAGATATTACCAAGAAACTGGCGCGTTTTCTTCTTCAAATAAACTTGGAAAACGTCTACATTCGTGTGAGACGTTCAAGAAAAAAGGAAAGAGCAATCGTCTCATGAATTGCAGAACAGTAAAATAAAATTTTCAGGTACATTTTCAAGGGAAGCTATTATAGAGAATTCGTTAAGAGATAAAACTAAAAAATTTTACGCTTTTTAAGTCTTTATTGCTTATTTTTCTTTAATTTTTCTAATAAAAAATTTTTTTTTGTTGAAGTAATAATTACCAAATAGGCCTATGGCCTAATTACATGCTAACCTGGACCCAGAAGCTGCTTAATTTGCTCATAATTTTGATTATATATTATACCTCATATTCTATCAACATTAAAGTTAATAAACAAACTTATTTTATTTAGTTTTCAGAAGTTTTCTTGCAAAAAAGTTGGCCTTAAGCCACAAACGTTGTTTTACGAGGAAGGTACAACGAAGAAACCAATAGGTATTTTTATATTGCGGAGATAATGTGTTTATAATGTTCTTGTTTACTAAATTAATTCCCAAAATTAGAGTAAGTACATGAATTTTGTGATAAAACCATCAAACTTACGGAAAATATATAAGACGCCATATTTGTGTGGAATTTTACTATCTTTATTTCATCTCAAAATTAAATTTCTACCGGACTAACGGTTAATGAAATATTACCAAAAAACGGTTCTTAGTCGCCATAGGCACCGGGCAAATTAGTAACCAAAATTAGAAATAACTGAGTGAGAATCAGTCAAAAATCTTTGTCCGCAGACATTTCCTTAAGGGCGGCAACTGGACTATAACATAACTTAGGCCCAGTAAAAGGCCTAGCAAAAAATGCTAGGTTAGGTTAGGCCCCCTAAGGCCCAGTATTATAAAGCTTAATTGACTCAAGGTTCAGTTGACCTTAGGTTGAGTCAAGTAGGTTTTATAATACTGGGCCTTAGCCGAGCCTAACCTAACCTTTTTTTCGCGAAGAGTGGAAACCGCTAAGTAGCACCTCCGCCTATATAACGAGGGTTGTATAACCTAACTTTTATGTTTTTTTTAATGATAAAATTTACCTACATACTATTATAAAAGTTCTAGTAGAATTTTGAAAATTGAATTCAGAGAACTGGTATAAAAAATGATGAGGCAAATGCACACTTTTTTACAGTATAAACTTAGATCTTTAGGGTATTGAGAACTGAATAAAAAAAATTTCATCAAAATTCATTCAAGGAATTATATACATAAGGCACATAAATTGCTTGGCAATACCTTTCTTTCAAGAAAAAGTTTCACTCTCTACCATCATTTGCTCCAACGTTATTCGAGGTTGAAAATTTTTAGTCTTCTAGCGTTTGTGGCTGTTTAAATAAATATGAGAAGTTGAAATTTGGTACAGTGTTTTTGTGTTCTAAAATGCGTCTTTTAAAAGCATTTTCAAAAAATTAGAAGGTTGACTTTTAAAAAAATTTAATTTAAAAATAAATGAACGTTCTGTGGTTTTTATTTTTTTCTGCATAAACGGACTATTCGTTTGGGCTCGGACTATTCGTTTGGGCTCGGACTGGTCTCATTCTTTTCTTAATTTTATACATTACAAATTACTTGAGATATATTTTTTGCTATCTTCAATGTGATCAAAGATATTGTCAAAATTAGCAGCTAAGTTATTGACTGCTGCAGAAGCACATGAAGAAGGCATTAGTACAGGTTCAAGTTTTCTTCATTTATAATACCGGGTGTTGACCGGAGCTTTCGGTCATAGGGATTTAACATGTAAAATCATACTTTTGTAATTTCCTGCTTCCCTATTCATTTTAGAAAAAACATCGTCAAATAAAGGTTTTAGAGCATAAAGTTCGACATCCAAATTAATAAACAAAATTAATTTTGGATGCTCGATATCGCCAGAAATTTAATTTGAAAATCTCGCAAATTAGCAGAAATAGCGATTACCTTGAAACACGATTAATGTCAAAAATCCCTATTTCTGCCAATTTACGAAATTTACAAATTTAATTTCTGACGTTATAAAGCATCCAAAATTAATTTTGTTTTTTGATTTAGAATCAGGATTTTATGCTCTAAAACTTCTATTTTAAGATTTTTTTTCTAAAATAAATTTTTAAAATCAGGGAAACAGAAAATTATCCAAGCATTATTTTACATGTTAAATTTCTATAACCTAGAGCTCGGGTCACCACCCTATAGAACAATCGTGGGCTCTACTCAACTGAAGGGAATTTCTATAATTTTTGTAATTTTCGACATTACAGTTGTGAGGCACAAATTATGAACCCCTAGGAGTAGCAATTTTTGAGAGAATAATACACTTTTTTCTCCAACTTTAGACTGGAACGAAGTCTCTAGCTGTAAGTATAGTAGGGGAGACTGGGGCAGGTTCGGACGCGGGGCACAACCGGACTTTTCAAAATTTCCGTTAAAAATTCGTGTTATTGCGCTGCGGAGGTAACAGTAGGTTGCTAGTGTGAAGCGTGTTTGTTGACGGTAGTTTTGCTTGTCTAGTGCAAAAAACAAAATTTCTAGTGAAGAAAAACTGTTTTCCAACATCCTGCAATAATTTTTGAGCTAAGTAACATAAGCTTTCCCGTTTTAATCCCTCAATTAAATTTACTGGCGATGGAAATCCGGTAACTCCCATGCATAAACTATAAACGCGTAGTAGTTTCGTTTCACCTAACATCAAGGAAAATTTTTTCTACCGTTTTAATGAAACTACGTGCAAGTGGGGTACGTTCGGACAAGCTATATGCGGGGTACATTCGGATAGTGAATTTACGTATCCATATCCAGTTTCTGCATTACCTAACTCGACTTGAAAATTTTTTCTACGTAGAACCCTTGGCTTCTGACCCCTCAAATAGAAAAATATTGTTTTTTATATACCGGCATTGTTTTTTATCAGTTTTATGAATAAAGAGTTTTTCGCAATGTTTCAATGCTTTAGGTAAAGCGAATGTACCCCATATGTAGTCCGAACGTGCCCCAGTCTCCTCTACATCAATAGGGAAGTCTCTTCAAATTTATATCACAATCAAACACCAATTTTGAGGTGTAGAATATTAATCCATTCACAATTATATGGTTCACTAAAATTAAATAAATTTTTTTAGCGTAGTTTTTGCATTTTCTAAACTGGTTGTGAGCAAGAAAACAGTAGGCATCATAAAAACGATTATGTGACGTAAAAATATATGCTTTGGATTGTCATCACACAGCACCTACTACGTCATACTTGTCACATTTCACATGTTCATTGAAATTGCATTTATTATGGCTGTAAAAGGGTACAAGAAAGCAAATTTCGGTGATTTGCCTTATCTAAATATACTATATATAAAAGCCCATCAATTTATTTGTGCATAGATTTTGTTTCGGTATATAATATTCAAACATTTCCTATTTGCACGTGGCTCACACAAAATAATTTGGGCTCGCTTTGTGTCCACCAGATTTTTTAAAACTTAGTTACGTGCCTGTATGCTGAAGTTGCTATGCTAGTCATACTGTATTCTGACGTCACAACCGCCCAATACCGTTTTTGGCGAGATATCTGTGACTCAAATTTTAAATATTTTTTAAAATACGAAATATTATCGCAAAAAATTAAAAAAAAAAAACCGCTACGTTTTGAAACAAGACGAACAATAATTAAATACTTTTGAAATTGAAGAGACTTCCCTATTTTTTGTTACGACTTATTTCAGTTTTGAAATACTAGCGTCACCTATGTATGGACAAGTAAATAAGTGATTAGTCTTTGCTCTTGTCGTTAATTGTTTTATTTTACGTATTAAAAAAAAATATTTTGGGTTCATCCTAATCATAGGGAGTTCACATTCAATTATGTTCTTAATTGCTTTAAAAACAAAATTTCATTCAAACGTCTCTAGAGAATAACAAAACACCACTTAGAAGGGTTAGGCCTTAAGGACAAAAATATTTTTGCGGAGCATCCAGGAGGACGAATAAACAGTTTCTGTGTATATTGCTAGTTTGTTGCTATACTATCTGTTGTGTGTTACAATAAAATAAATATGTGATAATTTTTCCCGTAGATATAATACAAAATTTTTGCTTTGTATTTATTAAATAAATATTTGCATAAGTACCTATAATTAATTAATAAATTATTAAACAATTTGTTCAAGAAAGCGAACGTTCAAACAAAAAGATTACTAACTACATTTTTATGTTTTATCACGTATAAAACAACCCTTCAACATTTAATAATTTTTATTTTGGATAAAATTTTTCTACGTCAAATTAAATTATTCGTTTTTAATATACAAAATTAATAATGAAATTTTGAAAAACGATAGCGCGCCTTGTAAATCATTAAAAGTTTGTTTGATGATTATGAAACAATGTATACCTAATTTAACATTGTGCATATTTTAATTGCACGTGTTATAGGAAGTGCACATGAGTAAAAAGGAGCTCCTTTTGATGTTTAAAAAGTTTTAAAGCATGGACTGAGTAAGTGAATTTCTTGGGTAGTCAATTAAAATTGCAAATTGTTTTACAACAAAGTTAGGAAAAGAAATTGTAACTTTATTAGGAAAATTATAATGAAATAAAATAATTATAAAGCTATCGAAAATTTGAAATGGAAGGAATATAAAAGTTTATAGATATTAGTAGCAAGTCAGCATATAAAGTCACACTTTTGAGTGCTTCTACAATGGATGTCAGGAGCTTAAAGCTATTGCTTCTACATTTTTAACGACACTTAAAAGATACGTGCATTATTCATGGTCTAGAAAATCGTGCTGGTGGACCAATCATGAACAAAGGGAATCTTTTGTCGACATTAATTAAGAAAAGACACTCGCTCGTTTTTAACTAAAAGAAAAATTAAATATTTTCATTTTTGATTCGTTCTTCTTTTTTATAACAATTTAATAAAATATTTTTTCACATTTTTAACGCACAAAAATTAATTAAAAATTTTATGACGGCCTTATAAATTCTATTAAGTTAAATTTTAATTTTACTTTGTATTTTTTCGTTTGTTACAAATACAATTTTTACTGGTGGCTGTGTCAAATTAAAAAAAATAGGCGCAGATGCTTAAATGTGAAGCCGGATTTTTTATGGATTAAAACGAGAAGGTTTAAACGTCTTTTAATTAAATAAAAATTGTTTACCTTGTTTAAAAGCCCACCTTAATGAAGGTACATGATATAAATTTTTAGTTTGAGAATACGGGAGGAAACTAGAAAAATTGTCTACGTAAGCTACGAGAGAAATAATTGAATCATCAAATAGTAGCAGTGGCCTTTAGACGCCTTCAATACTGATGTCTACAGGAAAGGGATAGCCATAGTTCTCTAAAACCGCCATTTGAAGGCGTCATTTGTCATTTCAATGCGAGAGTTTTCACAAAGTAACCAAAACTCAATTCGTTCTCTGTGGGTGTAACTTTTCGGAGTTGATCTGTCTTGTACTGCAGATGTTACTCTTTCCGACTTATTTTTATTGGTCATTGCCTATTTGGAAAACCAAAAGAAATAATTTATTGTTTTCTGCCGATATAAAGTGGAAAATACGTTGAAAAGAATAAAAAGATCCATCGGGAACTTTAATCAATCGCCAAGGTAACGTGGCCATACCATTATCAAACTTTGAAATTAAGTAGTAGCATTAGAACATAAAATATCCGGAAGGAGGGTTAGCAACCGTTGCCTATAAGAGAAAATTCGACGGAAATGTCATTTTATAAGTCCACGGATGACTCATTCATTCCGTCGAGTTACATTGGGCGCATTCACCTGACGTAACAGTTGTGGAGCAGCTACCAAATCGTTCGGTGACGTGCTTTTGCTTTCATTTGCGTTATGTCTATCTCTATAATATGCCCACTTAACAAAATTACCGCACGATAGAAGCGGTAGCGATTTAGCAGTTGGTAACTCTTTCACAACTATTACGTCCGGCGAATGAGCTAATTATCATTAGCTGTCGTGAGCTTTTCTTATAAGTGGGAGTATAAGCAACAATTTCTATTGGAGAAATTGACCAGAAATCGCTATAATTAAAGGTCTATTGCGATCCATATTATTAATTTAATGACTCTGTCCTGATAGAGTAGGTAGGGTGTATTTCTTTATTCAATGGTAGTAGCATAAGAAATAACATTTTTAACAAACTGTCAAACTTAATTGACATTTAATTAATAATTGTACTTTTATCTTTGTTTTTCATTTATTTAGGAACTTATCTGTTCGAATTTGCCTCCGTTCAATATAAATTCGTATAGTTTTGACCAATAATAGCTCACAAGTTTTTTTAGTAGCTGGTCAGACGAGGGTAGTTACTTAAAACAATGCATTGGATGATTATTATTGGTCAAAATTATTTTGAAATTATCATGCCTTTGGTAAATTATAGCTGAAAAGTAATAGTTTGCCATATCACTAGCCTAATTTCACGAGGATGAAATTTACAATACGAGCCGCAGGAGAGTCTTCCGATTGTAATTTACCCATTGTGTGAGTCAAATTTGGCATAAGTGGAGTAATTATTTTTGAATAAATTGACTCTATGACAGTTGTAAATAAAAGTTATAAACGTATCGATTGCCTTTTGCTTCATATAGGCAGATAACTTTTCTATTATGCCTCGTAGGTATGTGTGGTTTTATTTTTTCAGAATAATAAATTTACTTTTTCAGAACTCCTTAACGCTAGTTATTTTGTGGTTAAAAATATGGCTAAATTCTTTTATCAAATTATTTATTTTTCGTTCATATTCATTTCTTTTTTATACGATGGATATTAAATTATTAATAAGTAAATAAGCCCGAAGAGTAATAAATATTTTAAACAAACGGCTGGAAAATGTTTCAATTTTGTTTTTCATCTTTTTTTGTGCGGTACATTTCCTTTATTCCCTTGTCACCTATTTATACTATTTCACACTTCAGTCGAACGCTCGTAACTAAAAAGCTGTGGATATTTAAACCTCAAATCACTGTTAGCTCTTGAATATATTGAAATGATTTATTTTTTCAGCGTTTTTATTCAAAGGATTGTAAAACAATACCTTCTTTACAATTTTTATTTTAAATCATTTTTTTCTTTGTTCAAATTTTAATTCGAAAAATGTTTTTTTCCAATTTTCGTCTCTTTGTTATTTAACTTACTTAACGAGAGTTAAAACATTAAAGTTTATCGCATTCGGGAGTAAATGATAATTGGGTTTTCAATTTATTATGAATTGTTGTCGTAACCAACATCAGTTATATGTGTCAAAAAAACTGAATGAAAAACATTTAGAGGTATAATAGATAAGAGGAAATTACATTTTGACACGGCAATATACGAATGAAACGGTTAACGTGCTCGGTAAAACGTTGAAGTAGGATGAGCGTTCCCTGGTGACATGACAGGTCCCGATATTACATCAGGATCACCGAGACCTACGAGCCTCCCAAACCAATTAGGTAATGTAATATGACCTTACTTGCAGCACATATCCTGGGGGAAGTTGCTTAATTTGATCAATGTCACAACTTAAAAACAAAGATAGAAATTTCATATTGAACGATTTTACGTTTTAATTAACAACATTTTCAAACTTGTAATATATTTACTTATACTTTCAAACTTTACTTTAAAACAAAATGGTACAAATAACATTTAATTTATATAAAGTGGGATGGTAGATACGCATTTAAAATTTTATATAATCTGCATTTCTGCAAACTCAATCCGCATTTTATACACAAATAAAAGCAAAAGTCGAAACTCCATTAGCTGTATGTTGCGGTAAAAATTAAGTTAACTCAATCTACAATGTATTTAACTAATAAATTACATTTAAATATTAAGTAAACAAAATAAGAAAAAAAACTAATTCAAAAAATATACAAAAATTTTCCCATTTTTTAAAAAGATTGTAAATTGTTTATAATTTTCCTATTGCTTTTTAAATATCAAATGAAGATTAAATTTGTCGCAATGCTCAATTTAAAAAAAAAATTATTACAGCTCTTACCCAATTTTTCTCTTTGCTGCACTCACATTTGAATTATTCACTTTGTGAACTCACCTGAAAATAAAAACAGTATTCAAGAAAAATTTTTCTACAAATATAAAAATATTTTCCTAAACAATAATAAGAAGAAGAAAATTTTTGTTTTTACTCTCTTATTTTAAGTGTATTTCAAATATTTTATTTATCTTAAGGCTACGAATTCGAGAAAATAAGTGGATACATAAATTCGTTTTCCAACGATTTTCCCTTGTCACTTCAGGTTTTACCAAAAGGCTTTTAGACGTAATTGTTTTCTTTCCTTTACTTACACGGATACGGTTGCCGAAGAAGTCGTTATGCAGACTTCTTATTAAGAAACTGTATTTGAATAAAGAAAGCTTATCTTTCGATCTTTGGAATCAGTACGTTCGTCTCTATACGTATTGGGCTCGTGTTTCCGCGGTACTATCTTAATTTTACTGTCTGCCTGTCTGTCCGTATGGCCGTTCGCCTGTCTGCGCTTCTCTCAATCTATTCCTCTGCCTATCTATCTGGCATTGAATTTAGGAATAAACCAACAAACTGCCGATTTTATCTTTAGTAGTACCATAATAAAAATTTTAATAGATTTATCATTTTCATCAAAGTATGAAAATATACTTTTTTAGTTTTTGAAAAATTAAGTTTCATAATATGGAAATATTTCGACGTCTGAATTATATTTTGTAATTTTGTTTTGAAATCTTTGTTCCTAAAAAGAAGACGCGACACACTTGATATTATTTTTATTAAATCATGTAGCCATGAAAAACAATTGATAGAGTTTAAACTGACAGCTCGGGGTATCTTTTGTTTTAATAAATTTTGTTATGACTACAATTATTTTTCACGGCTACTCAATTTAATATCTAAAAATAATAGTGTGTAGCACGGTAATAAATATAAAAGGTATGCCGACGGACGTTCTAAGTTGAAGCAAAACTTGAACCTTTGATGACTGAAATGCGAATATTGCGCATTGGATTGGTGGGAATAATATCCCTTAATGTGCTTTCTCTGTCTTATATTAGCACGGCAAATATGCTTTCTCTGTCTTACAAAGTAATTCACAAGTGGCTTTAGTTTGCTACGAGTGGTAAGACAGCCTGTATGCGTACCTGTAATATTTATTACCGCGGTGTGTTGCTATCTTAGTTTTAAACGTAGCTTTAGTACTCACGTTATAAGAAAATAATGCGCACTCGTTCGCAATTGTAGAGAGGGTAATAATACATGGTGCGACACCTGAACAGTGATCAGTAGCGCATTATTATACGATCGCGGATAAAATAATATTCAGGTTTAACAGATAATAGGTAAAGTACACGCCACTGATACCTCCGATTATACGTTCGACTTGCTCCGGTTGAAATCAGAATAAAAAATGCTAGTCATTTATGCCAAAGTTCAAGATAGCACAGCACCCATAAGAAACACAAGAAAATCCAAATTGAGTAACTCTGTAATACCTATAATATCAAAAGTATACTACAGCCGGTACTATAAGACTTTAATGTCGATTTCAAATTATTGTAGCTGATGTTCTTGGCCAATTAGAAGGACAAATCAAAAGTTCCGATTAAAGTTAATTCTCGAATTAATTAATCAAGAGCTTTATAGTACCAGTCGTTAGTTAGTGTGCTTTTATTCATAGAGCCTCTATCAATATTGATACTTGAAAGTTAAACATTGGGAACATAGGTACTCGGTGTGGCAATCTTAATCATTCTCTTTATATCTTCTGTGGTTGATTTTAGACAAGGAATCCGAGCATTGCAGCAAAGATATATTTTTATTTGTATTTTTACAAATTTTTTTACGTTCAAAAAATTTTATATTGTTTTCCGACTGGGCCTCTACGGGTCTACGGTGATTTTTATTGTTAAATTTTTAATTGCCTAATAAACGGTTTCAATTTTCAAATGTAAGCGTCCGGTGGGTCCTCAAAAATTCCATAGGGATGTCAAACAAATAATATGTGATGAAGTAGGCTCATTTTTTTATTGGACGGACTTAGGAATAATACGACGATATAAAGAGAATTTTTTATAAACTTATCGACTTATATTAAAGAGGCTGTATATTTCACAAAACCAACAAAATTTGTACAAAATTTGTTAAATTTTAATATCCCCATTTTGATGAATCGTCAAATATCAAAGGGAACATTGCTTCTAAAAACTAAAAAAATATAGATATAGTAAGATTCATGATAGATATTATAATTTTGTTCTTAAAATTTTATATTGTATCTAGAACACCCTAGTCACAAATTCGAAAAGTTTGCCTCTTATTTTACCCTCTGTAAGAGAAAGTTAAAAATTTAAAGGCATCATTGATGAATATTTAAAAAAGTTACGTCTACTAAACGTATTTCTTAACGTTTATAAATTTTATGGCAGTAATAATATAGATGAAAATTTCAAGTTAACGAGGTTCTAAATGTGAAAGAAGCCTCTAAAAATACATAAAATTTTCCGATTTTTACGTCTCATTGTAAAGAAAAAATAACAATGATTTAATCAGTCTTTGGGCTCAAAACGTTTGTTTGTTACAAATATTAAATTTTTCAGTGAATACATGACCCATAGCGCCATTTCAGTAACGAATTTTGTTTAGTAATTTTCCGGAAGTCTTTATTTACGTTATGGACAAAAAGTTATGTAGGTCGTTAGTATAATTGCAAGTTTGAAACAACCATTGCAGTTATTAAAAATTATACTAATTAACATTAATTAAAATTAAGCTTTATGGCAACAAAACTTTTTTTTTTTAAATAAATTAAAAATTCATTTTTATGAGGATCAATTATTTTGAACCATTATAAATTGAAAATCATAACCCTTAAAGATAAAAAAAATAAAGGTATAAAGAATAAGAAAACTAATGATTAAAAAGAGTTGTGTGTGTTATGGTTTAAGGGATGTATTGTATATATTTCATTACCAAAAGAGTTGTTTAATGAATACAAGCTCATTAAAATACAGAAAAAACAGCTGTAGGGTTACACTTCAAACTCGGTTTGGTCATTTGTAAGCTAAATGCCTTTAAGCTTTTTCATAAATCTCGTTGAACAAAACTAAAACAAACTTTTATGAAAATGCCTAAATTTAAAATTATTTTGTAACTACGCTCTAATTTTATTTTTTAGATAAATAATCATTGTAATTAATGTTTTAATAACACTTAGATCAAAAGAAAATTTATAAATACTTTTACGTCTAGTTAATAAAACATCCATTGATGAGGCAATTTTCTCGTAGTAGTAGTAATGACAAAACGTATTTTTATTTTTAGAAATAATTTTGCATAATAAATATAATTGGTTAACCAAGGGTTAATTGAAAATTGTACAAAAGATTGTGCTAAATTAAACAACGTTTCTCCGAAATATAAAATGAGAGAAAATTAAATTAAAGCTCGAGGACCTTTTGATTTGAATAGAGGAAAAATAATTAGTGTAAAGTGTAAAAAACTATTGGTTAATTAAAATTTAAAACTCAAAAATGCGATTTTAAGAGTTAAAAAATTAGAAAGGGAAATTTTTATTAGTTTTTTTGAGGCGTGTATTTCACATAAAAACGGAAAGTTTACAGCAATTTAAAAAAGAGTCAATTTCATTACTCTTTTTTATGTTTTGCGTTAACTTCAGAATTTATTTTGGTGAAACGCGAGTTTCACAAGTGGTTTCGTAGAGTTTTCGATACTACGTACGTAAATCATCCAGTTATAAAAATTATATAAATACTGCATTTTTTCCTTTGTACCAATTTGCGATAGTTTAGATAATAAACAGTATCTATTAATAACCTTTTGAGCTTTTAAGGTAAGATAATTTGAATATAAACCTTTACAAATTAGAAAATAAGCTTCTTAATGCTGTGGTGAGCCTCATTCTAAAGAATAATTTCCGTGACACATTTTTGGCTGGGACGGTTTTCTCTTTTTACATAATAGTATGACGTAAAATGGTGTATCAGGGGCGAAGGAGGAGCTTGCGAATTGAGACGAGCCGAGATTCGCACAATATTTAAATGTATCGCACATAACCTCAAATGTTTTGCAATCTTAGCAAAGAAAAGATACCCTTGGAATTGAATAAGGTACAAGAAGCGACACAGAGACAAAAAAGTTGATCTTACCCTAAAGCGCATGTCTGCTGGATATGTCAGTGTCAAAACATAACCTTATTAATTAGACATAGACCACAGACACATAATTAAATATTGCCATATTTTGCAAATTGTAATTTAAAAAGTGGCGCGTATTTTAAACATGATTGGCTGTGAGTCATGAGTGGACACATACGGAGTAGAAATTGATGCATACAAACATCAAAAATGCCTTGTCAGCAGGTCGTTTTTTGTTTCTCATAAGTAGTATTTATTCTATGGTATAACATTAACTTTACATTTTGAGTACCAAGATGTCATGTTGTGTTAACGTTTGAAGAAAAATTTTGACGTTTAAAGAAAGTGGCGCGTATTTGAGATGATGTGATTGGTTATGAGCATTTAATAACATATCCAGCGGACATGTGCATTAGAAAGTTATGCAAAAAATTAACATGAGATTTTGAATTCGTGTCGTTTCTTACTCGTTAGGGTATATTTTCTTTGATATTAGTGAGAAAATATTTATAGACGTCAGATAAAATAGATCTCTAGCTCTTTAGAGTAATAACTTCACATAAATGTCAATGGATGACGCATCTGTCTAAGCATAATTAAGGACTTACGGTCTCTATAGATATATTTTCGGACCATGAAACTATATTTATTTCGAAATATACTGTAATTACAAATAACTTTATTTAAAACTCTCTAAATATATAATTTCTGCATCAAGAAAAGCTGCATTGAATGTGTACTTTAGTTTAGCAATTGATGCCTCCATTTTCATAAAAATCGGGAAAACAGTTTCAACTGTAATAAACGATTTATTAAATCTCGTTATGACTTTGGTCACTTTATAGTTTATAACGGTTCAATCGCGCTATGAAAGCATTTTAAATATAATTTTATTAAGTAGTAAAATCGAAAATACTACCGCAGCAAAATTAAATTATAAAAACTCATAATACTGGAAGGATCTCGTATAGTTATTTGCTAGTAGGGACTGCGAAGTGTAACAGAATTAAGATTGTATTTTTTATTCCAAATAATCTTCAGTAATACATAATACAGGGTGTCCCAGGAAGAATCTGTCAAACATTAGGGATATATTCCTTAGGTCATTTTAGGCTGGTATTAGACTGTCAAATATCTTTGACAAACTTATTTTTTAAAGGCTATTTTATAAAATATTTTACAGTGAAATAGAGAACATTTTTACACTGTAAAATATTTTATAATAAAGCTTTAAAAAAAAAAACTTTATCAAAGATCTTTGACAGTCTAATACCAGCCTTAAGCAAGATTATATCAACATAGGTCCGATTAGGACAAGTTAGCGAATTATAGCTTGTTGAAGATAGTATAGTGGATTACGATGTGGGAAACGTCGATGATATTCCAGCACGGCAGGCAAACGTTAAAGGCAAGTTTAAAATAATCACAATTACCAGTTAAGTTAACTTACAAGTAACAGCAAAAAAGAAAGCATTTAACAATATTTTTCAAAGCCTACTCTTTACAATTTTGAATATTTAGCTATTTCCCTTGACTAGCCATAATTCGTTAACCTTTCCGAATCGGACCATATGTTGATTGTTGATATAACTGTTTTTGCTAAAAATAGCCTAAGGAATACAGCCCTAAAGTTTGGCAGATTCTTCCAGGGATACCCTGTATTTTTCTACAAGCATCACATGAAAGAGAAAGAATTGTTTTAGATGTACAGTGTACATCTTTTAGAAGTTTAGTGTCCAAATATTTGGATTTAGAAATCTACAAGTCTCTAAGTTCAACCTTTGCTTTTGACATTTTTTGAATTTTGGCAATGGAGCTTCTGGTTTAAAATATTACGCGGAATAAAAATATTTCTGTACACTATTGATTGCTAATGCTGCCTTCTCAGCCTTAACGGATGACACTAAATTGTCACTACTACTACTAGGTACTACTACTATAGGTACTAAAACCCATTTTTACTTGTATACCCAACCACTATAGGAAAATATTCAAAATAATCCTAATGAAAAGTTCAAAATGGAAAAAGGATGATTTAATGCATTTTGGCTTTTGGTTGAACTTTTAGCCTTGGCTTCTGCTTAGTGTTTCACAAGACAAGATTTCTTGTTTTGATTTACTATTTATTTTTTGCAAAACAAGAAATTAAAATATGTCTTGTCTTGCTTCATTCTTGGAAACTAAAATTTTATCTTCTCTCGTTAAGTCTTCCATATTTTCCATTAAAATAATGTCGGGGTTTCCCCTTTTTTGCCTTTTCTTGCAAAATACTTGCAGTCTTGCAACCTGGGGATTTGATAAAAGAGCAAGAATGCAAGAACATGCAGGAAAATCTTGTAGCTCTTGCACTTTTCTCGCAAGCTAAGTACTTGTCTTGTATTCTCTTGCTACAAACTATGTAACTATATGTATGTATGTTGTCTTGTTTTTGCATTTTGTACAAGAACAAGAATAACAAAAATGCAAGAATCTTGTGAAATACTACTTCTGGTAACAAGTTTTCTACTATTTGTTTCTCTAGTTTTGCTGTAGTATAACTTTCTTACCACCTAGGCAGTAAAAATTACCCTTTACTGCCTTTTAAATGTCAAAAATGAAATTTTTGAAATCTTGCGGTCAAAATTTGTATTCGTAAGAAAGTAAAAAGTTTTGTTGTATAAAAATTGATGTTTATAAAGTAACTGTGCTCAAATGAAGGCTCAATTATTGTTTGATTAAGATTATCTTTTCCTCCACATTCCGTTAACCCCTATTCAAATTCATCACGACAGTGAAGGGAAAAATTATTAAGATTAATTGATTGTATCTGACGCATTTATAACGACGAGTACCTAAATTAATTGTTAAATGCCAGGTGTAATTATTTGAAATATCTCCATTATTTAATTATGTGTTTGGTGTATTAGGAAACAGCAACACAAAATAATAAAAAATTGTAATTAATGAAAATATTTTATAAATCATGTATGTTATTAATTATTATTAATTATAAGTCTGCAGTTGATACGAAAAATATAACATTTTTGAGTTTTAATTATTTGTGCGTTTTACATAATACGCTCTCACGAAATCGGCGCAGCATTGGGATATCGGAAACTATAAGAGATACAAAGTCGGTTAAATGGGGAAAAAACTTTTATATTGTGTGCCCATTTTGAAAGTGTAATTAGGTTTTGCAAAATTATCATAGCCAACTAGATATGAGGTAAAAACTGAAAAAGTGCGTATTTTTCTTTTGCTAATAACTTCTAAAGTAATGGAAATATAAAAAAATAGTTCAAATAAAAAAAATAGATATTTTTAAGCTTTAGTCAGTGGCGTAGCAAAAAATTTTTTTTAGGTCTTAATTTGAAAGATATGACACAAACTTACCTTTTTTTAAATACAAACACTATTTTATTTTAACCTCAAAAAAATGCTAATTTTTTTTCCTTTTCAACGATATGTAACAATCAATAAAATAATTTCTTGTTTTTTTCCAAAAAAATTTTTTACTTATTTTTTCAAAAATTCTGTTCAAGTCGACTGTACAGGTGCATTTTTTATTAAAATTACCGTTTGTAAGAAAATAATGTATGTCAGTAATCTGTACCAGTCGACTTGAACAGAATTTTTGAAAAAATAAGAAAAAAATTTTTTCTGAAAAAAATCAAGAAATTGTATTATTGATTGTTACATATCGTTGGAAAGAGAAAAAAATAAGCATTTTTTTAAAGTTAAAATAAAATAGTGTTTGTATTTAAAAAAAGGTAAGTTGGTGTCATATCTTTCAAATTAAGACCTAAAAAAATTTTTTTGCTACGCCACTGACTAAAGCTTAGAAATATCTATTTTTTTTATTTGAACTATTTTTTTATATTTCCATTACTTTAGAAGTTATTAGCAAAAGAAAAATACGCACTTTTTCAGTTTTTACCTCATATCTAGTTGGCTATAATAATTTTGCAAAACCTAATTACACTTTCAAAATGGGCACACAATATAAAAGTTTTTTCCCCATTTAACCGACTTTGTATCTCTTATAGTTTCCGATATCCCAATGCTGCGCCGATTTCGTGAGACAGCCTGTATATGCTTTTTGGATATTTACATTCAGTAGCACAAAAAATTGAAAACAAAAGCTTTGTATTTTGTAATTTCAAAAATATTTTTCTTTTTGTGTTTTTTAATATAAAATAGTTCTACTCAGATTAAATTTATAAAAAGGACTTCTTTTAAACATAACTTATTGCTAGCATATCAAAATATCAAAAAGGTTATAAAGCCTTAAGGTAAAGTTTAGAATATTAAACAATAATAAAAAAGGACAAAATTGAAACTTCTGGGACGCTATTCAGATAGAGAAATGGATTTAAAAAAATTAAATATATAAGATTAAAGGGATGTTTTCGGTTGAAAACACAGTAAAAGTTACGTCTAAACTTCTTTTATAATAAATATTTTCAAAATATTGATTTTTATAAATATAGGTTTATTGGTAAGCTTTGAAGTCTTAACCAGGAGGTAAAAATAGTGTTAATAAACTAATAATTTTAAATTTTACCTTCAAAGCCAATTTTAATAACACAATTGTATAGAGTCGAGTATAAACCAGCATCTGGATTAAAAAAGATAAAACCTTTTGATATTTTATAATAAGCTATAGCAGCTCTAGCTAAATGAGTGTACAATAGAATCAAAATATCTCTTACTGTGTGTGTGTGTACATAACCTTTTTATAAAAGTACATAATACAAAAGCTAATTTAATTAGGTTACATGCAACAACAATTATATACCTAAGTAGGTTTAGGAGTTATACATCCTCGACAATCGTTATAAAAAGACAATATTTTTATATTTATTTTAAAAGTTTTCTCTTTCAACTTTTCTTTAACTTGAAAATAAAGGGGAAAGATAGGCTTAGTTCACTTAACAATCAGACTTGGATTAAAATCCAATTAAGAAAATCTATAACTGAAACTTTGAAATTTATTCTTATAGTCGTAGTAGTAAAGAAGAATCCTTTAAAATGTACTAATCGGGTTTTGTTATAAATATTGACCTACTTTAAAATTCATTTAAAATAAACCGACTCCTTATCGTTTAAATGCTTTAATGTTAATTTTTCAATTTAAATATTAGAATTTAATTTATTTGCAAAAACAATGGTTTCAAAAAAATGTATATAGATGTTTTTAGTTTTATTTTCCGAAAAAGGAATGAATGAAGCTATTGAATTAGAAGAAATTTTAATTAAAACTTTATTTTGTACAAAAATTTAAGCTTAATTTAGACAATGCAAATATTTTAAAGGTTGAAAATTCATTTTTTTAGTTATATTTTTGATGTAAAAAGCTATCCTTTCAAACGTATAATGCTGGAAATTTATTTAAAAAAAAAACATTTTGTTGTTTTTTAGTAATGCTGTTTATTTTTCAAATTGTTGAAATAACATTTCTGTTTATTATGCATATACACAATTTGTGCATTAACTTGCAAATGATGTGTGACAGTGAATTATTGTACAATTGTCTACCAAATATATCAAAATTGATTAAATTTATATTCAAAGGACAATTTTCATATGACGTACAATAACGCGGTTAGTGTAGTAGATTAATATTCTAAGATGATTCTTATTCAGCACCTTCTAATAACTCATACAAAATTAAGAAAATATCTTGAAACGACTAATTTATTGGAAAACCGTACCTTTTTCAAGATTTTCTATTACACAAGTTCTCTCTAATTCTTTAAGACATACACCAAGACGCATAAGAAAAAATCACACGCGGGGTGCCTCAAGGTAACATTATTGGCCCCATATTGTTTATGGCTGTCATATTAGATCTGTAGAAATGAGTCTCTTGATGTTGGTTGCTCTTTGCATCAGTGCACTGGTAATAAAGCGTTATTCATCAATGAAATAGCATTATTGGCCACATTAATCGTCATCTTAAATCTTTGTTATATTGTTATAAAAGCAATGGTTTAATTTATTGTAAACCCAGAAATAACTGCTAATTGGATTATTGTCTAGTGCTTTTTTAATCAAAAACTTAAAAAGCGAAGATGGACCGTTGTTTAGAATTAGAATGCGTGTTTTTTAGATTTGATTTTAGTTGCCGACGATGCCGACGTCGACGACTTTACTGTAGTAAGTCTTTCAATATGTGTTTGTTATATCATATAATTATAATTTAGTGCAATTGTTTGAGTTTCCCAAGAGGCTCTCTTATATTCATTAAAACTATCTCGGAGATATATGAAAACCATTTTACGTGTGGCTACTGCACCGCACTAAGTTATTTAAAGGTATAGCTTTCTGTTCAAAGCACCTGTTAATTTTAACGAATATATGGAATAATTTAATTTATTATACTTTCATTCATCTAAAGCAGAGTGCGGTGTAGAGCAGATGGGACATTTGGATTTTGTCCAGTTACACAGAGGTTTCGAGTGTGTTAGTAATTGCGTACGTAATAATATCTCCACATGACATGTATGGTTTCGCAACTAAAAGTAGCCATCCTTAATATCTCTTAAAATATAAGTCGTTTAAGTACGTCAACAATGGGGTTTTTGAAAAAATGCTGAGATAAATACAGTGAAAGTCGGATATAACGACGGCGAAGGGACTGACTCAAAAGGGTCGTTAATTGGTATACCCGCGGTTGCCGTTATATCAAAACATACCATTTTTATTATTATAAAAAGTTCTTTTTTAATTCGGATGCGGCGTTGAATGTAGATGGCGCTGTTTTAGCTTAATATGTCGGCTCGAGACGGAATTATTTGACAATTGACAGTTGTTATTGGTTATTGTTGAGAGTAAACGCCTACACTCATTCAAATATACGTCAACAACCGAGCCCGTCTTGTTTAATTCCAGAGTTAACCGCAAGGTGCATAGCGATCGCTGTTTCATCCGAATAAAGGACCGTGAATACCAAACTTTTTTTTCTCGACGTTTTTTTTACATGATACTTTACACTACGTTTATACAACGAAGACATAAAAAACATAGTCAGGAGACAAAATAAATGCGAACAAAATGCGTTAAGGTTTTTTCCGTCCACTCCACAGTGGTGTTTTCCCGAAAATTATTTGCAGTAATCATTGAATAAAGAAATACCTACCCCCTACTCTACCAGGAAAGAGCCATTTAGCTATAGTAATATGGATCGCAATGGTTTTCTAAAGATTGCGATTTCCGGTCAATTTATCCAATAGAAATGGTTGCTTATACTCCCACTTATAAGGAAAGATCATGACAGCCAATTATAATGTACACTTAACGAAATGAATGAGTCATCTATAGTTTTCCAAAATGTCGTTTCCGTCGCATTTTCTCTTATAGACAACGGTTCCTAACCTTCCTTCCGGATCTTTATATTCTAAGACAGCCATAGATATCAAAAATCGTCAGGCGAGACCGAAAACCACGTGGTAGTCTTTAAAATATCGTGTCGCGTCATTATACCCGGTTTCCAAAACCAAAAATTTGCTTTTTATGGACGTTAAAAGCGACTTTGTCGCTATAGTTGGATATTTTTGCATTAGGTTGAATACAAATCCAACCAAACCGTCAAATCCCCGTCGCAATATGCGCCTTGTTGTTATAAGCGACGTCGTTATTTGCGACTTTCACTGTACATATAATAGTATATTGTTTTATAGGGGGTAAAAGTGTCACTTTTTTCGGCGAGTCAGTATAAGGCTTTACTGACGAGCCAAAAAAGTACTTATACTGTGCTTGAAACCTTTTATTTTTTCTTCAATCATAGAAATTAATTAAAACTGAAAATAGAAAATTTTGAAAAAGCCTCATCTGTTGTCAAAATTGAATTTGTAGTTCAATTGTCAAATATTTTTGACAATATCCTCCTAGGATGTAAAAGTAGAACTTTAACCTTACATTCAGTAACAAAATGTCAACTTTTTTTGACGTTTGAAGAAAAACATTTTTGTTGTGTTTTTCCAGTGTCTTTAAATCGAGACTTTTCTGACCAACAAAAATGTAATTATAAATTTGAAAAAAAAATGGTAGCAACTATTATTGTAGTGCACAACCATTAAAAAATAATTTTTCTCGTAAACTCTGTGAGTTGACGTAAAAATATTATATCAGCCTGCGGTTAAAAGCTCTCCAAGTTTCTTTAAAGCGGCGTGGTGCCCTAACGTTGAAAAGTCTGTATATTGCAATTTTCAGGAACTTATATTGCTACTAAAAGGAAATAAAATTGTAAGCTTTTTTCCCTTGTATAAAACTGGTAAATTTCATCACAAAGAAATTGTCGTGAAATATTGCATGTCAATATCTTGTACAGTTTAAAAAAACATTATTTGATTATAATGCAAAGAAAATATCTGGGATGCAAAGTTTTTACTTGATAATGGTTGTTTAATTCTAGAGCATTATCTTTTGACCTGTCGCATCATCAGGAATTAACTCAGTTTAACCCTTGTCACCTACTATGGATGGACAACGGACAGTTCATTAAAATAACAAGCACCAAAAATATAGTGTAATCGTGTTAATAACTTTTAATAGCTTAAGCTTTAACCTTAATTTACAATTGTGAAATATTTTAATTATAATCCGAACTAATTTTAATTAACATTTAAGTTCTTTAAAGAAGACGCATGTGTGTACGTGTCTGTCTGTCTGTGTGTGCTTCTTAATGTATTAATCTGCTAACTTAGATGATGCAAAAAATTGATCTCGTTTTAAACCTTAATCGCAAAGCTCCACGATTCTAGGTAACGTGATATGGATAAAGATTGCGCAAAACTAGCGTTGTCTTAATACCACGTCTTCTAGATAAAGCTCAAGTACTAATGTTTGGATTATTTTCAATGGTCTACACTTTTCAAACTTTAGTTTATTTACTTTTTTATTTTTTGAAAAAAAATTTAACATATCAAAAACTTCAAGACGTAGTTTATATTATTCACGAAACATATCAAACTAATTTAACTTGTCTGAAATTTAGAAAAATTTCCGTGTTGAAGATAGAAATACAAACATAAATAATGCAAAACAGATATCTAGCAAAAAGGGTTTTGTAAATCGGAAAGGATTTCTAAAGCCAGACAGGAGTTTGCAATGTATACGTCACAGCTGTCAACATTGTCACAGGAAACCTTAAATGTTGCATTTAAGGTCTCAACAGGAAAACTTTTCAAATGAAAATCAATACGTTAACAAGAATGCTTCTTGAAAAAAGAGGATTAATGTATTCGTTCATTATAAATAAATAATGGAACAGGCGCGTTAAGCTATTTTTTTGTAAAATATAATTTTTAAAATCAAAATAATCCCGTAGGTATTATGTTTTAATTGGTTTTTTATATGCACGGTGTATAAAATGTGATTTTTATTATTTCAGTTTTGAGATAAAAATGTATTTGGGTTCATATTTAAGTGTGTAGATTGCGGATTTACATGCGGTTTATCCTTTTTATTTTGTCGGATTTTTCCCAATGTTCAACTAATTCGTTAATTTTACTTTGTATTGTTCTATTTGTACACAGGTGGATAAATTTTGCGTTTCAGCAAGGTTAACGAGGGGTTAACCTTGTTAAGGTTGTTAAGGAGCGCATAGGTTAAAAAACTACGGGTATACGCTGATCAAAGAACAGAAACAGCTAAACCACTCCCTACAAATTTCTGTCAAATAAGGTTGACGCAAATTAATTCTAGTATGGGTGTTATAAACCGAATTTTCAAAATTTGACCAATAGAAAAATTCTGTTCGAATATCGCGTGCTTTTTTTGGGCGTGGCTTAGCTGCATCTTGTCCCTGAACAGAGCATAGTAACGTGGGTTGAGTATGAGTATATTCTTGATCCAATATACAAATCTGCGTCCCTAGCAATAAACAGAGTTTCGAAGGTGGACACTGCGGACAACAGTTGTTTCTTCCCTCGAAGGCAAATGTCTGAATTGAACACTGTACAGGGTGACCTATATTGCTTGTCCGTATGGGGTATCTCCGTTAATACAAGAGTTACGAGAAAACTAATAAGACGATCTCGATCTACTTTTTTGAGACAAACTCAATGGTGAAACAAAAAATCGGATATCTTCTTTTGTTTTCGAGTTATAGCTAAAAATTCATATTTTCGTCATTTTAATTTTGATCAATATCTCACTTGTTTCTAAAGATTTTTTAAAACTGTAAAAACATTCTTAAAACAATGTTTAACATAGGTTCCAGTTGCGTAGCCAAAAAATTTTTTTGATGGGAAATTTTCGAGTTATTACACAAACTTTACTTTTTTTAAATACGAATCATAGGCGGCTATGACTTTATTTAATAAATACCAGATATAATAAATACGAAAAGAACGTTATTTTTATTTTATTTTTATTTATTTATTTATTTTATTTTTTATTTTTTTTTATTATTTTATTTTTTTATTTTTATTTTTACTATTTCTTTACTACGCCACTGGAATCTGCGTTAAAAGGCGTCTTTTGAAAATGTCTGTACCGTTTTAAAAAATCTTGAGAAAGGGACAGGGAGATATCAACCAAAATTAAAATGGCGAAAATTTGAATTTTTGACTTAAAAACAAAAGAATATACCTAAGTTGTGATTTTAGATCGAGAATGTGCTATTGTCGTTCCTCTAACTAACTCTTGTAATTACTGCGAGTTCCTCTATTAAAACATGTAATTTGGGTCACTCTGCATAGTTCATACATATAAGAATTTATTTATTCAACTTCAATATATTTTATTAGTTCTAGCATTTCCACTATACTAAATTCAAGGAGACGAGATAGTGTTGCATGCGATGTTCACGTGCACGTGCAAGTTCTCACGAGCGCGGTTTTACGTAAACTTAAATTAAATACGGTGTAAATTTTTCAAAAATTATTAATAACAGCCGGTTTCATAATAATTCCCTAAAAGCTCCTTTAGTTAAAGTTGTCTCAATCATTTATTTATTTATAATCGATTACATTTTTCCTGTAATCGTTCCAGCTCTAATTTCCACTATAATATGAGTTATCCGCATCAACGCAGTTAGGTAACCATGCAACAAGCTTAAAATAAGTTTATACGTTAGAGCCAATCACAGCGCTAAATAGAAGTGTTCACGTGCACAACACGCGGGTTGTTTGTTTACATTCACTATCTCGTCTCCTTGAATGAAGTATAGACTTTTCCTAAGAGCTGTTAAAACTAAATTTGATCAAACTTTGCACTTTGATATTGTTAAATACATTTAAATACTCGAACTAGTAGGAAAGTAAACAAAGACGCCAACATCTTTTCAATGATTCTACAAGTTCTCTATTGGCAACTTAAAGCGTCATCATATAGTAAAATATTTAACGTTTGTAAGTTGCAGCCATGTTAGATGTAGAGTGTTATACAATTGGTCTAGACGCTTTAATATCAAATTTTCTATTATTTTTCCATCTCCGGCGTTGTTTCCAATTTAAGGAGAAAAAAGAGGTGTTAATACAAATGTCGATACCATTGAATAAAAAAAACGGTGTTAATTTATCATGAAGGTGCTTGCCAGACTTTAATATGCGAACGCGATGGAAGCCTAAAATGGCCATTTTCTTTTCATTTCCTCCTGTGGAGACGGTTACTTATACTTCAACTTAAAAAAACGATTATAACAGTATAGTGGTACATATTGTGATCGCGATGGAAGACTAAAATGGTATTAGAGGCAACGGTTGCTAACACATCTTCCTGACATTTTACATTCTAAGGTTGCTTACCATTTGGAATAAAAAAAAGTATTCAAAAATCCAAATTTTCATTTTTTTGTAAAAAAAAAAAGATCATGGCATAGCATTTGGTGGCGCTGTCATCGATATTTGGTATTAAAGTCATTATAACATAACTTTCCAAATGTCATGCATACGGCTTATTGATAAAGTTTTTCCTTATTTAGCACTCAATTTTTAGCTCTTGCATTCGTCTTTTCTACTACTGCTAAAGCAAATCACTAATTGCTCTCTTAGAATATCATACATTCTAAACAAGATCAAATTTTCTATTATTCTCTCATCAAAAAAGAGGTGTTAATCCAAATGTCGCTACCATTGAATAAGAAAGCGTGTTACTTTACCAGGAAGGAGTTTTAGAGACAATAATATGCGACCGCGATGAAAACCTAAAATGGCGATTTTCCTTTCATTTCCTCTTGTGGAAACGGTTGCTTATACTCCCATTTATAAAAACGATGATTATAGCATAGGGGCACATGTGATCGCGATGGAAGACTATAAAATGGCGATTTCCGTCGCATTTGCTATTATAGGAAACGGTTGCTAAGACTTCTTCCTAAAATTTTATATTCTAAGGTAGCTTAACATTTGGCATAAAAAAAAGTCCAAAAAACTAAGTGCATTTTTTGTAAAAAAGATATGGCATTTCGTGGTGGAGCTGTTATCGATGTTTGGTATCATTGAATAAAGCAATACCCCCTACTCTACCAGGAAAGAGCCATTTAGCTAATTATATTGATCGCAATGGACGTTTAAGTATAGCGATTTCCGCTCAATTTCTTCAATATAAATGGTTGCTTATACTCCCACTTATAAGGAAAGTTCACGACTGCCAATGTTAATGTAAACTCGAGGAAATGAATGAGTCATCCATGGACTTCTAAAATGTCATTTCCGTCTCATAGGCAACGGTTACTAACTCTCCTTCCGGATATTATAAGTTTGGTATTAAAACATAACCTTTCAAATGTCATGCACAAGTCTTATTGATAAAGTTTTTCCTTAACTAGCACTCAATTTTTTTGCTTTGCATTCGTCTTTTCTACTACTGCTAAAGCCAATCACCAATCCCTCTTATACAATGTGTTGACAAGATTCGTAATCCTCTTCATCTCTTCAAACTATTTTTTTTCTAAAAAATGGTTTAGTGAGTACCAAAACTTCCCTGTGCGAGATTTGTAAATATAAGTTTCCAAATTTACCTCAAGAAGAGAGTTTTTGCGCAACCTCAATCGGACGGAAACGGAAGGTCTGATTTAACGTTTTTTGCACACTGCTGCCATGGTAATCATTGAATATTCAATAGTACCAAGTACCAGTGTTTTGAACAATTTCAATAATAAAATTTGATTTGTTATTGGAATCATCATTTTTGACTAACTCATGGAATAAAACTGCAAAAATTAGTTAAAGCTGAAACGACTGAAAACGAACAATAGAATTAATTTAATTCTGAAACCGTGCTAAGAGTTTGTTAAAATAAATCTTCGTGTTTCATTTTACAAATCAAAAATTAGACGTTCTCGACTTTGTAATAATAGAAGTAAATAATTATCGTCAAGTTGCTAAAGAAACCGTTGCAAAAGGAGCCTCACAAAGATTATAGTAATCAGCAGATATGCTCAAAATCCCTTTTGATTTGAGGAAGTGTTAATAAAGTGATAAAAATATCACTTCTATTATTACATAAATAACATTTGTCAATAAACTTTATATATTTTTTCGAATTATATTTTATCAGACGTTAATAAGCCAAACATTTTTTTTTTCGCAAACAAACGTATTTATATTCCATAAAGACTATATCGAGCAAAATAATTAGCTTATATAAAGTAGGAAAAACGCGCAAAAAAGTTCAAAGTAAATTCTCACGAATAAAATACGTTTATATAAAAGAAAATGCTTCTTTTTGTATTTTACACAAGTGCTGCAATATTTGTTGTTGCACGAATGTTAAGGTTTATGTAAGTAAAATGTTTTTCAAAACTCGCAAGAAACTCTGACAACGCAAAGCTCTAAATACTTAAAGTACATCGTTTAAATTTAACGTCAAATCAATTTAGAACTCGACTTGAAAAGAAGCTATGCGCCTTAATTTATAAGATAAATTTTTGTTTTGTTAACTATTTAAATAACTTACACCATACAAATAACTACACTGTATAGATAGACGAACGAACCAACTTTTCTTTACAAAATACACAAAGGAAATACCTTAATTGTTATATCTAGCAACCCTTGGTTATAATGAAAACGTCAAATCCATTTCTGTTAAAATAGTTTTCATTGAAACGACTTGCTAAGTTCCCTAATTGGTAACAAATACCAAACTTGATAGGTTTTGATGCTTAAAAGCGTCTTAAGGGCCAGATTTGATTTATAATTCCTAATCTACTGTTTTATTTCCCCAACAAAAATTTAATTAAATTTATTATTTGTTTTCTGCTTTTTAAAGAAAAAGGAATTTGATTTACATTAGTTAATACATAAAAGTATATTTACTTACAAGTCGAGAATGAGTCTACCACTGCCAAAATAAACAATGCCTGAAAGGGATGCTTTACAATTCTAACATCTTCATAATTATGTAAGCATTGTGTAAATTTTCAATATAGTCACTATCGTAAGTAAACAAGCTCTGAGGAATTATTATTTCATTGTAAATACGTAGGTAGGTATCAAACAATTTATACTAGAAATTGGATTGAAATTCTATTAGGTAAAATAACTTGTCAAAAAGTTACGTTTGTAAATTACCTATACAAGTAAGTAAAGGTGGCTGTGCTTCATTTCGAGAGCTAAGTTTTAATTGTAATAAATCATTTATATTTTGAAGGACGGCCAATAATAATAAATAATTCTTTTATTGTTTTATAGACAAATGATACTCTATGTATCGATTCTTCTAAATTCTTTTTCCCATATCGCTTCAGGAAAGGAAATTTAAAATTTTATTTTGGGCATAAGCCCCAAGCTCTCGTCTCTAAGTCATCTACAAGTGGTCAAATATTTTGATTAATCAGCGTATGTGATCTCCTTCTGATGACTTTCCTCTCCAGTGCTCTACGAGTTTTTAAACAATTTTAGGCCACTTTTACCTTAATGAAGAGGTTATTTATCTAAATCCAACCGCGCTTGTTTGCTTCGTTGGTATTTTTTATGTCATAGAGATATTTCTAAGAAATCAGGATTATTACATATGATTTATCAGGTTTTAAAGTTCTATAAAATCTAAGGTATGGATTACTCTCGTGCATGCTAATCACGTAACGAAAACGAACATTTCAAATTTAAAAATATTAGTAAGTGTTGGAGTAGTAAGCGATTGTGGGAGGGGGGGGGGGTTAGATCTCTGCTCTGAGCAAAATTTAATTCATCTGCAAGTTTTAGATTGGCTAACTTTTATTAGGGGGGGGGGGTAGTATTGACTTAAGGTCTAAGCCAACATATGCGTGAATACTGTAAAACCAAAAGATGAACCAGTACTGTGAAACTGGTCCTTATTAATCATTTTCTCATTATTACCTCATCCCCCCATCCACTCTAACATTTCAAATTTTAAAATGTTAGCAAATGTTCGAGTAGTAAGCGATTGTGGTAGGGGGGGGTTAAATCTTAATCTCTCTGAGCAAAATCTATAATATCCGCAAGTTTTAGGTTGGTTAGCTTTTATTAGGCGGGGGGGTAGTATTGACACCTAGACAGGTTGAGACATTTACGAAAATTAAGGGGTGGTATTTAAGTGCAATTTAAGCTGTTTAGAGCCGGTATCACAGTATCGACTTAAGCTGGGGTTTAGGGTCGATTTTACAATTGAGGCTCAACAGCGGTTTAAATTAAACTCTGGTTGAACGTGAGTTCAAGGTAAATTCGTATTGTAAAATCAGCTTCAATCATAGTTTACCATAGTGAAACTCAAGTTTTGTTACTTATGTTGTGTTTGTAAAATCAGCCCTTAAAGTTTAAGCCAACACGTGGAGCTAGGAGCAGTTTCACAGGATTTACAGTGTCGGCTTGAGCTCTAGTTTAAAGTTTAAGCCAAGATGTTAAGCTTAAGCAGTTTTGCAGTGTCGGTTTAAAATATACAATTGTGAATTAAAGACCGGTTTCACAGTGTCGGATTAAGTGGTGGTTTAAGGTCTAAGCTAACGCATGTGCGTGAATACTGTAAAACCAAAGGATGTACCGGTTTGAACCAGTAGTGTGAAACTGGGTATTATTATTCATTTAATCCAACACGGCTTGGACATAAAGCAAGAAATGCTGCTCTCTTATCATACTTTGTCTAAAAATTTTTGGCAAGTCGTGAATTATTCAAATCGGTTCGTTTGTCTGCGGGGCTTGGGCGATTATCCGCGTCGATCGACTAATCTTATAGTATTGCTCAGTTGCTCACTGTTGGAGCTTCAACTGTAATATTTATTTCTAAAAAATTGTTTTATCAAACTGTGTGCTCAGATTAGGAAAATACTTCAAAACAAGGAAGTAAAATGAAGATTTCGGTTATTAGGTCTGGTACTTTGAGAGCTAACGCTTACCAGTAACCACTATTAGCTTTAAATTTAAAGCAACTATGAAATAATGCTAACAAGCTCTCGAAGTACCGAGCCTTAAGGCGGATTTCCTCTCGTACGCAGAATGTCGATGTCGTAGAAAGTCGTAGTCGCAGAAAGTTGAACACTGTGCACTGAACTGTATTAAATTACTGGAACGATAAAGCAATGTCCTGCGCGTGAAAAATGTGTTCACATTTGAAGAAAACAATAAAGTCGAAAGTCGCTAAGAATTTAACTTCAAGAGCATAATCGAGTTTGCGCACGTTGCACTTCGCGACGTGAGAGCTAAGTTCACGTGGTCACAGTCTAGGTACAAAACAGTCGTTTCACTTCGCTGATTTAGCATTGAAAAGCGTGAAGCAGCTTTTGTCAGAGCGCATTCTACTCCGAGTCGAATTGGGCGGTGCAGGTGGAACTATTACGAGCGCGTTATTTAAATACACCAATACACAGTGTGAACAATTTGAATTTCTAGACTAATGCTACAGCGCATTTGCCTAGGAGTCGAAATTTGCTAAGAAGTTTTGGTTACAAGATTGTGGTCGAGTGAAATGACTGGTTTGTATCTAGACTGTGACGTGGTTCAGTCCCTCTACCACGCATTTAGCGCGTGGGTTGTGTTTACGTTTCGAAATCAACATGAACATAACCTCAGATGCACATAAATATTTTTTGTTAATTCGCTTTTTATGGAGTGAAAATAAAATATTTATTTTATTCTGTTTTTTGTATTAATCATTATAGTAAAAATATTCTATTATTATTATTGTTTAATAGTATAGCTTTAAGATTTAAATTGCCAGACTTTTTAAACTAAACTGCGCATGACGAATTTCGCCCTGCGCAGATTCAATTTGGTCCCCAATAAAACTCCATATTATTGTTCCATTTATTTATAAAGTTCTGTGACACTGTGTAACTAATGTCGTCGTTTCAAGTCACACGCGCAAATTCCCGACGCAGGCCGAGCTATGTGTGCGTGGTTCGACGTAGGGTTCGAATAGCGTGGAAGTTTGTAGAAATTCAACTTTCGCTGTGCAAGTTCGTTGTTGTAGTTAAACATAACCTCAAAATTATTTATAAATTTTATATTAGAAAACTATAATTACAAAATTTAGTTACGTACAATACAATTCCCACAATAAACAAATAAAAAAGTGTATTAAATGGTATTTTAACATTTTATAAAATGAATTAAAACTGCTGCCGGCTACGTACGAACAGGAACGGACATTTTTAGGCGATATTTCAACGCTGTTTTACGTGCTTTTACGTTACATCGACTTAACTACTTCTACGACATCATAGTTCTGCGTACGAGAGGAAATCCGCCTTTAAAGTTTATATTCTTGAGAAGTAGGCAAAGGTGGATGTTGTGGTGGTTTCAGAATAAAATCAAACTTACGTTGGTGCTTGTATTACAAAGCCTAAGTAAAATACCTAAAATCCTTTACCTGTGTAAAATAATGTGTATTGTGGTGTTGAAAAACCACAACACTTTTCATTCGTTTAGTGTTACTTTCCAGATTTATTTGTTTCAAATGTTATTTTAACTCAAATTAAGTCCGCATAAATGTCGTTACACTAAGTTGAATTTTTTAAAAAACCCATTTGTATGTAAAGATTACAAAAAATAGCCGCAATTTATACAATTTGAAACATTTTTCACCAAGCAGCTCTCTTTAGAGTGTTTATGAGTTTTCCGTAATCTTTAGAGCAATAATTTTGGTCAATTATGCAAATTTCTGTTCTTTTATTTCCCCCTTTTTATTTGCTAATAAGAGAACCCACAATTTCCAAACAACCCCAAATGATGTCAAAATATTTATTTAAAAAATGCGTCAACATAAACTGCAATTGACTTTTGTTTCAATTGTGAGTTTTCCCAACATTGCATATCCGTTTACGAAATTCAAAATTCTCTTCGGAAAAAGTGTTTAAAATTTTTAATTTTAAAGAAGTTGGACTGTTTCCACGTTCTTCTATTATTTACGAAAGTTTGGCAACATTGTTGGAGGCTATTCTCTGTAGCTTTAAAATTGAAAAACTAAAATTCGACATTGAAAATAGTGAATATTCTTAAGAAACCTTTTGAATATAAGTGAATTAGTGCCAGCTTTCTGAATTGTTCAACAACAAATTAATTACTTAAATCTTTGTTTTGTGATGCTTCTGTATTTATATCACAAACAAACGAACGTACGCGTAAAAATGAGTTGGCGAACTAACATTGGTTGACATGATCTTATTAATTTTGTGTTTCCAAAAGTTACTGTGAAGTTCTCAAATTAATTGGTATACTATTTACTTTACCATTCATCAAAAAGAGAATATTTTGGTTAATTAATGTTTTCAGATAACGCTACAGTAGTCTATAAGGGTAGCTACTGCACTGATCGTAAGATAGGAATTAAAACGTAACATCCAACTACTTTGGTCATTTTTTAGGACTACGTAGGGTTAAGCAGCTTCAGAAAGCTGGAATTAAGGAATTTTACTTGAAATTTTCCGAAAATTAAAAATAATCGCTCGTGTCTTTGTATTATTAGGTTTATAACAATTTTATTTCTAAGGTAAGGAAGATGCTCGAGAGAACGTAATATCTAGGGGCACATAAAACGTTAAACCTCCTCTGACTCTGTAGTCTTTTTATTTGGAAACACTCATTATTTACTGCTATAGTTGAGACCTCTAATGATACGTACTTGAATAAATTGAAACAAAAAATTTTACTAATTTAAGCGTAAATTACATCTTCTTGACTGATTGAAATTCTGCTAGGAGTTAATAATTTCTCATGGGAACTAATTTGATTGTAAATGAAAACATCGAGTTGTATAACTCGCAAAAATATGCAATTTTCAATTAAATTTGAATATATTTCGTAACCAAATGAAAATTTATGACTTTGAATATAATTCGTTTAATGCAACACATTGTATATCCTTTTCATTTGAAGCAATTTTGTCGTTTTTTTATGTGATAATTTTTTAGTGAAATTTCCTCATTTTTATCTCACTCGTGGAAGTCATTATAAAGAAAAACGACAACACTAAATTTGAATTGATGTATAAGTTATGATGGAAACTACACCGTTAAAAATTGTTAGACGAACTCCATATTTATATAAATATACAATTTTCAAGCACTTTCTCATTTGAAAAAATATTTCGCAATAGGACTTGGCGAAAGCTGAACTTTATAAACTTTTATAATAAATCAAAACGTTAAGTGAAAACGTATATTTCTTTGTATTTCTTAAGGTCAAAAATGAGTGAGAAAAATAAACTTTTTTATTCGATTATCATTATTAGCAAAAGGCAAAATGGGGAATTCGAGTGTTTTTTTTTTAATTTTTTTTATGAAAATTGAGCTAAAAAGAATAATTTTGGCTATTTTAATTTCTTTCGATCTTCAATATTAAGCCAAAAAATAATTTTTGAAGGTGCTTTCACCGAAAAAAGGTCGTTTTTATTCATGTTGCAATAGCGCCTACAAAGCGACTGAGATATAATACAATCGGAAGTAGTTAGACAAAGATAGACAATGTGGTTATTTTTTTCAAAAATGTAGTTAAAGATGATGTGTAAAATCGAATTTTGTTATTTCTTTATTCCAGTTGTCAGAAAACTGACGAAAGTATTCCATAGGTTATGATTGTGCTGACAGTTTTCAGAAAAAATGCGGTTTTACACGTCCTTTTATAATCAAATTCGAAACACCAGTGGAAAACCGCATTTTTTCTAAAAACTGTCGGAAAAATCTTAACCTATGTAATACTTCCCTCAGTTTTATAGCAACTTGAATAAAAAATATAACAAAATTCGATTTTACATATTATCTTTAACTACATTTTTGAAAAAAACAAGAACATTGTCTATCTCTGTCTAACCACTTCCGATTGTATTATATCTCACCCGCTTTGTAGGCCCTGTTGCAACATGAATAAAAACAACCTTTTTCGGTTAAGGCATTTTAAAAAATTATTTTTGGGCTTAATTTAAGAGTTATAGAAAAATGAAAAAAAGACAATTGATCGCTTTTATTTGCTCCATACATTGGCATTACCAAAAATTACAAATTCAGGTATACAGTCTAATTTCCCATTGGAAAGTCAACTGCTCTCGGAGATTAGGGATTTAACAAGTACAATAAAATATTCATAATTTTCTGCTTCCCTAATTATTTTAGGCAAAAATTTTTTAAATGAAAGTTGTAGAGCATAAAATTCTGCATCCAACTCGAAAAACAAAATTAATTTTACATGCTTGGTAACGACAAAAATTAAAAGAAAATGTTAAAAACCTTAAAATAGTGGTAGTCATGGGTTTTCTAACCGTTTTTTTGACACTGACAGATAAATGCTGTCAATGAACGAATAAAACATTAAAAATTATTTAACAAAATCATTGGCTATCCATTTGCTATAATTTAGCCTTACAACTGTTATATTTTACAAGTCAAATTTCCATGACAGTTGACAGGCACTACAGAGTAACTTTTAGTGTCTAGGCATTAAATAACTAGTGGAATTGAAACTTTAACACAGACCGTCAATCGTAGTAGTTTATGATATACGTGTTAAAAGAGGCGTTTTATTTTGTGAGTGGAGAAGATTACGAAACGAGCGTAGCGAGTGGAGTAACTCCACAAACAAAATGAAATCTCTTTTAACTCAAATAGCACACAATATTTTTTATATTTCGGTCTTTGAAATAAAAAATTGTAACAAATTTCAAACTGGAGGTTATTTTTTGTTTTTGACATTATCTGACATTTCAAAAATTTAAATTAATTTTTTTTCTTCTTAAATTTTATTGAATTGATATAAAAATGAAATAAAAACTTATACCGAGGGCTCACGATCAAAGCGTTTACAAAAGTTTACACAGGGTATTACATTTGCAGTTTGCTGCTCACAAGCTTCATCTACAAGAACTGTAATGATATCTATTGAAAGAGAATTATTTTCATGAATCTGTTGATACCAAATACTTCTTAATTAATGTCTTTTTTAACATTAAAGAAGTAATTTAAATATTTTCATAATTTGAAAAACTATGAACAGCCATGATATGTCAAATTCAAATAATTGTATTAATTTGACATTTCATTTTTCCCTTGAATTTGTTTAAGAAAATGATTTTAAAAGAGAAGACATCTGGTAACAATTGTATAGTAAACCGAGTTGTAAGCCCGTAAATGCAGGAAAATAGTTTCTTTAAACAGGTTTACGACTTGGTTTCCTACGATTGTTAAATAGCGCATGTTTTACTTGTCTTCTATTTTGACTAATTTAAGACAAAAAGGTTGAATTTTTTCATGATTTACGATCTTTCACATTGAAAGACAAGAAGGCAACTTTTATTACTTCACAATTCTCTTGAATGTACTTTACCAATTTCGAAAAAAATAAATTTGACTATACTTTTCAGACCCGCCTTTAGATATTACGAAAGTACTTTCGGTATCGTAATAGCTTCATTACAGAACCGAAACTTAAAAAATAATTTTAAACAAGCGGTTAAAATATTTAACACACCAAAGATTCAGAGTTTTTGCCTTGGCTCAATAAATTCCTAACCTCTCGCCTATGAAGCGCCTAGCCGTAACAGTAAATCTTATACTTTTTTCGCTAGTTGAACAAATAACTATTATTTTGTTGTCAGTATGTAAATTTATGAGTTTGGATTAAGTTGTTAACAATAAAATAAATTTTTGTTAGTATTAATAAAGTTTTCTAATTAAAAATTGTAATTGACTTTTAAATAGAAAAACAAGTTGTTTTTTTGTTAATCACATTTTAAACCTTTTATTGAACATAAAACTTAAAAGCTTTTTCCTTGAATCTGGTAAGTCGAATGATTGAATTTGAATTAACTTAAATATAAAATAACAAACAAAGAAAATTGTTAACTTTCAAGTTTTTCTCTATTTTTCCTTTCTACCTGAACTGAAAACATCAAATGTTGCAATTTCCTCTAAATAATAATTAAATGACACACTTTACAATTTTAAAAGGCTTTTAGAACTACATTTTTATTATGTGAAAATTAATTAATTTAATCTTGGCTTTTCACAAATTGATCGTCGATGTCGAACGTAACGTTCGTGCGTTTGTAAGGTTTAGTTTATCTCTATAAAAATCTTAAGTGTATAAATCTCTTAAGACCATTAAATAGAAGCGATGGAGGAAAAAGAAAGTTAAAAATTGAAGAGTTTACCGAAATCAAATCATCCCTTAGACCTAAAAACTCAATTATGAGTCCTTTTGCGGTCAAAGATTTGCAAACACGTATGAGTTCTCACGATCAATCTGGCGAATCGTAAAGTAATCAATTTAATGTTTTTCTTGTGAACATCGCTTTTCTGCTACAAATTGGTTCAGACACTAAATAAACAGAGAAAACCAGTAGGATAAGGATTTTACATTGTAAACAGCGTGTTACTGTTACAATTTTACATGTGAGTTTTTTGTGTTCCTCCATCCTACAAAGTTTAACTTAAATAAATGTGGGTTAGTTTAATATAACTGACAAAAAATTTACATTTTGACATAATAAATATTATCCAAGACATAATTTTAATTGCAAATTCTTTATTAAAATATTAAACTTGTATCTGTCACTCGTTAAACATTAATTTTCGTTTATTAAAATTGTTTTGTTTTATTAAATGTTCAAATATAAGCTTTGCGAACTGTTCGTTTTATATTTTTTTTATAAAAAAATAATATATTTCATTGTATAATAGATAATTGAAACACTCAATTCAAAGCACGAACGTTAAGTTCACGCTTTATGTTTGTTAGAGACGTCTTCAAAAAGTATAACTTGCGTGAAACGGATGTACACGTTTGTTGTTTCCTTTTTTTTTATTCTAACCTATATAAAGTTATAAATATAATCGTGGTTTAATTTATTAATTTATTAGAGAAAAATTCCCAACAGCCCTAATAAAATTACCTCCGACACACTCAACGTCAGTTAGAAAAATTAAATTGCACTTGGCTGGAAATAAAATGGAAAACTTTTAACGGAAACTTAAATTTCAATCGATTTTTTATTATAATTTTCTTAATTTTATTATAAACGCGTTTTCTTTTTTTTTATCGCAAACTCGTTGAAGTTTGAAGCATTTTCTTATTTCCTTTTGTTGTATTTATACATTTAAAATAAATTATATAAATATTATATAAGTTTTAAATGGGGTGTTAGTTTTTGTCTCTTTAAGTTTTTCTTAGAATTTACATGCGGCTACTTTTGACTTGAGTTCTTGAGTTTCCGATACAGAAAATTCTTCAACCGTGCGATTATATCAGTAGATTGACTCGCAAATCGATTTTATTTTTTGTGCATTTCCACGAATTTATCAATTAACAGCTTGCCTTTTACTAGTTTTATACACGGTTAGGGTGGTTTCTATTGACATGACAGGTCCTGGGAGGATATTCCTCGTAGTATTGAACTATTCAGCCCTAATACTCTTATCTAGAGGATAATACTTTTTGGCTATGCTACTGGTAAAACCATTACCATATTCGATAATTTTAGTAATTAATTAATAGCTTCGAAAATTATTAGATCAACTTTGGTATAGGATAGGACTAGCCAGGTCGACAAACGCCTACGGAACACAACGCTTTAGGGATCTAAACTTCTATAAGTGAGTTCAAGTACATCATTTAGTAGTAAACCTAACCTCTACATTAACCTAACCTAACATATCCTAACTTAATCTAACATAACCTAACTGGGGCCTAGGTTAAAGCTAAAGATTTATTAACAGGCCCATGAAAGAAAAATTTAAGGTACTTTAACCAGAGCCTACACATCTAAGGATAACGGAGCCGTGGGGTCGAGTCCCACCAAGTCGTAGGAGTTGAAGTTCCAACAAACCGGACTGACACTGTTCCCTGATTAATAACCAGACCCAAGGGAGTAAAGTTAAAAAAAACAGCCCTAGCAAAAGCCCACGGTAGTCGGCTAAGTTAAAGTGCTAGACGACTACACTTCTACTTTGGCGAAGCCGTGCGATTGAGTCCCACTAAGGATGTTACAGTTTTAGTTCCAACAGACCCTGACACTGACACTTTTCTTTGATTAATGACCAGACCCAAGGGAGTAAAGTTTAAAAAAAAACAGCCCTAGCAAGAGCCCACCGTAGTCGGCTAAGATAAAGTACTAGAGGACTACACTTCTACTTTGGCGGAACCGTACGATTGAATCTCAGTAAGGGTTTAGTTGCAACAGACCATGACACTGACACTCTTCCTTGATTAATGACCAGGCCTAGAGGAGTAAAGTTAAAAAAACTGCTCTAGCCAGAGCCCTCCGTAGTCGGCCAAGATGAAGTGCTAGGCGACTACACTTCTACTTCTGCGGAGTCGTGCGAATGAGCCCCACTAAGGGTGTTAGAGTTTTAGTTCCAACAAACTCGACTGGCATTCTTCCATGATTACTGACCAGATCCAGGGAAGTAAAGTTAAAAAAAACATCCTTAGCCAGAGCCCACTATCGTCGGCCAAGTTAAAGTACTAGATGACTACACTTCCACTTTGACGGAGCCGTGCGATTGAGTCCCACTAAAGATGTTAGAGTTTTAGTTCCAACAGACCCTGACACTGACACTCTTCCTCGATTAAGAACAGGCCTAGAAGAGTAAAGTTTACAAAAACCGGCTCTTGCCAGAGCCTACCTTAGTCGCCCAAGTTGAAGTGCTAGACCTCTACACTTCTACTTTGGCGGAGCCGTGCGATTGAGTCCCACTAAGGATGTTAGAGTTTTAGTTCCAACAGACCCTGACACTGACACTTTTTCTTGATTAATGACCAGACCCAAGAGAGTAAAGTTTAAAAAAAACTGCTCTAGCCAGAGCCCTCCGTAGTCGGCCAAGATGAAGTGCTAGACAACTACACTTCTACTTTGGCGGAGCCGTGCGATTGAGTCCCACTAAGGATGTTAGAGTTTTAGTTTCAACAGACCCTGACACTGACACTCTTCCCCGATTAAGAACAGGCCTAGAAGAGTAAAGTTTACAAAAACCGGCTCTAGCCAGAACCCATCTTAGTCGCGCAAGTTGAAGTGCTAGACCTCTACACTTCTACTTTGGCGGAGCCGTGCGATTGAGTCCCACTAAGGATGTTAGAGTTTTAGTTTCAACAGACCCTGACACTGACACTCTTCCCTGATTAATGACCAGGTCTAGAGGAGTAAAGTTTAAAAAACAGCTCTAGTCAGAGCCCACCGTAGTCTTCCAAGTCAAAGTTCTAGACGACTACACATCTACTTTGGCGGAGCCGTGTGATCGATTCCCACAAAGGATGTAAGAGTCTTAATTTTATTAAACATGACTGACTCCCTTCATTGGTCAAGTAATAGGCCCAGGAGATCAGATTTAAAAAAAATCTACACTAACCAGGAACTGCCGTAGTCAACTAGGTTAAACTGCTAGTTTATTACACTTCTACGCACCTGTGAGGTCGAGCCCCATCAAAGGTGTATGACTTTTAATTCCAATTAACTCTGCTGACACCTCTTTTCCCTTGTTAGGTAACAAGAGCAAGGGCGGGAGATTAAAAAAGCTACTAAACCTGGACCTACGGTGGTCGACTACGTTAAAAACCGCCAATAACCCGACTGACACCCTTCCCTAGTTAAAGAATGCCCAAGGGAGTAAAATTATAAAAAAGGCTACTCGAGACCAAAATGAAGTCCCAGTCCGACCCTGGTCTGATTCTTGATTGTTCAACTTCCTTACTACGCTCTTGTTAATACGAAAACTGCTACGTCTTTAGTGGTGACAAATTAACAATTTAATTACAGTTTATAATAGGCTATAAAAGTGAAATAAGCTGTACCGTTCTTAGAAGGTCACTAAAAGCCGTTGCTTCAGGCCAACCCGTACTATCAGTGGAGAGCTGTAGCAGACACTGTCGATTTATCTATAAAATATAAATAATATAAGTATTTCTCAGTCTACTAGTGGTTATATTGGAACTTTTATAGCCCCAACTTTTAAAATTACGTCGCCTCTTGTATTTATGTTATTGATCCACACGGATATCGTACCTAATTTTTGAATGGAAATTGAACCCTTCTGATTTTTTATTAGAATACATATAGGGAAATCTGTTATCTCGAGGGATGTAAATTTAAAACTTGGCAAGAATTCAGCTGTATAATTTTTTTTCTTATTGTGAAAAAGAGCTCAATTAGCACACTCTTCGTATAGGAAGTAATTTAGCAGTTACATGTTTGGGTATACTACTAAGGTTTAAGAGGACTTAGAAGGGATGAATAAACAATTCGCGTTATAAATTTCTAGCTAATTTAGCTGGAATGAAATTTTATTGCGATATTTTTACTAGTTTTGAAACTGCGTGTAATAGAAAAATCGCTGTTGTGAAATTACACGTGTAAAGTTCGACGATGTTCACTCGACGTGAGTTGGAGCTTTTATGTGAATTCAGTGAAGGGGCTATAGATTAAGCTATAATCCTTCTAAGTAGACAAAGGTGATTATAGCAATTCTGTTTAATGTCATCAAAGTTGTTCTTCTCGAACGAATAGTTTAGAATTTGTTGATATTAAATGAAACATTCGATGTAGCGGAAGTTATCCGTATCGAACAAGCATAAATCAATATCCTTTAACGGTTGGCAAACGATAACCGAACTAAATGTTCGCCCACCTAACAGAATAATAATCATATTTTTGGTGATACTATAGACAGACATTCAAGTAAATCGATTTTAGATGAACAAAGTGGAAACTTGTTAAAGTAGCCAATACTCCGGAAATGAAGGATTTTTATCTGTCACATTTTCATCTTGAAAATTTTCAATTTTCTTTTAAGAATTTACTTTTTTCCTCATTTTCTTCCGTGACAGACATGATTTACATTGCTTTTTTCCCCCAAAAAATCATTTTTTTGATGCATTTAATTATTTTCATCTTTGTGATTTTATTTCTCTTTTTTTCATAAAATTTCAAACTCGCGCTTTGTTACTTGAATGTTTGTTCAACAATAATTGCCTTCTTGTATCAAGTACAAATATGCAAATACGAAAACTCTACAATAACCCAGTTCACAAATACGTTATAACAAAACTTAATAATTCAAAGTGAGCCGTTAATCAAACAAGTTTCTAGCACATGCTAAGGAGTAGTTGGGAACAACTTGACTGTTAAACAACAAAGACCTCCGAGCTTCCCAAAAGCAAAAGCTTCCACATTTGAAGAAAAATGTAAAAAGAGCTTTAGTAGAAAGTTTATATAATTTAATTAATATACGATTATAATAAGAATGGTGACTTATCTAATATTTATTTGAATAGATTTCTCTATTGTGTCTTTTGAAATTGTCTCGATTGTTGGCACGATTAATGTCGTACTTTAATTTTGTAAAACTTGGCAAGAAACTCAGACATTTATTGTACGTTATCTTTGACGTAATAGCAGCATAATAAATTAAGATAATGTATTTTAAACTTATTAAAGTCATTTTATATTGCATCGATATTAAATAACTACCTTTACGTTCGATACGATAATTAAATTACGAAAACAGAAGAAAACACCTATATGAGTTGTGGTTACAAGTAAAAACAATCGTTTTTCAACGCTACCCTTAAAACGCCGTTGGTTCCTATTGTAATCAAAAAGTACAACGAATAATGTAACAATAATTTTCTGACAGGTAACAAACGTAATTATTAATTTTACAAAATTATTTACATTCTCGACCCGAATAAATTGTTGAAAATGTCATCATTCTCCAGCACATACCTTTAGTGTAAAACAAATAAATTTTGTTGGATAAGATTTAAAGTCTTTAAAAGGGTTTACTTCTGAGTATCTAAATGAAATGTATATCACAATTAGGGTTAAGTTGGATATAAACAAACTTGGGTAAGGTAATTTCAATATGAATGCTGTGGGCGCGTTTGCAGCAGAACTTGTAGTAGACAAAATAAACTTCAAACTCATCAAAATGTAAATGGCTTAACGGAATTATCTGTTCGAAACTTAAGCACAGCTCATAATTTTATTTTAGCGTTTAACCTTCGTATTAAATCGTCGCTAAAATTAAATTTCACACTTAAAGTACCTGTGAGTATATAATTTACCTATACGTATATTATGCACATAGTCACAAAGCGAAAATGAACATTTTATATCTTTTTGCGAGCTTATTCGATTTTAAATTAATTAAATTCGTCAAAATAAGCATTAATCTTCACCTTTTCGCTAAAATCCTCTATTTATACTTCAATGTAGTTATATTTTCCTCTTATCAAGATCCATTTTAAGTGTTCATTAATACTTTAATTTGTCAACAGACCAAAGAAGGGCATGTTAAATTAATTAAAATTATAAAGTCGACGTAAATAGCAAAATTCAAAACATAGAAATCGTTAAAGTTGAAGATTAACATTTTCATCAATTACCCAAAAGTTACGCCACTGGTTATTTAAATTACTTAAGTTACGTCGCTGGTGAATTATCTTTAAATGTGCAACAAAATTGTTACAATTGAATGTATATAATTTTCTATTAATGATAACATATTTGGCGCATTATCGCAAAATGTGCAGGTTAGAACTGGAATTTTTAGTTGTAAAATGTTAGTTTGAGTGTAAACAACAGAAATTATTTCTTTAAAGCTAGGTAATTAATTTAAAAATTATTTTTAATGTTTATATTTGTGGGCAAAAATTATTTTTTTTAAACTTCATCCACACGTGATAGTTCAATCCATGCTCAATTTTTATTTAATTTCTGGTATCGAATTAAAATAAACAGTTTTAATTATTAACGTAAAAAGAAATTAATGCAAGGCGACCTCGAAAGTCTCTTAGAGCGATATAATGTTGTGGAAATAGCTGAAAAGTTTAATATATTTTCCAATCCTAAGAGACACAACTTGAGGTATTATAATGACAATGAGCTTCGGTTTTAATCCACTTCTCTTGCCAGAGAGGAAGTGTTGATTCCAAATGTGCATATGTTTCAAAATCGTACGATATAAACTCTGTCCTATTGAATTTTTGTTACTATTTTGAACGGCAAAATTGTCAGTTTTATTTAAAATTAACAGTGGCACTACATGAATATTGTATAGGTGCAGGTGCACTAGGGGACTCACGTTTATTTATTTCTACATGTAGGATTAGATTTTATATAGCGATTGTTTGATGAAACTTTAATTTCAACATTAAATTAATTTGACCTGCTTAGAGTCGTCCTTGACCAATTAGAATTTATTATGCATTAAATTTGATATTTTCTCAAAGTACAGACAGAAAAAATTGTGGAAAATATAAAGTCACGCTTGTTTTTGTACACTACTTCCATATAAAATACTTAAAAAATTTTTGCTGTTTTCTATTCTTATAAATAAGTAAAAAAAACTTTGTATATGTTAAAGCCACTGAAATGAATATAATAACTGGAAGAATAAAGTAGTGGATCTGCGCGTCAAAATGTGTTCACATTTGAAGAAAACAATAAAGTCGAAAGTCGCTCAGAAAATAACGTTTTGGAGCAAAGCTGAGTTTGCGCACTTTGCACTTCGCGACGTGAGAGCTAAGTTCACGTGGTTCAGTCCCTCTACCACGCATTTAGCGCGTGGGTTGTGTTTACGTTTTAAAATCAACATATGAACATAACCTCAGATGCACATAAATATTTTTTGTTAATTCGCTTCTTATGGGGTGAAAATAAAATATTTATTTTATTCTGTTTTTTGTATTAATCATTATAGTAAAAATATTCTATTATTATTATTGTTTAATAGTATAGCTTTAAGATTTAAATTCCCAGACTTTTTAAACTCAACTGCGCATGACGAATTACTCCCTGCGCAGATTCAATTTGGTCCCCAGTAAAACTCAATATTACTTTTCCAGTTATTATATTCATTTCAGTGGTTAAAGCATGCAAGTATTGCAACTAACGATCTTTGCGCCCTCTGCTTGTAAATGCTCTATTCGATACCGCAATACAAAATTCAATAAAACTTTTTGTTTTTGGATTATTGATTTTTTTACTTACTTATGCCATAATTCGTTTATTTGAAGAGATATCAGAAAAACGGGTTACCTATTATGCTTTGTTAGATATTCGACACGCGTCCATGACAAAACGACTCAAGCGCCAAAGTTTAAAAAAATGAGTTATTGATGGTATTTGAAAGCTGGGCTAAAACTCCATAGATTGAATTGACCAGCATTTTTCACAAAAATTTCAGTAAAGTGTAATTTTCGTTTTTAAATCGCATAAGCGACAACGTTTTTGTGGTTTACATGTGTTTTGCATGTGGCATAACCGACACTTATCATAGTTTTTAATCAGTAGACATTTAATTATGGTTAGATGGGTTGAGATTATGACACTAAAAATCCAAGAAATTTAAAATAATACTCCTATTAATTTATAATAACCTAGAAAATTTAGTTTTTTAACTTTTTCCAATCCAAAAAAAAGTTTTTATAATCAAGCAAAAAAAAATAATAATAAGTTTTTTTTTTTGCATTTCTTGACGTTTTGAGTCCCCCTGATTCCAAAAATGAAAAAAAAAATTTTTCGATTTTTTTGTACTGAAATGTCTAACTCTGTGGAGCAAAAACTACTGAACCGATTTTGGTGAAATTTGATTTCAGCCACTTTAAAATTATTTCTAAGCTTAGGGAAACTAAGCTTTTATAAGAAATCTATACAGGGTGTCCAAAAATAAGGTGGTTATTTTGGACGCATATTTGAAAGTTTAGGCCAAATTCAATTTTACTTTTAATTCAAATTTTTTAATCAAAATGGCGGCCAATAGAACGATTGTCCAATTTTGTGGTTTTTCCCTTATAACTTGCTTGGCAATTATTATCATAAAAATATAAAAAGGGCATTCTACACTCAAAATATAGGGCTTTCGTCCTAAACAAATTGATTTTCAAAAATGTTTCAAAATTGCCTACCTTTAAGGGGCCAAAGTAGGTCAAAATTTTGAAATGGATTTTCTCAAAAACTGCTCCGGCCGATTTATACAGATTTGGATATGTTATAGACAACGTGATTCTCTATCTAACTCTAAATTTTGTATGGTTCGCGGATTTGGAGTTATTATTTTTTGAATGTCAAAACTTCAATAGTCTCTAATTGCTTTTGTAATAAAAATGACAACTTGAAATTGGATATTTATATCAATCCCATGAATATCTCTTATTTGGCACTATCTTCTGTTAACAAACCGCTGCCGGTTAAACCGGAAATTACAAAAATATCAAAATTTTTAAGTACACTCTGTATATTTTTAAATATTTTGAAAGATCGTAAAATTAGCTATTACACGATACCAAACACTTTATATTTTGACTTCCGGTTTAACCGGAAGTGGAATAAAAAATCTTAGTTTAAATGGAACACCCTGTATATTTTTTAATATTTTTAAAGCTCATAAAATTATCTTTCTGAACATGTAATAGTATATTATAATACATGTGTATAAGAAAGACTTTATCACATTAGTGACGAAAATTTTATTGTATATAATGGCGCGTATGCGATAAAGTCTACTTATACACGAGTATTATAATATCGAATTTCAAGAGATAGTACACTTGATTAAGTAGTCTAATAAATCATAAGCAGCTAGTATTAGCTCTTTTTGCGACATATTTTTTTGTGCAAACATATAAAAGTGTTATTAAATTATTGAAAAGAGGGAGAAGATTTCTACCGAATAAGACTAAAAAATAAGTAGGGTACTATTTAAAAGATATTAGGGATGACACTCCAGCGCTTCCAGGATGGAAAGCAAGAAATTGCATTTACTGGAAGATAGCTAATATTTTCCAAAAACCCTTTTATTGGAGGTTAAAACCAATTTGTTAGAACCAATAACTATACCATTAAAACATTAACCCCCCCCCCAATTAGTGATGTACAGTAGAACCCCGTTATAAGGTACCCGCCTTTATAACGTTTCTCTGGATATAGGTAACGGTCCCATTTTTAAACGTTTTTATTTTGTCTATTTTTTTTATTAGGGACGCCGGTTATAACCAGTACCACATTTTTCTGCTCCTAATAGTACGTTATAACGGAGTTCTCCTGTATGTAGTTAGAAAAACGCAATAAGGTATGGATGGAGCGATTGTAAACTTTTTCTTGGTGTTCCGTTCCAACACCTTGTATATTTTTTATATTTGAATTTCTTCATAATTTTTCTCTGTAAGTACGAAACGACTGTTTAAAAATATTTACAAATAAGCTAGTAATAGCACGTATAATACATTCGTAGTTTACTAGGTGTGCTTAAAGTTAAGAAAGAGTGCCATGGAAAACAAAACGCTTGCTTTTATTTAGATTGATATTACTCTGTTTGTAATATACCAAGAACAGCAATTTTCTGACATATTTTATTTAAATAAAGTGTTTCGTGTTCTATGGCACTCTCTCATAACTTTCAGAATAGCAAACTACCAACGACTCGGTTATTTCTAAATATTTCTAAAAAGTCGTTTAGTCGTTTAAACTTAAAGAACTCCAAATATAAAAAAAAATACGCGGGTGTGGTAATTAAATAAAAAGTTCAAAATTGCTCTCGTACCTCTAGCTGTATCTACCTAACCAGGTATACTAGCTATATCTGATGAAATCTATCTTTTTAAAAGTAAAAATGTTAGCTATTTGAGACAGGGTGTGAATGGCAAACGGATTGTTTTATTTAATTTTGTAAATTGTGACGACCCTGTAGAAGGAAAAAATATACTAGATTGAATTGTTTTTTTCATTCACAAAAATTTTTCATATAAAATTTATATTTTCAATATACTAGAATACAGAACAAGTCTTCTCTTGAACCATGTATGCAAAATATTTTTTAAATGTTTCTCTTTTGTCCCCTATTTTTATAATAATCCATACTAAAATTAAAACATTTGCAAAATATAGGTGTAATATAACGTTAGCTGTGCCCTATTTTAACTCTTTTTACACGCGTTTCTGTGTCTATAAAAGTTACCCAGGAGCAACACAAACAATTGGAAAGATAACTGTATTTGAAATTTTTCTCTAAAGTGCTTTTTTATAATAAAAAAAAGAAAGAATTTATTGGAAACTTGTAAAATGAATTTGCCAGAGTAAATCTACAACCTCTTAAATGTTAATCTGTTTCAAATGTAATTTTGTACAGAGTTCAAAGGACGTGTTCTGTGTGTGATATCTGAAACTATAAAATGATAGACTCGAAAAATGCTCAACAGAAGTATATCAGCACAAAATAAATTTTCCTAGTTTGTTTTTGGTTAAAAATGGTCAATAATTTTTTGTGTTTTTTTTTGCAACCCCTAAAATGTTTAACTAATTACAGTAATATAATACCGATACCAATCATATGAAAATTTCCTCGTAAGCATGAGCGTTTAAATAGAAATACACACTGGATTGAATTTTTCAGTTCAGTAAAAATAAGGGTTTTTCATCTTCGAAGTTTCTCGAATAATGGATCCCCTAATTACTGGATAGTAAAAGTCACTACAGAAATGTTTTAGACCGAAATTTGAATTCGGGCTCTAATATTGTTTTTCTGGAAATATACACACGGTGTAAATTCAAAATTTATTTCTGCTTGTTTTAGTGAACCAACCTTCTCTAAGAAAATTTGCACAATGCTTGGTTTTATGTTTAAACAGCAAATTCTTCAGGCAAATATTTGCACAGTTAGATGCTGTTAGCCACGACTTTGACAGTTGTAGCTTTCCTGAGCAATACCATTTTAATGAAATTGCATTTTGCTCTGTATTACAGTATTCCATCTTGGGAGTTGCAACTGCTTACTCTGTTTGCAACAAAGAAATGGAACAACCACCGTGAAACTCTATTTATTTAGATTTGTTAAACAACTATCCAAGTAGTGACTTACAACATTTATTTTAATTAAAGCTGCAAAACTGTTATTTTCAAAAATTTTCGAATTGAAAGTAAACATTACCTTCGCATGGTAACTCACGAGCTTCGAGAAAATTTAATATATCGCGAAAACGTACATTAATTATTAATGATGTTTATTCATTTTTCAGTAAAGTTTACTTTTCATCGACGTCCACTTTTAAAAAAATGCAATTTCAACTTAAAAAATAATATTTGAAAAGGAAAATCCATTAAATTAAAATTAAAAGGTAATTGTGATAAATATTTTAAAATTATTTTCCGAACAACTATTTACTTTTTGTTGGAAAAATAAATAAAATTATTTACAAAAACATACAGCTTCAACTGTTTCGTACTAACAACATTCCTCAACATGAAACAAAAACAAAATGTAAATCATCGAATTATAATTCAATTATTTTATAACAAAATAACCGTGTAACCAATAATTTTTAAATAAAAGAAAGTCGAACGAAAAAACTAATAGTATGAATTTTCCATTTGTGAAATTTAAATGTTTATTGAGTTGGATAGTTTTTGTTTTTGTTTTCAATTATTTATATTTTGTGCATTATTTATTTAAACGAACTACTAAAATTTATTCATTAGCTTTTTAATTTAATTTCAATATAATTTTTATAGAAAACCCCACATGGAATCGTATGCTGAATAATGTAATATTACGTCGTGTATTTTATACGTTTTAAGCTAACAAAAAAGCGTGTTTTCACAAACAATACTTCTATTTCAAAATATTTTTGTAATCGATAATTATTTTATACAATAACATGAAAGAAATTTTGACAAAAGTTGCATTAGAGCTATAAAAAATTATTTCGCGACTAATTTTAAGGACCGCACAAATGTCAATTACCGTCTCAAATTAAACTATCAACAATAATTATAATTTCGCGCTTTTGATGAGTTTTCAAAATTGAATTCTCTTTCAATTTTTATGTATTCACCTTCTTCTCTATTTACAAGTTTCGGGAATCATCAGTCAACTGTTGATCTACATATTTTAAGATCATTTAATATTTATTGCTGTCGACAGAATTTTCTATAAAATTATTATCAGCACCAAAAGGTGGGCTTTATGGGGTCGACACGAAACATAAAGCTTCTTTTTAAAAGATCAAAATAATTTATTTTGTATTTAAAATGTAATGTTTCGACTATTAAATTTTTGAGTGCGAATGAACTCAATTAAGGCTCCTATAAAATAGACAAGAAAAGGTTTACACTCACTATTACATATACAGGGTGGTTTGCTATAAGTGAAACCATAACTACGAGGGGAGATTTTTAAGTTCGCGGAATGGGACAGGAGGCCGCCATTTAAAAAAAAAATTTTTATTCAATGTCCTTTTTCATTTTCAAGTGTACACTAAAAATTTTATGCATATATATCCACTAGTTTGGTCGCAATCAACGAAATGATAAGTGATAGTGTGAGAATTTTTAAATTTTTTCGCAATTTTTTTTGAATTGTATCTTTTGTCAACCGAATTGTCACAGGAGATGAAATTTTGGTTAGATTTTTTTAATTTGAATCGAAGCAGGGGTCCATGCAGTAGCATAATATACAGGGTTGTTCACCACCAAAAAAATTTAAAGTTGTGTCTTCTGGTGGAAAAGTGATGGCAACAACCTTTTGGGACTCGATGGAAATTCTTTAAACCGATTATAAAAATAGAGGTACCACCATAATAGGCGTATAAATACTAGGTTGTATTTTACACAAATTAAAAACAGAAATCAAATCAAAAAGAAGAGGTAAATTGACAAAAGGCGTATTTTTACTGCAAATAATGCACCCGTAAAAATTGCGATGAGTGCCATGACGACATGCGCTTTAGAAGAAATTGTTCATCTACCCTACAGTACAGATTTGGCACTAAGTGATTATTACCTATTTCCAAATTTGAAAAAAAAAACTTCGTGGAAGGCATTTTGACAACGATGCATGGAATTTAACAATTCTTTTCTTGGAGGTTTACAAAAATTATTTCACAGAAGTAATATAATGTATTGATGTTCGAGAAGATTCTATTGAAAAATAAAATTATAAAAAAAAATATTTATGTTTCTTTCTGTTCCATTTCGCGAACTTAAAAATCTCCCATCGTAGATACTGTTGAAAGAGTTATACACTGTTGGTAAATTATTAAAAAACTTATTTAAATGAACTGTTAGAATCCATTTGAATGTGGAGGTGTTCGAAATAAATATTATATTTAGTCGATATTTACGTTCTTGTAAACTTCAAAAACGATTATTATCGACAATTTAAAAAAAATGATAAACGGAAAAAGCCGGTAAAAGTTGTTGTAACTTTTCAAACAATATTTTAAATGACACTAAAATTGGCATGGTATTGCAAAGGTAGGTGGCGCTTCTGCCAGCTTGTCCTTTTCGGATTGACTTCTATGACTTTTCATACAACAAAACAACATAGACTGCTCTCTACACGTCGTTTTTATTTTATATCAAACATTACAGGCCAGTTTGACAGCTACTTTTATTTATTCTTGAGCACAATATTGTTCAAAATAGTTTATAAACTATCATCTTTTTCGCATCGACAATTGCTTTTAAAGTCCAGTCAAATAACACTATATTTTGCTCTATAGGGAAAATAATTAGAGGAAAGCTGAATTTTTCAGGGATAAAGTTTTAGGTCATATACACGGAAACCGCTGAGTCCCTCCCCCTCCCTTTCTTCCGTTGTCCACAATTTTGAATTAAAGATAACAGACTTGCTTACGCTGAATGTCACTAAGTAGCAGCTCTATTTAAATAATATTTTTTTATTTAGATAATATAATGTGTAAAGTTTTTCTTTCTTTCTACTTCTATCGAAAACGCACAGTGAATAAATTTAGGAGGCAATTTATCGAAATTTTGATTTTTAATCTTTCCTTTTTAACCGTAAAATGTAAATTAATATAGTAATATCTCTTTAATAAATTTTATTCTATGAAAATCAGTTACTGAGTAAATCGCGAAAATTGGTCGTATATACTTAGAAACTGCTGAGTCCCCCTTGCTCCACCTCTTGCGTTGTCTATAATTTTGAATTAAAGATGACGAATTTGTATTTGTAGTACAAAGACAATTTCAATAACTTGGCTCTTAACTTTATTCTCTGTACTTTTTGGAAAAAAATAACAAGAAAAAAAAATTACTCATTAAATTATCTATCGAATTAGGAAAAGATCATTTAAATTCGATTGTTACGTGCGGAGATACAACATAATCAATTTTAGTGAAATCCCCCATCTTTAATCCAAATCGTAGATAACGCAAGCGGGGGAGTCAGGGGTACTCAGCGGTTTTTAAATATAATGTACCTAACAATTGATAAAAAAAAATTTCAGCTTTCCTTAATTTTTCTTCTAATTTTTCGCATTTTGACTTCCACTATAAAGTCATCTCAATTAGAACGCTAAAACCGCAATTTCAGCAATTTATTCAGTAACCGATTTTCGTAGAATACAATTTTATGAAAGGAAAATATTTTATAAAACGTGAGCTACATCTTTCATCTGAAAGTTGGTTCAATTACTTTATTAATTTTCATTTTATGGTTAAAAGAAGAAGGGTTAAAAAGAAAATTTCGATAAACCGACTCCTAACTTTACTCCCTGTACATTTAAAAAAAAACAATATATGTTAAAGTTTTCAATTAAATTATCTATCAAACTAAAATGGAATCATTTAAATCGAATTGTGACTTATAGAGATACAGCGTAATCAAATTTAGTCAAATCCGTCATTTTTTATTCGAAATTCTGGACAACTCAAGGGGAAGAGCGGGAGGGAGTCGGTAGTTTTTAAGTATATACGACATAATAATTTATCCTTGAAAAATTTATCTTTCCTCTAATTATTTTCTTTATTGTTTGCTACTTCACTGTACTATTATTAAAATTTGATTAACAAATAAGTCAGCAAAGGAAAGGGGACTTAGAACCCTCTCTTGTTTTTGTTTGACAATATAGGCCGTTCCTCTAGTTTTTTTCTTAAATCGCGCCTCTTTTTAACACATTCTTGGAGTCTAGAGTTTTTGGGGATAAAAATTAAAAAAAGCCACAAAAATTTCAAAGAACCCAATTATTTTTTTTAAATCGAAAGCTCATCATAGCATTCTTTTATTTGATCTTATCGACATGATCTGTTTTTAATAGAAATAATTTTCTTTGAATGCTAAATGAAAGTAAAGTAGAAAGCGTCTTACTGTTAATAATTTAATTTAAAGCGTTTTGTACGATATCAAATCTTATCAAACGTAAAATTATTTGTTTACTATAAACAAAAGAACTGTTTGTAGATAAGAAATTGTCCAAACTAACTCATTTTGTTATAGTTTTCTTTCGAGCGCTTATTAAAGCTCTACGTTTGTGAAGAAGTTTTTTTTAAAATAGGTGCGAACCATAATACTAGTAAAAGAAAGTGGGTGAATATCGACCATCTAAGGCATTTTTTGCTTAGAGTCTCTAAATTTGATTCAATAAATCTGAAGTTTTTCAGAGACACGAACGAACATCTGTTATGAGTAGCCAATGTTTGTAACATGAACCGATAAATGATGTAGTATGCTTTTTTTACGCTGATCTATAGGACACTGTTTGATATTGGGCAAGGGTCGATATTCACCCACTTTCCCCTACGTACTTCTATAGATCTAGATACACAAAGCAAATAAAATTGGAACATTTACCAACATAGATTTTACTTGGAAATTAGTATATGAAATAAAATTTTATTTTTTATTTTTCAGATTTCCACCATCGCCGAAATGAGCTCTGTAAGTGCGTGCTTAATATCAAATTAATTGTTAATTGAAAGTGAATGGGAAGAGTCAAAATTTTAAGAAGGTGAATGGAAAGAAACAAGAAACTATTATAGAAAAACCGAACCAATAAAGACACTTTGTATGAAGTTATGAAAAGAGTTGTTTGAATAAAAGTTTTTATCGTTGGATATGTGGATGGTTTACTTCTTGGTTGTTTCGACTTGGGTGAGTTTGCAATTTTCTTATTTTATTAGATTACTATTGTAGTTGTACAACTATGTACCTTCTACAAACAGAGTGAACTTTTCTAACCCAAATATTTTATTTATTATTATTAAGAAACATGTTTGTACAGTTTTATATTCGTTTTAAACGCGAAATGAGCTGTGTTTAAATTTATATCTACTTTTTAATACCTCGTTGATTAGCTAACATACAGGTTTCCACTTTCCACATTTTAAGCCGATGGGGGCAAATTTAGTATTATGGATGAATGTAAAGTTCACTAAATTGCTTCAATAGGACGCTAGCAAAAATCTATTTTTTAATTAAAACGAGAAATATGAGTTATATTTAAAAATCCGATTAAAGTATTGATTTGAAAGAGAAAAAATATTTTTTTTTAGCATAAAGAAATTAAAATTTTGAAAGGGAAAACAAGGTCGGTGAATAAAGCTCCTTTTTGCTTTACGAGAACTCTGAGAAAGTGGAAACTAAAAAAAAATAACCTGACGTTTTTCGTTCCTAATTAATACTTCAATTTTAAACACCATTATTCTCTTCCATTTTACGTTAACAGATTTTAATGTAATATTTTTCGGATTCTAAATTTAAAAAAAACAAATTTCAATTTTATAATTTCTATTTAATGTAACTTATTCCATCCCCATTTAGTCGTAAATTAAAATTTATTTTAATTTTCAATATTGCTCATTGATAAAACCAGCAGGCGCAACAGCAAACGATTCCATTTGCAAATTTTGTTTAGTTGCTTTTTTATAAGCTGTCAAAAGCAAAAGTTGATAGGTTTCGATTAATATCCTTTGTGCAGCTTTAGGTACATTTTACAAAATTAATATAAAGTTAATAATAATTTTTTCCTATTTGAATTATATAAATCTGTGGGTGACAGTTATATAATATTTTTGTTGATGGATTTATAATCGGAATCAGTTTTAGCCCATCGCTGGTAAAATATTACCTTTCCGGCGTGTTTTCGGTTTGCAAAACACGAAATAATCGTATGTTTTTTTGGTGTTTCTATGGCAGCTCTAATTTTACCTACTACTGTCAGATTAGTCTGATGTTTATAAATGAGCAGTACAATAATTAATTTTTGAGTTAATCCGATTAGAGAAATAATGTGTATAACACGTAGAAAAAGCAAATTTCCGGACTTCATCATCCGGGAACGCATAACTTTTTCGATAGTGGTATTATTTTGAAATAGTAGGTATCTAGATTCAAGATCATTTTGGAATCTATCTACCGATTTTGATTGCTGAGTTTAATTATTATAATCGGATTTAGTCGATTGAACTAAACCACTACCATCAGGATTCATTAACTAAATTCGATAGCAACCGACATCGTTAACTAACGAATAGGTTAAGCATCAATTTATTCTGTAACTGAAAGTTTGAGATTTTTGGCGTTAAATATGTCATTAGTTATCTAGAAATTAGTAAGAAATTAATCATTTTCGATAGCTAACGGTATATTTATCGACAAAAATCGCAAACATTGAGTTACAAAATCGCTACATAACCTCAATCGTTAGTCAATGAGCGCATTCACCGGACGTAACAGTTGTGGAGCAGCTACCAACTGCTACATCACTAGCGCTGTGCGGTAATTCTATTAAGTGAGCAGGTATCGAGATAGTTCAACATTACGTTAATGAAATGCGCTCGATAAAATGGCGACCGCTCAAAACAAGTTCCCAAAGCAAGGCTAAAACACCGAACGATTCCTGCTCCATCACTGTTATGTCCGGTAAATACACCTAATGATGCGGTCACCACCCGGTACTACCACATGCCGTAAAATCCAGAATTTCCTAAAAATGGACTCCGGTTGTCTTTCGCTTTTGATGGTGTCCATTTCGTAGTTGACATATAAAAATACCGACTACTTTTTGTTTGCGGCTTCCATGGCTAACCTTGCGAAGCTTACTCATTATATCTCTGGCGTTTTGCTATCTCTTCTTTTTAACGTTTACTATTTGGCTTAAAAATGTCATAACTTCAAAAATTGAGATAAACGCTTTTGCCAAGACGCCAGCTATATTTTCATGATGTCGAGCATTGTACGGTTTAAGCAGTTTTTAGGGATATCCGAAAGGTCAATCACTGTTCTAAATTTGTACACAGACTGCCGTTGACTGCCCAAGACTGCTTAATTTTTGTACATTGACTACCGAGAGTGAATGACCGCTCGGGGAATCCCCGAGAGGTATCGATATATCGATATTTTTTTCAAATGATACCGACTAGCCTATATTTTTTCCCAGCCCCATCGGGGATATCATATTATACACTTTTTTTGCATAGCGGGCTCCTGGTCAAGAGGTACGAAGATACGGAATACTTAGTGTATTTCGCTAAGTAGCGGAAAATAATGTTATGAGAAGTTGCCCTTATTGTGTGGAGGGTGATTTATATTCTTTATAATAATTTAATGTAGTGAAAATGATCGAGTGTTTCCTAAGATTATCGAGACAAGGTAGCAAGGTTACCATGGGTTATTATTTAGTGCTCAGCTTGGTTAACAGCAATAGTCAACCTCCTATGTTTTTTATTGGACGTCGGGTATAATATAAATATTATCAGTGAGGCTCGGTTTTTCAGTTGCTGATGGTTAACCAGATATTTCTTGATTCTATTTTTAATTTTATGGTTAAAAGTTTGTTTACCTTTACCAGTTGACGGTTACTTTAACTTTTATTATTACAACAAACAAAATTAACCATGGATACGTGTTTCAGTAACCAGAAGATTTTACCCATCAACTGGAAAACCTGGCCTAAGACTATTAACCTCTACTGTCTACTCCTTATAGTAAGAAATCTAAAACATAGAACGGTCGTTATTGTGTGTTAAGAGCAGCAGCTACAAAAGCGTACCATCATGGTCTTGAACATACTCTACCGTCTTAAGCCTGGGTCACACTAGGCTAGTTGCCAGCCACGAGTTGTGGAAGCCGCTACTGTCAGCCATCAATCAGCTTGGTGTGAGCATAAAAATCGCCACTGGCGCCGCCAGCCGGCGAGTATTTATCAGCGGCTGGTGAAATTGAACGTGTTCTATTTTGGTAACCAGGCAGCGGCAACTAGCAGGTCACGTGACTCACTCGCACCCGCTGCCACCAGCGAGCAGCGCAGTCTGACCACTCAAGCAGCGCTTCAGCGGCGAGTAAACCATTGTTTACGTGGACCCACAGACGACATGCTTGCTGAAAGCGACTAAACAAAATGGCGAGTAGTAGCATGCATTGTGACCGGGTCGCCCGCTGCTGCTTGCTGGTGCTACTTCCCGCCGCTGATCAGCAGCGGCTGGCAAGCAGCCTAATGTGACCCAGGCTTTAGGTTAGTTCATGTTAGCTTAAGATTTTGCAAACATCAGTTCCAACGTTTCTGACAGTAGCCGTGGAGGCCGCATCTCTAGCAGACACGGCTTGCACTTGTATATTGCCCTTTTCCGAGATAGTGCGTAGGATCGGGGTCCATGTGGTCTAGGGATATCATCCTCAGGTGCAGGAAAATAAAATTATCCTTCTTCGACCTCCACGAGAAAGGCAGCTACCGAAGAGAACCTTTCTCTCAAGTAGTAGTTTCATGATTTCTGCTGCTGAGTCCCTCCTGGTGGGATTGGGTAGCTTCGTTTAAAAGCTGGGTAAATTCTCCATTGTCGGTTTTGTTGGACGTTCACCAGGCTATCCGTTAATGAGGACATTTTACGTATAGTTTATTCATACTTGAAGGGCTCGATTTGGTTAATTTTTGCAATTACTAATGAATGTTAGCATTAAACTCTTTACAACCGTCACGTGTGCCTCCTCTCTTTGCAAACATTCGTAAGTTTGGAAATAAGACCATATTTCAAGATTTCGAACGCATAACGCCACCGTCTGATCTCTGCTTTAAACTATATCATCAATTTGTCCTCAATGAATTTACAAATCACATCTTTGGTGTAGTACATCTTCACTTGGAACCCTAGTGCGTATACCTTTTAATAATAAATAAGTTAAAGGATACCCAAAAACCTTAAAATCCTGGTTTAATTTTTTTTGCACATCCATTTTGTCGAGTGTAAGATAAACACTTAATAGAAAAGAGTAGAATTTTTTTATTAGTGCCACAGGATCGAGTATGTAGACTTGGAGACAGCATGAGGGCGCTAGGTTAAAATTTGTGTCAGTTGAAATCTTTTCGTGAATATCTCCTTCTTTAAAAGGGTAGTTTTAGTGGCAGATATTCCAATTAAGACGGACAATTAAGGTGGACGACAATGAAATAATTTTAAATTATTATGTCAGCAAGTTGAAAGGATGACTTTTATCAATTGGTCGTTATTGCATGTAAATGGTGAAGTTTTGTATTGCCGCTGACATATATTTTTAGCTTAAATAAACTCGATTGTTTTAATATACAATCGAGTTAGAGGTTGTAGTGGTAGATGATTGTTTTCTATAAGAGAATATTCGAGATGTTTTGTATTTAAGATGGAATCTTATTAGTTCGGTTGACAAGAGATACTAGCGGTTGACGCAAAAGCTGTCAAGCTTTCAAGTTGATGAATCTTCCCATTATTTTAAGGTATTCCTCTTACTCAGTGTTTACGGTGTAGATTATTTGGAGAAACGTTAACTTAAACTTAATTTTATTAAAGAATTAACGTAAAACTCAGCTGCCAGAAAATATACTTTAAAATTTCTAATTACGAGAAAATTTTATATTATCGTTTTGTTTAATTAAAGTTATATATTAAGGAGAGAATAAAGTAGAGACGTTTTATGTCAGAACTTTTAGGCGTGCAACAAACTAACTTGGAGATAATTTGAAAAAAATTTATAATTTAAATTATACTCGACGAAATGTAAAACAACATTTTTTATCCAAAAAAAGAACGTCGCTCTTTCATCTAATTCTGCTTCACATGTAGCTTACATCATCAGTTACGTTTTATCCAAATTATTCCGTAATTATTCCGCCACAGAGTTTTTCCTACTTCCAAATACTACTACATTGACGATTTTTAAATTTATCCGTAACTTATAAAATTATACGGATCAGTGAATTTATGTAAATAATAAATTATACGTAAACAGTCAAATGAAATGCTTTAAAGCAGTTTTTATTCGAATTCAATTTGTCTGCTTGTAACTTAGTTGTTTCAATTTGTATAAAATATGAGTACCTAAGTTTAAAAATCGTGATTTTCTTCGGTGAATGTGATATTCATTTGAAAGTATGGTGAATTGCAGTCGTGTGTGTGCTGTATACCTCTCGAGTCAAGAGGTAACACATATTTGAACGGCATCGGAATTACAAATCACATTCGTGACGTGTTTGGTAAACTATCAATACTGCATTTCTGCCGACGTCGTGACGTCACTCGGCGTCGTTCAATCAATGCAATAAAGAGAGAAAGCACGTTACGTCGTATCCTAGGTAACCGGAGGCAAGTGGATGGCGCGTGTTGCCTATGGTTACGTTAGCGATATATTCATATGTACAGGTAACTCGTGTAATCTTCTAGATGTTGCCAAAAAAGCACTAAAAAGTAAACAAAACGAAACTAAAGATTACATTTTCAATTGTGTTTGCATAACTTTTTCTCTTCCATATACGACAAATGTCGAATAATATTACATTTTTTCCACCAAACTAAAAGCAATTTTAAACCACCTAAAAAAGCTTTTAAGTTTCAATTGGAGTAAGAGAATAATAGAGGAAATTTTTTATTTTTTAGTTTTGTTTTTACTTAAGATTTAGTAGAGTATTTTCGCGTCTCTTATGTGGCAGATACCACAAATCCCACTATTCTGTCGATTTTCTGTCGTTTCTTACTCCACTTGTGGCTCAATCGAAATTTGTTCAAATTTACTAGGTTTATCTGGCAGATCGAAACTTACACATGCAGGAAAAAGCCGAAAAAAATTGCCTCGCTACCACACAAAAATACGTAGTTTAATTTAGACGTCGAAGCAAAAATTTTTTCCCCAACTGTTAAATTTTCATATGAATTGTAGAAAATGTTTTGGTCTTATTTGAAAATTTTGATAATTGAATTAAATATTTTAGGACACAATGCCAAAAAGAAGTTACTTTATGGGATTGTCACGTATGTTAGAAATGGCATTATCATAATCTTTTTATCATATCTTCTTATTATTCTTTCATCTGGTACGTACCTTTTTGATCCTTGTCATGATAGTCGTATGTCAGCCGATAGGTAAAAATATTTCTAAAAATTCAATTTAACACATTTTTTTCCAAAAAAGTTAAAAGATTAATTGAAATTTTTTTAACGTGGGCTTAACCATTGATGGATCTTTTTCATTTATCAAATTCAGTTCTAGCAAGCCATTAATTTTCCTGAAATAATAAGTAGGCCAGCCTAGGTTTCTTCTTTTGTTTTGAATATTTGCATAAACTAATTTCGCACATTTGTGGGAATATTATAATAATTATTAGCGCTACATTTGAGATTTCTTCTTCGCATGTTTACGATTGGAATGTTCGAATCCCACGTATTTGACAGTACTTGAACTATTGCCTAGTCGAGTCTATAGGGAATAGAACTGAATCGTACTACAAGTAAATATTTAATCCGATTAGTATGTGAAAAGTATAAATTAAAATAAGCATTCACTTTAGCAACTCGAAAATATTATTAAGCGTTCATATAACTTCATTAATATTTGTCTGAGAGATTGATTGTGTGTTGCTTGTTTATTTCTGCCAACCGTGGCTCCGAAAACTCTCTAGTATAAATCAACAGTTTATAAAGTTAGGTTAGGGTAGGTTATGTTCCAGAGCCAATTTGGTGAATCTCGGATATTATATTTTCTAACCTTGCGGATTTCATCTGAGCTACGTTTGTTGCTGTTGTTTCGAGCTATTTTAGTGCGAATAAAGAACGGTAATTATTTTCTATAATAAAAGCTATCTCTTCAAAATTCGAGCCACATTCTTTGCGCTAATGCCTTGGTCATTAGATTAGTTATTCTAGCCGTTAGTTTTATTTTTTGCCACAAACCTCTAATTCGGTATTCGTTTCTATGGAATAGCATTAATTACTTTTTCTTTTTGTCTTATTTTTAATACAACTTTTTCTAAGACACTTTTTTTCTTTTTTTCTATTTTGGTTTGGCCTGTGCAGGAAAGCAAGCCTGTTATGTGTGGCGCCGCCATAATGATGAGAAAACAATGAAAAGAACGCCATGAAAGTAGTAAAACGTTAGCAGAAGTCTTTTTTTCGTATTCTCGGCATTTCTTCAGGAGGTTGCTTGCTAATCCGCATAGCTATTGTAATTTTTGATATCGTTGGGCGAAAGACCGAACCACTCTCGTAAGTTATGCAGCAAGAAAATCCTGCATGATTTTTCCCTGCATAATCAATTGTATGAACTCATATTTGTTATTGCACGAAACGTGTCCGTGGAATTCAAGTTTCCTTTCCTAGATAGTAAACAAAATTTAAAGTTCTTGGTCCATTCTCTCAAGTAAATGCAAGTTTGTTACCCGTCCCATCCAATAGATTTTCAGTAGCGTCTGTTCGCTCATATCACTCTATAACCTGCGCCACACACGCAGGCTTGATTTCCGGTTTAGTACAAGCCTAGATCTAGACGGTTGTATTGTGAATAAAGATATCTGATAAAAATATAAATATAGAAGTCTTAAGGCCGCACCATACATACAGTCTAAAGCCTGCGCCACACACACAGGCTAAAGTCTTTCGGTTTAGCTGTGCAGGCGGCCTACACAGCCCTAGATCTAGACGTTTGGATAGTGAATAAAGAACTCTGACAGAGAGATAGAGTAAGGCCGCGCCACACACACAGGCTAAAGCCTGCGCCACATATACAGGCTAAAGCTTGCGCTATACACACAGGCTAAAGCTTGAGCTATACACACACAGGCTTGTCTTCCCGTTTTGCCTGTGCAGGCGGCCTGCACAGGTCTAGCTCTAGAAGATTTGATTGTGAATAAAGACAGAGAGATAAACAGAGAAGCCTTAAGGCCGCGTCCCACACACAGGCCAAAGCCTGTGCCATATACACAAGCTAAAGCCTGCGCAACACACATAGACTTAAGCTTGCGCCAATACACACAGTCTTACCTTCTGATTTGGTTCGGTACAGGTCGCCCTGCAAAGGTTAAACCGGAGTGTCTGGACATCGTTCAGGCGACCTGCACAGGTCAAACCGTCAGGCCGGTGTGGGTGGAGCAGCCTTAAGGCTTCTTTATTTATTTATCTTTTAGATATCTATATTCACAATTCAACCTCCTGGACCTATGTTCTATAGCTCATACATTAGTACTGAAACTACGTCTAAAAGTCTAAAACGGGTGTAAACCCTAACTAGCAATTTGTTATTATTTAAAACCGTTCTGAAACATTTGCGGCACCCTGTATAAATGATAATTTATAACATGATCAATTTTACCAAAATACACTAAACTTGTTAGGTCCTCTGAAGACCCTTTGCATATGTACTTTGCTTTCTTCCAAATAAAAAAAAAGTTATGTTTATGATATGATATTATTTCTTTTCAAACTTTATCTAATGACGAATTTGGTACATTTCGGTTTTGTTAACCCTCCAAAGACCCTTCGAACTAGTAGAAATTTTTTATTTAGTGCTGAATAAAAACTATAAGAAACTGAAATAAATAATTGAGCCCTAAATAAATATTTCAGTTTCTCCCATAATAGTGTGCCAGTAATAAACAAAAATTGTCTAGTATTTTTATTAACGCCGTTTTGATATAACTAAAATTTTCTTTAAAAATGTATAATGCAATTTATGTAACTATCTACTTATGAGTAGAGGGACGTGCATTCAAAGGGAGCTAAGGGGTTTTCTAATAAATTAAAAAAGGTATACACACTCACACACGCATCCAAGTCTACACATTTTCCTCAAATTAAAGCTTTAAAAATTTAACAAAGTCTCAAATTACTTTATCTTAATTAATTTAAAAAAAAATTAAACCAAATAAAAAGGCCCAGTGTAATTTAAACTAATATGTTATTTAGACACTCTAAAAAATGAAAAAAAATTATGAGTACTTTGTTTTAAAATAATTTAATTAAGTAGGCTTTGTACATTTCGTTTTCAAAACGTTCTTAGTAAAATAATAAAAACCAAAACCAATTTGTGTGTTTAATTTAATTTTCCTTTTTTAGTTAATTTAGTTTTTATTTTTAAAAGTATTCGAGCATTCGCAAGAATTAAAATTTAATTTCAAATAATTAAAAGGGAAGGTGAATTTTGTGCAATTTTAATTGTATTTATGTAATTTTGTTATCGAAATTGAGATTGATAGGTATGTCAACGGTTTGACACTATTGTTACACGAAATGTGCAATCTATTTAGTGTCGATAACGTGTTACAAACATTGTACCGATTTTATAAAGGGCTCTAATTAGAAATTTTAATTAAACTATTGTATTTTGCGTTTAATGAAAATGTTGGTTAAATTTTAGTTTCAATTTGAAACGTAAAAGTTGTTGAAAATACCACAGATTTAATTGATATAACCTTTCAACAAACTTTCAATATGTGTTAGGAATTTCAATAGATATATAATCATTACCCAATACCGCTATTATTATTATAGGTATAGTAAAACTCAAAACTTTTATTTGGTAGATTATATTAGGTCTATATTTCTCTACGGAACGAAGCTTTAAAGTTTTACAAAAGTTCTAACGATATAAGTTTTACCCTATATTAGTTTAAAATGAAGAGAGAAATGCTTTGTTTTTGCCGAAAACTGTTAATAGAATGTTTAAAGTATTTTTTTACCTGCAAACTAATTTTTGTTTTATGCATGCTTTATTTAAGATAATTTGAATATCGTTAATGCTTCTAAAAATGGCTCAGCAAACAACCATCAAGGGTTTTAGTTGTTTATCATGAATATATTCATATACGATATTGAAACATCTTTTGTCGTCTTTTTATTAATTTTTGCTTACAAAATCACTAATTACAAAATTTAACTTTAAGCAAAATTTCATAAATCTTAATAATTAATCGCTAAAACGAAATTGCCTAATCAACTAAATTTTAGATGAAATATTAACCACCTTGGTTAATTAGGGTATTAGTTGAGTACTATGTCTAGAACATTAACGGACGTTTATTAAAACCAAAAGGGCTTTTGTTAAAGTCGCAATTTTAATTTAATTTACGAAAAAAATTTGCCCAAAAGCAAAGTAATGACAAGACAAATTGTTTTACCTATAAAAAAACATGTAAACTTGTTCGTAAAAAAAATTATTTTTCTTTCTTTCAAATAAACGAGCCCTTAATTTTCTTTTAACTAGATTAAAGTGCCCGAGGAAACCTCAAAATGTACATTTCTTATTACTCAAACCCCTGTATTCACACAATGTTTAACTCATGTTGTCCATTCTATCTAGGAAAATTTCTGATTAAACATTGTTAATTAAACATTTTATTTTATAAAGTTTGTTTATTTAGAACTCTGTTAAATTTTACAACAGAAACTTTTTTTAATAAAAAGAATTTTTTAATTAATTTTTCTACAGGGTGGCTTAGCAGGTAGTTTACATTTAAATCTCTTCACATTTGATTTACCACGTTTTTATACGAAAAATTTTTTTTGTCGCACTCCACTATAAATATACTCACAGCTTGAGGTGAGATGAATGAGAGGGTGAGATTATTGATCTTTGAAATAGCTTTGACAATATCGCATTATTTTTTTCCAGCATTGATAACAAGGATTTTTGACATTATTTTCCGCCAATTCGCCTCTTAGAATAATATTTCACCCTTTGAAACAACATTGGATTATAGGTACGCAAATTTAAAAAAAGCAGTTTTACAGATTCTAGAAAAAACGATTTTCACAAGCTATTATCTTCATTACACCGTGTTAAAGCAAAGTCTTATTTAAGAAACCCCTCTTCATCTTTTAAACACTTTTAATTTATTATCCTATAACACACCCTCCATTGATTAATTAATCGTGAAGGTAATGAACCAATTACCTCTCAGTCCATATTTATTGCTCTTGTAAAAAAATAATATTTGGGTGGTAATGGATACTTTCGTCCAACCCTGTATAAATAATTAGAGTCTCAGTCTAAGGTGATAACTTAATTACTAGATCACGAGCTGTTTAATTATTATCGATCCTAAACTGGGTCGAGCTTGGTGATTTCAAAAACATTTCTCTGGTGTTGTGGCGCATCTCATTTTAACTTCTTAACCTCTAATGAACCGCCTAAGTGTGTTTGGGTATAATGTTGGCTACACAGCTGTGGAGGCACTTGTAGACCTACTACCCCTTCACCTACAGGTGAAGAGGGAAGGTTTTCAAACCAGAATAAAAATTGCACAGAGCAAGAAATTCAAACTGGGCGACAGAACAGGTCACCTAAAGATCATGGACTTACTACAGCCATAATTGTTTGAAAAACCCTTGAATGTCGTTCCAAGAGTGTTTGACTTCCAGACACCGTTGGAGGTAGTCATTAAGGACCGCAACACGGCTAGAAGTTAATCGATACAACTGAAACAAAACTCCTCTATCTGGTTTTCAGATGTTCAAACTGAACAGGGAACAGGTATAGGCATATATAGCCTTAAATATAGGGCATCAATAGGCATAGGAACCTACCCCACAATTATGCAAGCTGAAACTCTTGCAATAGATCTATGTCCCGAGAATGCCTACGAAGGATTTTAAAGGGCAAAAATGTCTACATAGTGTCTGACAGCCAAGCTGCGATAAAAGCACTCAAATCCAACAGCTTTCAGTCCTTATCCACTTGGGAATACAGACAATCCCTCAAAACCCTGGCAAGGAACAACAAAGTTGCCCTTCATTGGGTGCCAGGTCACGAGAGGGAATTGAAGGAAACGAAATAGCTGATGAATTAGCTAAAGAACCATTCTGTGGACTATCTAGAACACATAGAAGGACGGTGATCCAAAAATGGGAAACTGAGAACAACAATTCTAACTGGAACGACGCACCAGGACAAAGACAGTCGAAGAAATTCATTGAGTACGCGACCACGAATGCTAAAAAGCTTCTTCTATAGTCAAAGAACGAAGTCAGACTCATCACGGGTCTGTTTACTGTACACTTTCCGGTGAGGGGACTCCCCACCTCACGAAACGGTGACTGGAGGATAAACATATGCAGACTCTGTGAATCGGAGATCGAATCCGCCGAACACATTCTCTGCAAGTACTGGCTCGTGCATTGGCTCGATTTTGGCTGAAACACTTAGGGCGGGCTCAATTTATGCTTGAAGAAGTAAAAAGCAAATTTCTCAAGGACATTATATGCTTTGCTGGCAAGACTGAATTCCTGAGAACATAAATACGAGTAAGGTTATGAACAAAAGATCAACACTGGTCGCAGTTCTGCAAGGCTTAGAAGCCAATCGACCCCTTAGTAGAATACAAGTCTTATTTAAGGAACCCCTCTTCATCTTTTAAACATTCTTAATATATTATCCTCCAACACACCCTCCGTAGATTCATTAATTTATCGTGAACGAAATGAGCCAATTACCTTTACAGTCAATATAATTTATTGCTCTTGCAAAAAAATACTTCTGTGGTAGTTTTCTAGTTTGGACACTTTTGCCCAACCCTGTATAAATAATTAGAGTCTCAGCCTAAGGTGATAACTTAATTACTAGATCACGACCTGTTTAATTATTATCGATCCTAAACTGGGTCGAGCTTGGTGGTTTCAAAAACCTTTCTCTGGTGTTGTGGCGAATCTCATTTTAACTTCTTAGCCTCTATTGAGCTATTTATTTGAGTCCCTTTTTAAAATCATCGTAATAATTTAGAAAGGGATGTTTGGAAGTTTAGATTTTTTTGTAGAAAAACTTCAGATGAACATTATACTGAAAACGGTCTGAGGGTTTTTGTTTGTTGGTGAAACTATATAAGAACTTTTGGATTTTTGATATTGAGCTCGTTAACGAGTCGTTGAACGAGAAGTGTCCTAAATGCAAATTTTTTTGATGATTAAAAAAAACGACTCCTTTGATAATTTTTATTACGAAATATTTAGAAGAAAATTTTCATTATTAGTGCAAAATAATTTTCTTAATTTTATAAATTTCCCGTATATTAATAAATTTCATGAAAATTCTTGATTGAATATTAAGATACATTTAAAAACATTACCGTTCTTCAAATTAGGTTTTTCTAATTATCACTGGATCAAATCTTGACCGTACGCTTGTTTTCAAAAGAAACTTTTTAATTAAAGAAAATTTTTAATGATTTTTTATACATTAAAAGTTTCTATAAACCTTAATTTGATTTCAAGTATAAATTAATATAAATAGAATTGAAAATTTACAAAATTCTAATTTGGCCTACTTATTTTTAAATAATTAATTTTAAAATTATTAAGGCACGAAAAATGCATTATTTAATATTAATTATCTTTTATATTAAAAAAAAGTCGGAATAAATACGCTAAAGTAATTTTTCTCAATCTTTTCTCTGTTTTCTACTTTTCACCAAATCATCAATATTCTTTCAGACTTGGATAGCGAGAATCATTAGCTCAAATAGTTCGCGATAAATAAAAGCTCACGAAAGTTTAATTTGAGACCTATCACCCAACACTTAAAATGAATCTTGTTTGGTAGATTTCTTTTCCAGACGTATAAATAGCTTCGAATTTAAGTCAAAATGAAGTAATTTTTATTTCGAATTAATTAAAATTAAGGATGATTGATTTTCTATGCGTGTTCTTTTCGATGAACGTCTAAAAGCACGCACCGAAATTATGTAATTTTTTGGCCGTGGTGAAATAATAGGGATAATAAGAGAAATGGAGAGTAAGACCTTTGAGCGAAGGCACGATATGTTTTCTAAATTACGTCGTTATTCCCCTTTTATTGAAAGCAGCATATTGTGGACCAAATTCATAGTTTTTCACTTGCACTAAATTAACTATAAGTTTCAAAACTATTTTTGGTAAATTAGTTAAGATCTAGTTAGTTAGCGTTAGTGCAAGAGAAGATATGAAATTAGTAATAATTAGTTGGAAAATTTAATTTGTGATGAAAAGTCTCGAGGAACACCCGATTTTGTTAGGTATTTTATAAAAGTTAGTTTCAAATCAAATTATCGTTTGATTGAAGCTGGTTTAAAACCAAATGGGATTAAAATATTGACAAGTAAAGCACTAATTTATTTTTTGCTATTGCTGAAATGTAAAAAAAAAGCAAATGAAAATGCACTTTTTTAACCTTTTTGTGCGCAATCACTCGGGTGATTTGTAAACTTCTTTTCAAAAGCGAAAAACTCACTTAAAGTAGGCTTTAAAGCCTTTACGGCATAAAAGGAAACAAATGAATGGCGTGTTTTTCTAATGTAAGCGTTTTTTTTGTGTGGGGAGGAAAGTGTCATTAGAATAATGGTATATTGTACCGGGTAAGTAATAAATAGTGTCAACTGTTTGAATTGGGGATTTTATCAGTTTCAGTTGGCAACAGTCGACTTGGTTTCGAAATGTTTATTGTTATTTAGAATCCCTACTATAGTATTTTGTATGCCAGCGAACTGAACGTTATAATATTAGCGTCAAATATTGCGTACAACGTTTTATCTACTTTCATGAAATAAGTTAAAAAATGTTTAAAAATTTGTCATTTTTGATGTTTGCTTAACTTTGACAATCTTCAGCAATAATTGTCAGATAATTTTGTTATTAGTTCAATCTGTCACTTCTACTCTTGTAATAAGTATATTAAAATACGTGTGTCATAAATAGCATTTTGACGTACGAAGGCAAATTTTGCAGACCGACTGATAGGAGGATTTTAAGATTCATAAGTTGACTCTACTGACAGTTGACGTTTATTTAAGCTTTTAAATACCAATCTCAAATTTAAAAAAACTAGAAACAGTACTTTAAAGTAGAACATTGTATAGGGATTGCAAAATGTAAGTAACCTGCGCAGAAAGCAAAATTGTGTACTACCTCATAACCAAGGTTACATATACGTCCAAACTATTGTGAAAACAATGTTTGGGCATCTTTTTCTACAGCTTTCTTACTTGCTCTTTTGCGCATATAAGGTCGCTTACATTTGGCAATCCCTATAACACCGTTTTTGTACTCACTTCTTCGAAAAAAACGTTTGACGCACTCTGTGGTGCGACCGGGAAACACAGCTTCCCGGTGTACTACCCAGGAAAGCAAACTGTGTGGTTTTGACTGTTTGCTTCCAGGTGTAGTAGATCGGGAAGCAGTGTTTCCCGATTTTTTACAAAGTAGTGAGTACAAAAATATTGTACAATCCTCATGTGTGAACAATTTTTTTGCGTTCACGCAATAATGAAGGCCCTCGCTCCTATGTCGTTCGTGCTTAAAAATCGCGTTCACGGGGAAAAACTGTCTTCCCGCACTCGGTTCGTAAATAACTATTTCAATGGTTATCGATGCTGTAATGACTATATTACAAACGCAAAATAAAAAAAAATCATTACAGCATTCAATGGTGTAATAAGTTCATAACACAATTGTTTTTAGTTTTATAACATTGCTAAAAACCTTTTTGCATTAAAAATTAATTCTGTTTATGATGAAACTCGAAATAACTGATTTTTATCTGTTGCTTTAAGCTTTTACTTTATTTAAGTACGGCTTAACCTCAAAATACTCTTTTTTTATTTACATATTATATGAGGATTTTATTGCTTTATTTAATACTTCCTTGATATTTCTATTGTCACGCGTATAAAATGAAATAATAAAAATAAATTTTGTGTAAACAAAACTCTAAATTATAGATCAAAAATGAACAATATTTTGAGGTTAAGCTGTAGGTACTAAAATTTTAAGTAAGCTTTGTGCATCCATGGGTGGCTAAAAAATTTTAGTTAATTCGTACGAACCAAAATTCCATAAAAATCTATTAATTAAAAAACGAATATGGCGTAATGAATAATGAAATAAAATACCTAAGTATTAAATAATAAAATGGCGAAATTAAATTCACCACTTAAAATCTATATAATATTTATTATTAAATTTTCATTACACATATGAACATTTTAAAGCTTCCCTGTTCGTTGTCGACCTGTTTATGTCAGATAGGTTGTCGTTTTAGTGCAAACGAATTCAATTAAATACCGTCCATCCATCCTCAACTCGGACCCCTTTATTCAATGAACGTAATGGAGCACATCATTTAGGTCAAGTAAAACGTATGCATTTCCTTAAATATTTTTTAACCATTTTTTCCCTATCTAAATTGCCTTTTAACGTGAAAACTTTTTTCTTTTATATACGTTTTTATGCAAATTTTGTATATATTTTTCTACAATATACCTTTTACTTATGCGTGAATAGACATTGTAGCAATTTAAGTTACCCTTAAGTAGTTTACAAAATATTTTAATAAAATTTCCATTAAGTATTTTCGTATACAAATGAAGAATTGTTTTTATTTACATAATAATGTTTGGGTAATTGTAAGTTATTTGCATGCACAAATTGCAAAATATAAATTCGGTACAGCACCTGTAGTGCTTATGAGCTTTTATATTGCACTCCTGGCGTGATCAGATTGAATTATATTAATCAAGCTTAAAAAGCAATTACGTATTAGTACGTTAATCAACACCGAAAAAAAATTATTTTTTTACGTTTATCCAATTAATTAAAAATTTAAAACAAAATTAATTACAAAACGTTGAAAACACGTGATTGTAAATTATTCCCATTAGTGCGCCACGAAAATTAGTACATAGCAAAACAAATTAATTATAACTTAAGCCGACCACATAATTATTGGACAGTTTCTAAACTTTATCAAAAAATTTATTTTAATTAGTTTAAATTAATTAAAAACGACATAAACTCACCTTATTATACGTAATTAATTATTAACTTTATTACAAACTTACCAACAACGACCTACAATGTAAACTCAACTGAAACCTTTTAAAATAAGAAATAATTTATTGTAAATCGATTTTAAAGCCCTATAAGTACAAAATGGAATTAAATTATAAATATTATCTTTTTATAAATAAAACGTGCTTATTTTTAAAAATTTACGTTAAAAATTTTACGGGGATTATTTAAATGATCAAAGTAATTTACTTATTTTTTGTAAATTACTTTTGGAAATATACAAAAATATATTAAAATACAGCTGCAAAGTATTATTGCCATCGGTGCTTCCCCTACTATCTTCAAAAAATAAAAGATGTTTATCACAATTTTTGAAATCGCCTTTCAACCCCCATAAAGGGGTTCCTTAAAAAAGGAACAATAAAAGTGACGCGAAACACAAGTTGGTTTACACAAAGGCTTACCAATTAGAATTATATCAGGAGAAAATTCGTGTTTCATCGATAAGGGTAGTTATACGTCATAAAATAAAATTAATAGATACCACTTTATTATTTAATTTTTTTGGTTTTATAGTGCTGGCGATTTTGACTTGATTAACTGGTTAACCGGTTAAAAAAATTAACCAATTAACCAAGGGATTCATTTTTGGTTAACCAACTCATTTTAACCGTTGGTTAAAATCGGTTCATTTTGGTTAAAAACGGTTCATTTTAACCATTGGTTAAAATCGAGTCATTCTGACCAATTTTCATTTCATTTTAAGGGTTCGCTGTGGTAATTTCGCAAGCAATGTTAAATTATTTTTACATTTCTTGCTCGTCATTTTTTTATTTTTGTACTTGAAAGGGCGGTCGACGTCTCTATGAATAGGTAACATAATTCTACAGATCCGTGCCGTCTCAGATTTTTTAAAAAAGGTCTTGATTTTGATTAAATAATTAAAAGCTGAAAATCATTTCTGGTGTGTTTTGATGCTAAATTTTAATTTTTTTGTCTTTTAATTTAAACCATTACAATGTCAATAAAAAACTAAAGATCTTTACTGGACCAATTATTTGAATTAGGCTTTCGCTTAATTAAAAATTAAATTTTACTTTTGTTCAAAATTAGAAAAAATCGTCAAAATGTCATAGGATGTCAGGCAACCTACCATACTTTTTTCATTGAAGTAAATGCAATTATCCCTCACAGTGAGAGGTAATACGACAATAGACTCTTTTTCGTAAAGCTAGGTAATAAAATAATTTGCCGGATTTGTTGTAAACCTTTACTTTAATTTTGAAAAGTAAACCCACAATTTCAACTTTGTTTATTTTACGACTTTTAAAAAATCATTATTTGCTTCAAAATGATTTTATAAAATCAAATGACATATGATACCTCAAATAACCCACCTTAGCATCACCTCATAGTGACTTCTATTTGATGACAAAAAAGATATAAAAAGATAGTTGCAAAAATTTTAATCCATTGTAAATTTCAAACAACTTTTTCTTGGAAAAAGTTAAAAATTAGCACCTGTGAACATTTTTTTAAAAGAGGGCCGCTCTATTGCTCTATTATAAAAATTTTGTAGGAAGGTTAGTTTATGATTTAAAAACAGATATTGGATAATATTGTAAATAAAGTTTTAAAGGGTAGGTATGGCACGTATAGCTTTAGTTTTAAAATCAATCTATGAGCCTTTTCATTTTATTGTATTTTATGTATTTAAATTTCTCATTGATAAATTTCTAAAAATTTCTGATAAGCTATTAGGACGCTATTAGGCGTAGCTTTAATATAAAAGATTTTCAAATTACTTGTTTTAAAATCAATCTATGGGCCTTTTCATTTTGTTGTATTTAAATTTCTCATTCATAAATTTCTGATAAGCTATTAGGCACAAAATAGCGATTTATATAAAAGAGTTAATTAAATTACTGTTAGATGCATAAGAAAATAACTGGTTAACTAGTTAACCGATTCGAATCAACAGCACTGGTTTTAAATGAAATTTAAAAAATAATATTTGAGTTGTTAATTATTGCTACAACAAAACTTTACTAACGGAGGTGGAGGTTTCTGTTGTTAAAGTAAAATTGGAAATTACATTAAATCAGCAATTTTGTTTCTAATATAATTTTACGTGTGGCTGAATTAAGCGTAGGTTGCAAAATAATATTGCAAGTTGTTACGGTATAAAAGTATCTTTACGACATGGGAAAATTAAAACTGTGTTCAAAACCTATTCGAACAGATAATAGAGCGTGAAACTTAGGGTTGAGGGATGGTTCAAAATGGAAACACTTATAGCTGGAAAATCTAAAATTAACGCCGAAATTGAGAAATATCCATATAAATAGAAGTAGGTGCTAACGATGATTGTTAACCTCAAATTTCTAAGTTCATAAAACACTGAAAACTGTATAAAGTTCCTATTGGCCCTTATACCTATACAGGGCATCTCATATTCGAAACTCACCAATGAGATCAAGGTTTGGTTAAATGAGAAAGATTATAAACCTCTCGATTAATTTAGTCCTAGCACTAACTATAATCGAAACTTCTGATTTGTCCTTTTAATTAATAATCAATTCTGGTTGGCCCAAACTAAACTGTGTGAGTCGGTCCAATTAATTTTAATACGACATTAAACTTTTATAGTGGCTATTAAAAAATGTTACAAAATAATTTCTAAAAAAATCAAAATACGCGTAAGTGTCAAGTAAAATTACAAAGAGGTTCTAAAAATTGAAAAATCGCAACGAAGTAAACATAATTTAATACTTTTATAATACGAAAAGCAAAACTTTTTCACTTTGGCGTCAAGTCGTGTTACATTTTAATGTAGGTAAAAATTATTGTATATTACTTTGGACATAAATGTAGGTGGAATATATCTACGAATGTAACTTCCTGTAATGTTTGTTTTGGAAAACTTTTTAATACAGATCAAATGCAAAAATTTAAATTAAATAGAAATGAAATGTAACGGAATTTAATTAGAAGCGTTTGAGATTTGGTTGTTTTAATTTTCAAAAAAATAAAAATAAAAATGTCTCGTAGAAGAGAATTACTTAATAAACGTAATTGAAGTATCAAGAGCATGCTATCACCTAGCATAAAGAATTTAAATTTTAATTAGCAAATACCTCCGCTTTAACAAGTGTTTTAACTATGAAGTGCCTTTTAAAAGTAATTTCGTTTCTATCCAGTACCTACTTTTTCAAATTAGTTTGATTCTAATTTAAAAATGTCTCATAGGGGACCCTAAGTAGCTGACCAGTACGGTTTTGGTGTGGAAAGAGTGGTCTAGCCTCGTTCAACATAAAAATGGACTTGTGATTATGAATTATTGGTACAAAGCGCGCCATGGACTTTAAATGGAGCATTGGGCGCATTCAGAGCCCAGAATAGTTGTCAACGGCTGATTGATCGCCCATATTCGCTCTATGTCGAAATGTCGATGAGCGATCAGGCAGTTGTTGGAAACTGTTCTGTGTTCTGAATGCGCCCATTCATTGGGATATGGCAAGTTAATATAGGGGACGGAAAGCCCCACCTCAAGTCTTTTGCTAATATGTAGGTACTCGAAAAACGGTAATAAAAAGGTGCTTAAATTATAGTTCGTGTAATCTAGAAATAGGCTTGAGGTAGCGTCTATCATCTAATAACTAGCCAGCGTTTGTTGTCTTTTTCTATAGTAGGAGACTTCTACGAACAAGTATCAAAATGTACAACAATAGCTACTATGTTAAGAAATTACCACTTAATTAAAGGCCCCGTAGATGATCACTGTAATCATCTGCGATCACGCAATTACAAATAAAAATATTGACGAAGTCATCATTGAAAAACAAATCAATTTATAAATTATAACAATAGAAAACGTTGTAAAAATATGTATTTTAATTTAAAAAATGACGTGTCAAAGGATTTTACTAAATTAATTCCTTGGGTAAGCTGTTGTTGTGTCATTTAAAAAAAAAGCAAGCACACAAAATGAGAAATCTGTAACAAACCGATTTGTGGAAAAAAGTAATCAACGATTGCCTTTATACCAGGATGAGTTTTCATATCAAATTTTAATCGAATCGGTTCTAAAGTTATCGTAGAGAAATTCTCACATACATGCCATGATAAGTATGGAACTGACCCTTCTTAAAATTATCCTAGGGCCGTTTTACATGGACCAAATATCGTACTAAATTGTTAGTACTGAATCAACTCAAGAAGCAAAAGCACGGGAATCTAAGCTTTAAAAAATATTGTATGACACACGGACGAAAACTTTTTTTGCACTAATACGTTTGCTGGACTCGGTTTCGCCTCTTCCAGCAACTTCACGTATTTGTCTAAGAAATTCCACTTTTCGTCCTTGTATCATAAATAACTATTTTTGATCTATTGTTTTCTATAGCAAGAAAGATTATTATTTAAAACATGTAATTTTATTTTAAATTCAATTTTATAAAGCCTCTGTGCCTAATTTTCTAATTTTCTATATCGTCAGAAGCGGAAAAAATTCTTTATCCATTCATTAGCATTCCTGTAGGTTAAAATGGCGAGCATCAGGACTCTGCTATAAATTCGAAAACAATGTTAAATCCCTATGTACACATTTGGTTATGGACACACGGTATAAGAGCTTTTGAAAGAGCTATACATTAGCTAAAACTTTTTTAGTACAGTTTCAAGATGAAAAAACAATTGAACACTAATAGTAAAGGTAAAAAATAAAAACATTTTTTAATCGATTTGTCTTTCAGTCAGACAAATCTACACATTACAATTTATATTTTTTTCTTCAAACGTCAGAAAAAGTCGCCTTTGTGTCACTCAATAGGTAACGGTGAAGTTTAACTTTCCCGCCGAGGCAGGAAAAATTGTCAGAAAAGTAATTTTTGTCTGTCTAGGAGGGAAAAGTAAAATCTTAACCGCACATTATTTTTATTTTTAACGTAAAAAATGTTTTTTAAGCATTTGTAATGTAAACAATTTAATGTTTTTTAAATTTTCCTTTATAATTAGTTCGTTGCTTTTAATAATTAGCTTTTTTTACTAATTTAAGTTAATTTTAAAAAATATTTGACAATTGAACTACAAGTAATTGACAAGAGATGGTGCCCTTTCAAAAATCAAAATTTTCAGTTCTACGCTTTACGTTTGCAGAAAAAATTTAATGTTTTATACGGAGTTAAAGTAGTTTTGTGTGACTCGCCTGTATTGCCTGACTCGCTCGCTACGCGCTCGCTCTTCAGCCAAACACAGTCTTGTCACACAAAACGTCACTTTGTCTCCTTATAAAACAAATAACTATTAAATAAACTTTTTTAAATGTTCATTATGCTTTTTTCGACAATTATTAACGGTAATTATGTTTTCATTTTGATTATTATTTCAATATGGAATAATAAGTAATACAATAATGGTATCGAATGCAATAAAAATTTTAATATGAAAGTTTCACGATTAGTTGTTATAGATACATAAATCTGCAGCATATGCTTCATGTAATTGTTAATATCAAATTTTAGAGCATTTTTTAATATCACTTCATAAAAATATTATTACAACTATGAAAGTACCTAATTATCGGGGTAGTTTAAAACTGAAACTCATAAAACCTAAATAAAATTTGACCAAGTGCACCAAAATTTAGTAAAAAGTTCTCTAAAATGACAAATTTTATTTTTATTTTTACCCAATGAGGATTAAACTGCTTCATAATAGATAATACGTTATTTCACTGCCATTGTTACGTTGTTTCGTAAAAACATCAACTTTAGAAAAATATTAAAACTTAATGCATATGTGACAGTCTTTATACTCCTGCAGTTGGTAATATTCTACAACGAAGTAAAATATTTTATTTTTTATTAAACTCCCAATAAAAAGTTAGGAAACACTCCATTTTTACGACTCACCTGAAGTGTCCAGGGTGCAGTTTATGCGTTTATAAATTTATAACTTCATTGTGGCTTTGCAACAAGAGACATCCTTCAGAAGACAAGTCATCCAAAAAATGACAACAAAAGGAAGGTTTTTGATCACCTAAAAATGAGCTTGGTCAAGAGCAAATCACCGAGAAGAAGAAACGATCGATTCGGAGACGATCAGTATCGAAAGAGCAAATGCTGGCCAATGTTCTTGAACGAATTATTCCTGATTGAAAAATTTTGATTGCTATGCCCTCAAGGAGAGGCCTGAATCATCTATGGCCTATTTTTTACTCAACTATCGCTCATGGGTGTTCCATTGAGTACAGGGTTCTGTTAGGAATTATAGAGATAGAGAACTATAGTCTAACACAACCTCTGAATGATTGCTAAGACGATCTTAGCTGTTTTTTATTGCAGATGAAGGCATACAATTTTTCCTTTGTGTAAAAGGCACCATGCTCTGATTGGAGTTAAAAATAAAAGTGTTAACGACACCGTTTTTCAAAGCCCAATAAAATTTATTGTTTTAATTCGATCTTTATTGTAAGTTTTTGCTTGAATTATTCCAAAATATCGTAAAAGTCTCTTTCACACTATTTTCAACTTTTTTGAGATAAATTTATTTTCTGTGCATTGAAAACTATTCAACTATTTCTAATTAAATTTAGCACACGTTACACGTCGATTGTAACGCAACCCTTATCTATATGTAACATTTATTGGGTTATGAACAAATAATAATAATTGTAATTTTAAACCAGGAAGAAAAAACTTTTTTGTCGTTTAATGTTCTGTATTTTTTAAGGCTTTCAAATCCAAATAGGTATGTTATTTGATATTCTCGTTAAATTTTAAAGCAGAAAAAATAAACTTTCAAGTAAATTATCTTCAAAGTGTATGAAATAAAACAAAAATTAAATTAGTCTTCTCGTATAAATCATATATCTAAAATTCTTTCGAAAATAGGATTAAATTCTTTTTCTTATTGAATCGAACTCCATTACAAGATTAGTTTGGCAAATTTCGTGAAAATAGCAAAATTCACTCTAAAGATTGATGAAAAATATACAGTACCTACTTAGTAAAAAAGGTATATGGTGAAAAGTTTTCCTTTATTTCCGTTTTCATCATGCTTTAGATTTCTTAATTAAACCTCACGGTAAATTACTTTTAATTTGTTCCGCAAAAAAGCAAAAAAAATTAATAACAACTTTAAGAATTCTTTTTAGACGAATTATTTTTAATATTCATAGTTGCACATGTTCCCATTTGACATTTTTGACAAATGGCCGTATTTACTCATAAATCATCCAGAATAAAGTTTGATACCTATACGAAAGTTTCAATTTGTTTTCCAGAAAGTACACACTGACTTTCAAGAGTTTATTAACTAAGAATTTCCTAGTTCGTACTAGTGAGTCAATATTAAAAAATATATTGGTCGAGCTTAATTGATATTTAGGAAGAGTTAATATTTGAATATTCGTGTTAATTTAGTGTCAGAGAAAACGGTTTCGACGATAGTCAAACACAGCCCATATAATTTTTGGTTATACGATTTTATACAGTGTGTATAGATCAAATGCAGAGATAAGAAGTATTTCCTTAATTTGAAGAAAAAGTTTTCCATGTTTTCTAGAATTTGAGGAAACTAATGAAAATTATAAGAGCGTAATCCATGTATTTTTAAATTTTAAAAGGATTGTCTGTTTACAGTTTTGCAGTAGTCTAGTTTTCCATTAGAATGGCCTATGTGTGCATTTAAAGTTTACACACTGTATACTTACAGATTTATCCAAATTGTTACATTTTTGTGGAAAAACCTGGAATCGTAGCTTTAAATTGTAACTATCTTTAAAGCTTTGATAACCAAGGTACAGCAAAAATATTTTATAGTGAGGAGTTGTGAACATGCGCAGATACCTAAATTGATATTTATCCCCACCAACGCAGTAGTCAACGTATTTAAATTATTAAAGGGGCGCGGCCAAACCTGCGCGAACATACTTCACTATAAAATATTTTTGCTCTATTTAGCTATCAAACAGACCTTTTCAGAAATACTCCACTGATGCACCAGTTTATTTTAAATTAAATTGAAAAGTCCACACCATTAGTTTTTCAAATGGAGCCATTTCATTTTTTGACTGCTATTTGATAAATAGTAATTTCGATTGCTTGTAGCATTTGGTTTTGAAATATTTTAATATTAGTGGTATGATAGACATGTTGACTTTTCAAAGAGTTTTTTATAAAATTCATAAATGCAAGACTCAAAAGCAAAAAAGTTAATTAACAAACCAAAGAAATACTTTATGGAACCAATAGATATTCGAATGCATTGTGCGTTTAATTCAAAACATATTTTCAAGTAGGCTACCTATATGAAAGTGAAAATATAGAAAAATTAGTACCTCGCGTTCATTAATGTTTGGTCCATGTAAGTTTGGTTCCATACCCGTAATGAATATTTAGATCAGCTGGGTTACATAAGAACAACTCGGACCAAACATTAATAAACGCACGACTGTATTGAGATAATAGTAGTTTGTGATATGTGTTAAAAGAGGCGTTTTATTTTGTGAGTGGGGAAGATTACGAGACGAGCGTAGCAAGTGGAGTAACTCCACTCACAAAATAAAATCTCTTTTAACACATATATCATACAATATTTTTTTATATTTCGGCCTTTTAAATAAAAAATTGTAATACGCAAATTGACGATATAGTTGGAAGCAGAGATCAGTCGGTGGCGTTATGCGTCCGAAATCTTGAAAATGCTGTTAATGGAAATACGGTCTTATTTCCAACGAATGTTTGCAAAGAGAAGGGGTGCGTGACGGTTGTAAAGAGTTTTTTATATTTCGGTTCTGTAATAGAGCTATTACGACACCGAAAGTAGTTTCGTAATATCTAAAGGCGTGTCTGTGTTTTTTTCGAAGTTGCTAATATGTATTTTTTTAAAGTGATTGTTTACTTTCTCCGGACCTGAATCGTTGACCTCGAGAACAAGAAGCCGCACTTGTATCAACTAGGCTATACGGGCTATACGAAACTACTTTCGGTGTCGTAATAGCTCCATTACAGAACCGAAATATAAAATATTAATTATATACGTTTGTATAAAAATATTGAAATATCCGAAATATCTCAAAATAATTTTTAAATATAAACAAAACTTTAAATAACAAAGCCCAAAAAATTATATTTACAGTTTCATTTGAAACACTCGAGATTTAATTTTCTCAATTTAACGTGAAGTAAAGAGTTACAGTGATTATTTAGAAGGGCCTATTCCATAAATTTACATTGGACACGACAGACAAAGACATCAAAGCAACTTGCAAAGCATTTGGAAAAAATGCTATTTAAATATGAGAATTACAAATTTTCTGCTCTTATAGCAAAAAGTTGGCTGTGATTAAACAAAACACGAATACTCTTCGAAAAGAAAAGCAACTAGCTGTGAATGCGCCTCAAAAAATTGCTTCAGCGAATTTTTTATAAATTGCAAAAAATGTGTAACTACAATAAAAATGTATAAAATGGAAATTTTCAATTTTTTCCAATTGTGAAAAAAATCGTTTGAAATAATACAAATCGTTGACTGGTTATAAATGAACATAAGAATGTGCAACTTTGCCAAATTAAAACGTAGACTCCATCTATTATAAATTATAATAAGCGAGATTTCCATTGTAGAAATCGAATTTTAGCCCTTCTGTATAATTTGTTTTATCCGTTCTAAAAGTTGTTGTCAGTAGTTAAAATAAAATTAATTAAATTAAGCAAAATTAATAAAATTAGTGTTTATATGGCAACTTCGTTCATTCTAGTTAACATTTCATTAAAATCGTACTCCAATGTAGGAAAATAAATATTAAAAATTATTAGGAAGGTCCTTTTTATTCGAAATTACAATTATATTAAAATTTTTTTTTCTAACATCCTGATGATAGATTTTCTTGACAAGTACTACTTTAAACGGTGGCAGTTGACTTTCAAGGATATACAGGACATTCAGTAAACCCTCTAAAGTACCCATCTGAATTTTTGGAATCTACTTAAGAAATGATTATTTTACTAAAAGCTTAACAAAATGTAAAATAAATAATTCTCTATCAAGAAAATATTTTCTAAAACTTAAATGATACTCAAGGAGAGACCACCGAGAAACTTCAAAGAAGCTTGGTTTAGAGGCACAGGGTTAGGCAACCCTTTAAGAGGGCTGCGTATGTACATGATCGATTTTTTCTAAGGAAAACCTCAAAAAATCAAAACTATTATTTTATTATGAATTCAAAGCGCCATGATACGTACTGCACCCAAAGCAATAAAAATTATTAATAATTAGAGATAATTTTCACTCTGTGGTGACCGATTACTACCCTGATAGAGCTTAAGAGACAGGGCGTTTAATATAAAAGTTTCAGTCCTGAAATTGCTGGAAAAAATCAGATATTCGATCAATGTCACTAAAAAGCACACTGCATATTCTCAGATTTTTTCTACGACATGTGCCTGCATGAACGCTCTACAGACGCTCCGCTCCGGTTAGCATGCGCAAACTGGGCCTGCAAGTGCATAGACTTGTCGTACTGAAAAGCTGAGCGTTTGTTAAGTTTAAGGATGAAGAAAGTTTCCAAAAAACACACCCCTTAGAATTTAACACCACTTTAATTATTAATTTAAAAAATATAAAATTATCAAAATACACCAGGAGGTTTTGAATGATTAGGCTGGTGGAACCTTGTGGTTTAGGCGGCAGTGGACACGTTGTCAATATTTTTCTGAAAAAAGTAAAGTTAAACGTACTTGTAATTAACTGAATCATGAGGAATGACTCCTGAGCGAGGCGATTTTTTTCGTGCTTATTCATTTTTTTAGCAATAGTGAGCCTGATCAATATTCACCCTGTATATGTAATTACAGTTAGTAAATAAGTAGCCTTTACTGAAGTAATTAATAGTGAGTGTACTTTTACTCAAAAAATTAAAAAAAAAAACGAGAATAAAAGTAAATGAGGACTGGACTCACTACTTCATTAATTCTAGATTAAAGAAAATGATTGAAATAGAATCAGGAAACGCATGAATGAAACTCAACGATTGGCATATTATGTACATCATTTAAAGCACGTGCCAAATAGCTAATTGGATGGATATCCGAGATGTCGGCAGGCAGTTGGGATCTATTCGCTAAACGAATTAGGTTAAACAAGCAGAAAAACCTCTGTAGAAAAAATTCAGAATAGTGAGTTCAATTACAACTCACTTTTGTGCAAAATTTATTTAAGATATTTGTGCCTCATGATGACTCATGAACAATATGATAGTGTAGGTAGACCACGATAGTAAGAAAACTGGATGGATACGGTATTTTGAAGGTAGTGTGGCCAGCGGTACGTTTCTAATCGGCTATTTACGTTACCTACAAGTGTATGATGTTTTAAGGGCTTATTTCGCCCGTTAGTAGTTTAAAAAAGATGCAACTAAAAGTAAATACAACTCTTTTTAATAACCAATACCAAGCAATTAGCCAGAACACAGTTGCACAATTATTTCTTCACATGTTGTGATTGAGATTGATTATCTAGAATACGCCAGAAATAGCCAAACAGTCTAACTTGTCTACAATTAAGCTATCACTCTAATCTACCAGTTAATTTTCACGTTACAATATGTGTTAAGCTCATTGTTAAAATTGATCTTTATTAATTTCAGATTACGTATATTGGAGGAGAGAAAGGCATGGAAAGCGGAAAGCGAGAAACGAGGCCAAGAACTGTAAAAAAAACAAGTAAGTAAGAATTTACTCATTGAAAAGACCATAAACTGAGGCTTGGTTCAATTTTTTAATTTTAATTTGAGGCTCTTGGAAATATATATTTTAGCGGATAGGACGAAAATTTTTCGTAAGTTAATTATGACAGCTAGGACATGCATTTTTAAGGGTTTGGATAGAAAATTTTCTGCTCTATAATTTTTATTAGAGGTAAAATTACCCTCAGACTACTTCTTAAGGAGCTAGAGCCTCTAGAGGCACAGTGAGTTGTAGAATTGGACTTATTGTAATCTTTTAATTTTCATAAGTTTATTATGACAGCTAGGACATGTATTTTAATCGGTTCGATAGAGAATTTTTTGCTGTATAATTTTTATTAGAGTTAAAATTACCGTCAGACCACTATTGTAGGAACTAGAGCCTCGAGAGGCACAGTGAGTTGTAGAATTGGACTAATTTGCATAAATTAATTATGACAGCTCGGACGAATATTTTTGTGGGTTTCGATAGAGAATTTTTATTAGAGGTAAAATTACCCTCAGAGTACTCCTTTAGCGATAGAGATTCACCTACTACCACCTAATTATGCAACTTTGCCCCAATTTAACCGACTCCGTATCTCTCGCCGTTTCCGACTTTTTCGCACTGAGCTCTGAGTTTAAATAGTCCTGTATAATATGTAATAAGTGAAAGTCGAAACAAAAGATTTCCATTGTTTTAATTTTTTTTACAAAAATAGTTTTTTGTTTACAGCGAAAGTAAGCACTACTCAACATTTGCCTGTAACGAAGAGGCAAATTCCCCGCTGTTTTGTTTATGAGTAGGTAAATAATAAATAAATTTCTCCCTTCTATTTAAACAACTAAATCCCACTATTTATTTTGAGATGGGTTATGAGCTAAAAGTTTCAAAGGATATCAACGAAAATGACAAATGCGCAAAATAAACAGAGACGAAAGGGTCAAAATGGTAATTTTCGGTTAATTATTGATTTAATAAAATATAGGAAATTTGATAAAAAAAAGATTATTTTTTTGCCGACGTTATTGCTTTTCTGCAAATTTTATTATCGGATTAACTCTAGCTCTCTTTTATTTGGGAATTTATCTGATCGTTTAGTGTAATCTTATTATGAGTTTTTGTTGGGTAAGAACATACACGAGAGCTTTTACGTGTGCTCTACATACTTTTAGAGATTTTTTTATATCACTTTTGTAATAATAACACTGTAAAATGGATATGAAGTCTTAAGAAAATTTTGAGTTGTTTTTATGTAGCTGTAAAGTTGGTGAAAAGCCCGAAGGTTATTCTGATTAATTAATGCTTTTTTTTTACATTTTTATATTTGTTTTTCTCGAGTTTACTTTTCTCAAGTAAAACTTTTCTATGCTAAATTTTTGCTATTATTCTACAATAATCAATTATAATACTAAAAAGTTTAAAGTCGAAGGTTTTCTTCACTTTTATCTGGGTTATTTGATTGCCAAAATTATTGCTATATTTACTTTTGATAAAAAATATAATTTGAATGAAATTTTTTGTCAACTTTAATAAAATTTTAATGATCAAAAATGAAGAAGGAAAAATAGAATTTTCGTCACATTAACTATCTCTATATTTTCTAAACAAGTAAAATTTTTTTAATCTTTAAAATTTTCCTTTGCTTTAGGTGTAAAGTTTTATAAAGATAGAGTGTGTGTCAAATAAAGTACTCAGGTCATTTTGTCATATTATTGCAATTAAACTCGAATCAGTGAAATATTCTGATATCAGGTCGTCTTTCCTCGGGGCATTAAATTAGATACTCCTGAGCAACACGACGAAAATTTCTATTACATTTGACATACGTGCAAAAAAAATCATTGAGTGCTAAAGTAGCCATTTTACAATGACTTTTTTGAGAAAATCAAAAGCAATTTAGTAAATGAACACCAGTAAACAATATTAATAACAATAGAAAATTACTAATTAATATCTAAACTCAATAAACCTCAAATTCAAAATTTGATATGTACTGCAAACATGGTGAATTTTGTTTACACAATGTACTTTTGTTTTCATGGCTAACGCGATTAGCTGACGCTAATTAAAAATTATAATTTTCGGAATTATAAGGAATGTTTTTGATTCCTGAAATCAGCATAAAAAACTGTAATTTGTCGCCCATTTATACAAATCTTCATCGTCTCAAATAATAAAATTATTCCATCATAAAATACCACTAAATTCGACACACCCTGTATAAAAAACAAAATTTAATTAATAAAATGTTAGCTGTAATGGAAAATGTGAAGCTTTTAAAATTTGTCAGAAATCATCAGCGTATCATAAAACTCAACTAAGGTAAAGGATAATAACAGGAAAAGAATTTAGGGAATTTTCCTACCTGTTAAGTTCAATTTCCCTCCAGTAAAAACTGAGTGAGTGTTTCAAAGGGTGATAAAATTTAATTTCATTCATTTTATTAACTTTGAAACACTTTTTGCGTAATTTTTTTCCAACTTGGCATTTTTAAAGTCTCCCCATTGATCTCAACTTTGTTGGTCATATAATTTAAAGGTTTCAAACGGCTTTTGGAAAAAAAATTTAACGTAATTTTGAGCTTTGTCTGCAAGCATATCATATGAAAATTTGTTTGTGGTTAAAAGCTTTTGAAAAACTTTTATAAAAATGTCTAGAAGCAGTAAAAAAATAATTTAACTTTTGAAACGAAAATTTAATTGAAATTTACTAGTTTAGGGTTTAGATTGAAATCGTTAAATAGCACTCTAGTGCTCGTATAAACATTTAAATAGTAATTAAATTTCAAGAGGAGCTTTACTTGTGATATAACTCGAAAACGAGACATTCCATCTCGTTATCTTAACAATATTAATATCGCGAGTGTAATGTGTGGACTTACGAATGACACAAACGGTAATAAGAAAATATATTATAATGCACTTGTAGATACAAATAAACATGAAATGTTCTATTTTAGTGCTAACAAAACCGCGACTATTATTACTAGGGCCGTTCTTGGCAGACTTACTAATAAGAAATAACATTTAAATTCCTTTCTCCTGGCTTCTTTATTAAAAGAGCACTCTCGTTTATATAAAATCAATTTTTTTTAAATCAGACAAAAGGCACTCGTAAATTTAATTGCCTTACGGATGGGATATTCATCTTATAATAAACTATGTACGAGTATATAGGGAGATTTTGTTGCTACATAAATTATTTTTTGTAATTGAAAATGAAACTAAGAAAATCCCCGAAGGAAGAAGTTGAAGGGATTGACATCTAGTAAGCTTCTGTACAGTATTTTTAGGGATTGTGTAGCGGAACTTTTTAGAAAAATTCCCGCAGGTAGAAGTTTAACAGATTGGGGTCTGATAACTTGCTTAACAGTGTATTAATAGGGGTGGTGTAAACGAAACTTTAAAAAAAATCCCCACAGGAAGAATTCTAACGGATTGAGGTCTGATAAGCTACTCTCACAGTGTAAATAGGGGTGGTGTCAGTGGCGTAAATAACGGGCTCGAAGGCCCCGCGTTGTGAACGGACCCCCGATTAAAAGGGGCCCCGAAAATTCCGTAGTTTGTACCATAAAGCTAGCCTTCCATCACAACTTCTAGAAGCCTGCTTCTTTTTTTCAAACTAATAGAAGATAAACTTGGCTCATGTTTTAGCGTCTGACGCTAGAAATGCAAGGTTTCTATTGGCTTCGGAAAAAAAGCTAGCTTCTAGACGCTGTGGTGCAAGGTTAGCTTAAATAAGGGGCACTTTAAAAATGTCTGTTTTCTAATTATGTATGTGAGATTAAAAAAAATAGGTAAATACTTTTCTTCCCTAGTAAAGTTACAGGGATGTTTCGACAATAAGCAAGTAAAAGCCGGTCGGTTGTAAAAGTTTTAGAAATAGTCACAAATGAACTCTAAATTATATAAATTTTCATAAGAAAATAAATATTTAATGGAGTATCGACTTGCCAAAGTTCATATAACTGTACTTATTCGAATTTACGTAAATTTGAACTCTTACAAAACTAAAATTTAAAGATTAATAACGACTCTTGTTACGCACCATAAAGGATATCACATAACAATTAACCACGAAAGATTATTATTTGAGCCTTTCAGTGAAAGTTATCGCCAAGGTCTTGCGCTTCAAGGACTTGGGTCGTAGGTGAATGTATACGACTGCGTCCTTTAATGTTTTTAAAAATGTAGGTCTATTGATCAGTATCAATTAGTAATAACAGGGAGGGATCTCGTTTACGTCTTTTAGAAGACGTGAGAAGCGGAGAAATAAAATCATTATTAGGACCTACTTTTGTTATCAGAAAGTAATGTTTATTTAATATACTAAATTTTCATTTTGAGAATTTATTCTTTTTGATATCATGGCACCCATGATGGAATAGTGCTGCAATTTTTCACATTATTTCATACAGTCTAACGTGGCGTTTTAGTTAAATTGTATGTATATGGGTAGGGATACTAATCGTTTAAAATTTTTATTACTCTTTATTGCATTCTTTAAAGCAAGAATAGAACAAAAGTAGTAATGCTCTTCAGCTTTAGGGCAATTGCCCGGATCCGGTACAAGACAGAGAAGCTATACGCCACGGTACATAGTGGACGATGTATGAGAAAAAATACATCAATAGTAACCGCTAAAATTCAAAAGTATAACTTGATCTTTTAATTATGAGATTATTAAAAATTAGAGAGTGTCAGATTTTCGATAATGCCAATTTTAAGGCTTAATCACGAGTTCGCTTTTCACTAATCATTTTTTTTTTAATTCTCACTAATCAAATTTTTAGACTAATTAGTATCTACTATAAGGTTAATCTATTTGCCTCTCCCTTTCATTTAAATACCTACTTATTACCTACTAAGGTAAATATTTTGAAGTCTTCTTTGCATAATTTTTCGAAATTTCGTTGGATTTCATACCAGGTCGTCTTAATGTCTTGGATCGCGTCCTAAAAATTAAGGAGGCGATTCATTGGGTGATTTGGTAATTTTATGGAAACTTACGTTCCAAGCGACCTAGTTTATATAAATTATAATATTTTCATAATTTGGAATTTTGCGAAGACGCTTAGCAAAGAAAAAATACTCTTGGAATCGAATAAGAAACAAGAAGCGACACGGAGACAAAAAAGTTGAGCTTAGCTTAATGCGCATGTCCGCAGACATAGACCATAGACATAACTAAATAGTGGCATATTTTGCAAATTGTAATTTAAATGGTGGCTATTTATATTCTATTTAAAGAAAATATGATTGGCTGTCAGTTAGGAGTGACACTTCCAGCGAACATAGTACAGTACAGCCCAGTAGAAATTGACAAACATCAAAACGGTCGCTTGTTTTGTTATAGTAGCACTTATTCTTTGGTACATTAACCTTACATTTTGATGAGTACTAAAATAACATGTTTTTTGACGTTTGAAGAAAAACTTAATTTTATTTAAAAATTCAAAAAGTGGCGTGTATTTTAGATGATATGATTGGTTGTGAGCAATTAAAATGACATATTCAGCGAACATGCGCATTAAAAATTTGTGCAAACAAATAACATAGGATTTTCGCCTTGTGTCGTTTCTTATGCGTTAGAGTATGTGTCCTTTGCTTAAAGTCACTTCATCTTGAATACATTTGCACAACTGATAAACCAAAACGACTCTAGAGCTTTTCTTTCTGTTCACAATTGTGTTTACCTAAACCGCCACTTATTCAGACAATTTACCTCCACCTTATTGGTTTCTCAGCGCATACTTCTTCTGTTCATTGTTTAACTCATAAATTGTCAATCTCATAGTAATAGAATAACAGATATGAGAACATGTGACATGTTTATAAATAGAGTGACCTTATTCTTAATCAAGTTGTCTAAATCAAATTTAATAATAATCATATCATCCTCAAGCTCAAGCAGTGCAGATAAATAACGAAAATCAGGCGTTTCTATGAAGTATCTGTAGAGATTAAAGGAGATCAAAGTCAACAAAAATTTGGAGAGTTTAAATACTACCGGAATTTATACAGCACATGTTTTAAAATATTCTACTGTTCGAAACTGCCAAAAAATAAAATATCAGCACGTGCACCTTTTGGAAAGGTTCCTAAATATTAGCCCAAGCCACCATGACTTGTAGTGGCAATTTTTACAGGCAACCACCGAGTAAAAAATATTCTCACCTGATAGCTGGTGGAAGTGTTACAGAAGTCCAAGTTTTGAAAATGAGATAGCTAAAATAGTGTAGTTTAATCCTATACCGTTGTAAAATTTCAGATCCATATTGGCGAATGTATCGTACATTAGAAGGACATTTTAGAAATGCAGATCTGCTACATTTGCATTAGAAAATTGCCTAGGCTACTTGTTCTGTTTTGAAGACTGAATTGACTTTCTATCCCTCCAAAGAAACCACCACTCATAGTGGCCCTTTATTTTCTTTCTTTATTTTCTCGGTGCGATGCTAAAAGCGGTGCTAGAGACAGTGCGATGTGCGGTTCGTCGACGTGGTCACGCACTAACGTAAAGGTCTAGAGTGTAGAGTGCCGGCCTCTCACTCATAGGATCCTTCGGCCTAGGGGTTTACGAGAAGTTAATTTTGAGTTTTTAGCTATTGATTCAGCCCTGTTATACTTGAAAATATAAATTATAAAAATAATCTCGATGGAGTGGATTAATCCATGATTGCTAATCAAATTGCTACCAGCATCAAATACAATTTAGGTACGTGCTGCATTGAAGTAAATTCTGAATAAGAGGAAGGGGACATGGAACCACGAAATAGAGACAAATTCCGAAACAAGTAAATTTTAAAAACGGATAAGTATTAATAATATAATATAATAATAATATATTATATTGTATTAAGAGATATCTGTACCTACTCAGAAGTCATGAGCATAATTTGAATATTGAACTCTTCAGTAAAGCAATTTCTTCTTACGCTATTGTTACATTTCACCCCCTCCTTCTCTATTGTCTATTATATAATGGAATTTTATTAATTTTTTCACATTGAATATAAAATTTTTTCTTCTGCAAATACAATCAGGTGAAAGTCTCAATGTTAAAAAAAAGAGTTCTATGTGATATTAAATTCTATTCCTTCTTGATCGAATCTTTATCACGTCTTACTAGGTCTTACCATTCTTAAACTTCAATATAGTGTTTGAGGCGCTTCCTTACGAGTTTCTTAAATGCTTAAATATCGTGCAGCTCTCACATCAACATCTTTGTAATTTAAGCCTTTAGTACAAGATTTTTCTTACTAATTACCTCATTATTGCTAACCATGTACTATCAAATCGTCGCTAAGACTTGTAATTCATCTCCATTGACATATAATTATGCAAGACATAATACGAGAGATTTCATGGATTTGTCTTGTCCAAAGAGTAAAATTTTGAGCGTTTAAGACAAATGAAAAGCAAGAAGTTTGGAAAATAAATGAAGAAAACTCCATACAACAGTAAAGGAAGTTAATGTGGGATACTTCTTAGTATTTGGAAATTGAATACCTGAAAAGAGGAAAGAGAATAAATGATATTCGCACTTATAAGGAAAGATCTTGGCAGCCAATGATAATTTAAATTCGACTGAGTGAATGAGTCATCCTTGGATTTCTAAAATGTCATTTCCGTCGCATTTTCTCTTATAGGCAATGGTTACAACCCTCCTTCCGGATGTTTTATGTTCTAAGGTATTTGGCACTAGTACAAATATTTTGCAGTGTTTCCATTCTATGCCCAGAGCTACTTTTTAAAATCAAAAGCAATTACTGTTTTGCAATTTTAGATTGTTTTACACAACATACTACGTTAATTCTAAAGTAGAACACTATTTTTCAAGAAGAAACCGTGATTATTTTCTAATAGAAATGCGTTTAGAATTATTGAGTAAGGAGAAACGGTTTTGTATTATACAAAATGGATTAATGCTCCTATCAACTTAACGTACGTACTCAAATTAAACAATTTACCGTGGCCATGGGGTCGAACCGCTGACCTGGGTAATGGAAAGCGCGGCCTTAGGGCCACCTTAACATATTTTTAGCAAATAACAGTAACTCAAAAGAAGAAAATAATCTGACAAAACTTGCAATTTTTTTCAATTTTAAAGAAAATGCGTTTTAGATTATACTGAAATTTCTCTTCTGATTATTATGTAATTTTGTCAAATTTAAGCACTAGTAATAACTAATCCCGTGTTGAAACACGAGCTTCATTCAGCCATCCTGTAGACAAATGAATAGAAACAGGAGTAATGTTTGCATTAAGAACAACCCTGTTAGTTACAAATCACTAATCAAGATTTGATTAAACTTGTAAAATCAAATTATCCCAACAGTTTTTTTTAAATGACTTGAGCAAATAAACTGTATAAATTATACTAGAAATCGCTTTTTTTTGTTCTCGAAAGAACAAAGTTCTGAAGTTAATTGACTAATATTTGCATAAGATATAATACGAATAAAGTAATAAAAAATTTGTAAATAAAACGAATTAATTACATAAATTAAAGTAAATAAAAGATAGAGGTTTTATTACTTTAGTTTTTGGGTAAAATTTTGTATTGCCATTTGGGAGAGATGTACAGTCAGCCTCACAATTAATGGACATTGGCTATACGTTTAGCACGAATTGTTGATGCAATCATCGTAACACCCCTTACTTAAATTGAGGGGTTTACTTTATTTTGCCAACAAGTAGTAAATCAACAACCTCCCCTTTTGTCCTTTTGTCGTTGTTGACTAATAAACACCCTGTCGTATAGCCAGGGTGGCCAATAATTGTGTGGCTGACTGTACAATAACAACAAAAGTTTACATATCATAAACTAGGCTTTTTTGGTTAAATTAGAATTGCTCTCGAGTTGAACCTTATATTTTATTGTAAAATTATTTTGATTAGGGAAGTTTTAAAATTGAACAATGTAATAGATTCATAATTAAAAACTTTTTTCCGAGCTTTTGTCAACATTCTCTGTTATTTTGTAAGCAAATATTTAAGCACTAAAAGTTTATAAGAACAGTTTGTAACAATGAAAATTGTTAAATATTCAATTTGAAACATCTAAAAGCAAAATTTCAACCCTTTCAGAAATATTTAGGTACCGGTATACGTGCGCAGCTGTTTTATATGGAGAGAATACATTTCAATTCACTTATTTCAAATCAGAACATTACAGCAGCATCTCTTTCGTATTGATCTGTTCGTATACACATAACCGCAGGTTGAAGTAAAATAATAGGGCACCTAGGTAGTACATGCAAAACATATTCAAAGTAAAAGTGTCAATTTGCAAAACTTACTTTGATCCTAACTTTGTGCTTCTCGTATAAAATTTTTTTAACTAAAAAGCACCCTTTTAAATCCATCAAACATTTAAATCACGTAGTTAGCGGTAAAATTTTATTTTGAGTTTTTCAAATTGTTTTAACCGTGTGAGATTTCAACAAAGTTACATAGAAGATGTGGAGGAAGAGTCTAGACAAGTATTAAATTAAATACCCAATTAAGAAGTCTTTAGATGAAAATTGTCACTTAATAATTTATTTCTAAGAGTTTTCTTGGAGTTAAATAAAAGATAAAGAATTTAAATCTCTGGTTGAAAAATCTTATTCCTTCGTGTAAAATTATGTAAATTCAAGTTTTCTCAACTGCGGTAATGGTTCGCATTTTTTTTGTTGGTTTGTTTAACTTAAATTACGTTGCAATTTTATAATTAAATTATTTTTAATAAACGCGGCGTAAACAAACATCGCTTGCTTACTTAATACGACAGTTATTGGTTATTAATAAACGTCTAATTATAATTAGGATTTACCTATGAGGTAAAACAAGAGTTTTCGAAAACTTTAAACGACGGAAAACTTTGTAACAAGATATTAAATAACGTTTACATAAAGCAACAACCCTCGTTTTATGTAAAAACGTTAATTAAAATTCGATTTAAAAAAAATTAAGACTAACGTTACTAATTTAATTAAAGAAAATAATTTTATGTACTTGCCATGCACGGAGAAAGTTCGTGTGGTGTTTATTTGGTCAGCAGCGTCGATGTCACTGCAGGCAGGTAATTGCAATTGCGGCGTGCAGCAGGAAACGACGACGAGAATAGACGCGTGTATTTACTGCAACGAGATGCACCGACAACCCGTTTTGTTTATTACTGGGTCTTATTGGCTACTCATTAAATTGATACCAAAATAAATTGCGATTAGTATGAATAGTATGTAGACTTTGGTTTAAATAAATATAGCTTAGCAATAATTATAACGCAAGTTATAGAGAAGTTGTTAATTTTTGCGGTTACAAAAATTAAATAGGAATTTTTTTAATAAAAATTTATGTCAACTTACTCAAATTTAAGGATAATTCCGTTAAGTAACAAAGATCAAATGTCGATTAAAACACGGGATTAAGCGCGTTAGCAGGAAAAATAGGGCTTTAGACGGACAGGGAGGTCGGGCCCGAGAGCAAAGATCCGTTCAGAAACGATGCCCAGAGAGGACTGACACAAAATTTGCCATCGTCATCTCCTGCTACAGATGCTGCGCCAACATCTGCACATCCTTTCTCTTTTCCCTAATATACAAAATGGGGTAAATCATTTTGAAAGCTCGCGCTTTATACAACAACTAAAACAACTACAATGTGAACTTTTTTGAAATATAAATTTTCTCGACGGTACTTGTACAAATTGAAACAACTTACTTTTTAGCAAAAAGAAATAAGTTTGTTAGTCTATAAAAGCTATTTATTTAATCAGCAGGAAAACCTCTAAGCTCTACATTGCGTGTTTCCTCTCTATAACAAATGTAATACATTTTTCGTCTCGATTAAATTTACAACACAACTTATAATAAAAAAATATTAACCCATCTCTTTCTAATTTTAAATTTAGTCTTAATTTTAAAAATAGATCAAACTTTAGTATATCAATTCGTCACACTAAATATTCTCCCAACATTACATAATTATAATACTAAATAAATATCGACTGTGATGCTTTTAATAAATTCTAAATAAATGTTAATTTTGTAAAAACATTGGCAATGAAAGCAAATTTACAGTATTCGTTTGTTAGCCCAACATCAAAAGATATCCCTTAACAAGTACTTTTACATCTAAAACCCCATCTTGATGATGATAACTCTAAAAGGTTCTTCAATTAACACTGACATTGGTTGGACATTAAAATAATTTAAAATTTTCCCTTTATAATGTTATAATGGAGTCATTTTAGACTGAAAACAGCAAATTATTCTCAAAGAAACCCACGGCTTGAATGAATTTTGATGAAATTTTTTTATTGAATTCTCAAAACCCTAAAGATCAAAGTTTATACTGTAAAAAGGTGTGCATTTGCCTCATCATTTTTTAAACCAGTTCTTCTAAATTCAATTTTGAAAATCTCAAATATTAGCTCAAAAGGAATTTTTCTTTCATAATTTTGGGTACTTCTGATAATTAGTAACTAAAAGAATTAATAAGTTTACCAAAAAAAATATTTCAAAAAGGCTTTTTTAATTCTATTAACAGTTGTGTATCAATAATTAATTAGGCACTTCTAGGCATCTCATGAACTTAAAATTTGGTATTACTGTATTTCATGTTCTAAAGATTTATAGAAAAGTCTTCAAGTACTGCAAACCCCCCGGGGGTAGTTTGAGGGGGGAAGAGGAACTCCCTGGTTTTTGTTTAGTGGAATTTAGAACTCTCTAGGGATCTTTAGATTGTGATGTACAATGTCACCAAATTTCAAGTTCGTACGATGCTTAAAAGTGCTTGTGACTCAAAATCACAAGAATTAATCGAAAAGATGATGAGGCAAATGCACGCTTTTTTACAATATAAACTTTGATCTTTAGGGTTTTTAGAGCTCAATAAAAAAGGTTTTCTTAAAATTCAATCAAGTAGTGGGTTTTTATTAGTAATATTATTTTTCAGCTAATTCCTAAGATATAAAAGTCTTCAAGTCCTGAAAACCCTCTGAGGTTAGATTGTGGGGGAAAGGGGAACCCTCTGGTTTTTGTTTAGAGGAATTCAGATATTTCTCGGGATCTTTAGAGTGTATTGTACAATGAGACCAAATTTCAAGTACTTAGGATGCTTAAAAGCACTTGTGACTCTAAGTAACAAAATCCCAAAAATTACTTAAAAGGATGATGAGGCAAATGCACACTTTTTTTACAGTATACTTTGATCAGTAATATTACTTTTCAGCTAATTTCTAAGATATAAAAGTCTTCAAGTCCTGAAAACCCTCTGAGAGTAGATTGAAGGAGTAGGGGGAAACCGCTGGTTTTGTTTAGAGGAATTCAGACCTTTCTAGGAATCTTTAGAGTGTGTTGTACAATGACACCAAATTTCAAGTTCTTAGGATGCTTAAAAGAGGTTGTGACTCAAAGTAATAAAATCACAAGAATTGGTTAAAAATATGATGAGACAGATGCACACTTTTTTACAATACTAACTTTGATCTTTATGGTATTTAGAACTCAATAAGAAACATTTTATTAAAATTCAATCAAGGAGTGGGTTTTTCTCAGTAATATTATTTTTCTGCTAATTCCTAAGATATAAAAGTCTTTAAATCCTGAAAACTCTCCGAGGATAGATTTTGGTGGAAAGGGGAACCCCCTGCTTTTGTTTAGAAGAATTCAGACCTTTCTAGGAATCTTTAGAGTGTGGTGTACAATGAGACCAAATTTCAAGTTCTTAGGATGCTTAAAAGTGCTTGTGACTCAACGTAACAAAATCACAAAAATTAGTTTAAAAGATGATGAAGCAAATGCACACTTTTTTAGAGTATAAACTTTGATCTTTAGGGTATTTAGAACTCAATTAAAAAAAAGGAAATTTTTTTTATAAAATTCAATCAAAAAGTGGGTTTTTCTCAGTAATATTATTTTTCAGCTAATTCCTAAGATATAAAAGTTGTCAAGTCCTGAAAACCCTCTGAAGGAAGATTGTAAGGGAAGGGGGAACCCCCTGATTTTTGTTTCGAGGAATTCAGACCCTTTCTAGGGATGTTTAGAGTGTGATGTACAATGACACCTAATTTACTATACATCCCACTCTAATGCCCGTTTTCACCGACGGTTCCAAAGCAATTGCCTACGTAAGAACTGCCTAACGCTAAGACAACTTCTAACCCGAGGCAAAAAAATTAATAACCATTACGATATCGCTATATGAATACCTTTGTTTATCTTATTTAGGAACCCTGGTGAGCGTGGTGAAACGTGGTGAAGAGCAATTTCAACTTAAAAAATGCTAATGTCAGATTAAGCAATGCCTAACTTTAAGAATCGTCGGTGAAAACGGGCATAAGGATCATTATAAAGATCTGAATTAGTCTAAAAAGATATAGGGGCGTCACCCCTCCCCTCTCAATCGGTCACCGGACCGTTTTCAGGACTTGAAGACTTTTAAATATTTAGGACATCATATACACTGGTGCCAAATTTGAAGTTTATGAGATGCCTAGAAGTGCTTAATTAATTATTGATACATAACTGTTAATAGGATTGAAAAACATCATGCCTTTTCGACATTTTTTTTCGGTAAACTTAATTCTTAGTTACTAATTAAGTGTGAGAATTTGCACCCAACAATTATGAAAGAAAGATTCTTTTTCAGCTAATATTGAAGGTTTTGAAAACTGAATTCACAAGAACTGGTTTAAAAAAATGATGAGGCAAATGCACACTTTTTTACGATATAAACTTTAATCTTTAGGGTATTGAGAACTCGATAAAAAAAGCTTCTTCAAAATGCATTCAAGGCGTGGATTTTTCTCAGTAAAACCCTTGATTTACACTAGACTATTATTGCAATTTAAAAAAAATCTCTTAATAATTTTATTTCTCCCGAAATACAAATTCAATTTTATTTATTTTGTTGTAATTGTTAAGTAAGTTTTTAAAAAGAACTATTTCGAGAAAATATTTCATGTTTTCTTTGAGTAAAAGAAATTGCTTGAGGAAATATAAGAGAAGCTTTGTAATATAAAAAGTAATAAGACCTTTTATAACGAAAAATATCTTTTTGTATTAATGCTTCTTGTCGGTCTGTTTTTGTGTGTAAACACTGTAAAAATTAAAAAAAAAGGATTTTTAAAAAGCAATTGCTCGCCACAGTAGAAAAATTTTCTATTCAAATCTTTCATTTTAGTACGTCACGTTTTGATTGTATATAATTTGTAACGCAAACTTCTTCTTGTGTTGTTGACATCATCAAAATTTCGCTTCTTTAAAACAAGAAAGTTATACCTCAATTTATACTAAAATTTTAAACCCAACGAGATTTTGCTTCCAATTAATTTTATGAAATCTCCCATCTTATAGACTTTTGAGGTTTGTAACGAGACTTTCGACCGAGAAAAGTTTCAAAATACGATATAATTTATTATTGTAAACGTTAATAAGTTTTCACTACTTTTCACTACATAACCAAACTTGTTCAAATTACCGGAGACTTGCCATAAACTCAACTTCAAAGAATCCCGGAGATAATATATGAAATACCAAGTTTCTCATTCAGCAAATTATATGAGAAATAATCGCATTACGGATATGAAGAAACAAACAAGTTTAGAAACTTAAATTGACTTTTCTTTAATTTGTTTGGAAAAATGAGATTTAATTCCAAGTTTTGAAATTCGCATTTTTTGATCTTTTGGTCAAAATTTCAAAAGTCAAAATGAGTAAATGTGCTGAAACTGAATTTTTGTGAATTGAAAACAATTCGAAAGAACAAAAGCCTAAAGTTGAAACATTAAATAGCAATAAAGGGGATTCCTTGGATCGTGTCTCAATTTTAGCACAATATGCAGCTGAGCAGTAATGTAGACCTTTGATACATATAAGAGGGATGAATATTATTTGATTTATATCTAAAGCATCAGGAGGGATTATTTCAAATGAGTGTAATGTTAGTAAAGATAATAACATTTAAGTCTAAAATATGATTTGACGCGAATAAGCAGCGAGTGTTTATTTAAACTTAAGATGCATTACCTCTCTGATATACATGTAAACTTATTAGTATTAAAGCCTGTCTACAACAGGAGACAGTGTGCTTTTGGGGTTTAAACAGCTTTTAAGGTTCCTTCTTTTATATAAAAGTTCACCGTAATTTTTACTCGTAAACAGGGGAAGGACGTATAGTTGAATAGATATGAAAAAACGGATTCTGATTGATGGTTTACAACATTATTTTGCCGAACAAAAATCTACTTTTAAGATGTAAAAGAATATAACTAAACTCATTAATGTAAAATCTTTTTGTAACAAATTACTCAATAACCGAGGTACGTACTTTGCTGTGCCAAACACCAAATACCGTCCTTGAGGTTGTCTGTAAGAGTAGCAGCATTATTTACCAAAGGCACGTGGACATCAAAATTTTCTCGATTTACGCTTTTCCGACTTCCTTCTATACCTTCACATAACAGGGTCTTCGTAAATAACATCAACCCACGTGATCAATTTGCTAGGCAACGATCAACCACGAACCTTGGTGCTTGGGGGTTGCCTAGCAAAAAAGTCACGTGTAGGTTGATATTATTTACAAAGGCACTGTACTTACTCCTATTATTTTAAAATGAGTGGTTAGTTTTTCACCCCTAAGAGGTTGAAGCTAAAACTTGCCTAAAAGTAAAAGCGTACTTAGGTGCTTTTGAAAATTTCAGTTCTCTACTCTAACTTATCGCTGCTACCCATCAGGGTTGATAGTATATTAAAGAATTAGTTTCATAAGGTAGCTTGTTAACGTACGAGTCCAAATTTAGGATAAGAGCCGCTTGCTGCGGGTTTTTTAAAAGACGTGTACATTAACGAGCCTTAGGCCGGTCACATACTTATACGACATGTCGAATGAATTTTGTTTACGACGTTTGTTGGATGCTCGTCGCAAACAAAATGTTGTAGACAAAACCTTTGTACTCGCACACCAGTTCGACACGATATGTCGTCAGATGAAGTATTATTACAGCGAAGAAAAAAGAAAAAGCGAAAATACTGGGTGCACCCATACAGTTCAGCTAATCTGCATAGAAGCATAGTTACAAGTTGCACCAGTAATGAAATGCTTATAGACGCAGAAAAATTTAGGTCGTTCTACAGAATGTCTCGAGAGACATTTAAGACTTTATGTTAAGATGCAAAAGAATCAGCACTTGCTTCCATTTTTAACAAAAAGGAAGAAAACTTATAGACAAAATTAATAACAAATAATTACTTATTCACAGTTCAAGCAACAAGTGTCGTTTGAAATTGGAACATGCACGGTCGTATGAAATTTGTTTACGACACGTTTTATCTTGTTTGCGACGTGTTTGATGAGTGTGCGAGTCTACATAAAAATGCAAGTGTTGCAATTTGAGAGGACATGTCGGCGACGTGTCGTCAACAAAAGTCGTATAAGTATGTGACCGGCCTTATAAAACGTGTTATTTCTACTACTTTTTCTATTTCTGCATTTTATTAAAAATTAAATTTTTTTTTAAACATTTATCATAATTGCAGAACACTGAATGGCATCTGTCACCTTAGAACATAAGAGAAAGTGCGACGAAAATGCCATTTTAGAAAACCATGGATGACTCATTCATTCCGTCTAGTTTATATTGTCATTGGCTGTCATGATCTTTCCTTATAAGTGGGAGTAAAAGCAACCATTTCTATTGGAGAAATTGACCGGAATTTGCCATATTTAAACGTCAATTGCAATCTATATTATTAGCTACTATTAGCTCTTTCCTGGTAGCGTATTGGGTATTTCTTAATTCAATGTCTGTCACGTAACATTTGCTTCAATAGTTCATAGATGTCGCTGTATTATTTCATCTATTGTTGATATAATTTCAATTTATACTTATTTTCTCGTCTCTAAATTATGTAAAATATAAAAACAATACTCAAAAATGTTGTAAAAGCATAATTTCAAGTAATTAACAAACCAAAAACACATTTTAAGATGTATCTATTTGACATTATTTTTTAAACATCAGTTCAACTTGACGCAAACTTAGCAGCAAAAAATTCCCCAGAAACAATACGGTAAGAGAGCTTCTTATGAAATTGTTTTGAGACCAAAACAGTGAGCTAAGGAGTGCATTTAAGTACTGAAATAGAAAAAAATTTATTAAACGCATGATTTAGATCCAAAGTTCTGTTGGCTAAACTTTAAATTTCATTTTCTCATGTCTCTTAACTACCCTTACCTACTTTTTGAAATGAACAACCCCAAAATACCTTCTCTTTCCACTTTCAAAATATTACAATCGATTCGTCTGTTTATGAGTTACGTCCAAATATTTTCGAACAAGATATTTCATGCAGAACCGGACTGGCTAAACCCTTTTGGGACTTGGTACAAATTTTTTACAGTTTTTCAAGTTTTACAGGTCACGAACGTGTATAAAACTGCTTTGAAAATTCTTCATTTTTACTAATTCCAAGTAGATGTTGAGTCAAATTGAGTACGATGAGCTACATCTCCGGAGCTAATTTGTATGGTATAGTGTTTCTCAAACTTTTTTTTCTCGTACCACTCATGTCTACTATGGATCACTTGTTATTTTATCTTATTGCGTATCCGTGCTTGCATGGGCTTGGGATACGCGTACCACAGTTTGGGAACCGCTGGTATAGTACAAATGAGGATCTAAAATAACATACTAGGTGGTGTTTCCTCACCTATCCTATAACGTCCAGTGAGCCCAGCTAAAAAACTATTGTGATAATTTTTTATGACAAAGAATCAAATCACTGGATGGTCTAGAAACAAATGAAAATATTTTTTATTTCATATTAGACCCATCTTAGTGTGTGTGAAATTTTTACACAATAAAAATGTAAAAAGTCATCTAAAAAAGACCATCAGGTACTACCAGGTACTGCCACTAATTCGACTATGATTCCACGGGCCCTAGATCTATTATTACTGTTATGCAACACATGATGATACAACTATACTATTTTTCCACAAATGTAGACAGTTGTGTCATTTATAAAATGAAAACTAGATTACGTCGAGATTTTTTTGGTACAGCATTAAGAACAATCGTTCGTACTCGGATCCACTTCTACTACCTGGATTCGTTCAAGTTCTGTCAAATTATAGTAAAGTACGTTATTCTATGAAAGCGGCACTCTATTAAGAAGCCGCGCTATAGTTAGCTAAATTTTGTGAATACAATATGTTAGGAATGAGTCACTCTCTATAATTGTGGAATTGGACTTTCGATAAATAGAAAACTAAATTTTTATATTTTTTTTTTCAGGAATATCACCATATCACATCATGTGGGAACACAATATTACCAGGTTCTTAAAACTATTAAATATTTCAGCATTTTTAACGCTGAAGAAAATGGTCCAAAAATATTGAAGATTAACATAAGAGATGGGTGAGTCTTTAAAATAAATGACTTTTTATTAAGTTTTCTAATTCAAAATTTTGAATTTATTTACTTTACTACTAGTTTACTAGTTTTGAGTAATTTTAGAACGGTTTCTCATACATACTGAATTCAGAAAAAAATACTGTTTTAGATTTGAGGAAAAAATGCATATGCATTAAAAAAAATACAAGTCAACTACCGTAAAAAAACTAGTAGGAGTTGTAAATGTTTAAATAGCGCCAAAAGGTAGTATTTAATAACTCATAACGATGCACTAGAGCTCGGGGTCTTTTTAATCATCCAGACTGTATAATGGTGCGCTAGGTCAATATGGATTTTAATTTTTATATTGATGAGAGCTATTAATGAGAGTTGCATATTAAACAAAACAAAACGAAGTTTATTACTTACAATAAAAATCCAAAAAATTTCCTACATGCAATAACATCTATGGTGTGGTGTAATATGAAAAAATTTTCGGTTATACTGAAGGTGGGAAGAAATATCGGAAATCACTATACCAAATAGGAAATTTGGTGCTAAATTAGAAACCATTATGAAAACAGTTTCTCACAAGGTAAAAAAGAGTATGTAGGAGTATACATTCGTCATAACAACAAACTGTTAATAAAATAAATCCCAAATATTATCCTAAAACGTGTTTATGTAATCGGAATTACATAGCACATTGAGATAATTGTTTCTACGCCCCTAATATCCTAAGTTATGTAGGTGAAAATAATAATTATGTGACTGATTAATTGCATTCTCTACATGTGCTATTATTACTTTACACGTGTACTCAGCAGGAGTTATATTAGTAAAACAAAGTCTTACAAGGGTTTGATAGAATCATAAAACTTAATAGACGACGCCAGTCCTTTGAGAACAGTACGCCAAGAGTGATAGAAAATATCCTAACAGTACTTATCGACACGACACGTGTTTGCCTACACTAATAATTTATAAAATTACTATAACTGAACTTTAATTTTTTTTCTTTACCGACACGTGACTTAGAATATTCAATAAATAATGACAAATTTCATAAATTAAAATTAAATCTCAGTTTGACATTTACCTACACTGATCCATTTTTTTAATTATAAAAATATAACTAAACTTCAATTTTTTTTCTTTACGGACACTTGACTTTTAGAATACTCAATAAATAATGACAAATGTCATAACTTGAAATTATATTTCAGTTAGACATTTAGCTACACCAATCCATTTTTAATTTATAAAATGATTATAACTAAACTTCAATTTTTTTTCTTTAACGACACGTGACGTTTAGAATATTCAATAAGTAATTTCAAATGTCATAATTTAAAATTATATCTCAGTTTGACAATCACGTACACTGATCCGTTTTTTAAATTATAAAAATATAACTAAACTTCAATTTTTTACCTTTACCGACACGCGACTTTTAGAATACTCAATAAATAATGACAAATATCATAAATTTAAATTATATCTCAGTTTTACATTTACCTACACTGATCCATTTTTAATTTATAAAAATATAACTAAACTTCAATTGTTTTTTTTACTGACACGTGACTTTTTTAGAATACTCATAAATAATGACAAATGTCATAAATTAAAATTAAATCTCAGTTTGACTATTACCTACACTGATCCATTTTTTTAATTATAAAAATATAACTAAACTTCAATTTTTTTTTCTTTACGCACACTTGACTTTTAGAATACTCAATAAATAATGACAAATGTCATAACTTGAAATTATATTTCAGTTAGACATTTAGCTACACCAATCCATTTTTAATTTATAAAATGATTATAACTAAACTTCAATTTTTTTTCTTTAACGACACGTGACGTTTAGAATATTCAATAAGTAATTTCAAATGTCATAATTTAAAATTATATCTCAGTTTGACAATCACGTACACTGATCCGTTTTTTAAATTATAAAAATATAACTAAACTTCAATTTTTTACCTTTACCGACACGCGACTTTTAGAATACTCAATAAATAATGACAAATATCATAAATTTAAATTATATCTCAGTTTTACATTTACCTACACTGATCCATTTTTAATTTATAAAAATATAACTAAACTTCAATTGTTTTTTTTACTGACACGTGACTTTTTTAGAATACTCATAAATAATGACAAATGTCATAAATTTAAATTATATCTCAGTTTGACATTTACCTACATTTATCCATTTTTATGTTATAAAAATATAACTAAACTTCAGTTATTTTACTGACACGTGACTTTTAGAATACTCAATAAATAATGACAAATGTCATAAATTAAAATTATATCTCAGTTTGTTATTTACCTACATTGATCAATTTTTAAGTTATAAAAATATAACTAAACTAAATTTTTTTTCTTTACTGACACGTGACTTTTAGAATAGATACTCAGAAATAATGACAAATGTCATAAATTTATTTATATCTCAGTTTGACATTTACCTACACTAATCAGTTATTTTTCTGACACGTGACTTTTAGAATACTCAAAAATAATGACAAATGTCATAAATTAAAATTATATGTCAGTTTGACATTTACATACACTGATTCATTTTTAGATATTTATAAAAATATAGCTAAACTTATTTTTTTTTCTTTACCGACCCGTGACTTTTAGAATACCTACTCAATAAATAATTAATTTAATAATAATTATCAATAAATATATTTACTAAATTAAATAACTAAACATCGTTTTCATCTTAATGTAGGTGGTCACGTGTTGGCTAAGAAAAAAAATTCAAGTGAACATATTTAGATTAATCTAAAATGTTATGGTAATGATATTTGTAATTTGGGTTGCTGTCAAAAATCGTCAGAGACTACAAGTTCGGTGGCCCACCCTGTATTTGTTGTACTATTTGTAGAGGTCAGTTATGTTGGTCTGCATGTTTTACAAACTAGCCAGAGGGCGCTTTATTGTCTTTTTTCTTTCAAGTTATGACTGTATTTTTATTAAAGCATCGAAAATATTTTATTGTCTAATCTATACCTATTTTATGTTTCTAAAATCTCGTCGCAGTTTTCAGAATTTTTTTGTGTTAAAACGTAAGAAAAATCTTGTGAATATTTCACACCAACTTTTTTTATTTTCTTCGAAAATTACAAATTTTCTACCAGAGTATAAGTTTTAGCAATAAGTTTTAAATTAATTACGTAAATATAAAAAAGATTGGAATTTTTAATATTTTATGAGAAACAACTTAAACATTCAAAAAATTTGTATACATTTCATATATTGCTTAAAGCTTCGTATGTAAAATACACATACCTAGTTCTAAAACACAGCAACTTAAACAACACTGCCAAGGAATGATGTAATTTTCTTTTCCTTTTAAAAACGCGGTATTCTTGCGTATTATAAAAGGTAATAATTAATTACTTACCTAATTTTGTCTTTTTGCACACTTTTGCTTTCTAAAGCGTATTTAAAGCACTTGTTTAATTTCATAATTCTTTTAAATCGTGCTCCGCCGATTTCAAATCCGGATCTAATTACGAAATTGTGTAAAAAAATAAAATCCTGAAAATATAATCGTAACATAAAAAAAATGCAAGCTTTTAAAAACTCAACAATTTGTAATAATCTTAAAATCGTCCCTATTTTTAGTTAAAAGTATTTTTTTATTAAATAGTCCATCCATCGATGAAATATTTAAAAATTAATTTTATACGTGTACTTTAATGCTTGTCTATTTTTTGCATTTTTTACTTTAGGTATACGTTTTGTTGTAAAGTATTTTTGTTAAAATATGTTTATAAAACATATTTGAAATGTTTTCAGGCAATTTTTTTCAGAGAAAGCGAGCTTTCACTTTCAGCCTCAATCTGAGACTAATAACGTATTAATTTAAATCTAAAAATAATTCTAAATGAACATTTTAAAAGGAAATTCGAGTTACTGACTTTTATAAAAGTGTTAAAAAAAGTATACGTATTTGATTATGTAGGATATTGTTTTGCCAAGTGTGTGTTAATGTATGCAAATGTGTGGTAACCCGCGTAATAAACGTCTGAATGTTTCATGAGATGCTAACACCAAACCTGCTATTACTATGTAACTCTCGTGCTCATTAAATAATTTACTTGTTAATCACATTTTGGAACTGATTGCGTATAAAATCTCATTATTTTACTTTTTAAAATCCGAAATCATAAAAAATTGTTTTCTAAAGCAATTGCGTTAAAATAATCTTCCGACAAATGTCACGCTTTACGTTTACCACAGTACAAACAATTAGAATTGCTAAACTAACCTAAATGTTTATAAGTTTTGAGTTTGGATGCTAAAAGGTAATACTTGTTTCATGTAATATTTCCTTCAAGTTTTCGTGTATTTCTTTTAATAACATTTAACTTTCAAGTAAAACTTTAACTTCTCTAAATTGGGTTGGTATTTTATTATTTCATTTCAAACTGCATCACTATAATTTGGCCGGACATTGGTGGTTTATTGATGTGTTGGTTGTGCTTTTTGTTAAATGAAATCCAACTTAGACTTGACTTTTTGAATGTTGAGAAAGCTTCTGCTAGACTAGGGGATCTCGTTTGCTATTAGGGGAATTTTCAAGCTTTCAAGGGTAGTCTTCATCGATGTGTTAATCGACTATTGTTGTTTTTCATGAAAAAAAGGGTGGAATTTTAAGACTAAAGTGACTTTGAAAGTTTAAAGAGTGTGCTGTGACAAAAGTCTATCTTGAAAGTTTAAAAATGTCGATTATTTCACAAGCTGTTAAACAGTAATTCTGTTTCGCATATTTATCAATCACATACAGTTCCATTTAAATATAAGGACCTTCATTTCCATATTATACGACACTTATAATGGAGGGTTTAAATTTAACTACAAAATTTTGATTTTATTATCAAAATTTTCTTGCACGAACTGAAAATTTAGTGTGCCTTAACGTGGAAAAATTTCGTACCTTGTCCCTACAGAACTTGGGTTGGTAAAGTTGGAATTTCAATCTTGTCTAGTCATAATAAGTCTTTTAGCTTACTACTTTTTAACGTGAGAGAATGTTGGAGATAAACCACTTGATTATCTTCTCTGATGGTTTCTTCAATCGCCACTATATCTTTTTTATTTCTGCCAACACAAACCCAAAACGCTGACGCTTTATATACTTTTAGACATTGTTTTGAAAAATTATTTCGACCCTCTGGTGCTAGCATCACCTGGATGCTGGAACTGGATGAGCTCACCCTAGAGCAGGTCAAGTAACACTGACTATGCGAGAAGTAGTCCTCTATGAGCTCTATTCCTGCTAATTTTAACGACTGTCCCTGTGACTTGCCGATAGTCATAGCAGACCTTAGCCCTGCAGAGCATACGTGAGGCCTGACAGGCCTACGCTGTTTTATTTTTGTTGTACCAATTATAGTTTTTAAACTAGACTTATGAAACTTAATGTACCTTTCGACTTTGATTGGAAGTGTAAGATTATACCGGGTGATAACCACCAAACCTGGCCATAGGGTGACTTAACATTATGCATATTTCCAAAAATATGAATTGCCATGAAATATATTTCTTTAGGTCACATACTGACAGTTTAAAATTTTCAAACTATTTCTAATGATAAATGAAGTCGCCATTGCCGGGTTTGGTAACCAACCATGGCACCTTACCATGGCAATTCATATATTTTTACTTACTTTTTTTTTACTTACTGACTCCTAATCCAACTCAACCTCAAAACCTAATTTGGGGCCTTTTTATTAACTTGGAACACGCGCCAACTAAAATTGCTAACACTGGCGATTTATGCTTTATCTCACATTCTTCCAATACCTGACAATAGTCACGTATTGTAAACTCGTGTACATTAAATTCTTGTACTACTTAATAATTGCATTAAATAATTTGCGTAATATTTTTACGCGTGACAATAAGATAGAAAATAAGGGAAAATACTGCTGTTTTTGGAGTAGGCACAAAAGTCGTAATTACAATAAAATATGTGAAACTTGTACTTTTATGGAACATTCTAACTTTGTTTGTGCTAAACTGCTAACTGTGCTAAAAAAATTTAATTTTGAAAATTCAAAGTGGCTTTTTATACCTAAAATAGAAAAAGTGTAAGTTATGAGCATGCTATGTAATAATGCCATTTGTATTAATTTGTAGTTACTTGATAGCATATATTTATAAATATTTTATGTTTCTAAATGTTTTGATCAATTTCTATATAAAAAGTTTTTAAAAAATTATCAAACTTTGAGGGGAATGGCTATCAAACTAGGGGCTTGACAGGCCTCACGTATGCACTGATGGGATTATTTTTCACGTATTTACTGAAGGGTTAAGGAGGTACTGCAATCGATTAAACTCCAAGCGGTATTTGGAAGGTAATCGTTATTTGGCACTAAAAAGGTCAAGAATGTCTCCAATTCTTAGCGTCTGATAGAACACCGATGTAGCGATTCTATGACAATGAGGAAAAATGTTGAGCGGTACATAAATATGCCCAATCTTACCGCTCGCACAATAAACTCTGTAGCAGAGTTGTCCTATGACGCCGCTTGAAAGTTTGATGTGGCTAAAGGCCGTTACAAACGCTCGGGCTTTTACTACGACATGCTTGTGGCGGCCCAGTCTACTCAAGGGGTCAATTCTTGAGATCCTTCAACTCATCACAAACAATGAGATAAAACGAGTGTTTTATCTCGAATGCAGCTTGACAAAGTTGCAAATTCTTTTGTAAACGGTGAATGACGTCAATAACGAATGAAACTTACGTGAAATGGTATTCTTGAGAAATCCGTTTCGTATTCGTTTTCAAATCCACTCCACGCCATGTTTAAATAATCAATTTTACGAGATTATAATCAGTTCGGACGTGATACGACTGCACACGATATTTGACAAATAAAATGAGTAAAATAGCATTTTTAAAAGGATATATTTCGACAATAGTTCTCCATTCGCTTTCGTCACTTCAATTCTCGAATGGTCGAGAATTAGGGCCCAGACAAGCTAGAGTGCCTATAGATCTTTCAGGCCTGTGCAGTCTTAGTTTGCACAGTGCACAGGCCTGTTGTAGTTAAACCCTGATCATTTTTACTGTGTTTAAGGTAGTTGCATACTGATAGACGCGGAATCTAGCGGTGACTTGCTCGAATTAAGGTGCGAGTGAGATATAGAAAGTCGGTTTGGCATCATTGCATAAAATAATGACGTATAATAACTGTCATTGACTGTCAAAATCAGAATTTGGCCAATGAAAATTTTATTATTATTAAGCCTATTTAAATATTTGAATATTCGTGCCACTTCAAAATATAGAAAATTTATAACCAACTATTCATCATTATATTAGTTTTTGAAACAAAACTGTCTATTGTTATACAATTGGGAGCGAAATATAGGTCGAATTTTAACGTTTGCCCTATACCGCTTGTGTATAAGGGTCCAAATTTCAGAAGTGATTACTGTGAAACTAAACGGACGATTTCGTTGTAACACCGGAAACCGGGTGTTGCATTAATTTCTCCCTTTAGGTTCACTCAAAGCCGGAGATAGGGGGGTTCGAAGGTGAAAATGACAACACACAATGAAAATATATAAAAGAAAATATTTATTCAAAATAAAACTAATAATATTAGATTATATACAAAAAAAACAACCCTTTTCTTAAGGGAAAAAAATAATACTTAATAAATGCCAAATAAAATACAAACACGGGAGATATGACTCAGCCACTAGATGTCCACTAGACCTCGAGACCCGTCTCTTAAGAGATAGACCACAGAGTCCCGGTGGATGTAAGGAAGTCGTGCACCAGACCTCGAGACCCTTCTCTGACGAGAAAGACCACAGAGTCCCGGTGGACGCAGGGAAGTTTTCCAGACCTCGAGACCCTTCTCTTACGAGAAAGACCACTGAGTCCCGGAAACTAAGAGGGTAATCGTTATCCAGACCTCGAGACCCTTCTCTGTTGAGAAAGACCACTGAGTCCCGGAAACGAAGAGGATAAGGTAGTTTTCCAGACCTCGAGACCCTTCTCTTACGAGAAAGACCACTGAGTCCCGGAAACTAAGAGGGTAATCGTTATCCAGACCTCGAGACCCTTCTCTGTTGAGAAAGACCACTGAGTCCCGGAAACGAAGAGGATTTCGTACACCAGATCCCGAGACCTCTCTATGAAAGGAGAGACCACTGAGTCCTAGTGTACGAGGGAAAATCACGGGCTTGCTGAAGGCAACACGGAAAATTAAATAAAAATTAGTTAATAAACTAAAATTAATTAATTAATTTAACACGGGAAAAAATAATTAAAAAGGAATAAAATAAAATAAATAATGAACGCGGGTTTGCTGAAGGCAAAGGGAAATGAATGAAGGGAAAATTAACAGCGCGCTTCCACTCACCACGATGGTGAAGATGGAAGTCCGTTATCAAAATGGAGTGGGAGCTTTTATTGGAAACCCGGCGACCAACTCGGATTTACTCGACAACCAATAGGAAAGCAGCAAAAGGAATTGAATCAAAGAGCGACTATCAGTTAATTATTAAAAATAAATTAATAACTTTTTAATTAGTCCGAGCTCGAGTATAAAAATTAGCTCAATGGAACCGCAATAAAATTACAAGACCGTCGATGTAAAATTTGTAATTATCAATTAAAATTTCAGGTCTAAACTAATTAGTAAAAATTATTTAAAGGGTGGAAAATATTCAGGGTTGTTAATTAATAAAGAAAGTGAAAGAAAAAAACCACTAACTACATCCTATCACTAACTGTAACACTTCACGTGTTTTAACAATACATTTAAATTTAAATATTCAATAACTTTTCAATCCTATAATTAAAAACTATTGATAACGAAATACTTGAGTGATAACGATGAAATAATTTTTCTAGGGTTAAAAATAATTTAAAAGTTAAACTAAAAATTATACGGAAGCTGTAGCTCATCTAGTTGTCAAGATACAAGGAAATCAGTGATTATCGTTGATAAAGCTGATAGCAAAATAAGGAATATTAACAATACGTAATTCTGGTCCAATCTTGATGAGATTGGACTCAAATGAAAGTGCTTGAAGAGCTGAACAAGGGCGTATCGAGTTTATCTCCATTTTGATCTCTGGGACGGCGCTAGGAAAAACTAAAGTAAAAAAATGACAAGTAGCTGCTTTAAACGGTACAAAATTTCCAAGATGCTGCAATACTGTATCAGTATTTTGGTCCAGCATCTGGATAAAATTCTGCATCGTTACACAGCATCACCCTCCGGGGTTTGACGCAATGACCGGGGTAGCTGAGCCTGTAAAAAACACAACTTGGAAAAAAAAATAATGTACATGAAAAAAAATATCTCCAAGCTGAAAAAAAATAATATATAATTAAATAATTGCCCGATCATTGGTAGAGTGCTGATCCATCTTCTCGAACCATCTCGTTCGATACCGCAACGCTGAAGGTTTTGTCCGTCGGTTACGGCACCTCTTGGTCCGCTTCGGGGCTGGGTCGTCCTGGACGGTTTGCAGTGGTCGAATCTGCATTCGTCGTGGAGTTGAAGCGGCGATGGTGAACGATGGAACCCGTCGTCTTCGTGAGGAGAGAGGAGGAATTTCCCTGTGCGTGGGAGGATGCGTTGCGGGCTTATAAACGCATGAGGCTAACGCAGTTGTGGCGCGGTTTACCGATGCTAGCTGGCGTTGCGTTGGCGTCTTTACGCATGTCGCTCTTGGCGCTGGCGTATAGACGCAGGTCGCTAACGCCGATCTAGCGCGGTTCACGGACTCGCACAGGCATGACGCTGGCATCGCACAGCATGTCGCTCGGGGCGCTGGCTTGTGGACGCATGTCGTCAATCCTGTGGGTGGGGTCCTTGACTCCTTAGTGCGGGGCTTCCACGCTAACAGACGTGACGCTGGCATCGTTGCGCATGTCGCTCGTAGCGCTGGCACATCGATGCATGTCGTACACGCGGTGAAACGTGGATATGGCACTTTGGAGTGGCGTTGCAAGGTCATCGCACAGGGTGGTTTCGATACCAGATTTGCCATCAGGGGCTTCATCATCTTGATCGATGTTGGAAGTCGAGATCGTGGCTGTCTGGCATCTAGAGTCTTCATCTTCTTTGGACAAACGCGGGTACGGAACGTAGAGGGGTTTGTCTTCGAAGATGAAGGGTGCCTAGAGGACGGCTGGTGTTGTGCGGTGGGTCCGTTGATCATTTTCGACTGCGTGCGCTTTCGCTCGTGCGTCGAAAGCGACTGACCGCTGGGCGGAATGATCGTTGCGGAGGGAGGAAGCACAACCGACCGACGACAAGTGGAGCAGCTACGCACTTGTTCGTTGACCGTCCTGTGTAGTCCGGGCCAATAGTAAAGGTGTTTCACTTTACGGGAAGTCTTGGCCGGACTTTGGCACTCTTGGGGTGTCCCATGGCACTCCATGATCGTGGCACGCCGACGAGGTTGGGGCACACACAACTTCCATTCCGGGTGGGCGTTAGGGATGAGCTTGTAAAGCTCTCCCTCCCGGATGATGAACGTTGTGTCCTCTTCGGGTCGATCCATGGATTGCTGGTACTTGGAAGCATACCAGCGGCACCATTTCTCCTCTGGGACATCCGCGGCTGGTGTATCGACTATCGAGACGGGAACCTCCGTGTAGTGAGATAGGGTCGGTTCTCGATAATCAGGGGTGTAAGCAGGTTCTTCTTGCGTCGGGAAGATCCCGCTTAATTGCCGCGGTGCATCGCGTTTCCCGAACAGGGATAGGGTCTCGCGATGGGTTTCTGTCTCTTGCAGGGTTGGACATTCCTGCAAAGGACTTACGAACTCCTCTGCTGTCACGACTGCATTACCTCGTGACATACAAAGGAGATCTGATTGAGCTTCGGGGATGGTAGGTGAAACTCTTTCAGATGGGGTGGAGCTACTCAGCTGCTCGAACTCCCTGGTCCAATCGAGAAGCTGGTCGGCGGTGGTAAGGTCGCGTCGACGGATACCATATTTATATTCAGGACGTAGACCATTGTACAGCACTGATAGCTCTTCATCCTGAGGAAGACCTCCTATGCGTCTAATCAAAGTCTTCTTGGCATTAATGTAGTGGGCCGAAGACTCAGACGGATGTTGCTGACGCAGGTACACTTCTCGCCGCATTTCCCACTCTTCTACAACTGGGGCGTATTGTAGAAGGAGAGCTGCTTTAAAGGACTCCCATGTCACGAGGGCGCCACGCTGGTTCCTCCACCACAGCGAGGCATCATCCTTAAGGATCATGGGGACGGCGACAAGGAGGTCTTCATACACCAGGCCGTAGGTTGTACATTTCTCCTCAATGAGCTCTAGGAAAGAAATGCAATCGCCTTTCCCATCATACCACAACCCCCATTTACGGACTTGGTCGCAAATGAAGGCTGAGCGTGGCAGGAAAGCAGGGAGCAGCCTGGTGTGGGTAAACTGTTGTTCCGGTAGGGCAGAGTCATTGGAGTTTGTATCGTTTGGATTAGTGGGCAATGTGTTGTCTAGGGTATCCATCTGAGGAAGTAAAGGGGTCGATGCGGGTGATGGTTGCAGCTTAAGAATGCCCCACGTTGGGCGCCAAATGTAGCCCAAACGTAGGGCTAAAATGCACGTGGGGTGTTGTTGGAAACTGTAAAGTCCCTGCTCGGGCGCCAAATGTAACACCGGAAACCGGGTGTTGCATTAATTTCTCCCTTTAGGTTCACTCAAAGCCGGAGATAGGGGGGTTCGAAGGTGAAAATGACAACACACAATGAAAATATATAAAAGAAAATATTTATTCAAAATAAAACTAATAATATTAGATTATATACAAAAAAAACAACCCTTTTCTTAAGGGAAAAAAATAATACTTAATAAATGCCAAATAAAATACAAACACGGGAGATATGACTCAGCCACTAGATGTCCACTAGACCTCGAGACCCGTCTCTTAAGAGATAGACCACAGAGTCCCGGTGGATGTAAGGAAGTCGTGCACCAGACCTCGAGACCCTTCTCTGACGAGAAAGACCACAGAGTCCCGGTGGACGCAGGGAAGTTTTCCAGACCTCGAGACCCTTCTCTTACGAGAAAGACCACTGAGTCCCGGAAACTAAGAGGGTAATCGTTATCCAGACCTCGAGACCCTTCTCTGTTGAGAAAGACCACTGAGTCCCGGAAACGAAGAGGATAAGGTAGTTTTCCAGACCTCGAGACCCTTCTCTTACGAGAAAGACCACTGAGTCCCGGAAACTAAGAGGGTAATCGTTATCCAGACCTCGAGACCCTTCTCTATTGAGAAAGACCACTGAGTCCCGGAAACGAAGAGGATTTCGTACACCAGATCCCGAGACCTCTCTATGAAAGGAGAGACCACTGAGTCCTAGTGTACGAGGGAAAATCACGGGCTTGCTGAAGGCAACACGGAAAATTAAATAAAAATTAGTTAATAAACTAAAATTAATTAATTAATTTAACACGGGAAAAAATAATTAAAAAGGAATAAAATAAAATAAATAATGAACGCGGGTTTGCTGAAGGCAAAGGGAAATGAATGAAGGGAAAATTAACAGCGCGCTTCCACTCACCACGATGGTGAAGATGGAAGTCCGTTATCAAAATGGAGTGGGAGCTTTTATTGGAAACCCGGCGACCAACTCGGATTTACTCGACAACCAATAGGAAAGCAGCAAAAGGAATTGAATCAAAGAGCGACTATCAGTTAATTATTAAAAATAAATTAATAACTTTTTAATTAGTCCGAGCTCGAGTATAAAAATTAGCTCAATGGAACCGCAATAAAATTACAAGACCGTCGATGTAAAATTTGTAATTATCAATTAAAATTTCAGGTCTAAACTAATTAGTAAAAATTATTTAAAGGGTGGAAAATATTCAGGGTTGTTAATTAATAAAGAAAGTGAAAGAAAAAAACCACTAACTACATCCTATCACTAACTGTAACACTTCACGTGTTTTAACAATACATTTAAATTTAAATATTCAATAACTTTTCAATCCTATAATTAAAAACTATTGATAACGAAATACTTGAGTGATAACGATGAAATAATTTTTCTAGGGTTAAAAATAATTTAAAAGTTAAACTAAAAATTATACGGAAGCTGTAGCTCATCTAGTTGTCAAGATACAAGGAAATCAGTGATTATCGTTGATAAAGCTGATAGCAAAATAAGGAATATTAACAATACGTAATTCTGGTCCAATCTTGATGAGATTGGACTCAAATGAAAGTGCTTGAAGAGCTGAACAAGGGCGTATCGAGTTTATCTCCATTTTGATCTCTGGGACGGCGCTAGGAAAAACTAAAGTAAAAAAATGACAAGTAGCTGCTTTAAACGGTACAAAATTTCCAAGATGCTGCAATACTGTATCAGTATTTTGGTCCAGCATCTGGATAAAATTCTGCATCGTTACATCGTTTAAATTCCAAATTCAAATGTAGAATACTTTTATCTATGTTCTTAATTTATTTTATGAAAAACTATCTATGTTCGTTTTAGTATGCAACTAACTACTAGTGTGTTTTCAGTAAGGACTGCTGGTAGTCGAGGCTAATGATGTATTTATCGTTAGGTCGCATTCACACTGACCGCTATGTGATGCTACGCTATGCGCTAGGCTATGCACTGCTATGAAATCAAACATGGTAATTGTATGTGTGTTCACATAGTGGGCGATGCGATGCGAGCCTACCATAGTGTAGCATCACGTAGTGGGCAGTGTAAATGCGCCTTAACGAACACATAGGCGTTGTCTGTTCTCTAAACTTTTTCTCCATCTAATGTTGATTTTGTACACCTCTCTCACATATTGCTTGCCCGATGTTGTTTTTCCAAGTTTTCTTCATTTTTATGTTGCTTTAGGTAGAAAATTTTCGTTCACTCTCTGTAAATGGAGAGTATAAGAAAAGTCTCTTGGTTATAGGATGACATCTAGGCGAAGAACATTCCGAATTAATAATTTCTAGTCATCCAATTTTTGGAAAACAGACGTTTTCGAAACCGGACGGAAGAAATCCTAAGTAGGCGTGTAATAAATAATCTAATTCAATTTCTGTGTGTAGTTTAGTAACTTCTAATTATTATGTAGTTACTATTATATAATTACATATAGTAAGTGCTTACTAAAACCAAGGATCGTCTAAAACTTATTATTTCAAATAAACAAACACGAACCTAAGGAAGGAATTCATAAGACTTGAAACAATACGTAATACTTAAGGGCTATCTGGTATTGCAGGTCATCATTAACTTGTACTTGGGCAATTATAAAGCCAACATGAAATTGCATATTAACGTTATGGAAGCTAATCTCGTCATTACATTGTTAGGATGTACGCGAATTAAATGTAAAAGCTACAAATTCATGTTGTAAATGCGAGATTGAGGTTGTCCTTTTTTGGGATAAAAAAAATTTAATTTACTCAAAATAGACAGCTTTTCGGCCCTTATAGGTTCTAATTATGTATTCTAGGGGTTATACAATACATGGTGATTATAAAATGCTACTCAATCTTTCGCACCATTTTCAACATTTCCTCTCTCTAGAAGAGTTTTTTTGGGTTTCCAAAGAATATTCGTGAAAAATCACAAATTTATATTAACTGCGTTACGTGTTGGGGCGCATTTCGTCATCTACCCCGTGTATTTAAATGATAAAATAATTATTTTTTAAAGCGGCTAAACTTTTTATAATCTTTTTTTAATTATTAAACATTATTTTGAAGTAAAACCAAAAATAAAATGTTAAAGCGAACCTAATGACTTAGTTAAAGGTTTTAAAACGCAACAGTATGCAAATTAACTGTGTAAAATATGTCAGAACATTGTTGGTTAAATTATAAAAGCATTTTCTAATATTCTGGCGTTATGGGTTGTGAATTTAGCTAAATTCTCCAGATAGTTTGAAATGCTTTTACAACTAAACTACTTAATGAACAACAATAAAGTGCGTTTTGTAATAATTTTTCACTTTATGCGCTTTCCTCATTATTTTGATATTTGAGAACATTTTAAGGTAAACTAAAAGCAAAATCATGCCAATTCTTTTTTTTACTGATGTATGATGCAGTTTCTTGTTCTTCATCTTTTATTCAATTTGTTCTATAAAGTGTTATTTATGCGATTGTAAATCATATCCGAAAGATCATATACATATCCTGTGTTAGTGTATAGAAGTTGCTAAGAGTTCAATCTGTCGCAAACTTTTTGTCGAAGGTTATTTTCCATTTGAAAAATTGCGGAATAAAAGTTTAACTTAAATGTATGTAGATACACCGGCGTCATAAATATTGGTTTCACATAAAAATTTGTCTTTTCCTTTTTCAAATTCACTCACGATACAATACAACGCGATGTAAAAATAACTAACAATTAACTGGATGCTTACAATATTTTTGTGTTTCGTTCGCATGGTTCGAATGCAAATTCCCAACATTTTTTCAATTTTTCACACTATTAATAGTATAGATGGTACCTACATTGTTTCATTGCTGTTACTAATTGAATTTTCAACTAATTTTTATCTCAAAATAAACTTTGTAATTAAAATTATGAGTGATCTCGTATAAAATTAAATTTTTATCAACCTGGTGCTCTCTTTAAAAGTACAACAAAATAGCATTATAAATATTAAGTTTTTATCTTCAAACTTTTTAAGAGCTTAACGATAAATCTCCCTTTTTTTATCCCAAGGTTTAATAGAAATGTGAAATTAGGTATCGAATATAACGTCTACTTTGTTTATTTTTGATTAATTTACTCTAGAAATTTATGAGTATTAAAGCTAAATTTTAAAATAACAATACACCAAGTACCTTTGAAACTTTGCAAAATTAATTATCTTAAAAAATTTAAATTATACACCCCAATATAAAACCAACCACTTATTTTAAATCTTTATTGCCAATTTGAATTTTTGTATCAAATTTTTCCCTAAGATGCAAATAAATTTATTGTTATCAATTTAAGATCTATGTAGGCTTTTACATTAATAGGTACACTTCTTACAACAAGAAAATTTATCTTTACTATATTCGAATGCTTTCCAGTAGCAATGTTAAGAGCTTTGTATTAATGCTAGCTTTTAGAATTGTTACGCTCAATTATTTGAGATAGGTAGACAACTTCTTGTTCATGACGTCATGACACTCTACATTATTAAGTTATTTTAATTTGAATAATTAAACAATATCGAGTTATAAATTAATTCTCAAAATACATTTTTTTCAATTGAAGCCACAAATACACATACATATCAGAATGCACGACCTGTTAAAAAAATTGAAAGAAAAGTCTAGAATATAGATATCGTCTCCAGTATAATTATAATTACTTATCTGTTACTTTCAGAATTATATATTTTCATCTTTTCTTTACGACCGACATCGACATGGACGTAAAAGAAAATCAAAATTTTATAGCGTTGAAGCGCTTTTCAAGAGGTTTTCCGGACACTTTTTCTAGCCCACTGATAAATCCGTTTTTAAACTTGTAACACCTAAAAAAACCTTCAGGAAAAAAATTATAACCTACTAATTACAAATTTCGGGAGGACTCAGCTACGGGAATAGTTTTTTCCACCATCAACCAGACCAGATCACCAGATCGTTCTAAGACCAATAACAGACTTCTGAGCAACACTACCAGAACTAAAAAGAACACGGACTTGGCTACCTTCTAGACCACCAGACCTCGCTCTAAGACCAAGAACAGACCTTTGAGCGAGACTACCGGACCTAAAAGGAACACGGTCTTGGCTTTCTTCTAGACCACCAGACTTCGCTTTACGACCAAGAATAGACCTCTGAGCGAGACTACCAAATGTAAAAATAACACGGACTTGGCTTCCTTCTAGACCACTAGACCTCGCTATATAATCCGCTAATTACAAATTTCAGGAGGACTCAGCTACGGGAAAATTGTTTTCTTCCAGACCACCAGACCTCGCTCTAAGACTAATCAATAACAGACTTCTGAGCGAGACCACCAGACCTAAACAGAACACGGATTTGGCTTTCTTGTAGACCATTATACCTCCGGAAGACCCCTAAGAGTAAGAACGGACCTCTGAGCGATGTTACCAGACGTAAAAAGAACACGGACTTGGCTTTCTTGTAGACCATTATACCTCCCGAAGACCTCTAAGAGTAAGAACGCACCTCTGAGCGAGGTTACCAGACGTAACACGTACTTGGCTTCCTTGTAGACCACCAGACCTTGCTTTAAGACCAAGAACAGACCTCTGAGCGAGACCACCAGACCTAAATGGAACACTGACTTGGCTTCGTTCTAGACCACGAGACCTCGCTCTCCACCAAGAAAAGACCTCTGAGCGAGGCTACCAGACCTAAAAGGAACACAAACTTGGCTTCCTTCTAGACCACTAGACCTCGCTATATAACCCACCCACTAATTACAAATTTCAAGAGGACTCAGTTACGGGAATTGTTTTCTTCCTGGCCACCAGACCTCGCTCTAAGACTAATCAATAACAGACGTCTGAGCGAGACCACCAGACCTGAAAATAACACAAACTTGGCTTTCTTGTAGACTATTATACCTCCGTAAGACCTCTACGAGTAAGAACTGACCTCTGAGTAAGGCTACCCAACGTAAAAGGAACACGTAGTTGGCTTCTTTGTAGACCACGAGACCTTGCTTTAAGACCAAGAACAGACCTCTGAACGAGACCACCAGACCTAAATGGAACATAGACTTGGCTTCGTTATAGACCACGAGACCACGCTCTAACACCAAAAAAAGACCTCTGAGCGAGGCTACTAGACCTAAAAGGAACACAAACTTGGCTTCCTTCTCGACCACTAGACCCTCGCTATATAACCCACCCACTAATTACAAATTTCAAGAGGACTCAGTTACGGGAATTGTTTTCTTCCAGGCCACCAGACCTCGCTCTAAGACCTATCAATAACAGACGTCTGAGCGAGACCACCAGACCTAAAAAGAACACGGACTTGGCTTTCTTGTAGACCATTATACCTCCCTAAGACCTCTAAGAGTAAGAACGGACCTCTGAGCGAGACTACCACATCCAAAAGAAACACGGAATTGGTTCCTTCTATCCAACAGACCTCGCTGTAAGAACAATAACATACCTCTGAGCGAGACCACCAGACCCAAAAGGACACCAACGGGCCGAATCGGTGAATCCTATAGCTAGACCACCAGAGCTCACTCTAAGACCCAACAGGCCTCTGACTGAGGCCACCAGACCTAACTGTCTTTTTTCCCTTCTTCTTTGATTCCTGTCTCTAGACCACCAGATGTCACTTTAAGAGCCAACAAGGACCTCTGAGTGAGACCAACAGACCTGACGGTCAGGGATGGACGTTACATGTTTCTCCTTTTAGATCTCAGGGGCTAGGGAAAAAACTGAAGAAAAAATGACCAGTAGCTGCTTTAAATTATTCAAAATTTCCACGATGCTGTAATACTGTACTAGTATTTTGTTCCAGCATCTGGATAAAATTCTGCATAGTTACAAACTTTTCCAAACGATTGGCGAAGAATTAAAAACAATTTTTCCGACTTTTCCGGAAAATTTTCCGTAATTTTTTTAAATATTGGCAAACATCATCGAATTTCATACAATTTTCAAAATATTTCGGAAAATGTTCGGGAAAGTTAGGTGAAAATTCTACAATCAACTTTGGTAATACTTTGCTTCTGATTTAAATTTCAGTGACTAGTCTTCCCTGTATTATACCACTAGGCATGTGCTTGAAAACAAGTTTAAATTATGGATTATGATAGTCATCAACAACAATTTCGTGTTTCGATTTTTAATTTATCTGTCTCTTGATAGGGGTTGAATAAGTGGGGATACTCTGTATAGCAACATGCTAAAAAGTTAAAATTAATTAAAATTTAATTAATAATTAGGCTTTTGATAAAAAGCTTGTTAAAATTATATTATTAATAGTGTAATTAGTACAACTTTGGGCTTTTGGAACTAAAACCAAACCTTTAATACTCTATCAAATGGAAAGATCTGGATTTCGACCTTCCTGTTTATAATAAATAGACTTTTAATAAGTTTAATTAAAGTGTAACTATTTATAACTATTGTTAAACTTTTGTTAAATTTGAAATTTACATGTTATTCCTCCTACGTAATTTTAGAGAATCAGATGAGCGTGTAGTATCTACTATATCTCTAAAATTGGATTTATTCAACAATCTATAATTATATTAGATGTTTATAAATAGAAGCGCAGGTTTGATGTGGAAACATACTTTTTGTTAATTATCGTAAAAGGTTTGTAATAATAATAATAATTTTTGCATTACTGATTTTAATTAGCAGATAATTAATTACTATGTAATTGTGAGTATTGATTTTGAGCTGCTTAGCTTACCACTTCAAGAAGAGTCGTTAATACTTTTCACCACTATCTTCATCATTTATCGATGCACTTAAAACAAAAATTTTTGCATCCTCCCTTAACTTTAGACGAGCACTATCTAAAGTGCAGCATAGGTTTGCCATCCTAACAATCTTGGGCTCTATTAATTGGCTTCTACAACGTACGTTTAATCCCATCGGTCATTTTGTGTCCATTTGGTATAATTGAGTCTATAATCGCATTAGATCGAATTTTATAGCTTTTGAATATGATTATTTATGCTACTACTGAAAAAGTGAAATTTAAAAGGTCGTTCCTGTCTTGAGTAGTATTGATGTTAACCTAAACATTTATCTTGACGAAATCTAGGTCTTGAAAGATAAAAGATAGTCATCATTATCAATTACCTACTATGGTTTAAGCCTGACAGGACTTGTTTCTCCATCATGGTAATTTGTCTTTTCATATTTTCTTACGTCTTTGTCTATAATGTCGACCGTATTACCCTACTTCCAGCTTTTACGTTATATTTAATAATTCTTATACATAGAACAATTTATATAGAGCGCTTATTAGGTTTAAATGGAACTACCTAACAGTTAGAAGAAAAACGTTTAAATAATTATTATTATTATTCACTGTCAGGTGAATTTTTTTTTCGTTTTTTGTTTAAGAGATACATAACCTAGCTTTAGAATATTAAGTAAAATATTTCATTTTTATGCAAACTATAATTTTATGTTTAAAAAGTCTTAAAGTAACCTCAGTTTAATATCAGCTATTTTGTTTCTTTTGGCTTTAGAAACTATGCACATTTAACCACCAATTCCAGGAATTGCATAGAAATTCAATTTAACTTTATCACCGTTAGAGCGTAAACCCATAGAACAGTTCATATTTGATGATGGTAAATTTTTGAATAAGAAACTTTGATGCCATGTAAATTCTTAAAATACACGACAAATATATAAAGCTCGCCTGGTTTCCTGTATCCACAAAAGAGAAAATCCAACAATTCAATGCTATACAAATGTCCGAATTTTAAACATAGATGTCCAAGATAAGGAGGAATTTTTGGCTGTATAAGCGAGTAAAACCTACTTGTTTTCATAAACCTTTATAAGTAATTCGATCTAACGATTATGTTAACATTTCATTTACTTTTTTATCTCTACAGTTCTTTTTCATTTTTACGCAACTTGATTTAGGTCTCGTAACTCTTTTAGCGAAACTCACCCTGTATTATATTTTTCTAAAAATAGTACATAAAATTAAATTACTAAATTATGAATAATCAAAGTATAAACGAATTTGAAATAAATTAATTTGAAAGCCACGGGCATGGTATAAAAGTTGCCTTAGGTGCAACACATAATTTGTTTAATTTTTGTTGCAAAAGTTGTTGTCAGAAGTTAAAATGAAATTAATTAAATAATAATTTGTAAAATTAATAAAACGGCGTATAGAACTAATATTTGAAACGTTTCATTAAAATCTACTCAAACAGAAAGAAAGGTATTTAGAAATAATTATTTGTAAGAGCTCTTTTTATTTGAGCTAAAACCCGAACAAGTTGCAGCTCTCAAATGATTAAAATTATTATTTTTCTGAAGATTCAAAATGCTATTAGAAGGGGTGTTAATGAAAAAGCGTCTTAATCTTTAATTGTAGGTAGCTATAGGGTAACAATAAAGTTCTTCGTGTGCAAACTCCGTACAGATTATATAGTCGCCTCGGCATACATATTGTAGAGCGAGCACGAGAGAGATAAAACTTAGGTGGGAGGTGAAGCTTTTTGACAGCTTATAATGGTCCATTTATACCTACCTACTTTCAAAATTAAGACATAAAGATTCGGTAAACATAATTATGGTAATTGAAAAATCTTTCAGAAAGGAGTTATAGCTCATGACTAGTTAGAGAAATATTGGCCGCATTCACCGGACGTAACAGTTGTATAACAGTTAGCATATCATTCGGTAACGTAGCGCTGCTTTGGGAATTTGTTGGGAAGCGGTAGTTATTTTATTGAGCGCATTATTTCATTTGCATTGTGTTGACCATCTCGAAACCTCTTCACAGCACAATAGTAGTGCTAGTGACGCAGCAGTTGTATCAATGGTCTTTTACGATACGTTCGGTGAATGCGGCCATAGACAATTTCATTTTACTTAGGACAGTATTCTAATGTCTAGTTTACCGAAGTTTGAAACTCAACTTAAGGTTAGACTGTCATTTTATTTTCACATATACCGTGACACCAAGGTAATTTGATAACATAGATTTTGAAGTACACTACGAGTTAAAAGTCGCTAAATTTGACAAGTAACTGTCACTAAAATTGAATGTAGGTCTAGATTATCATTGGACGAATCGTTTTCCGCAAAAAAATATTTTAAATAAAAATCTTTTAAGGCCGTGATTATAAACGACAAATGAAGTTTATCTCAAGAATAAAATTTATCTTATTTTGACATGGCAACGTAGCAACGTTACAACAAGTTTGACGTTGGAATATAGACAACACAAAATTAACTTAACTTCAAATTTTAATATTTATATTCAAACTTTGACATTGTAAAGTTGCTACGTTGCCATCGAGGTCCATAAAACATTATAGCTATTATATTACCAGGTTACCTCGGTGGCTAAAAATGGGAGGAGTTACAGTGACGTCAAATGGCGCCGCATTACGTCACATTTCGTGTATTTTTTAAATTTTATTTAATTACTGCCTTTACAGTTCAATTTAAAAAAACAAACAAAGGAAACAAAGCTTGTTCTAAATTACAGGGGCATATTATACCGAAGAAATAAAAATATTTTAGTGCGCGGTTTTCGAGAAATATCGTAAACTTCGATTTTCTTTAAAATATAGTTAAGGCAGCCATAAATATAAATGTGACGTCACACGATCAACCGGCTGTCATGGCAACTGTCGCGCTTTTGTTCACCGAGGTAACCTGTTAATATAATATTAATGTTTTATGGACCTCGCGTTGCCATGTCTAAAAAAGATAAATTTTATTCTCGAGATAAACTTTATTTGTCGTTTATAATCACGGCCCTTAGTTGACATATTTTCCGTCCATCAAAATTGGTTGGTGGTGCTAAAATTATCTTTTTTTACAATTTCAACCTACGGTTGAGTCAGTCAAACTAAATCTCGACCTCCCGGTTCAGTGAAGCGGTGCTCAATCGACGCTTTAACCTAGGGTTGGCGCTTCAACCTTCGTTTATAATACTGGCTCTCAAATGACAGGATAACCTTAGGTTGAGTTTTAACCTAAGCTCTAATTCACACTCCAATGTTAGTGTTCCGGGTTCTTTTTATTCATTGGCCTCCCGATGTCAGTTCCTCATGGTTTTTTTTGGGGTTTTTCTTGTTTCCTTTTTTCTGGGAAGGGTGAGGGGGAAATAACCAATTCCATGCTGCCTTGGACAGCCTCATTTGCTGCTAGTGATTGTACCATATGATTTGTCTTTCTTCTGCACAGTCATTTGTTTAAAGTCGAAAAGTTCAGTTTTGATAAGAATTATGTACGTGGCACTTATGTTTAGATTATCATTTAAGTACCTACCACGAGATTAATTTTAATCGCTCAAGGATAAGTAGGTACTTAGGTATATTAAAACTCAGTGTGCAGGGCAGGATTCAGACCATTAAAGCACTTAAGTACTTAAGATTTTGATGCCCCCTTAGAGTGTAACTACACGAGTTTTACATACCGGACACTTTCTACGTGGGGTCGTACAATAAGAGACACAAAAATTAGACGTGGTGGGAAATGGTGTGGATTATACCCTTAGGGTTCTTAAAAAGTCTGTATTTCCCCAAAAAAGCTCCCTTGGACTGTGTGTATGGTGGCTCACACTCCCAGGATGTTTTAGAGTAAATTTAAAACTTTTTAGGAATTTTTCGAGTCTACCCCGGTACTGAAGTACTATGCTTAGAAAAGTGCTTTTTTAGTTTATTTATATTACAAATGTCAAATTCAGCAGTTGTTGTGGGGGTGGGGGTAAGAACTTGAACCCTTATGTAAAAATTTATGAGCCAATACACCCTTCAGTGCACTGCTCCGGTATTATATGAAGGTAATGTGGCCAGCGTTATTCATCAAAATTAAGTCTAAAATTATTATTTGGGGTTTTAAAAATCAAGCAATCTTGGTTAAAGATGATCATATAAGTAACCACCCTTTTTTTCAGTATATCTCTCAGTTAACCAGAACACAGTCGGACAATTACACCTTCACATGTGATTGATTGTGTGGCATGCCTCAGAAATAGCCAGACAGTCTAACTTGTCTATAATTAAACGATCGTACTAATTTAGCACTTAATTTACACATTATAAGCTGAATAGTAAATCTCATCACTATTAATTCGAGATTACGTATCGATAATGACTCAGAGTAAAACAAAATCAAGTACTTGGTTCAAATTTTTTATTTTAATTTAGCATTAAAAACAATGTTTTCCTACACTCTTGTAAAATATCTTTTAGCTGTGATATCGTTGCTTGTAAGAGTCTAAAAATAATTATAATTAAAAACGAGATAATAATAAATTGTGATTATAAACTTACAAGAGTGAGATGTGTGTCAGTAAAATCGTATGTTCTAAAGCCAGTTTTGCCATCTGGAGCTTTTGATTTGATAACCAACCTGTTATCACCCTCTAAAGTTGCTACACTCTATAAATTTCAAAATCAGTTTTAAGTTTTGCGAAAAATTAGCTATCAAAATAAAAAGGTATCAAGAGGGATTCTTGATTTTTATTTTGGTGGCACAGTAGGACAAATACCTTAAGTACAATTCCCATTGGCATTGGTTCGTCAAATTCTTCATTTAAAGCGAAAATGATATTGTTCATTCCGGTACTGGTTTTAATTGAATATCTGTAGCCTTCTTTGCTAATTTCGTATCTAACGTTAGATTGATTAGCTTTGTTGGCTAATTCTTCGGTCGCACCTTTACAAAAAAAATTATTTAATTTAAAAATATTATTAAGAAAATTAAAAACATTACCTATAGATAAGAGGTACGTGATCAAATTTTCATTTTTGTCAAGGTTGTAAGTTCCTACGATTTGAACCATTTTGAATGTTTTAAAAATTCAAACTGAAAAAAAATTAAAAATGCTGGTCCTTTTATACTTAGCTAATATTGTTGTTTAAATTTTGTGCAGTCGTTATCATAAGTGTTTGTTCTAAAATTCGTTTATTTATTGATAAAAATTGTTATTCATACTTAAATTAACTTTTAAACCGTGTTATTTAATTATTATTTTTATCTAATCGTTGACCCAAAGATTAAAAATTTTGGTCTGCTCTAAGTCTCTAAGTACAAAATAGAGTACCTTTCTACGTATAGTTAATTATTAGTAATTGATCGGAAATAGTTTTTAAAGCCGAAACTTCGTTATTTTCCCATAGTTGGACTTTGTAAACGATAATTAAGTTTCTAATGAGTTGCCATCATATACCCAAGCTGCATCCATTAGGGGCCACTTTGTTTTCCTACTAACTCTCAACGGATATTTTATTAGGATACATTTAACGTAATTAAACCACCCTGTGTATGTATACGTATACAACGTACATCAACTACATTAAAGTTAAGACTTTTGTTTTACAATTTAACTTTTGAAAAGTTCATAGTTTCTACACGTCTCTTTTTATAAATATCCGATAGTGCAGTGGATTATTCAAACTACTCGCAACTTGAACAATTTCCCCCTTTTAAAAAGACCCTTTAATCTCTCTTATATTTTCTTTACACAACCTCTTGTACGATTTCCTTAACTATTTACACTTTAAAGGTGTATTATAGTTTTCAAAGTGAAATTAAAACTTTTCAACCGTTTTCAAGTCTTTTATACACTCATTGTAGCTCCCTACTCCCTTACGGTGGAATTATTAAGAAGATTTAATTTTTAAAGCTTCGTAAAGCTACCCCTGACAGCTTTACCAAACCTTGTTTGCTACGCTTTCAAATGGTCACTTATTCTACTATCCCAGTCATTCTCAAAGTAATCAAATAATAAAACGCTTTTTTTTATAAACAGCAATCGTTATCTTCTGTCTTTAGCAAAGAAGTGGAGTTTAGAAAATTAAATTTTCCAAAGTACTCGGCTCTAAAATTTGTTCAGGTAAAATAGAAATTTGATTTTGATTAATTTTAAAATATGTGAAATTTTCTTTTGAAACTAAACGCTTATTCATTAAGTCCGCTGCCGCTTTTAAGATTTTAGACGACGTCAATAGTAATTTCAGTATCACTGAACCATACCCAGTAGCTCTTTTCCGATTATTGATTTCCCGATAACTTTTAGAAGCAATTAGTTAATGGAGCTTTGACATAGACAATGTTATAAACCATCAAAAAGTAATTTATAATAAATAATTATTATATAATTATTTAAGTTTTTGACGAACAAGATTATTTACAAAGTAATTTATTTGATGAGCTCACAAACTACTCGAGATTGGTCTACGTAATTGTTTAGTGGTAAAAGAAGCTAGATAACTAGGTCATCACCTGAATTAAAAATTATTATCGTCTATCGTAGAATCTTTTGTTAGTATTTCTTAACCCAGGTCGTAATTATTCCTACGAGGATAAATATTATATGTAATGGCAACGAGGAAGTTTAACGTTTCATAAACTTTAAAATCGACCATAGAAAATTTTGTTGAGTAAGTTTAAAAATATTGTAGAAAAATGTGTAAATCCTTAAGTATTAATAAAAAATATAATATACAGGGTGGCCTACGAACAACATGAAATATTGGAAGCTGTTTAAGAGATTTTACAATGGCTTTTTACCAGTTTAGAAGAGCATCCCATAAGGGGATGTTCAGCCTCTCTACTCTCTCTGGAGGAAATGGCAGTTTCAAGAATTCTGGAGAAGACGCCTATAGATCGACAGTCGAAACTGCTGCGCTCGTTCTTTGTGCTTGTAGGTTATTAACATCCACTAACAGATCCATGTTGATCACTGTTAGCTTGACATTCAGTGTCACTAGTGTCACTAATCAACAGATTGCTGACATCCTCACTACTAAAATACATCCTTAGTGTGAAATGGCTTGAGAAATTACAGGAAGAAAGGTTGTGCTGCTGGAAGGGTGCACCCTTACATAATGAACCTAAGTGCCCAAGTGTATTCTGTTAAATCTTGCCTCCGCTCTCTTAAGGGGCTGTTCTGCCTCCCTGCTCTGGATCTCTGGAGGAAATAGCAACGAAAACGTTTCTAAGGCTACGAGCATATGACACGTACAAACTGGCACTAGTTGTAGCATAGATTGTGGGTTATTAACGTCCACTAACAGATCCATGTTGGGATACTGTTGACTTGACATTTAGTATCACTAATGCACTAATGTTACTGATTAGTGACACTAATCAACAGATTGGTAACACCCTCTCTACTAAAATACATCCTTAGTGTTGAATGGCTTGAGAAATTACAGGAAGAAAGGTTGTGCTGCTGGAAAGGTGCACATTACATAATGAACCTAAGTGCCCAAGTCTATTCGGTTAACTATGGCCCTCTCTCTTTTAAAAAGCTGTTCTGCTTCCCTACTCTGGATCTTTGGAGGAAATGGGGGTAAAAACATTTCTAAGGCTACGAGTATATGACACGTACGAACTGGCACTAGTTGTAGCATAGATTGTGGGTTATTAACGTCCACTAACAGATCCATGTTAGGACACAATGCACTAATGTTACTGATTAGTGTCACTAATCAACAGATTGGTGACACCCTCTCAACCAAAATACATCCTGTGTGTGTGGAATGGCTTGAGAAATTACAGGAAGAAGGGTGTGCTGCTGGAAGGGTGCACACTACATAATGAAGCTAAGTGCCCAAGTGTATTCTGTTAAATCTTGCCCCGCTCTCTTAAGGGGCTGTTCTGCCTTCCTGCTCTGGATCTCTGAAGGAAATAGCAATGAAAACGTTTCTAAGGCTACGAGCATATGACACGTACGAACTAGCATAGGTTGTAGCAGAAGTCGCTCAAGAATTCTGTAGAAGAGGCCTATAGATCGACAGTAGAAACTGCCACGCTCGTCCTTTGTAATTTTGAATTATTGACGTCTTTTAACAGATCCAAGTTGGGGCACTGTAGGCTGGATATTTAGTGTCACTAGTATCACTGATTAGTGTCACTAATCAACAGATTGGTGACACTTTTCCTACCAAAATACATCCGTAGTGTAGAATGGCTTGCGAAATTACAGGAAAGAAGGTTGTTCTGCTGGAAGGGTGCACACTACATAATGAACCTAAGAGCCCAAGTACATTCGGTTAAATCTTGCCTCCTCTCTCTTAAGGGACTGTTCTGCCTCTCTACTATGGATCTCTAGAAGTGGAAGTGGCAGTGAAAACGTTTCTAAGGCTACGATCATGACACGTACGAAGTAGCACAGGTTGTAGCAGAAGTCGCTCAAGAATTCTGTAAAAGAGGCCTGTAGATGGACAGTGGAAACTGCAGCGCTCGTCCTTTGTGATCGTGGCCCACTAAGAGATCCATGTTGTCATGTTGAGGTGCTGTTGGCTTGACATTCAGTGTCACTAGTGTCACTGATTAGTGCGACTCTTTAACAGATTGGTGATACCCTCCCTACCAAAATACATCTTTAGTAGGGAAAGACTTGAGAAATTACAGGAAGAAAGGTTGTGCTGCTGGAAGGCTCCACTCTACATCATGAAAACTACACAAGTTTATTCCGTTAATTCTTGCCCTCTCTCTCACACACACACAATTCAAAGAAAATTCTACAAAATATTGTAATTTTTTCTCAATGTCCACTTTACTTTTTGATTACGATCCGTAAGAGTTTCTTCAGCTCAAGACATACATCAAATAGTTATGCTTAGTTAGAATGGTCTTGAAGTTTACTCATTTATAAATTTCTGTGATTTCTAATTAAATGTCTTTATGAATTTACTGTGGCATCAGAATAAAACAATTCAAAACGAACTATCAAACTCTCGTACATAATACACGTTCAGAAACAGGTAATCGATAATTTCCATAGATGACTGCCGATGGTTTTTGTTCTACAGTAATCTCGTGTTGAAAATGTTTCAACTTAACATCAAACTGCCAACTTCCAATACTCTTTAGCACTAGAATTAGTAATGCAACTAACGTAGCGGAATAAAATCATTTATGAGTGAAAGTTTTGAAGTGCTCTAATATTAAAATGTATATAAGAGGATTATTCAACGATTTTTTATGCAAATAGTGAAAATTATTGTAATACAGACTAAAATTTTCCCCTGCTGTTAATTGTACAATTAATTCTTGTCCTTATTTATTGATGAATTCTATAAGGAATAAAACTCTTTTAAACTCTATCAATCGATAAAATGTTAAATTGAGAACTTAAATGTCTATTTCTTCATTCACCGCCAGCTAAATGAAGATCTACAATTATTTTTCGTAATGAGTTTTTCTTATTAGTTTTTAGTTGAGAAACATCGCTGGCTGTGATTTACATGGGAAGGAAATAGGCCTATTATATCTATGTAAATGTAAACTTTCTATAGAGATATAAGTAAAGTCTATGTTTTAACGTAAAAACAGAAGCAGAAACAAAGCACCATCAAACTAATAATGCCCGGTTGCATAAAAGAGCATTATATTGTAATCCGAGGATTAGATTTATAATCCTTAGATAAATATGGCAACGTTACACAATAAATAACTAAAGAAAAATGTCCAAGTTTGGCGTTTGTAAAACCAAGAAGAACTTTACCTCAGATTTTGTCAAACTTTGACATTAGATTGTGTAACCTAGCCATAAATCTAATTCTCGGATTAAAATATAATTCTCTTTTATGCAACCGGACATAAAGGTAATATTTTCTAGGTTAAGTAAATGAGAAAGTCGCAATTTATTTTAAATAGGTATTTATTGTTTCAAGGGAAAATCCAAAAATCCAAAGGGTGGGTGTACCTGAAAAGTATGTAATTTGGTCTCAGCAGCGGCCAAGCTAACCATTTTTGTGTAAAGGCCGAGCCGTGAAATGACTCGAGAGAATGGCATTTCCAATCCGTCTCATATTTTATAACTTTATAATTGATTGATTAATGTGGAATGCTTTAGTAATGCGAGACGAACGCCTCCCCTTTTGAATCAGCCAGTCCAGTGCCAATATAGAGATCGTTTTTAAAGGTTGGCAGACTGGGTATTAACGTGAGGTTATTAAAAACACTAATTGCGAGATGCTAATTAAACATCAACTAAAAAAAAATAGAAATACCCACAAAGGAAATTAAAAGAAAATAATTAAACCGTTATTAGAGTTTTAATAAAGTACGAGAGCACGTTTCATGTAACATGTAATAGTTTATTGTAAAAGGGATGTGATTTACAATTTTTCATGTTTTGTTTTTCTCGCTATTGTATATTATTAGTCTTATATCTACTTCTTTTGATCCAGTCGTTTATCATAATCTGTTTTCACTTCACAACTAAAGTAAATATTTCCTTTACATTGTATCGACAATGCTGTCTTGATTTTTCTAAGCTTGAAAGCTTTTCCTACATTTTCACTTATTTCTTCGATATTAAAATTGTTTTTTTTATATTTGAAAACAACAGAAGTTTGTTAATTAATAAAACTTGTTAAAAAAAAGTTAGTAACACGCATTTAATGTAATCAACAATCGAAAAGAAAATACAATGAAAAGGTCGTAAGTTTATACGAGAAAATTTCTAAGAAAATTATTATTAGTAAAACCTTTTAAATTGTTGACAAGCTTAATATCTTCAACACTTGGTGAGTTTTTAATCTCTAGGGCATTAATGTAGAGTTTTTGTTTTCTCTTAAGAGCTTACTGAGCTCAAGTCGGAAAAAAATAAAATCTCTAAAGACCCAACATGCAATTTTTGAGGGATTTTCCTTGTACTTCGGATAAATAAATACATATTTTTTTTGTATCGATTTTAAATTAATCTCGAAAAACAAGACCAAGTTTTAGAAAAGTTTATTGTTTGTTATTAGTATTGTTATAATTGAAATTTAACAAGCTTTGAAGCGTGTTGTTTTTATTACATTTTTATTCTTGTTCGCAACGCAAATTCGTGCTTTGTTAGTGTTACTACATAGCAAAATGACAAGTTTTTGAACGTCTGTACTCTCTGTAGTAAAAGGTAAACAAGCGTTGCTTCGCTTAACATGACGAGACAAAAAGTGAAATGATAATACTGGTTGCAAAACTACAATTTCCGAACTTACGTCCATGCAAATCAAAGTGGATTTGGTAAAGAATTGATGGGAAGACGCCGGGAAAAATCGGGTAAGATAAAAGACTTGCATGAGCAAATAGGAATTGCAAGGACACAAATCAAAACCAGAGATGTGGGTTTGAGCTAGAAATATGGCATAGAAAAACTACCTGTCAAACACCTCTTTGAAGTTCTTGAGAGAGAGCCCTGTGCAAAGATACATATTTATTATAATTATGTAATAGGGAAGCCGCAGGGCAGTTGTCGGGCCAACTGTTGGTGAGTAACGACACCACGGTATCCCGATGTCTCCTTAAGAACGTACCTCTTTGCCTCTTCACGTGCTTTGACCAACTTTGAAGTGGAGCCTTGAGGTTATGTCTGAAGAGAATAATAAAAATCAAAAAACTACGTCACAATTTTCGAACCTGGACAAAACTTCCAGAGAAAGAGAAAATAGGGACATGTCAATTCCTTGTCTTTTCAGAAGATCATGGTTTCCAAAAAATTTTTTTTTGTCTAATATTTATAAATCTGCCTTAAGACGCTTGGCAGAAAGTAGGTAGTCTGTAAACTTATCAAATACTTGGGTCATTTAGTCAGGTCCATTGTGCTACTTCCTTACAGCAACTCTGTCCGCCCCTTCAGTTTTTTTAATCCATTCCAACATTTGGATAATCTCGAATATAATGGATGGTGAATTGGCGCCGATACTAGTCTTGCTAGACCGGCATTCCCTCGCATTTGCATTATAGCTTCATTGTTTCATCCGTTTCATTGCATCTTCTGCAGCTGAAGCGGGCGTTCTGTACAGGTGCTTATTTAGTCAACTCTAAAGAGTGTCAGCTATGACACGTAGATTCTCACGAGACAGCCGTAGGTAATGGTTAGCGTTCATTTTTGATTTAGCAAGATTACAGCTCATGCAGTTAGCCCAGTGGTTTCTGTGGACTATTATTCTGTTACTTTCACAAAGAGCTCCAGTAGAAGGATAGACAGAAAAGGGTCTCCGAAACAGCGGTGGGTGCGGTTTTCAGTACCCTGTGGTCGCTAGCTGAGATAGTCTTTACGTGTGGTGTGAAAGTTTTTTGTTCGATCCTCAAATAATGGCTATTTAGAGCCATAGTGCGATTCTTGAATTTCTACCAGCCCTTCAGTTCTCAATCCATCCAACATTTTGATGAGCTCAAGTATACTGGGTGGTGAACTGCCGCCGATTCTGGTCTTTTTAGGCCGTATTCTCTTGCATTTGCATTATAGCACGTCACGCTTGATTTTCATCCGCTTCATTGCATCTTCTGCAGCTAAAGCGGTCATTCTGTATATATGCTTATTTAGTCGACAGTAAGAGTGCCAGCTATGACACGTAAGTTCTCATGAGACAGTCGTAGATCATGCTTAGAGTTCGTTGTTGATTTAGCAAGATTACAGCTCGTGCAGTTAGCCCAGTGGTTTCCGTGGGCTATTCTGTTACTTTCAGAAAGAGTTCCAGTAGAAGGAGAGACACAGAAAGGTCTTCGAAGTAGCGGTGGGTGCGGTTTTCAGTACCCTGTGGCCGCTAGGTGAGACACCTGAGATTTTTGTTCGGTCCTCATAGGTCTCTGATAATGGCTGTTTGGAGCCATAGTGCGATCCTTGGGGTAATATCCCAGGTTCTCTCCACTGCTTTGCGATACTGCCAGAAATCGTGCTTTTTAAATTTTATATTCGAGATGGTATTCCCCATTCCCAATTGAGTTTCTGATCAAGCGTGATATCCAGGTATTTGATAGTGCTCACTAGGTTGAGAGATCTTTCTTTAATCTTTGAATTACCGAGTGGAGTTCGTTTGGACCTACAAAAACGTGCCTGAGCTTAAATTCTTACTAAAGCTCCATAGAACAAGAATCGACAAAATTGCCGAATATTGATAGCTCAGAGCAGGAAATAGCTGGTGGTAATTTTTTTAACTCGGTTTTACGAAGGTTAAAGTGAACAAAATCCTCAACTTGCGTTAGTGGTGAAGAGAAATAGCAACGTTTTCGACGGATTCGAGGTTATGTAGTGATCTGAATACCATTTTTAAGTCTATCGGTCTATATTTGAACGCGATTTCTGCATCCCATTTATTTTAGTAATTTCTTGATTGAAGCCACTTTACAATCAACGGATGTGCCATCTCTCACTCCAAAGGTTACTATTTACTATTAGAGGAAGTAGAGAGTGGTGGTTTTCGAAATCTAATTTCTGAGACGTAGCTTTAATTCAAGCATTTACATTGTATAAAAAAAAAGTTGTTGAAATCTTAAATCACTTATACATAATCACACGAGTCTACGTTATTTAAAGTTTTGGCACGAATTACAAATTTAAAATCGATTAAGCTTCTTATGTTATTTTATTACAAGGAAATGATTTAAATTTAATGTACAAAGTGCTGTAGTTATAACTAAAATTAATTATCTGTCACATAATTAAGAATTTTGGCAAACCCAAACAGTTTTTAATTGATTATTTGATACAATTAATAGTTTGTAAATTAAAAAAAAAATTAAAACAAAACGCGAATTAATATTTTAATTATAATTTTAATATATGAGCTCGAATGTTATAAACACGTCAAGGCGTTATGCTAAGGTAACGTTAATTAAAAGTTATAGCTGAAGAGCAGTTGTTTTCTATCCTGCTGACCCTGTATAACCTTAGGGGAATATTATCCTTAAGGCTTTACGTAAACAACTTCTTGTTGCACTTTATATTACACTTTAATTTTATTTTTAATACGCTAATATTTTTTTGTACCTTTAAAGCAATATCTTTTGCTTAATAACACGGTTGGATACTATTATATTAACGTTTTGTTTGAAACGATGCCAAAATTAACTTTAGAAAGAAAATTAACAATTTATTATCTATTTGTCAATCATAAAAGTTGGTGACATGTGTACAAATAGCACTAATAGTGATAAATGAAGTTACGCCACCAGGATACTTTATTTTCTTTATACTACATACATTGGTCCCAAGTGCATATGATTGCAGGTAAATTAACTCCTTTTTTGTTACTATTATATCTTCTTACCACAATAAATAAATAAGTGATGTTCTGTATAAACATCACATATAATTCTTTATCTTCTTCTAGTAGTCATTTTTTGTAGACCTCTGCCTGTTTATTTTTAAGCTTTTTTCGTGAGAGATTTGAATGTGGAAACCTTCGAAAGCCACCACATCGTCTGGTACGAGAGTGGTAGTGTGGAATTTTTACCCACCAAAATCACCTCTCTATGACAAAATTGACAAATAGAGTTTCGGGTATCGGGAGTACCCGAAGATAGAGCTCGAATATTAGAATATACTATAAGATATAAGGTTGTGCTGTAGAATTTGTCTAGAAAGGCAAGATCGAGATAAGATAAAGAAATGTTTGGTT